>OX392413.1:6462500-7662500 GCA_947623395.1 Synanthedon tipuliformis | reverse complement strand
GTTTGGTGCAAAGTGCAAACTACAAACTAAACAGCCTACTGTGAAATATTAAGAAAATTGTTTTTTCTTTCTTTAATTTTGTATAGAAAATAGATGTTTGAGACTTACACGAGGTTGCTCAAGTAGTGAAAAAATGTGATAACTCGTAAATTATAAAATTAATGTATAAAATCTTTAAAAGTCTTTAAATCCCTATCCAACAGCATAACGTTTTTAATAAAATATTAAGCATAAAAAATTATGTATGCGAATCATTCTCGTAATTAACTTTCAAACAAGAATTTATTTGCCGTTTCCGTAATCGAGTTTCGTAATTAACTACGAAATAAGATTTTTTTCTGTGTTCGCAGTGAATTGGCTACGAAAGAGGAATTAATTTTCACTACTTCGTAATTGCTGTAATAATATTTTTTTTTGTGTGTTAATTTTCAAGTAAAGCCGCCTTCGGCTAATACAGGGCACTAGAGCAATAACCTCTACACAGTGCCCGGTCGTAATTTTGTTTTCAACTATCTCTGCTACTGCCTTTTTGATCTCTTGATCGATTTCTTTATAATTTTTTATTTAATTTCATGGCAGGTTTATAATTACGAAGTTTAGTTTCCATTTCTAAAACTTCCAGTATTTGTGCCTGATTGGGATTCTTTCTTCCCACATATTTATTTATTCGCGAGTGCCACGCTTTAACTGGGTTTGTGGTTCGTATTTCCTCGTCTTTGCAGCACCACTTTTTTATAAATCCGATGTCTTTCATCCATTTAATTTGGTAGTACTTGTTAAATGTTGAACTATTTTCATCCGTCATCACATATTCATACCCATCCTTGACAAACCTTGCTAAAGGTAGACGTGCTAAACCAGCACAACGGGCTACATGACGTCTTTGAATCTTTGAATTCAAATACTCGATTACGGAAACGGCAAATAAATTCTTGTTTGTAAGTTAATTTCGAAACAGCGAAAAATATTCCTCTTTCGTAGCCAATTACGAAACTGCAATTACGAAAACGGACTAAGGGCTAAAATGTCACAATAGAAAAAAGGATTGTTTTATATAAGTACACTAGCTAGATGCTCCCGGGTTCGCCCGGGTTCAAAATAAAAACTGTCCTATCTTTTAAGATGGACCAAATTACACATAGTTTATCAAAATCGGTTAGTAGTTTAGGAGTTTATTGGCCTCAAACAACGTGACACGAAATGTTTTGTATGTATATTTGTTTATATATATATATAAAGATATATGGCAGTTGTATTTGTAGTTTTATGGGCCTAATTTGATCGGTATTTTAATATAATTTTATAGCACATAGTACATTATATAATAATTGAAATTTCCAAAATAATTGTACTATTCAATAATAATGTTGTTTTAAAATTTTCTCATTCATAATAATATATTAAGTTAATAAATAATAATGATTATATAATTACAAAATAACAGATAATATTATAACTACATATTCTGTAATATCAAGTTTTCTTGAGACTAGCATGACAAAGACTTCTCTCTTTCCTACTGTTTGTGTTTGGATCTCTTTAAGTAATTCCAAAACGGAATCCAATGTCCTTTTTACAAATCAATTACATAGCTATAAATTACATATTACTATAACACGGTCGGTAAGCAGGAAAAGAATTTCATACATTACTCTGTTACTACTACCTGTCTCTGTCGCTCCCGCATAAATATAATATTACTGTCGCGTTCGGTCATTACACCTGTGCGAGCGCGACGGTAATATTATATTTACGCGGGAGCGACAGAGACAGGTAGTAACAGTGTGATGTATGAAATTCTTCCTGCTTAGCGACCGTGCTTAAAGCGGTTATTACACTATTCAATTTGTAGGAAGCCAATTTAGGAAATCGGAAGGTGTAATCGCAGTTAGAACAGATTGGATCCAATTTAGATTTTAGATTATATTATCTATTTTCAACTTTATTGTCGTCGACTTAAAATAAATTTAGTGTAGTGTGATCACTAAGTTCACTACTTGGGTTCCTAAATTGGTTTCCTACAAATTGAAAAGTGTAATAACTGCTTTATTTATAGTGTAAGTTATACCTACTTAAATAGAGAGAAGTAAAACATGTTCTATAGTAATAGCGTTGCATGTCTGTTTACTATTAAATCTTGAATGAATATAATTCATCTGTGCTGTAATTACAGTAAAATTCTATTAAAGTTTAACTTAGTTTAGTCTTTAATGTGAAATGTTTTGTTTTATTCCTAGTAAGAATTAAAAAAGAAAACTTATTTGTATTATAAATAAAGAGAAGATAGATATCTAAGAGATACAAATACATAAATATTTATTATTTCAAATTTAATTTGTATTATTCGTTTGATTTGTGGTTGAATATAAAAATTCTATAATACATAGAAGTAAAAAAAACCCTTTAAGGTACTTTATAACTAGTTATAATCTCAAGTGGGTCTGACGTGTGAAGCTATGTTCCAATGTTTGTTTTTTAATGAACCTATTGTTTGTGTACACATAAAGAAAATAAATAAATAAATATAAATATTATCAGTTTTGTTATTGTAACTTAGCGACTCATTCAAATACATAGGTTTTACACTTTTAACGCAAACGTCTTTAAATTTGCTTCCATAGTAGAAGGCAATTCAGAAAACTGATAATTAAATTGGGAGATACAGTTTGATGTTACTCTCCCACTCTCGCTCGGTAGCTAAAGGGTCAAAGAATTTTTTTTTTGGGATATATGATATATTCGAATTCGTTGGGATATACATGTAATACGCTCAAAGAAAACATTACTCGTAACGGCGTGTAAAATGGGGTATGTCATTTTTTGAATCTGATTTTGATTTAACGCAAAAATCACCTTTCTATGCAAGAAAACTGCCACATCCTGGATAGGTCCTAATGAACACCTTTATAATTGGAGTCTGGCCTATAATTTGTAAACTACAGAAAAAAAATTAACTAATTTTGATTACTTCAATCATTCTTTGACACCAAAATCTGACATAAAAAATGGACAACAACAAGATGAACACTTTTACAAGTTAGATAAATAAAATTAGTTTAACCAAATTAATAGAAATTTTAGTATTACAAAATTATTGGATAAAATAATGAACTATCATGAAACACTGCATTTCCTTCGCTAGACAGCTTTTGCACAATCAAGAACGTAATGTACCGATACTTGCGCGAACCCTCCTAAGTAAAAATTGTAAGTACTAAAGTTAGAAGCGCTCATTAAACTTCAACGCAAGGTATTATGATTAAGAGCATATAATTCGAGCATGTCTGTCAGTATGACTACCAGTCAGTTACTGCAAAAATTAGGTTGTCATTATCAGCCTTATGGTACTAGAGCCCACGACCAAAACCATGTGTCATCGTGATACGGCCCAAATCATATATAGTCACTAGCCCTGATGCCCCTGAACGCAACTAGGTATGTAGTAACGATTAAAGCTGCTGTTTCTTCGCGGGGGGCCATGTCTGCTGTGCAAAAAAAAAAAGGCAGGTCGTTGTATCGTTAGACGTCTGCTATTGAAAATGTACATAGGAATTGTTATATAAGTACGAAAAAACCAGTTAGCAGACATAGGGTGCTGCGTTTGACCTGGGCAAATTTTGACAAGTGTCAAAAAAATGAGCCGACTTGACAATAACTGCCCGGTTCAAATTTTTTTTGAAAGTTTCGTAAAGCTCTCGAGATGACAAAAACACGATTAGCAGACGTTACTAGTGCTGTTTATAACTTCAAAAAGCAAAAACACGTTTCGGAGCCGCGCGGCAAACGCCGCGGCGCTTGGTACGCTCTTGTGCCAGAAGGCTCATTTACTTGTTACGCTCTTGTATTTTGCTTCACTACACCACTGAGATGTATACATACTCGAGAGTGCACTGGTTCCTCAGTCCGGAGCGAGAAACCAATTACCCGAATTAAAAGAAGTCATCGTGGAGGAAGAATCGATATCCGCGAATGGTAATGTTAATATTACTGTCATTGTTGAATTTTCGTAAATAAATAAATAATTCTTAATAATGATATTTGTGTTATAGAAGAAAACGTCGATCACCTAGACGACGTGCGAGCCGATTTCGACGACGACGACGACGACGACGATTGAGAGAAATGATTTTTCCACAAATTTCGTGATAATTTTTTCAATAAATAATATTTTGCATACAATGTGAGTTCCATTTTATGCCATTTCTCCAAAATTCATTTCATTTTACTCCTACGATTTAATGTAAGCATTTATTTGTAAAGGGTACTTCAATCCGTCCGAATACGATTTCGCAATGAATTTTAAGCATCGAAAAGTTGTCTGATAAAGTAGGTGCAGCATTCCATTTGTCTGATATTAATTTTTTCCACATCTCAGTAACCTATTTCACCATATGGAACAGTTAGCAGACGTAAAACGATGATATTGATCCGATTTTTTTTTTTACATTTTCAAAATTCTTTTCAAATGCAATGCAGCAGGATATCTCTCTGGAAACTGGTTCGTTCACATAAACTGGCCAACATTTACTTATAAACATTATTTCCAGACGTATTACGATAATTTTTTTTTTGTGTCATTTTTTTTTTTCAAAGTCATCTCCTTGGTATGAACAGCACTGTAGACGTCTGCTAATGGTTTGTTTCATATCTAAGGATTATAATTCAACTACATACCGGATAGCAGACGTGCAGCGATGACACATGTTGGCGACTTTTGTCCATTTTTCAAAAGTGCACTCAGGTCAAACGCAGCAGGCTACATGTCTGCTGTTAGCATTTTTGGGGGTTTTTTCATCCCAATAATGGGTTTTATAAGTTTTAGCCGTATCACGATGACACAAAAATTTTGGTCGTGGGCTCTGGTACTATTATTATATTCTAATCCATTAATAAAATCAATTGATTGACTTGCACCATTGCACACTGAACGAATTCGAGTAGGGCGGGAACTATTTGTGATATCTTATAGTCGATAATTTTGGTTTATTTTGAAGTAAGTATTCTTAATAATTTCTTGTGCATGTTATTGTAAATTTTGTAATTTTTATAATTTGTGTAGATAATTGATTTGAGTAATGTAAATAATTTAAATGTACTTCGATTTAGAACGGATACATCGAATTAGGATTACCTACTCCAGTTATGATGTACAAAGTGTGTTGTAAATAAAAATATATTAGACCTCAGAGGCTCATAGATAATCCATCGATGCTATTTCAACTATTGTAAGCTATTTCAACTAGCAATCAGCTCCCGTTTCTCACGGATGCAGTTTTTTCTGCAAATTATATATATAACCTTCCGCGTTTCGTTGAAACGCATGAAAATCCGTTCAGTAGTTTATGAGATCATCGCGAACATACATACAGAAAGACGCGGCTTGACTTTGTTTTATAATATGCAAGGACGTAGGTACCATAAGTGTGCCAAGGTCTCTTATTTGCAGGCCTGAAATATTTATTTATTTGACACTTTGCAGCCGTTCGACCAACGTTTCAAAGAAGTATTTGTTCGGATATACCTCTCCCTCCTTCCGCTACGTTTCTACAAAATGATAATCAAGCTACTGTTGTCCTTCTCGGTACAGTGCACTTCAGTAAGCAATCCATCGAAGACGTGTCTAATGTGAGAATGTTATTCTAACTTAAATAAAAAAAGTAAACGAGCCTTACATACAGCATATTATGATGTGCAACATCTGATATCTCACCTTGTAATAAGTCGTTGTTATGGCCTCTCATGTTCCAATGTTTCTACGATTTAAAAAAAAAATTAAAAAAAATGTTTTTTTTTGGTGTTTTTTGCTGACAACTTACCGATTTTTAATATTTCACTTTTGTAACATTGCGGTGGACGTCTGTGCGCGCTCATTGGTCAAATCAATCTATGAATCCCGCTTCCTGTAACACGTTTCCTCTGCATTTGCTCGATTTCTTTTTACTCCTACAAAACCGAGCTGTAAGATGTTACGCATCAAACCAAGGAACAGTGGCGTAGCTAGCATGGGTGGCACCCGGGGCGGATATTGTCGGTGTCACCCCAAAAATCAATCAAAACTATTAAAATAAAAAAGTAATAATAATTTATGTTTTATCAAATTCACTAAACAACAATTAAAGGATAATTTTAAAAAAATGCAAATTTTTTAGGTGATTTTCAACAGGCTGTAACTTTGAAGAAAATGGTCGTACAGTGCTCATTAAAAAAGAAAAGTGTAGCTTTAAGTCTCTAGTTTTTGAATCCGAGCTTCAAATATTTTTCTCGTTAGCGATTTATGAGTAATCGTCAGAAAACCAACGAAATTTTTTTTTTAAATTTTTGCTCGTCTTCAAATCGCTGTAAAAACAGTAATATTTTTTTTGTGATGGCACTATAAAACTCTTTTAGAGAATTGAATTCCGTACAACTACACTCATCGTGAGCACTGTACGATGATTAGTCACTGAGTTATCGTCGATCAAAGCGAAAAAGTATTTTTTTAATTTGATAATTGATTACTCGGGCAATAATGGTCGTACAAAAAATTAAAGTAAAGTTTTGTAAACTGCAAAACATTCTCTACAAGGTGCTTAAATTGGATTTTGATAAAAAAAATCAAACCGTAAATGTTGGCCGAAGATAAGGTAAAATTCTGCAAATTTAAGGATATTTGGATAACTTGTAATGATTTTGCAGATACGAAGGATATTTTCTATAGCTTTTTAACCTCAATGTGTCCTGAAAAAACCCTGAAAGTTTCAGGATGCTGCTATTTATTTTTCTTAGTGTCCGGAATGTTTAAAATTATCGTAGTATTTGCTGAAAGTCGAGATAACGGGCAATTTTTTATTTTTTATCCCTTACCAAATTATTGCTAAAAAAAACCGTTTAAACTCAAAAGTTTAGACGGTTTTTAGCAATAAATCCATATTTTTATCATTAGAAGACTTTAATCATTAAACAATAAAAAATAAATTTCTTTTTCAAGATTTTTTTCTACACATTAACGATGTTTTCCGAAAAAAAAAATTGTTTTATTTTTTAATGATTAAAGGCTTCTAATGAAAAAATATGGATTATTGCGTTTAAACTTTTGTGTTTAAAGGTTTTTTTTAGCAATAATAATTTTTAGCAAGAAAAATTGCCCTTGTTTTTCAGCATATACGATAATTTTAAACATTCCGGACACTAAGAAAAATAAATCGCAGCACCTTGAAACTTTTAGGTTTTTTTTAAGACACATTGAGTTTGAAGCTATAGAAAATATCCTTCGTAACTGCATTATTTGCAAAGTTATTACAAGTTAACCAAATATCCTGAAATTTGCAGATTTTCACTTTTTTTTGACCAACATTTTCGGTTTGAAAATTTTTTTTATTAATATTCAATTTAAGCAGCTTGTAGGGAATGTTTTGCAGTTTAAAAAAAACCTACTTTAATTTTCTATACGACCATTATTGCCCGAGTAATTAATTATCAAAATTAAATGTGACTTTTTTTGCTTTTTTCGACGATAACTCAGTGAAAAATCATCGTACAGAGCTCATGAGGAGGTCAAATTATAGGGAATTAAATTCTCTAAAAGTGTTTTATAGTGCCATTACAAGAAAATATTATTACGGTTTTTACAGCGATTTCAAGATAAACAAAAAATTTCGAAAATTTTTTTTGTTTGTTTTCTGACGATTACTCATAAACCAATAAAGATAAAAATATTTGAAGCTCGGATTCAAAAACTAGAGACTTGAAGCTACAATTGCCTTTTTTAATGAGCACTCTATGACCGTTTTCTTTGAAGTTACAGCCTGTTGAAAATCAGCTAAAAATTTGGAACTTTCTTTGTATCCTATAATTGTTGCGTTTAGTATATTTTATTAGTGGCGGTTATGCAATCTGCCACAATTTACGAATTTTTAAATGTGGTACTACTGATGTTCACGGTCGAGTGTCACCCCTAAGCGGGTGACACCCGGGGCGGACCGCCCCCACCGCCCCCACCGCCCCCCCCTAGCTACGCCACTGCCAAGGAACATAAAATACTCTAGTTAGTCTAGAGCATCAAACACTTAATATATTTTGAAGATTAATCATTTAATCCATTTGCTTCCTGCAGATAGTAAAGGTATTAAAGCCCAATGGGATTCTAATAGAACTGTGTCGTCAAAGAGTATCGCTTTTAGAATTGGATGAGAAGAAATTTTTAGAAGATGCAAAAAATTTTGACGCAAAAAAAATGCAGTAAGTATTTTTTCGAGCTGTTCAAAATTGGAATTTAAATGCCCCACTGCAAAGTTTCACACTAACGAATTTACCAGACACGCTGTGAAAGGTCAGAACTTCGTGTCGGGAGTGTTACACGCTATACTGCTGAAGACGTATGCAGATCTTGCGAAAGAGTTGGGAGTCGCGCCGGGAGGGGAGTTCCGTAGAGCCTATCACGAGGTGAGATTTCTTGGATATTGAATTTTTAATTAGAAAAAAAAAAAAAAAAAAACCTTGTTTGTGTATGATATTATTAAAGTATTGCACTTTTTTATATTATTAAGGGTGTCAGACAGGCTGATGTTTCACTTATGATGGTAGGGGTATGTGGCGTTTCGGACCCTGCATTAAATAACAAAATCAGGACAGAACCTGTAATACCTACTTTTTCTGAATTCCGGGTTCGATTCCCAGCACCCAATACTGAGCCCATTTTCCTTATCTCTTGTTAATCCCACGAAGGTGGGCAGAACACTTGTACACTTGTATTATAGCAACTAATGGACTTGCTTGTATGGCGCAGGCAAATCAACTTCTCATTAAGTGGACCATCAGCATGTCTGACGATCTTTACACAAATAAATAATATAATCTATAATAACTCCTATTCAGCAATATGAAATTTGTGATATACCTTACTAACACGCATTATTTCAGATGAAAAACATTCCAGGCTGCAAACTATTCCTCGGTGATCGGCCGATACAAATAACAATCGCAAGAGCTTTTCAATCGCTCAGCGTGTACGAGCTGGGTCAAGTACTCTTCCATCTCACGACGACCAATCAAAAACCAATAGAGTATGGCTGTTTGTATATATGAGTTATATTTAGTATATTTTAATGTAATAATATGTTTTGGAATATTAACGTTTTCACATTGAACAGTTGAACGTAGATTGAACGTTAAGTAGTAGATATACCTATTATTCGGTTTTTATTCCTGGCAATGTTAGTTATTATGGAAAATAACTTTCAAGGTTTACTTTAATGTGGGCCGTGTGTGGTTTCTATTATAAGTAATTATTATGAAGGTCGACGGTCTACTTGATAGACTTATTAGACAGGCTGACGGTCTACTTGACAGGCTTATTAGGCAGGCTGACGGTCTACTTGACAGGCTTATTAGACAGACTGACGGTCTACTTGACAGGCTTATTAGACAGGCTGACGGTCTACTTGACAGGCTTATTAGGCAGGCTGACGGTCTACTTGACAGGCTTATCAGACAGGCTGACGGTCTACTTGACAGGCTTATTAGACAGGCTGACGGTCTACTTGACAGGCTTATTAGACAGGCTGACGGTCTACTTGACAGGCTTATTAGGCAGGTTGACGATCTACTTGACAGGCTTATTAGACAGGCTGACGGTCTACTTGACAGGCTTATTAGACAGGCTGACGGTCTACTTGACAGGCTTATTAGACAGACTGACGGTCTACTTGACAGGCTTATTAGACAGGCTGACGGTCTACTTGACGGTATGTGGCTACCTGCAAGTCCATGCAAGTCCAAGAAGGATTAAGGAGAAAAAAATGGGCTCTGACATTATTCACTCACCGAGAAACAACAGAACACCATGCTATTATTGGTTATTGCCACCAGAGGGGTTGACCCTTAGATCGTTAATGATCTAACTAAGGATTAAACAATTTATACTGAAATGCAGTGTGCCGTTACTAAAATACCCCAGACTAGAGCCAATTTTGAAAATTTCTATAAGGCAAGCCCAAGCAGTATCTAATACCCATTCGAATAAAGTGAGCGTCTTTTTTTTTTAATTACGTTTTTGGTTTTTTTTTATATGTTCAATGTTTTTACAGCAAAATGCAATTAGAAAATTATAAAAATAAGGAATTCGTGCAAGCGCAGTTCGAGGAAATCACCAAAGATGTGCCGGCGTTTAGAAAAATTTTTCATGTGTTCGTAGACGAGCGAGACAAGTGTTTGGCTTATTCGCTACAGGAGTGTGTCCGTACTGGTGAGTTTATATTTATTTCATTAAAATTTTTAAACTATTTAAAACAACTTGTGTCAAGTTGAATGAGGGTTCTTCGTTTCTGTTACATACATTTTCGTTTCGTTTACATTACATACCCTATCTTCAATTTCTTTTTAGTTATGATTAGAGTTCATAAGAGCATTGAAATGACTATTTAGAATCGAGTGAGTTCTGTTTAATGTGTAATAGATTATATACCTACTTAAAATTGAACTATTTTATCTTCCCAGTTAAATCGAACGTACGTGTCCTAGGCGTCGTGGGAATGGGTCATGTTGATGGAATTAGCAAATATTATGGAAAGATGACTCAAGAAGACATTGTACCTCTGCTGATGTTAGTAGCCTTTCATTTTTAAATTCATTCACCATTTAAAATTAGTAGATAAATAATCTCTTGAAGTTTGTACTTATTATAGCTAGATAGGTATTCTCGTATCAATAAAACTAACACAAATTGCGGGTTCCGTCTGAGAATCTGACCTCAATATTAATACATACTTAAGTAAATATTTAAGTTAATTAAGTAAAGTACGTATTGGTTTCGTCGTGTAATTTAGTTACTAAAATATCCTGATTTTTATACAGAACGCCTGGATCGAGTTGATTTTAACTTGATACAAACAAAGCAACAGATGATTTTTGAAGTGAATCCAAGCTTATTAAACATTGAATAGGTATGTTAGTTTCCTTTTTTGCAATTTGACTAGTAAAAGTTTTGTATAGGTAGGTAGCTACTTAGCTTTATTAGGGAGTAGGTACTTACTATAATCTCGTCTAAAAGTACCTACCTAACCTACTTATGCTATTTTTGACGGAAGTCGCACATTGTGAAGTTTTTAATCATTGGTACTTATTACCTAATTTTAAAAATTATTTGTAGATTTAATTCATATAGTACACAGTATAGTAAGATGTGGTAGAAAAAAATAAGTAGGTCCTCAGATTTTTTAATTAATTAGGCAATACTAAATTTTGAAATTGCAACTAATATTTTTTTCAGAGTTCCGCCAGAACATTACTCCAGAGTGATAACTAGAACTGTAGCAAGATTTACATTTTACTTTTTAAGTTTCTGTTTGTTGTATAGGCTTTTATTTGGAAAATGAATGTTAATATTATTGTAAAATAAATAAATAATACACATATTTACAACAGAAAGATTAATATTTATTTTATGAAACAAAACATTCATTCTTTATCTAAGGCTTTCCTACCCAGAATTCTGCCTTAAATATAACCAGCAAATTAACAATAACCAAGTAAGTTTTCTTTAGGAACTGCTAATTAAATAGGTAGGTACCTAAAGAACAGGACTTGGACTTGGTTGTGACAGCCAGGTTATAGGTGTAGGTTACTGTCGGAAGTTTCTAGCAGAATCTAGCAGAATCAAAAACTTCGTGCACTCGACCAATATTTGGTTTGAGTACCACTGGACTAGGAGTTCGTTTGAGTCTGCACTAAATTACTATATTTCTCTCATTGTCAAAAAAGTCCTGTCCCATATGTCAAAGTCAATGTCATTATTATTGTACTTATTTTATACCATTGTTTGTTATCATATTTGGGCAATATGTATAAGAAATAAAATAAAATATTTTGTTATTTTATTTATTGTGCTATTAACTGAAATTTTAAATATGATATGACCTCGGTTCCTAATTTTATATTATAAATCGTCCAGTGGAAAAGCATACGACGTTCATAATCATAATGTGTTTTTAAAAGTATCATAGGTAATCATGTTACTAAGGATAATATTTATTTGCATTTTGCAAATTAGACTGATTTACAATAAAGAAAGTAACTGTGGATGTAACATTGACCGCAATTCGAATAAACGTTTTGATAATAGCATACAAAATGAGGACCAATGCACAATACAGAAAGAAAATCATTGGACATCTAATACGAAATCTTTTTCTTCTGATGAAATGGTTTTAATACCCGGTGGAAAGTATCAGTTTGGTACTGACGATATTGTCATTGAAAGCGATAAGGAAGGACCAAAGAGAATTGTACACCTGGAAAGTTTTCGTTTAGATAAATATGAAGTTTCAAATAGAGATTTTCTTAATTTTATTGAATATACAAATTATAAGACTGAAGCAGAAGATTTTGGAGACAGTTTTGTGTTTACACTATTTCTAAATGATACGTTGAGAAAATCTTTGGAGGACTTCCGCGTAGTACAAGCACCATGGTGGTATAAAGTGTTGGGCGCTAATTGGAAACATCCTTATGGTCCTGAGTCAAACATTAATGGTAAATGTAACTATTGAACTATAATAATAATATAGCCTCTGTATCCTGAAACTCCTTTTTTATAAGAAATGTTACCTACCTCTTTCTTATATACTTCTTATAATATATCCTAGAGTTTGATGTGCCTCTTGGCAAAGGCATCCTCTAACTTGAAAGATTAAAATTGAAAACTTAACTATAGTCCATCTTTAAGCAATTACATTAGAAACAGGATATAACCACTAAGCAATTAATTAATTTATTTATTGTCTAAGCAATTATTCCAAAGTATCATTATTTGTGATTTTTTAAATACATCAAAACTATCAAGTGTTTAATTCTAGACTAAGTGTGACACTGGTAAAAAGTCAAATATAGGTAGAAAAAAGAACAGTCATTGTGACAAAATCAGTCACTAAAACTTGAAAAACTTAGGATGATAGTTGCAACGTAGCAATACTAAATCTATGGTTGCAACAATATGATTAGTGTTTTATGAAAACTAAATTATTTGGATTTTTTTTTGATTTGGATCATTCAGTAAATCACACATCACACACCTTTCAGTCTAATTGGTTGTTCGACCTGTCATCCTCAAATTAAAAGATACTTAAGACAATAGTGTTTTTTAGATTTAATGGATCACCCTGTAATACACGTGTCATGGCGTGATGCACGGGCGTATTGCGCGTGGCGAGGCGCTCGATTGCCAACGGAGGCCGAATGGGAGGCAGCGTGTCGTGGAGGCCAACAAGACTCCAACTATCCATGGGGTGATAAATTATTCCCTAACAGAAAACATATGTACGTTATTCTAGATTAACTAAAAACATCTCTTTACAGATGGCATTTAATTAAATTCAAATATTAACATTTCATAAGAATTTGTTATTATATTTTATAGCTACACATATATTTATTATTTCCATCAGTGCTATCTATCTAGTGGTGAATTACATTTTTTAATTATTAGGATGGGATAGAAAAATGGGCTCTGGCATGCCTTACTCACTCACAGAAACACAAACAGCACACATGCTGTTATTTTACAATGATCTTCCGTAAGGGCTGCCGAAATGTCTGTGCAAATCCAGACCACAGCAAAGTTTGAAAAGTTAATTTTCAAATTTAGCTGGGAATCGAACCCCTAAGGCAAGCACCTTAATCACTCGACCATTATAAATACTTTATAATTTTTGGTCTATTTTCTCTGTACATGTGGTTTTCATAACTTCTCTAGTATGCCCACTTTGTGATGGTTTCAGAATGGCCTTGACTTCATTTTGTGTGACAATATTTAAGTATTAATTAATATTTGTAAATGTCGCTTTCAGGGCAAACATTTGGCAAGGTACATTCCCGAACTATAATTCAGCAAAAGACGGATACATTGGCACCAATCCAGTGCACCTGTTCTCACAAAACGACTTTGGGTTGCACAACATGGCCGGCAATGTATGGGAGTGGACAGAGGATTCTTGGTCTGATGATGTAAGAATATTATACTTATAGCTGGCAGAGTAAGCACCATAGCGGTGTTTTCTTAATCGATTAATCGAGCTGATGGTGGATTTTTTTGTATTTTTTTTTTTTTTTTTTTATTTAATAAGATACACAAAACAGGACACTGACAATAAATACATTAAATATATACAATTACAAAGAAGTGAGCTAGACAGCGGCCTAAACTATGTGTACACAGCATGATCAAAACAGTGTATCATACAAGATTCCAAGACGAAACATAAGAAAAAAAAACAAGATACATGTGTGCACATATACGTATATACACACATATACATACACATACACACACAAACATATACATATATTTATTTAAGTTATTTAAGTACACTCGCAGCCACAATGGCCGCGATATGCTTCTTAAATTTAGTTATACTATTTTGGAATATGTCAACTTTATCACCATGGTTAAGCAGGAGGTCATTGTATTGTCGACACATCCTAACGAGGGGGTTGTAAAAAGAGGTATTATTAGTGTGTACCTGTAAAGAAAAGGTATTGACAAAAGGATTTCGCTTTCTAAGTTTTATATTGAAATTAATAAGCGACAAAAGATAAGGTGAGTCTATGCGGGAATGAATAATTTTGAAAAGACACAAGAGGTTATGACAATTACGGCGGTCCTCGAGTGTAGTCATTTTTAGACGATCCCTCGGGAAAAAGTATTCTATATGTTAATCCAGGTAGTTTATTACCTGTGTGCCAAATTTGATTCAAATCCCTTAAGATTAACAAACATTCATACATCCTCACAAATTTTCGCATTTATAACATTGGTAATTTAGTAGGATATTATTTTATATTTTTTTTTCCGTTTTTGTTGAAAACATTGATTCAATTTAATTTAATTTAATTAATTTCCTTTGTGTTTTAATTTCAGAGTAAAGAGAAAGTGAAAAAGGGTGGTTCCTACTTATGTCACCGTTCATACTGCTACAGGTACAGATGTTCGGCGCGTTCTCACAACACCGAAGACAGTTCAGCAGGTAATTTGGGTTTTCGTTGTGCTAAAACAGCGTAAAATGTAATATTAATAATTGTAAGTCTATTGTGCACGGCGAACGAAACTTGTCTGTCTGTAACATCTACTGTTTGCATCATCTACTTAAAAATGTAACCAATAATTTTTTTATTAACGCCAGGTAGGTATAGAATCCTAGATAAGTATATCCTTTATATAACAGCCAGCAAAGTTTTTATATGATCGATTAAAATTTGATAATATTGTACCAGCTTTAATCCACATAGTCTTTAAGACATTAAAGACATTCCTGTATTGAAGCTATCTAAATACTAAATTTTATCACAATTGACTAATTGATGTAAACAACAGACAGACAGGTGTCATTTTTACAATATTAGTATGAAATTGTTTCACAGATACAAATCATACAGAGAATATCACTCTTTTATGGCAATAGGATCAAATACTGTTGTGATCTGGCCATATTGTTTTATAACTTATGTAAATCATATACTTACTTAATTTAGCTTTTTTGTTTGTTATTGTTGCTTTTGTTGTTACTATATTGGAAATGAGGGTATTCTATAGTACTTAAAAATCCTCATTATGCTACCGTTAATTTGAAATGCACGATATTTTCATGACAATATCAATGTGTATGTAAAAACTTAATATGTCTTCCAAATTCTAAACCTATTAATACGATCAGTAAATAAGATTGATTGATAATGTATACGTATTTTAACGAGAAATTAAGTAAATTAGAAATAAAAGTAGGTATTATACGAATTACGAAAGATAGTGTAAAAACTAAATAAAATATCAAACTGATTGTTTCGAAGACTGACTCATTTTTTTATCAAACTTGAATAAAATACAATAGGCCAAAGTATTGTTATGAATTTTGTATTGTTTTATTTTACTAAAGTAAAATTGTTATATAACTAATACCAAGTGTATGAATGATATAAATTTGATACAATGCCACATTGAATGTCGAATAAAATAAAGTAAATTTTTGGTAAATCAAATTTTAATAACAAATTTGGTTTGTTTTTTGACCATAGACATTGAGTATGGACTGAGCGTTCCCTATTTACCTGTAAAGTAAAAAATAAAGACAGAAAAGTGTGTAAGAGACGAAGCTATCGTGCGGCCAGTAGACCATAGACATAGAGAGAGGGAAGAGATAGGTATTGGCCACACGATCGCTTTCTCTCTTTCTGTCATTTCGTGCAGGTATTGCTCAGTCTATGGTTTTGACTATGTCTATGGCTTTGACTTATTTTTTAAAGCAATATCTCTTTTGTTATGTTTGAAAGTCACGATGACGTGTGATATTTGTATTCTCGTGTTGTGGTTCATGATACTTAATAAAAACAAATTTACTATGTACATAAACATCTCTTTTTATTATTTTTATCATTTAACCGTAACAAGATTTTTTTTAATAAAGGAATCCTTAAACAAAATACAAAAAAAAGCACAAAAAAATTATACTTATCCTTTATTTGCATATTTTGTATAAAAAAATCTATTGAAGGTACACGAAAGGATTTAATTAGGATTGTTCAAATAAAATTGTCTATCTAAAAATGGCGAGTTTCAGCTGAGTGCTATAATTAAAGCAGAACATTGTTCGAAGTTTGAAAGCACCTTATATGGTTCTGTAAGTACAAATAAACGGAAGACTAAAAACTACCCTCCGCTAATTTATTAGTTTCTAGAGTGACAATCCAAGATAATTTTGTAAAAATAAGAAAACAACAATTAACATTAATTTAAACTATAATAAAGTTTCATTATCTATAATTACCAATAACCTCACATGCACACATATCTCGAATTAATTTTCAATAAACAACCTTACTTTTAAGTAATGTAACGGAGGGTATTAAAAAAAAAGGAAGATCTTGGAAGGCTAACTACCGCTATATAAACCGTAAAAACTATTGATTCTGCTGAGCATAGGTACCCACACAAATATACATATAAAATTTCATATAAATAAAAGATAAATTAACAAAACAATAAATAAATCAACACAAACACTTTAGTGTCGCAATTAAACTAAAAACTGTTCGGAATTGTCTATAATGGAATTTGAATATTGTACTAAAGTATAAACAATACAAAATAGCTGTGCGATGTCATAACTAATAAAATGGTCTTAATCAATGATTTTGCATTGGTAATTAAATAATATCTAGTTATTATACAAAATCATTCAAATGAGTCGATCCATGGCGTATGTAATATTGTACTCAAACTGTGGCCATGTAACATTTCATTTGAAATAATTGACCTCTCAACGTTTAGGCTGCTCGTACACGCGTCGACTTTCATTAAGTTTGTGTACGTGAAAAATCATATTAATGGCAAATAAATTGTTTATTGAGGAAAACACATTTGCAACAATTATGTACTTCAGAAGGGTAATAATTTAGATAAGAAACAATTAGAATTCATTAGTCTCCCTTGATAAATACAAAAAGAAAATAAATACAAGTAGTAAGTCCATGATAACACAGACTTTTTAAATAGGAAAAAATAGGACAAAACACATAATTATGTAGTTAATTTGAGCATTATTAAATTTATAGTAGGAAAGGGAAAATATACAAACAAACATCACATTAACCTTCCAAATATCATATTATATGTTTAAGTTTTCCCATCTCTTGGGCTGAATATTGCTTTTTATTGAATTTATACAGGGAAAACCAGAATTTCTCATATTCACTCACGTAACTAAAAGAATATGGAGTGAATTTGTGTGATACGCGATTAGTCGCGTGAAATAAATCGCAGCTGAAAGTCGACGTGCGAGCGAGCGGCCTTTCAAACTAGTTATTGTGGCAAGGTACTCAATTCCATAACAAGTTAACAAAGTACAACGTTTCGGAACATAATTAAAGCACCTTTACAATTATACTAATATAATACAAATATAGTTCATTCATAATCTATTGATCAAAAACGTCAACAAATATAGCGTCACCAGGGTCACTGACCAGTTTTAGAGATGAGACTTGTACATTAGGCATATTATTATCAAAGAGAGTTGACTCAGTGAGTAACTCATTTAGAATTTGTTCGTTTTGTTTAATGTGATGAATTACTTGTCTTTTTACTTGTCATTGGACAAAATAAAAAAACATTAACAAACAAAATAAAATACGAATTATTAGTAGTAATTTTAAGTAATTTATTTAATGCCATTTAATCAAAAAAAGTGTTTTCGTCTACAACTATAAATTATGATACATTTAAAATGTATGTAGAATTGTGAATTTGATCATTTATGTACGAATCAAAACCTCATGTGACTCCAAATGTCGTGTTAATGTCCCGTCTCTAAAACCATCGACAAAATCTCTATGACGTCTATTGATATTGTAGGTTATGTGACGACTTTATAGAGTTTTTTTGCATTTTCCTCTGAAAATATGCAATAATTTTGGATACATATCGAAAGATATGTTATGAATTATGTTTAGATTAAAAAAAATAATCTAAATTAATTAAATTATGTTTAGTGAGTGTAAATGAATACGTGTATATATGAATGTTTAAGGTTAAAACTGTAAAATTGTTTACCTTTTCGATCAATAGATTGTGAACGGAGTTTACAATACATTACATTAAACCGTTTATGACTGATCCGTTCACTCTAAAAGCGACATCACACTATACCTAATAAAAGTACACAACGCTATGCGATCACAATCTAGCTATACTTTTATACCGAATAAAATAAAATGTACACCATTTCGATACCGCCTAACTGTAACTGTACACTAGATTAAATCACATTGAACAGTAAGTGTCGGTCGCGGCGCTATGAATCACAGAGTACGGAATGGTCGGGGCGACGCGGCGCGGGCGCCCGTCAGTTGCCCGCGGGGAGGACGGCGCGCGGCCTCGCCCGAACCGTGCCCATGTCCGCGCCCATGCCCATGCCCACGCCCATCGCCGCGTGTCCATTGCTGTACCCGTTCTTCAGCGACCCGTTCTTGTATATCACCTTCTCTTCCAGCTCGGTGCTGGCTGGTTGCGGAGACCTCGAACGGACCTATTACAATTATCATTCATTAGTGAGTGACTCAATGTTTGGTGAAGTCGTCTTTATTATTTAAAATTTTCAACATTAATATTAGTCTGTACAAGGTTTTTTCCTTCCAATCCAAAAACGGATTGCACAATACAAATCTGAACAGAATTCTTCATTTTATGACACTACCAATATGTAAATAAAATAATATTACTTTTTTGGTAGTATTCTAAAGGGCAATGACTAACTCACCTTAGGCTTGGAGTAAGACTGGTTGTAGAAGTCTTTGAACAAGAAGAAGAACATGACAGCGTGCATTCCGATCCACCAGACGAAGGCGCGCGGGTAGTCGCAGTCGATGAATAACAGTTGGAACGCGTGCACCATTATGCCTACAAATTGCACCTGAAAATATCCACACACATTACTTACTTCAAAAAGGTCAAAATTACTGACTGGAGTTTAGGACTACAAAACGTAGTGTGGACCATTCTTAATTTGAATTTGTGTTTCATTCTAAATAAGGTAACACTGGAATAAGAAAAAATTATAGACTTCAAGATATCTTACATCAGTGTGTGTTTTATTGCTTTCAATGATTGCGATAATCTCTTTGATAATAACAATAAGATATCGTTTTAACAGTGATAGATGACCATTCTCTAGATTATATAATACACGTGAATTGAACTCACCATTTGTAAAGTGGTGAGGTACCTCTTCCACCAGAGGTACTTCCTCATCCCAGGTCCCATGGCCGCCATCATGTAGTAGGTGTACATGATGATGTGGACGAAGGTGTTGAGGAGACCAAAGAAGGTGGAATGTCCACCCGGAGTGAACTTGACCCCGAACCACACCGACATGGGCATCACTCCGTGGTGGATTACGTGGAGGGTTGACACGTGGTCAAACTTCTTGCGGAGAACGAAGAAGATCTATAACCGAATAACACTGAATAAATTAATTAGGTACCATAACTGGTATTCTCAGTAACTAGTGGTTATTTTGGACAACCATCCTGGCGGCAGCAACCACACCTTACAGAAGAACACGTAAAAAAAAAGAATGTGTGCTTTTGTGTTTCAATGAGTGAGTAGGGGATGCCAGAGCTCATTTCCCCATCCCGTACTTTGTTAGATTATTACATAATTATTAATTTTATTATTGTTACCGCTTTAATAGTATAAAATGGTAACACCGTAATTTAAAAAAAGGCATTCAGTACGATATTTTTATGATCCGATAAAAGAATGGTCTTTTTTAACCTTTTTAACAGGTTTGGTAAGTTTAACAAAATAAGATTAACTAATTAAAGCATGCATAGGAGAAAAAAATTGGCTTACCGTATCAAAAAATTCGGTGAACTTTGAGAAATAGTACCACCAGCAAGCATGTACCATCTGAAATGTTAATATTATTATAGAATCTTGCAACACGTTAATAATGTGGTATAGTACATTTGGTAGAACAAAAGCTTCTAAATGGTATTTGTTATTCATAAAACTTTCTATAGATCCTTTTGGATATTATATTTTTTACGGTACTTATTATATTAAATAAAACCATTTCACGATTAAGTACATGATCAATTTTAAAAGAATTTTAAGGAAGTCATAGGACTCATGTAGGTAATAGGTACCATCTCCTTAGACTAGGGCCTTGGGGTTTAGGGGAGTTATGCAAAGTCAACCTTTTGTCTGTATTAACAGAAGATTACAATAAATCATGAGAAGCCTTATCATGAGAGCCTCTTCATGAGTAACTTCAGTTTAATTAAAACTTAAAATTTTATAGCAAACAATTTATGTTAAATTTTTTTTATCAACATGAGTTCAAATGTCACAAACAAATGTTGATTCTTTGTACATAAATAAACATAACATAACATTAAATACATAAATAAACAATTGAAGCGAGTTCTCGCCTGCAACTTATAGTATAGTAATGGTACTAATAAGACACGTGTGAGATCTCTTATAGAACCATTTTATGAATAACATTTCCTTGTAATAAAGACATCAAGAAATTTTCTTATAAAAGATCTCTTATAATTTAATAAGCCTACAAAAAGCATTCGATTTCGAAGCAATAATGAAACTAATATGTACCTAGTTAATTAATGACTATGAGGTGAAATGAGAGTGCGATGACCATTTCTGTTTTCACCATTCAGTTTTAAAATAATGTAAGATTTTCAAGTAATGAGCATTATAGTGAGATCGAAACATATTATAATGATGATTCAATGAACATCTATGTACTAGTGAAAGATGAAATTCTACTATGTTAAATTATTCAAGCAAATTGTCAGTCCGTGCACTTGTGATATAAATTAAAAAAAAAAAATCCAACTGGTCTTTCTTTACTAAAAAAAAAATAACCGGAAAATCAGTGCAATATTTCTCATTTATTGACAGTATTCGTTTGTGAGGTTAACAGACTCACAATAGCAGACAGAACTGAGGGGGTGGTGAAATTCTGATTTTTATGTACACTAAAAATATTTATGTAATCTAATTTGGGAACTATATGAGACGATGTATTATCATAATAGGGTATACAATTATGTTTCAAGGTACTATTTTAAACCACGTAATTTCTTTGCACAATCGTCGTAAAACCATGATAATAATATTATGTGCTTTTATAGGACACGTTATTCTGGAGTTAATAGCAACTATGGGGTGTATTACAACACTTTCTAGAGAAAAAAAATATCAAAAAAGGTGTCAGTCGTAGGACTGCACGTCAGAAATGAAAACTATGGATTATTCATTTTACTGCTATGACTTTCGAACACTATCACCATCTGTTAATATCTTAACCACCTATTGGCGAAGTTAAGCTTTTTATGAACCAAAAAGTACAGACTAACCGAGAAGATCGGGTAGATGGCGCTTATTTCATACAATTAAACGTCACCGAGGGTGTCGCTCACTAAGCGAGTTTATTTATTTTTTTCACATAAAAAGTGCCTAACGAACGAAGTCCGAAACGGTGCTGGCTGAAAATCAGCGCTGCAGGTGCTTGCATCTCAGCACAATGCTGAGCCAGTGTCCGTTTCACTGCTGCGAGGACACACACTCTTTTACCTATTAATTTCTGTTTTGTTGTTTTTTTTATTATGTTTGTGTCTTTGTAATAGTGAATAAAACTCTTTCTTTCTAACGCGCCTAAAGATTTCATTAAAAAAATTCAAGATTGTTTTGTACATTTTGAAAGTGTTACAACACACCCCATCCACGGTTGCTGTTTCCAGATTACGTGTATGCGACGCGAATATGCCAGAGCAAGATAGTAATGTACATTTCATAGATATCCGAAATTTATGGAAATGTGTGTCGAGTCTGCTATAGTTTACAAGTCTATGTGTTAAACACAAGTCTGTGACCATTCAATGTTAAGGTATAGACACACAATCAGAGAACATTCAGAGTAATTAAACGTAATCATGAATAATTCACCCTCATCGTTTGTGGATGTTTCGAGTAGTCCACCGGCTGACAGTGAAAGTTATACCTGCCTGTGAACCAGCCCGAGGATCCGATCTGAAACAACACACCGACACCATCCCCTGTCACTCGGATATATACAGAGCATGCGCACGCGACGCAGCCAAAAGGTTAATAACTACGCGGGAGTGACCTTCGTCACGTGGGTTAGTCTTGGTAGCCTCCACTTGCCACATAATCAAATATGACAATATCTCAAAAATTGAGTTAAAATTTTCTATTATTTTTAAGAAGTATTAAAATATGTCCCTTATTAAGCGTTTAAAAATATGTTAGGCGCGAAGTCGCGGGTACCAGCTAGTATTTTTTAAATATATTTATATAAAATTATATAAAACTAATTAACAAAAATATTTAAAAATTTGAGATATCTCTCATGTGTTAACTATGTGGCAAGTCTACTGAAAAACGCTTAAAATATAAATCCATACACTACTTTTGAAGAAAATTACTCCACAAGCTACGGTTAAATAGCCTCGCACTGGTACTATAGCTTCCTAAATGCACAATTTCTTAATTTATGCAAAGGTAGGTAGCTATAGACGTGTCTTACAAATATACTATATATACAGCCGTCCTGTAATACAATGATTGCATACACAATGTATATTTACAATGATCGGGGTTAGTTTTAAAGTTTGGAGCATCCCTTATAAGGCCGAGTCTCCACTTACTCTTGTCGCTATGGGATTGTCTGAGTGGTCCACTGGTTGGCATCTTAAGCTGTAATATTGCAGCCAACCCCCCATCAAGCACTAGGAGGGGCATTTAAAAAACAAATGTATTCATGCTTAATACTAAATACAAACCATGCTATTTCAAATCATTAAATCAATGGATGTTAACATTTGAGTAGGAACAAATTATATCTATTATCAATTCAAAAGAGATATATTAAAGATTCATTATTTTAAATTCATAAATATTTCATTCCAGTAACATATTAGTAAAAGTATCAAAGTTACAAATACTTTTTACAATCTATAGTAGATATACAAACTATTTAAATTAAGTAACTCGGGATGATTTCTGTGAAGACAAAATTTATGTGACGGAAATAAAAAAAAAAATTGTACTTTAAAAAAATTGTGCTTAATTAAAGTTCATTACTAAGCAGCCATACTTCATTTGAACACTAATTGCAACTCTTATTAAACAAATAGATGACACAAAATTATTACTGGTTTGTATGCATATGTAACCTTTTTATATAAAAAGTTCCTCTTCATTTCTTCCTTTTTAAAGCCCGCTGGGTGTTATAAGTTTAACCTGTGTATTTGTGTATGGGTGTATCTGTCTGTGGTATCATAGCTTCCAAACGGATGGACTCATTTGGATCAGGTTTTTTTTTGTTTGAAAGCTGTCATGATCGAGACGGTTCTTAGCTTTAATTTATGAAGATCTGTTCAGACGTTTGAAGAACATCAGCTCATTTCCTAGTTGACGAGATTTCCACACTGTCGAATAATTTGAACTTCGGTTTGCATGAGACGGTAACCTTGACCTTCGTCTGCCAGTTACCCGACTCCTCAGCAATTTACAACAGATACTACCAGATTTGCATTTGGGCTCATTGGAATAGTCTCAATATAATGTTTGGGGTTAGTTTCATTCATAATTTTTAATTATAAGTTGTTACGAATATTTTAACTAAGTACATCACATCTTCTCCGTCTGATCTTATTTTATTAGTGTCAGTTGTAAAAATAGCAAAATTAAAATCAAAATTATTAGCCTTTTTTGGAGCCACTTTTTACCACACAAGTACACATTCGTCATGACATTCGCTGTATTATTATAAAAAAACAACAATTAACTAGATGCAGTGGTTACACATAACAATAGGATTGAGCAAGTGACAATTAACTCGTTCAATATGGGAACAGTATTTCACTCTATTCCAATTAAGTTATGTAACATTAGTTAGTACTAACAAATGTAGCATTTCCTTACCTCATAGAACAGCCACGCGCTGAACACTACTTGTAAAAAGTTATATACTACCAATAAATTTTTTAAATCATATGGTTTTCTGTTCTCCATAAACCGTGGCCCTAAAACCTGAAAGAAAAAGTTTATTTATTAGGAAAAGATACATATATTATGTGTCATCTATGAAATGTTAATATGAATAATATTAAATTTAATCTATATAAATAAAAATCAATTGGCATATTTATGTTAAAACATAATTTGAGAATGGTACAATCGATTTTGTTGATTTTTTTTGTGTTCATGTGTTCAAGAAGAGGTTTGTAGGAAAGATTTTTTTCTGTAGTCCGACGATCTAAATCATCGGACTATTGTGACAACAAAGTGTCATCAGTCTGATCATTGGACTGAGTAATCGGACTACTGATACTAGGCCGTTTTATAAAATCATTCATCATCATAATATGAACAATAAATATAAATTAATTTATGACAATCTATTTTCAAGAGACCAACCAAAAACACTACCTTTGTAAAAAATATATATTTTGGTTTATAAAATTAACATACCAATGTTAACTTTTTATGTTTAAAATTTTTTAAATTATCCACAATAAAAAAATAATTAAATAGACAAAAAGAAGGATAGTTACCTTGACTAGATACACATAACTTAGACATAATATTAACGTCGGTAATGGTGAACTCATCAGGAACCATGGGTTAGTTCTGGGATCTGAAATGTTCAAAATTTGCAATTACTTTCCATTTTTATTTCATAGTGACTTACATATAATATGAACTTATTTTCCACTTAAGTTTTGTAAAAAATACTATATCCTTACTATATCTATATTAAGTAGAGCAATTTAGAAGTAGGTAGATAAGTACTTATTTTAAACGGAATACCTATGGAAAATGTAATTTGAGACTGTTTTGATTTTGCCAAATAACAAATTCCATATTGTATGTGTCAACTTTTAAATAAGAATTCTAAAAAATTATATACCTACCTACCAATAAATAATCGGATAAATATAAAACCGTTATGTAAAATAAATATTCATTTATTACTAGAAACACGAACTGTAGGTAACTAAAAAGAAAATTAGAATTTTTCTAAAATAAACTATAAATTTGAGATACATAGCACTAATTTTTAATTCAGAATAATCAACTAGTCACTTGATTATTAAAAGATATTTCATAATATGAGATGGCTTATATTAATACATATTTCACTCACCTCCATACTTGTCCATAAATAGGTGCATGTCATTTAAATATTCTAATATTAGCGCCATCGCGATATATTCTGAAAAGTAAAAGACAATTAATTAAAACAATTGAAAGAAAAGTCTATTTGCAAATAGTAGAAATATGGAAGAGGGTGTAGAAATTTAGTACCAGCTTATAAAGCCGACAATCGCCGGCGGATTATCCAAATCGTGAATATTAACTCATTTTTTGCACTTGTAGGGAACGATTTTATAGATAGTTAAAAAATTTTAAGTGATTTAATTTACGAAAATATTAAAAAAGTAAAAATAGGTTACGGGAAAGTGACTACATCCCAGTATACGAAAATAGAAGAATGAATGAATTATTTTCATATCGAATGAAGGATCTGCTATCTATACGAAGTACTAAGGACAGGGAGCGGATTGAACGAATGACGTTTTGACTATATAGTCCTGGTCCTGGGTGACAGTGACAGGTAGAACAGAGTAAAGAAACAGAGATAGAAAACCACGAGAAAACGTTACATAAAGATAATAAAAGATGGCTCTTCCATTTAAACTAATAAAAAAGATAGCATTATCTTTGTTTTCTAACAATTACCTTAAATACTACGAGGCAATTTTCAATTTTGTACGTGCTCCCAGTATCTGAAAAAGGAAAAAAATGTTACTATAGTAAGTCGATAAAAATGTTAAAACTTATCAAACCTATTATGTTGGTAATGATTGTAATAAAAATAATATAACATACCTAGAAATGAAATGGGCAAATAACACTGCAAATAAGTATGTAGGTAATATAATATAGGTAGGTAACTAGGTATGTATTAAAATCTCCCGCGTGAAGCGAGCATTATCGACCCTGGGGCGAGGGAGGGGCGTAGTAGGCAGGCAATGCCAGAATGACGTTTGTAATTTATCAATGAAAATTCGGGATCCATTCAAAGCGCTCTGTAACTATGAATGTAGCTGTTATATAGATACTACTATGAGCTATTACTTTACTATTGCGTTACAACTATTACAAATACCGGATGAGATTTGGTATTTCCTTAAACTTGTTAGGAAAATCTCGAGATCGAGTAATACCACTGTGGACATAACGTCGTAAATGATTTTCTTTGATAATGAGATGTAAATTAATAACTTACACATTGTTTATGACGACCTTGCTATGCTGGGAATTTCGCAACAGAATCAGTCATCGCTTTGAAAAAGATGACGTTGTTATAAATCATCGTTTGAAGGAATCTCGATGGTCAATGTCACACAATTAATTTTATTGTGTCTGGTGGCGACTGTTCAAGATAACCTCGTTTACTTTAATTAATATGAGATAAAAGTTTATTCAACAGGTTGAACATGCAGTCATTTGTAACTAGTTTTATATTATACTAGCTGGTGCCCGCGACTTCGTCCGCGTTCTGCCTGGATGAAAGGACCCTATGTCCTTTCTGGTGTACCAGACAACGTAATTTTCATGGTGATCGGTTCAGTAGTTTTTGCGTGAAAGGGTTACAAACATCCATACATCCATACAAACTTTCGCATTTATATAATATTAGTACCTACGCATTACGCGTGGCAGTTAAAACAGAATAAATTTAACGATTTATATTGTAGAAAATAATAATTTTGTGAACTCAAAAATTTGGCGACATCTATCGCAGAGATATACCTACTACTTCGTTGCTATGGAGCCTCTAATTTGAAAATAGAACACTCTATCTTTCCTAGCCTACATAGCGGAATAGGTGCCATAATCTCAATATAAGTATTATAAAGAAACATACTTACCATGTTGCGATTTATGATTAATGCTATTATACTTAATCACGCAAAAACGGCAGTATGGATTTTGATGAAATTTCGATAATTTTATTCTATTTATTACGTTAAAAATGTTGGGTTCCTGTGTGATATTCAAAAAACCAACTATAGCGGACACAGCTAGAAAACAAAATTTGATAAAATTGCTAATAAAATTCTCGTAATACATTTTTTTGTGTTTTAAATTGTCTTGTTTTATTTTGTAACAAGTCTGTTTACACAATGAGTCAAGTACCTGCTTATAAAAAAAAAAATGAACTACACGTACTTCTTGCGATTTGGTCCAATGAATTCTGTAATAAGTTATGTTATATAAATTGTGATAGTAAACTAACGAAAAAAACACATAAGAATGAAATGTAGGCGGCAAACAATTATTCTTACGAAAACTGTTTTTTAAATAGCCTTGCATAATGTTCTTAGAAAAGCCCTAGATATTTTAAAGATAAAATACGAACGTCCAACCTACTGAAAGTATGTATGTAATTGAATATAAATAGTGCCTATTAATAAATCTGTCTACAAAAAATCTTTAATTAAATATCAGGAGCTGATAACATTATTTAGATTTGTCTGAAAAGACCTTGCGAAATTATTTGTTTAATGACGATATACAAGATTTTACAGAAGGGTCTTTATTGTGTTGTAAGACATGTAGGTACATACTTATATATTATATCTAATAGATGTATGATAATTGTTCATTTCACAGTCAAATGAAAATGTTCAGAGACTGTAATGTTTTTATTTAGGTACTTAGTAAATTTTGGTAACGAAAAGAACAAAGTATAACAGAATTATGTTAGGTAACAAATTTTGATATAGACTTGGATAAGTACTACTTAGCTGAGCTATATAGATTGGACAATATCTGATGCGATATTATTTTATCTCTACTAATCTACTAAATAAAGAGCTAATAATATTATACAGACATAAAGTTTGTTTATTTGTTGTATGTAATGTAATATAAGTTTGTTTATTGAAGGGCGTGATCTTTGAAACTACTCATCCAATTTAAAAAAATCTTTTACCACAATAGATAAGATAGAATTTCAGGATTGACATACGCAAATATTTCACGCGGGCGAAGCCGCAGGCATCACCTACCCTTGGAAAAAAATGTAATTTCAGGCGTCAATGTATGTCACGCGCTATTATATTTTGTTTTTCAACGCGGTCAAAGTCGCGGGGGTACCACAGCTAAGTAGTTCTCTATAAGGAGGTTGTAACTGCCTCCAAAGAGGCCGACAAAAAGTTTATATACTTATCGTACAGTAAAATTAAGGATATTGAAATACTAATATAAGAATGGCCTAAATAAATATCTACCTATGTTTTCATGTAAATGTAGCTGACTGATGAGTACGTGGTTCTCTTAGCATCGTGTTATCAGAGCTATCGGTAAAATATGAACATTCTATCTTTCTTCACGTTTTTTTACGATTGACACGAATTCAGACTACATATAGATTACACGCGTATTGAATTGTAAGAAGATAAAATTAGGATAAAGATCTTTTAGATACGCACGTAGGTATGTATAGACACTGATATTAAATTTCTCATATATTACCTGATAAAACTATTAGCCTAATAAAGGCCCTGAATGTTCTCATAAAATTTCTCGTAAATCAATCGGTATGTTATGGAAAGAACGCATGGGAGTAGGTAAACATATAGTAGATTTATAATACTTTAGCTAAAATCATAGACATCCTAACATGTTATAAATGCAAAAGATTGTGTGGATGTATGTATGTTTGTTACTCTATCACGTAAAAACTACTGAACGGATTGTGATGAAATTTGGCACACATATAGTTTATTACTTGGCTTAACATATAGGATATTTTTTATTATGCAAAAATGTTAGGTTTCCGAGAAATCGCGCTAAAAATATAAAAATGGCGCCACTGTCGTCACAGCGATAAAGATTTTTTGCCAACTCCTATGTTTTCTTTTTGAACGCAAACGAAGTCGCGGGCACAAGCTAAGTGTAGGGTACTTATAAATATGCCTACTTCAGTGCAGTTTAGGGAACATTATATTTTATTGAATTGTCGACTAAGGTAACATAAATAATAATTGCATTTACGTAAGTCGTAAGTTTAAAACGACCACATCATCAATAAAAATGTATTAAGTGCGAGTTTTTGATTTAGTAATTGCATATTCTGCTTAATTGCTATTCAAGCAATGTGTTTTAGTAATTTATTGCTTTATATCTTTACAATTCTATTTGTTTCAATTAACCATAATGTATTATAGATGCAGCGACGATTTTAATTAACATTGTTTTACGTATTGTAAACAGATAAATAAGGGCATTGAAGACATAAGAAATCACGACATTATTTTCTTTTTAAAAATATTTTTTTGTTATTTATCATTATTCCTTAATTAAAGTATTTTTTTTTTTTAATTTTACATGCCACAATCCCTTACAAAAGACCACTGTGAAATAACAGTGTGTGTGAGTAAGAGTGAGTGAGTGGGATACCAGAGCCTATTTCCCTATCCCCTATCCTTTATCCTTAATCCTACTATGGTCGGCAGCACCTACTGACCCCTTTCATCAAGTGGACCGACATAAACATAAAATATGTACTGTCATACCTAATACAAGTTTTGTATGTTAATGCATACAGTAGATTTTAGATTTATGTAAGAAGATATTTACGTTGAGTAGGTACGTAACGTACTATAAGTACCTACTCTAAAAAATGAGATAAAATATGTAATATTTTTATTTATCAATTGCATAATCTACTTTGTTGTATATAAGTATCTGGTACTTATTGCACTTACTTGCTTATCAAACTTAGATTATGGAAGACCAGTAATAATTTGTTATCACAAATATACTTTTTTTGACCTGAGCGACCCATAGCCAAACCTTCTGTGTATAGATTTGGAAAAATCGGGGAAAAATTCAACGAGTCATAATTATTTTTTTATAAGTACTACTTAATTACCATCTTTTTTACTATTTAAAAATATGTATTTATTACAGAGGTTTTATAGGTTCTACATAATATTTTTGATTTTGAATGCATTTCCATATAATATGTAATATAGTATATTTAAAGTAGGTCATAGTGAAGTAATAAATAATTTACACTTAGAATGATTAGATAAGATGAAAGCAAACTGTACAGATACTGAGACTGTCGCTACTTGTTATCATATCAGATACAATATCAAAGTCAGCCCTTTACTAAACTGTTGCAATAAACAAAAATTGCAACTCTGACATCATTTTCAATAATAATGGTTTGTAAACTAAGATCGTAGATGGAAACAAAACTATCTACGACTGAGATATATTTCTTTTAAATTAAGCGTAATTGCTGTTATTTTATATTTTAAAGATGACAAAAAGAATAATAATAATAATAATAATAATAATAATAATAATTTATTTACTTAGTGAATTACAGATAGATTTTATTTTGACCCCTACACTAAGCACAGCTTGTATCGTAGGGGTCAATTTGCAATTGAGATTAGTAATTAGCACCGACAATAGTAATTAGTAATAGCATTAGACAATAGTAATTGGATTAAGTGCTTTTGCATGACCCCGCGCAGTTCTGCGAGCTGGTGTGGGGTGGCCATGCATGTCGTGTGTGTGTGTGTGTGTATGTGTGTGCATGTCGTGTATGTATGTACATGTCGTGTATTTGTGTACGTGACGTGTATGTATATGCATGTCGTGTATGTGTGAATGTTGTCGTGTGTGGGCGCAAATCTTTGTTTGAGTTTACATAGGATATGAGGACACGGAACCATTTCTAAGCAATAGCTCCATGTCCCCATAATCCAATCTTAGCAGCCACTCCAAGACCATGCGCTTAGCACAATCCACTGTTCTGCCCTTGATGTCACAGCCTCTAACCACACCGTTGTACAGGAGAGATTGTAGGTATTCAATTGATCGCCTTCCGAAGCGTGTTTTGGACGTAGGCATCGGCACTTTAAAAATTCGTCGATTTAAACACTCCTTGTACAAAGCGGAGCTCAGCATGCGCCTGTGGAAGGCGGCTACAACTTTGTAGACAAAAAGCCCGCGCACGTTTAATACTTGGCATTCCTTGTATAACTGGGAAGTTGGATACCGAAAAGGCTTGCCAAGCATCACTTTCAAAACAGAGCGCTGGGCTCGTTCAAGGATAATCAATTTAGTCTTGTCGCAACCGCCCCAAACAGGAATGCAATAAGTCAGAAGCGATTGACAGACAGAAGTGTAGATTGAAAGCAAAAGAGGTCTATCGACCACTTCTCTAAGTGACTTCATTGGGTGGATAAGTTTGCGCACACGGTTTGCAGTAGCAACGATATGGTCCTTGAAGGTGAATTTTTCGTCCACATGAACACCCAAGTATTTGATGGTGTTGGTCCTTTCTATGATATTGCATGCACTACCAGTCCCATTACAGGAAGAGCATCCTCCACAAGCGCAGACAGGGATGAAGTTCGGAACCGATTTAGGGGCAGAGGCTGCGGTATTGTGGAAGCAAACGTATTTAGTTTTGTTTGCGTTAAGGGTAAGCAAATTATTCTCAAGCCACTCTGCCACCGCAGACATCCCCAAAGCACAGTCCCGGTACACCTCGTCCCACGTCGAGCCATAAAACAATATCGCAGTATCGTCGGCGTAGCAAATGACGGATGCGTTACTGAGGGGAACCTGTACAATATCATTGATGTACGTCAGGAAGAGGGTGGGACCCAAAATACTTCCTTGGGGGACGCCAAACGATACCGCACTACTGCTACTCAGTTTGTCGTTGATTTTAAGTCGTTGTGATCTTCCCGATAAGTAGCTTGTAAACCACTCCAAACTGAGACCTCTGACCCCTAGTGACTCCAATTTCCTGAGGAGAATAGGGATTGAGACGGTATCAAATGCCTTTGCTAGATCCAAAAAGACACCCACACAAGCCTTCCCTCCATCCACTTGATCAGAGACGAAATTCGATAAAAGCGTTACCGCTTGTTCGGTTGATCGGTTTCGTCTGAATCCGAACTGGTTAGGAGTGAGTAAGTTGTGCCCCTCCAGAAAACTTATCAGCCGTTTATTAACAATTTTTTCCAGGATTTTGGAGAACGAGCTTAGCAAAGAAATAGGCCTAAAGTTACCCGGGTTTCTCCTGTCCCCGCCTTTATAAATTGGCGTCACCACAGAGACTTTCCAGAGGTCAGGAAATTTTCCTTCAGACATTGAAAGGTTGCATATGTAAGTGAGAGGTCTCAATAGGCAGATTCTGATTTGTTTAATGGTGAAATTGTTAATACCGTCAATACCCGGAGCACTATCTGATTTGAGTTGCAAAATAAGTGAGTTAATTTCGAACTCGGTGGTCGGCTCGAGAAAAAGGGACTGGGAAGGGGATTTTCCGGGCCTCATCCCAGATGCCAGTCCGTTCTCTGTAGTTTGGAGTTTGTCGAGGATTTTATTTGCTAAATTTTGACCTATAGTTGAGAAGTATGAATTGCAGAAATCGAGAGACTGTACGGCGTTGGCCTTTATGCTCAAAAGTTCGGAAGGAACTGTTCGCGCAGGCTGGGAATGAGTAATGTCCCGGATAGTATTCCAGAGCTTTTTGGGATTGTTCTTGTGCTTGTTTATTTGGAGCTTCTCGTGCTCAATCTTTAGTTTTCTGAGCAAGGACGTGTAGAAGTTCCTGTATCTCTTGTAGCTAAGAGTAACAATATCATTATTCGGGAACTTTCGGGCCTCCATATGCAGTTTGTCTCTGTGACGAGAACATCTGATAAGACCCGGGGTCATCCACGGCTTGATGACATTCTTGCGGCGATTGCGTTTAGTGAAGTCGGTATTATTATCAAAAGCTCTTTCCAGTATTGTCGAGAATTTTTCTACAGCCTGGTCTACTGTCGATTTCGTCAACACGCCATCCCAATCCTCTCTCGCCAGTTCCAACTTTAGACCCGGGTAATTGATTCTCCTCGTAGGCCTAGGCTTGGCGTTACATACAGGCTTGTTCAAAGTGACGTCAGCAATGACCAGATAGTGATCTGTTACATCTGTTCTGCACACCGTGGCTTTAGCACAGAAACGAGAGGTCACATTAACATGGTCGAGGCAGGATTTTCCTCGAGTAGGATCTGTGATTAATGCTTTAAGGTCCAATTCTGCTAAGAGATTTTTGTAGTCAGAAGACCGCTGACAATCCTGTAGTGTGTCTATATTTATGTCACCAGCCATGATTACGCAAGTGTTATTGCCCGCATTACTGACAACTTCTTCTAATGAGCCAAGAAAGCAGTCAAGATTTCGTACGGAGGGAGATCGATATATCCCCAGTAGCAATGTGTTGTCAAGGCCAAGAGTGACTGCGAGACAGTTGGCATCTTTGAAATCCGGCTCCGACACAGTGACGTCTAAAGTGTCTTTAATATAAACTACAACACCACCTGATTGATTTATCACTTTTTTGGTGCTGTAGACCGTGTACCCGTTCAATTTATTGATAATAGAATCGTCTGAAATCCAGCACTCTGTAAGAATTATTGCATCGAATTGCCCATTTAAACGATTTAGAATTACATGAAAATAGTTAAAGTTTTTCTGAAGACTTCTGATGTTTAGGGTAATTATCTTAAGATTTGACATTGTTTCATGAGCATCCATGTACTCTTCCGGGAAGTCTATTGTTCGGCAATGTGTTTCTTGCGAATCGATGTTTTTAAGGAAACTCAGGTCAATCATTTTTATATTTAAAATTTAGCCAATACAATGATGCCAAAGTTGATTGATTGAGCCTCGAGTAAACACATGCCTTCTTGATGAAGAAAAAGAATATAAGAATTCCCCGATTTTTAATAGAAATTAGTAATTGCGCACTTATGTGAATTTCAACTGTTTTTATAGTGTGTACAATAACAATGTAGTATAGTGAATGTGTGTGATGTGACAGGGATGTATGATAAGTGTTTAGCATAGTCCTCGGGACCAATTTTCCCACACAAACACGCAAACACACGAGGCCAGCGAAAAGATTACAAAGTTTCAAAATTTTATATAAGGTGAAATGAGATACTAGTGAATACTGATAAATACATATAAAAACAATACTATAAAGAGAGGCTCGACAACACAAAAGGAAAAAAGTAGTAACAGTGCTATTTCTGAGAATGCTGACATGCTTAGTTATTTTAATTATTATTATTTTCTGAAGGTGGCAAAATCTCCCCTGGTGCCAAAAGAAGATCCAGCTCGTCTCGGGAGCGTACGCGCAATGCTCCGCTGCCATCTCTGCGTCGAATGTAGATTGAACCAGAATAGTATCCCTGAGTTTCTTTCGGGATTTCTTTTCAGGATCGTCACCTTGGCTTTTTTCCGAAACCTTGATAAATTTAAATTAATAATGACCATCATTAGAGTTTCTTGTAGAAAACTAATTGATAAATAAATATTTAGATTTTTTTAAATAGATATTTAGGAAGGATTCATGTACGTTAGTCATGTCAATGGAATAGTGTCGCGTAACTATTATTTAATCTGTGGTGTCGCCGTGTTTCAGGAACAGGTTTTATTTTCATTTTTCAACGCGAACGAAGTCGCGGGCACCAGCTAGTCATATATAAAAAATAAGTCACCAACTCTTTTATATTGCCAATCAGTGTCTATGGTTAGGTAAATTGGAAATTCTTGTTTTTAAAAATAATATACATTATAAATGCCTCTTCAAAATATTATTAACGCATGGATTCAAAATAAATGAGGATTTCCGTATGGATAACGATATGGATATGTTATCGCAATCGACATAAAATATGCCGAAGCATTTCATGGACAACTTTGTGAATTAAAAAATAAACTTGAAACCAGTTTTGGATAACAGTTGTTGAATTGACTTTGTAACTTTTTATAGATAAGGTCAGATACGTTGTGCAACTAACGATGAGATAGCAATTCAGTTTTGGCCTGAGGCTACTTGTCAAAAGTGAAGGCGTTTTGCGTATAGTACAATGATTTTTTTTCTATAAGAAGTTACGATAGGTTGCCTTTGAAATAAACCCAATGTCTATTTCTCCGCTAACTTCTTTTAAAGTAGCCAACTAATTTTGATAAGGTTTTCACTATTGGTAAGTGCGATAAACGAGGAAGGTTTGTGTTATATAACTTGCAGACAAAATGCATTTGTGCGAAACTGGGGTCTGGTTTACGTAGTAACTTATTAGTAATCTGTGGTCGGGCTGCTACTCTATAGTTTTATACATAAAAAATTGTTTCTCCTGCTGACTTACTAATATCAACGAACAGCCTAATTTTAGAAAGCTGAAATTTGGAACATAGGTTTAAGTTATAATGTAAACATCGGCTAAGAAAGGACATTTGAAAATTTTAATTAATATTTTATCTAATACATATAATAAAATCATTAACGAGCCTACGTACGTATCCGTAAGTTATCTAAATATTAAAAAAATGTACACGTGGTACTTATGTTACTGAGGTAAAAAAAAATATAGTTAGAAGATTTGTCTATCCACGCTATCTCAGAAACTTCACTGATGTATTGATGATTAACTGGATAAACGTTTTCGGTTATATTAGGTTAGTGGGATTTTCAAGAAACGAAGTTGCGGGTACCAGCTATATAGCTACTTCGATTAAGTGCATAATTTAACTAGGTAGTTATACCTACTTGAAATATTTTTTTAGATTTCATTTATTAACCTTTGCACGTCAAGTGTATTTATATTTATTTAATTGACAGGTATAGACAGAAATTTTATTTATGTGGTAGGTAATTGTTGCCCACACATAAAGATGGGTATAAAAGAGACATCGTCCTCGCGTTGCGTTCATCACGTGGGAATAGTTCAGTACCTACTGTACCTACTTAAAGCGTTTGTGCAACTACGACCAGAATTAACCTTCATTATAAATCTATCTATATCTATATACATTTTCTTTTAACTGACTTAACCAAATATTCTGTTATATCTTCTAATATATAAAATTCTCGTGTCGCAGTGTTTGTTGCCAAACTCCTCCGAAACGGCTGGACCGATTTTGATGAAATTTTGTGTGCTTATCGGGTAGCTCTGAGAATCGGCCAACATTTATTTTTCATAACTCTAAATGTTAAGGGTGGTCCACCCCAATTTTTTTTTTAATATTTTGGAAAAACAACGTTTGTTACGTTGTATAAATGTTGAACGCGACTTCATTTGCGTAACTATTTAAAATATAGTCTATGTTACTCGCTGATAATGTAGCTTTCTATAGGTGAAAGAATTTTTAAGATAGGTTCAGTAGTTTTTGAGTTTATTTATTATAAACAAAAAAAAAACACATAAACCTTTTCTATTAACAATCTTTCACAAATTTCTTGAAAAGTATCGTACAACAACATTTAAGTATTTATTTCGTTAATCTTACTTTTAAAAATATTATAGTTTTTTTTTTATACTGGAGTCTAAAAACTGCTAATAGCGTCTGCATGTCTGTTTGTTCTAGGCCGCCACATCTAGTAGAATTATAAAATATTTGTATTCCTCACTTGTATTTCACGTTAATGTAGTTTGTTCATGCGCACTCAGTCACAAGAAAAAGATGTCGTTACTTAAACGTATTAATCGACGAAGACACAAGGAAAACTAGCTTGATAACATTGAATTTAGAATTCACGCAATAACACTTCAAACGTTTCTTGTGTTTAGGGGACGCTTACATTTTAAGGTCATTGAATTACTTGATAGTTCATTTTTTTTGGCAGACTCCTTGAGTCACAGTGCAACAAAAATGGTAATATAAAGTGTGGGGGAAGCCCGCTTAATATTACGCATTCAGTTGTCGTCCCTGGGTGCGTACCGCCGTAGCACCAGCATAAATAAAATATTAAGACCAAACGGCATATTAAACACAGAACAAAGAAAAATTATCCACTCGCGATCTCTATACGTTTAAACGCACACACGACACACGGATTCATTTACAATGTACCTTGAAATTCTCTTTAGCAACGATGGCCCACACTTATTTATGGTCATGTGTAGGTGAGACTAATTTTGTATGAGAATATATATTTCTAATTGCAAAGGTTATTCTAATGGCGAGATATATTAACGCAAGGAAACTGGCAATATATTTTTTAAAATAGGTATTTATAATAACATTTATTTTATTTGAAATATGACTATAATGTTATTAGCTACAAAATTTACAGTAAATATTATCTAACCACTAAATAATAAGGTTTTCAAAAACCTATCATCGTGATGATAGCTCAAAAACTATATATAGTTATATAGAACTACATTATATAATAGTTTTTGCGATATATATATTCTATATAAATAAAAATCATTGTAAGTATGTTTTTCCTTTATGGACTCGAAAAGCGATCAACCAATTTTATCTTGGTTTTTACTTATGGAAAGAGGAATAAACGAGAAAGTTTTGTGTGTATAAAAATTGCATTCAAGGCGAAGCCGGGGGGATCCTTAATGTCATTTATAATTTAAAACTAAAATAACCATTATTATTAATAAACTATAAATTTAATATATATTTTAATATGAGTAGCTACGGGGTTACGCTTGACTTATCGTGTATAGCTGGCATTATGTGTGGGACACAGATATTGTCAGCGACAAATGCTCAAAAGCGGATGAATCTCAAATCTATTAACATAATGCAGTAACTAGTCTACGATTTCCGCGTGTCAAACGGTTATGTTAATGTTCGGCTAATTATATAATAACGATGTAAGGTCAGGGACACAAAATAGTATCTTCGATATTGAAACCGGATTGATATAGTCATATCAATGTTACGTCAACATTTTGTTTTGGATAATTCTGCGTAGGCTCAATATATAAAGAACAGGTATTAAGTTTAAGTATTATATTTTGGGCATGTTTTATATTTATATCCAAGTCGATTATTATTTACAGGTTTTACAGTGTAATAAATTGTTTCCGTAATTCATATTTAGTAATTCGTATTCATAAAATTATTAGGTAATTGATTTGATTAAAATTATTAAATGGGAGGTACCTACTACATAGTAGATATATATCAATACAAATAATATTGTAAAGTGGTGGTAGGTAAAATTTATAATTTAAAATTATAAAAAAAAAATTATTTGTAAGCATTTCATTACATTGTAAGAACCTTTAGCATTGGTAGGTAAAAACAATTTAGGTCAAGTGAGTGCCAATATACTGATAAAGTGCATTAATTATTTTAAGCAGATAAGCACTAAAGTCTAACAGACACTCCATTTTTATTTGTATATAAATACTGTCATGAGTTACGAAGAAACATATATTATTTTTGTATCATGAAGGAGTAAAGATGGTAGCTTCGATTGATTTCAAATTTAGAAGAATGTCAATCAATGTTTGAAAATTTGGTTTAAAATTAAAAAGATATTCCTACAAGTTTTTATTATTGATACTTTACTTTTACTTTTACTGCATATTTAATTTTCCCACAATTTTTGAATGTACAAGTTCTATTTTGATTAAGTAGTAAAATCAGAATGGTAATTTTAATTATTATTGCATAGTATTGCAATTATAGACCTATAATTTCATGACTACATCTGCGGTAGTCGCGGCAGTCGCCACCACTACCGCAACAGTACAATTCCAACTTACTGGCTATTAGATCGAGGTTAGATATCTTATACAACCAGATAGAGAATTTTGTAATAAAAATAATAATAACTCAACATAATACATACCTATACCCAAAGACTATATAAGTATAATTGGGAGTTAGTTTAGATCAATGCCTATACCTACCTATTTATTATACATCCATTTGATTGATAATATTGTCACATTTTGTTGGGCGATTTAGCTATTGCGAAGTCTCTTATGAAAGTTTCTTTTGTTAAAAAAAATATCAAAATAAAATTAATGAAAACCATAAGTTTAAATGTCCTAATGGATAATAAAGCGGCGGTTGTTTTTTTTATCGTTTTACAATTCGAATTTAATTAAGTAGTGGCAGAGCACACTAAATTTCCAGTCATATGGGTAGCTCTCAATGAGAAAATGGATTGTTAGCTTGTTCTTCGAAATTTACACTGAAAAGTAGAATACTGGGGTGAATCTACGGGTATATAGCTACTAATATTATAAAGCTTATTATATAAAGCATCGAAGATAATGCATAGAACCGTATAGCTATAGATAAAAGTACGTAGTCGCATCGCGCGTTAGTAGCGGCCATTGCTGTAATCTTCGGCATTGACACTGGCGCGTGCCTGCACGCCAAGCTACGTCGAAAATTCCGTTTTGTAATTGAAAATCACTTTCAATGATGCATTCTGCCGCTGAGCGCGGTTTACTGCTCGCCTGTGAAAGCATAACAACTATTCAATGTTTATCACGCCATTTATCATTACCGATCGCTGTGTTTAATAACTTTAACTTTGAAATTAATATAATAACATAATCATAGATAACAATTTATATTTAATGTTATCATAACGAACGCTAACTCCTAAACTTTTTAGATAATTTTTCATGGAAAGTTTTACATATAATAAAAAGTTAAGTTATTATATAAGTGGAAAAAATCAATACTTTGAAACTAAGTTGGCGAAAAATAAATTTACCTTTACGTAAGCTAAATCTTAAGAGATACATATATATACCTAATTACCTACTAGAGAATTGTAGTTCTTCTATCTCTTGAAGAAAACTCTGCGATGATATTATCTCTACCTGTTACGGTTGACTCACAGTGGTCTAACTATTTGTTTCATTCTTAATCTCTATACTTTAATCTCTACATACATAATCACTACATAGTATAAAACAAAGTCGCTTTTTCTGTCCCTATGTCCCTTTGTATGCTTAGATCTTTAAAACTACGCAACGGATTTTAATGCGGTTTTCACTAATGGGTAGAGTGGTTCTCGAGGAAGGTTTAAGTACATAATTTACTAAGTTACGCGGGCGAAGTCGCGGGCAGCAGCTTTAATTTTATTAACACGTAATTTTATAACATGTAGTGCCATCTGTTAACTTTTAGATGAATTAGAGTACTACATTGCTTCAAACAGAATTCCCTAGATGGCGTTGTAAATTTTGCATACACGTTGTCTGGGACTCCAAAAAGGACATAGGGTACCTTTCATCCAGAACGCGGACGAAGTCGCGGGCACCAGCTAGTATAATATAAATTGAAGTTACTGTTCGTGTCTTCGCTAACTACTTCTAAACGACCCAATGGATTTTGGTACGGCACTATACACAAATGAAAAGAGCGATAAAGGTTTGTATTTAAGTATTGCAGAAAAATTGCATGCGTGCGAAGCCAACCGCGGGCCACTAGTGAATTATAATAATCATTTTTCACCTTATATTTTTCATTTTTCACTTTATAATTTTACGTGTCTTAAAATATTTGTCAAGTTTAAGTCTGTCTGCGTCTATCTTTACTTTACACGCACTATTATTACATTTTAACTGCATTAGAATTGACTATTGGAATTTGGGTCGAGTTAAATAGTTGGTCGTTCAAAAATAAGTTAATGACTGACTACCTGTGTCAACGCCCTTATATTCATATAGATTGAATAATGACAAAATCCTAATAAAGCGTCGGGCTCCCGCCAGCTAGTCAGATGATAGTCTAGATTTGGACCTAGGTGTGTAAAGGTACTTTATTAAAAACTGAACGTTCAATAGATAAATTGTTAGAAATATAACATTTTTAACAATTTATATATTTTTTCTAACATACTTAAATTATTATTTTTTACAACGTTAAATCTAACTAAGTACCTACATATCAAAACCAATAAGTACCGCTTATGGGTTAACAAATAGAGATAACAAGTTAAAAAAATATTTATTTATATACCATATATAATAAATAATAAAAATCTATACTAATATTACAAAGAGGAATGATTGCTTGTTTGCATTGAAAAATTCTTTCACTGTTGGGAAGCTTTATTATCAGCGAGTAACATGGGCTATATTTATAAAGTTACGCGGACGAAGTCGCATGCAACAGCTAGTAATAAATATGTAGTATTAAACATCGCTAAAGGAAATCATGAAACGTTCTATGTTGTATGTGCGTGAGATCGTATTTGTGTGCTCACGATGTGATGTGGGTAGATCAAATAACCATTAATAGTATTAACTGAATATTATTATTCCATGCAATTATTACATGTTTCGTTTTATAATATTTACACCATAATGAGGAAATCTGTGCTTCTGTGCGCTCACATAAAATTACATCATTAAAACCTTTACGTTTTCTTCACACTCGTAAATTTATTTGGGCATTTGTTTGAGACACCTACATATTTTTGTGTGTAGTTGCACACCGTCTAAAGATTTCGTGATCGTGTGAAACACGTCGAAAATGTGCAGTACGTAGGCACAATATAAAATTGTAATAGTTAAGTAAATGTGGAAAGGCCGCTTATGTGTGTATGTGTAACGTAACTGGCTCTCGGAAAGTGGAGCATTGAGCGAATCAGTCCTTTATAATCCACGGCTATGTTACACAGATATTGCATCAAGATATTTTGCCATAGAATATTACTTATTGTGTTCATCATTTGCTAACAGCTAAAATGTTGATGCATCATCTGTGATATTGCGACTTTAATGTGGTTTCACTGATTGCTACATTGCTAAACATTTGTTGGACATTTTCGTTCATTGTCTTTTTTTTGACACGCTTGAAGCAAAGCAAATAATAGTGAGGCTTAGGTGTTGAGAAACACCTGTGTTAAGTGTTAAGAACAAGAAGAGTGCTCTATCCCATTTATATCATCTGATATTGCTGCTTTAATCTGTTTTACAGATTGCTACATTGCTAAACATTTGTTGGACATTTTCGTTCATTGTCTTTTTTTGACACGCTTGAAGCAAAGCAAATAATAGTGAGGCTTAGGTGTTGAGAAACACCTGTGTTAAGTGTTAAGAACAAGAAGAGTGCTCTATCCCATTTATATCATCTGATATTGCTGCTTTAATCTGTTTTACAGATTGCTACATTGCTAAACATTTGTTGGACATTTTCGTTCATTGTCTTTTTTTTGACACGCTTCAAGCAAAGCAAATAATAGTGAGGCTTAGGTGTTGACAAACACCTCTGTTAAGTGTTAAGAACAAGAAGAGTGCTCTATCCCATTTATATCATCTGATATTGCTGCTTTAATCTGTTTTACAGATTAAAGCATCTAGCCTTTAGCATCTACATTGCTAAAGGATTTTTGGACATTTTTGTTCGTTGCTTTTTTTGACGTGATAGGTCTTTGAACTTGCTACCATAGTGGATAGTGGAAAGCAATTCAGATAACTGCTGATAACAAAATCGGGAGATACAATTTGATACTGTAGCTACATATTTTGATACATACGAGTATCATCTAGATCCAAAATTTAATTACACCACTAGATAGCTAAAGGATCAAATATTTTTTCGTATACATTATGGTAAATTAAATTCGTTGGATATGTATACATATAATACGCGCAAAGAAAATATTACTCGTAACGTACACGTATTCACGTAAAATACACGGCTGTATCCAAGGTACCGCCACACCCCTTTTGTTTGACACGCTTCAAGCAAAGCAAATAATACTTAGTGGGGTTTAGGTGTTAGAAATATAAAGTACTCTATCCCATCTCTATCATCTGATATTGCGACTTTAACGTATATTACAGATTTCTACATTGCTAATATAAACACTTGTTCGGTGTTTTCGTTCATTGCTTTTTTTTGACATGCTTCAAGCGATAGACATAGATATAATGGACTGAGCGTTCCCTATCCTAAAGTAAATATGGACAGAAAAGTGTGAGAGAGACGTAGAGATTGTGCGGCCAGATTGGTCCTCGAAGTTAGTATAGATCTACAGGAAAAAGAGAGAGAAATAGATAGGTATTGGCCGCGCTATCGTTTTCTCTGTTTCTAGAGAGTGGTCAATTTCAAGCAAGGCATTAATAGTGAGACTTAGGTGGTAGAAACATAGAGTACTCTATCCTATATCTAATAATTTTGAACGAAATGGTTTTATGACGATGGCGTTGCGTCAGACCCGGAGGCAGCACGATCGACCCTGAACTCAATTCGGCCGCGATCATTTTGCAACTAATCACTGGACGCCTGGCTGTATGGTAGTGTGTCCGCTGTCACCGGCACAAATGTAAACATTTGCAGGCGCAGGTCGAACACACGAGGCCGTAGCGGACGTGAGCCCTCACAACATATACCATTAATTCACTATCCTTGTTAAGCGTTTACAAATTCTTTCTTATACCTAAATACTACTTCTATTTGTGTTTATGATACATCATTATTGGGCCGTTTAGCACCATGGATGGACTCCAAAATCGCTCAACCGATTTTTACTAGGTTTTCACTTATGGAAAAACTTATGAAAAAAATGGTGTGTGTATAAAATTTGCAGAAAAAAAATTGCATACGTGTGAAGCCGGGAGCAGGCCGCTAGTGTTTTTATTCATACAATATATGAAAATCAATCGCAGTGCGTTAGTCTCATAAAAATTCAAAAAAAATTACACCGATTTTAATTCGGTTTTCACAGATAGTTTATTACCTGGATTAACATATAGGATACTTTTTTATCAAAAAATTAATTAAGGGGCGTACGAAGTCGCGGGGCGAAGTTGGGGCAGAGTCGGTACGCGTCGGTTTAGTTTTTGTTTTATTCTACATCTAGGTACCAACTAATTTAGCACATAACTCATGTATAACCATATTTTATAGTTTCCTGTTTAAATTTTAAATGACACATTAAATAAATTATTATAATTATCTTGTAAACAGATAATCCTTTATTTATTTATTTACTAGCTGGTGCCCGCGACTTCATCCGCATTAAAAAATAAAAAAGTTTTATTTATTTATCGCTGTGACCAAATATATATCTATAATCTCTTAACCAAGTGAGCTCATTATTTTTATTTTTTCCAAAGCTAGCATATCCTAGTCTATCGCCTAAGTACACACACACACACACACACACACACACACAATCTATATAAATATATCAGTACTTTGTCCCCATACAAAAAGTGACCAAGTTTTTATTCCAAAAATTTTTGTATGCTATATCTCTTCAGGGCTGTCACACACAATAACAAGCGACGCTATAGACAAATGCCTTCTCTGATACGATTAAATGCAAAAAAATAAAATAAGGGTAAAGAAATGAATTAAGGCGACCAAATGCAACTGTTCTTCTGTAAGGTATCTAGTGTTTTTTTTTCTTTAAGGCAAATTTTCGAAAGAACAATTTTGTCCCTCCGGTCGTTTCTCCCTCGGCGTATATATGCTTCCATTTGGCAACAGTCTCCTCCTTGCTAGACGCTTTATGTATGAGATGGGACACTTATCGTAGCTTAATTTTCGCTTGGAATTTAGGGTCTTTAGCTAAGAGGTCAGCTCTCTCGTTGCCCTGTATCCCCACGTGAGCCTTAACCCAGTAGAGCCGCACAGTCCTTCCCTCTGACTTGATATTGCGCAGATTTTCTTTTATGGCCTAAGCCAAAGGTATCTAGTGTATCTAGTGATTACTAGATGCCAGACCGACTGTGCAGTTTATGATTGCAGGATGCATTTTGCCTCGCCACTCTATTACATCAATTACGAGTTGAATCCTAGTGTACAATCTACTTCGGCGCGCACGCTTCCTCGTGACACCAGGGACATATTCCTATTTAAATTAACATATGTAAATATTTGTAAGAAATGATCGTGAACATGTCTAGATGTCTTCTTGTTACCATTAAGTTGTTCACAAGTATTATGAACATGAAGTTTATTTTTCCAATTTTCACGTCAATGTGTGATGTTTGTATTACGTGTGCGCGAATAAACGTGAATTGTACTCATATTAAATGATTTTTATGTCTTTATATTATCATATTTTCTAGCTTCAGGAACCTTTAATAAACATATATTCGAAAAATAATATATAGATGCACCTAAATTAAAAAGAAAATAATAAATTAAAGTAATAAGGCCCCATAAAACATCTAACGTAGTATGCAATACTTAGTAAAGTTATCTTGGCACCTCATTGGAATGCGAAACCCTCCCCACTTTCCGGCTCATATCTCCGCGTTCGTCCTGTGGATTCTGTGATTGGATCGTGCCGAGTTTGCGTCATCAAGGCGAGGTGTCAAGTTAATTTGACAGATAAATACATAGCTTGGAATCACGGTTTACTAGAAGTTGGTTTTAACTAGCCTATTTTCTTTTCAATCATTTAATAGTTTAACGACATTTTATCTATATTTTTTTTATTTTGACTTAAATTTATTATTTTGACTTAATAGCGTTTTTAGCTCTAAAGATTAATTATAATTGGCAGTAAGTAAGTAACACATGGAGCTACATTTTGCCTTTCGTACATAGCGTGTCAGGGCTAAAAGCAAGATTCAAGTGAAGTAATAAATGTTTTTCGGAATACTCATGTATAAAGTTAATCGCTGCACAATCTTCAACGAGAAACTCCGTTAAAGCCTCAGACTCTTAGCCAATGATAATAAATTTACAATGATGAATGCATTATTTACATGCTTTTTATTTGTCTAATAACTTATTGTTTGAAGTTTTTTTTCACTAGATAATACTATGAAGAGTATTTTATTTCTTTCTTACCGACCAACCAGGTTGTCGGCAGATAATGGTTAGTCTAAAAATATGCAAAAAAGATCATGGTATAGTCATTATACATATATTACCTATACAACTAGTTTATATGTTATTGCGACTCTATTTACGTATTTACCTACAATAATCACTGAATATTTATATAAAAGACACTCCTTTATAGTAAACAATCAAGTATGAATGTTTTAAATACCATTATCAGTATCAATTTATTGAATCTATTAGCCAAAATGGTTTTCATAGTACGTATCTAGCAAATAATGCTTTTAAAATGCTAAACAGAATTTGAGAAAAACAATGTAATAAGGAACTAATAATCGTTTAATAATTCTGACACTTAAGATAATTTCCGACTTATCTCTAACGTATTTAATAATATTTTCGCCTATGATGGAGCGAGCTCGCCCAGAAGATGCCTATTCACTCGAATTTTGAAAAGATTTGGGTTATTAATTAATTATTAGAACATTTATTGCCAAGGGCAATGAAATTTTGATTTTAACCTTGTTTCCATAAAATAAATAGAATAAGAGAGAATGTGTGATTGTTTTTACGTGCCAAGGGCATACAATACTCTAAACACGCTTAACCGAAGGTTGGTTTGACTTTTCGCGTCCGTCTTTCAGTAAGGACAGGAACAGATTGAATTATTTATCGACATCTACTAGATTATGTTTGGAAGGATTAATAATATCATAATACGAATGTCTTCATTTTTCCATTTTACCTACCATCGAAATAATATATCTTTGCATTTTACTCATGTTTTGATTAACTCATTGAAAAAAAAAGCGGTTATTGTGACTTAACTATAATAGGTAGGGCCTCTTTCACCATCTGTCAAGTAGGCTAACCGTCATTTAAAGTCACCGGTCACCGGGGATGATGGAGCTGATAAACCTTTGTTTGTACTGTACGGTAAAAGTCCCAAACATTAAAAAGAAAATATTAAAAAAAAAATCGCCTATCGAAGGATGCACTAAACCGAGTGCATAATTTAATAAAACATAAAATTATTTCTAAAAGTTACTAACTTTACTTGTAGTTGGTGAAAGAGGCCCTTAGACTTTTTGTGTAGCTTTATATATGTAGGTATGTGTAAGATTTTTTAAAATCAGTTTAGTACATTTTGAATTTATCCATTACAAACAAACATACAAAAATTCAAATGTATCTAGTGTTGATTAATTAAACTAAGTCTTAAGCTAAATGAAGCAACAAACTTAATAAATTATTAAAAATATGACAATTGTTAACTGACACTTAATCGACAAAATGGCGTCCATCGTTCATTTAATATAAAAAAAATGAGAGATTTCAAAAAATATAGGGCTATTTAAATATTTGAATGAAATTAAAATTAAAAACCAAGCGAATATATCTTTTAAAATATACTTATGTATATTTATGAGCTCACAGTATCGTGCAAAAAAAAAACGCGTCGAATGTTTCATATACTTATTAATTGACATATCTAATAGTTAATCGCTGATTACGTATTCATAGTTTTGTTTGTGAGGGCAACTTCCAAACCTACTTGTCGTGTTTTTTACAACTTCCATACTAATTACAAGACTACATAATTTGCGGAACTTATTTTTAGCTATAAACCTGTTTAACTACCGACCATGAATTAAGCTTTCCTTATTTATTTTTAAACTTGTAAAAAATCAGCGGTATTTTCCATATCAAAGTTTTATCATCATTATACATTATAATTATAATAGCTTGGTATAATAATAAACTCAATTAGTGTCTTATTTTGTTTAAAATTTGTTTTTAAAGATATTTTAAACTAACTAACGTATGAGTTACAAAAAAATATTACAATTTATTTTTTCAATGAAAATAAAACCGTTTTAAATGATGATATTGTCAAATTTATATATGAAAAGTTATAAAGATCCACTATAATGTGTGCAAGTTAATAAATTAAGCTAATATTACTATATTTTTACATCCGATTATTCCAAATTCATATAATCATAATTTATGTATACAATATCGTAGATAGAAATATTTAAAAATATTGCAATTTTAATTGTTTTTTAACTTCGGCCTGGCTTCAAACATATATTATTTCGATGCGTGGCTTTATACTTTTCAGGGAAACATCCCTTGTTCTCTGAAGTGGAACAAATCGCGAAAACATTACTAGGGTGACTTTTGTATGTCAAAAAAATGTCAAGTTTATTTGCATAAAATCGCATTTTTGTTGTAAGTTTTAAAATATTTCTTATATTTTTGTTACATATTTTTAAGCATACATGACAAATTACCAGAATATAGGTGTGACGTACGACCGCAATCTGCTGATAATGTAACTTTCTGTGTTCGGTTAGTAGTTATTTTAATAGTGCTTCGATAGGCGCGTTAATCTCGTGTCATGTCACTGGCCAGCCGAGGCGACCTTACGTCATACAGTACTTTGCGCTGCACACGCGATGGGAATACTAAAGCCCACAGAACGCCTTGGTGGATCCTTGGCTTCAAAACCGAACTCCTTTCATAGCAATCTATTGCGTTTACTACAATGTATTTCTACTACAATTCACACTAAATTTTCATATAAAAGTTACATTAAGAGACTGATAGATAGAACATCATTTGTGTTGCAATGTTTGGATGAACGATTAGCTTCTCGTGTGACAGAACAGATAGTGTATTGCGATTTCATGTTAAATATTTGTTTTTACTGCTTCAGAAAAACGTAAATTAACTTCGTTTGATCTCTGTACAGCGTGACCTTTGATCAGTACCCATCTTTCATCTCTCAAGCTATATCGTTCATTAGCGTCTGAGTCGGAAAATTGGATCATCGAGGCCAGTAAGGTAGAGTGTACATTGCTGGTTTGTTTCACACCTCGAAAATTACGTGTGCAATGGACAAGCCATCATTACGGAAACTTTAACAGAATGGTGTTGACAGTTTTAACCTTGCAGTTAGTACAATAATTGTATGCCATGTCGTCACGAGGAAATTGAACATTTCAGTTTTTTTAGTTCCCAAACCAGTCACACAAATCTTTAACGCCAGTTCCACCATAATCAATATTGCTCGACAAGATTTAAATCTAACATTAGTTATTTACTGATTAAGAACTATCAATAGTTAATGTAAGACAACAGTCACAGCAATAAATTTTATTAAGGCACCCAGCGATTTAAGTAGATGCGGTTTAGAAATGAATATTTCAGTACAATTTATCACATGATCGATAGTCTATAACGTGAACAAACTTAAATGTATCCTCACCTGGTTGCTAACGCTGATCGCCGGCTTCCTGTCCGGATATATGCTTGTCGGATGTTATCGCACATTCACTGTTGAATATTATACAAAAGTCTAAAGAAGACACTTGGACAAGTAAAGTGTTTGGGTTCGCGGTGAGAAATTCGCGAGTGATTTAAGTGATGCCGGCGCCTGCGTTCGATGTGCAGGTCTGTTCGATACTGGTAGCGCGCGCTGTCTCCGCACACTTATATCACATCGGACTCCACGCGCCTTCAACTTGACTCGTCTGGTTAAAATTCAAATGCAGAACAACTTAACATCATCTGAAAAAAGTAAACACAGTTTTTCGCCATCATATTCAAAACATAAGACAAATTACAAATTAATAGACGCTTTGAGTTTTTTACATTTGCCTAAATATTTATTTGATTTTCATAGTCAATGTACAGGAATAAAAGTTTAATTTAGATCCGGTTTCGATAATAAAAAAAACTAGTTATACTTGGTTCTATATTTGTATGTAAAATTTTTTTTGTTTCTAAATAAATTTTATTATAATTCTAAGTAAATTAATTTCCGATTATTTTCAATTTCCATCTGCATGTTAATTATTATTATACACTACCTGTGCCTGCGACTTCGTACGCGCTGGAACCCAACACTTTTTTCAGGATGTAAAGTTCAAAAGTATTCTAAGTATATGTTCATCCAGGTAATAAACTATCTGTGTGCGTAATTTCATCAAAATCTGTTCTATCGTTTTTGGGTGATTAAGTAAAAACAAACATGCAAATTTCGCATTTGTAATATTATTAGGATTAGGATACAGTTCATGTTTGGAAAAGTGTCTTTATTATAACTTGACCTAATGTTCAGATCGTTTTTTTTTTTTTTTTTTTTTTTATAAGAGATGGGTTTGCTCTTGGCCAACAACCAGCCATGTGGCAAGGATGAGGCCTAAGATGGAGCGAGCTCACCCAGAAGATGCCTATTCACTCGAACCTTGAAAAGATTAGGGTTATATGTGCTCGGAAATACAGACGCCGGCAGGGAGTTCCAAACCTTTGCAGTGCGCATTATAAAGGATGTTTCAAAGCGCTTGGTCCGAAAAGGAGGGATTTCGACAAGATGAGGATGGTAGCCAGCCGTACGTCTGTATGTCCGATGGAAGAAAGGGGAAGGCGGTATCAGCTCATACAGCTCCTGAGCACACTCTCCCAAGTACACCTTATAAAAGACACATAAACTGGCAATTTTTCGTCTATGTGCCAGGCTCTGCATCTTAGATTTTAAAAGAGTACTGTCGCCTACGAGTCTCCTAGCTCTGCGTTTTACCGAGTCGAGTGCGGCAAGTTGGTATTAATAAGCTGTGTGATCTTTAGTAAACTAGGTGATCACGGCAGCGGTATTCAGAATGAATAGCCATTAATTTCCTAAAAAAAAAAACTGAATTACCTAAGTTCTTAAATATTAAGTGTAGACAGTCTGGACTGCTTGATAGTCCAGACACTTGACCAGACGTTAAGTTTCTTTTTGATATTCACGCATAGGGACGTCCAAAATACCAGAAATCGTTAAGTTATTACATAATTGCAAAAAATATATATTTAGAAACAATACAGTATGTTTTTAACATACAAACATAGAACCAGGTAAAATTAAGTTTCTTTTACACATAATACTAGCGACCCGCTCAAGTTTTATTAAATACACCCTCCGTGAAAAAATACCTAACTGATGGTGTAAACCGCATCAAAGTTTGTTGCGTAGTTTATGCCGGTGACACACATTGGGTATATTGGACACAAGTTACATTCTTGGATCCAATACACCAATGTGTAGATCGGTCTTGGACAGATATTTGAAATAAACGGAACATTGTGATTGGCTATTCAATTCGGATCCAAGCTTGGATCCAACTCAGAAGCCAATCAGATCTAATGTGTGGCGCCGGCATTAGGAGAGTTAGCGGTTACACAGACATACAGATGCGGAAAGCGACTTCAAATTATTATATTATTATATCCTGAGTTTCTTTCGGGGTTTCTTATCAGGATCGTCATCTTGGCTTTTTTTCCGAAACCCTGGTAAATTTAAATTTATAATGACGATCATAAGAGTTTCTTGTAGAACCCCAAATGAAGATTTTGAATTTTGATTTGATTTTTTTTTATAAACAAATTATAGTAAAGAAATATTATATTTTAAGTGTATTTTAACCTAAGTACTTACTTTGCTTATTCCAATCAAGAACCATGTGTTTGATCTAACGAAACTGTAGAGAAGTTGAAAAACAATGTTGAAACAAAAAATTTCAAACTCTGTAATTTGTTTTTCCACAAAAGAAAATTGCAGTTTTTTTTTGCGTCTACAAAACATAAGCAATTTCAAGGTTTTTTTTTGCAAACTATTTCAAACAATAAGTCGCATTTTAAACAAGTATTATTCCTTTTGTCTTTATGAATCTATCTTGCATATGTATGCATAAGTAAGTACATGTTACGCATTCTCTACTTAGAAGTGGTATAGACTTGTAGTTCTCGCTATAGAACTACACGTCACTTCAGATAAGAAAGATAAAGTACACGTTATCTTGATTATTTCCACGCTTTAATCGATCTGTTTAGTTTGTAATAAGAGTTTTAAATGAATAATATTTTCATTAGCTATAAGTAATTAATAGGGATAAAATTTATGGTTTATAAGGGGTAAACGAATTAAATTTTAATTAAAATTAATTATGATACTTCATTATGTTATGTTAATTATAAAATCATTACAATAAAATAATTTTCAGTCATTCGAAGTGAAGATTTATTGTGAGTAAAATATTTTTATATATACATTTTATGTAGTGCTTCTGTTAAAATAATTACTTTGTATATTCACTAAATTGTAATTTAATTTTTATTGAATAAAAATGAAAGAAAATTTAAGTGCCGCTACATTTTTTTCGACCATATTTAATGTATTTTATAGGACCATATTTAATGCTTTCTTTATTTTATTAGTTAACAAAAATCCATTAAAAAGTTTCAGTTTAAAAATTTAAATAAATATTCATTAGTATATTTTTAAGCTATAAATACTAACTTCAATCCGTCGTGCTATAAAAACATTGTTGGGTATCAATTTATGCAATTTTTTTAATATTCTTTTAACGTTAGCAAGGAAATAAAACGACAGCGATTGTTGATTTGTGTTATTCTAAATGCGAACAAAACAATGAATAAATTCTCATTGTGATCACCATTCAGTAATATACTTAATGTGCGACTGTTTTGCGTCATTAAATTAACTTAGACGAAGGAGGTATTCCTTGGCTAGATAACTGATTTACCTTAAAATTGTTAGGTAATTGCAGGGCCAAGTCAAGTAGATTTTTTTTAATTTTGTCAGATAACACCTTTATCGATTTAACCTTTCAATTTATGGATGCAATTTTTTTAATAATATATAATGAAATCTTATATAAAGCAATCTTCACTAAATTTATTAATTTTTTTTCACATAAATATTTATAAATACCAATAATAAATTAAACTGGATTATAATGCATTAAGAAAATTCAAAAGGTAATCTTTAATAATAATTAAATTATAAAAAAAATACTTAAAAGAATGTAATATTTAAGTTATTTTCTATTTATTTTTTATATGTTAATTTTTTTATCCTTTATTATTTTATTATACCAATAGTAAAAATTCCAATACTAATAAAATCTCCAGGAGAATTATTATTTTTTGAAAGCCGCAAAAGCTAAGCAAAGCTTTGAGTTGCTTAATATTTTTACTTACAATTCAAAAGGACACGTCCGCCTGTGGTCACTCTCAAAGAGGACTGAATACTTTCCTATTTCGTTGCATCGAAGCTTATTAGTTTAGTGCCTTGTTAGAATCTCATCCTGTGACCAGCACCTCACCATAGGAACATTAAATTTTTGTGGCTACTGGCTACGACAATAATATCAGTAATACCACAGAACAGGTTGTAACCAACGAAATAGTATATCTCTGCGAGCATGGAAGCAGTCCCTTCATACTAGTTACCGTAAATTTTCGACGCTAATTTTTGAATGTTCGATTTTCAATTTTCTAAAATATGACATTATAGAATATGACATTAAGAGAAAGTATTAAACTATTAGCATTTAAAAAGGAACTTTAATGATAGCATGTCTCGGTCGCTATTAGGATGCACTTTTTACTTACGCCATTTTATAAATAAGTTTGTAAAAGTTCGTTCATTGGTTGCTGGTTGAATGAACTAATTCAGGTCGCGGCTCAGTTTTGTAAGCCCCGCCCACCGCAGCTCATTTTACGTGCGGTCATTTTGAGACGCTTAGGCTGCGTCCATGTATTCAAAGGTCGCTGGTTGTAACGGCATGCGGAACTGTTGTCTTTTGATAATATTTTTTTAAATACAGACAAGTAAGTATGTCCTAACACTGTCCAAATTGAAGGTAATACCGCTTATTCTCTTTAAAGAGTTTAACAAATGAAAAATTGATTTTCAAATTTCAAAGAATACTTATCCATACTAATATTATAAATGTGAAATGTCTGTTACCTTTACACGCCTTAACGGTCTCAACCGATCATCATGAAATTTTGTATAGCTACACGTTGTCAGGAATTCAAGAAAGGACATGCCTATACCATTCTTCCAGAAAAAAAGTACTGTTATATTATATTTATATTTATTTATACAATAGAGCAACAGCCTAGCACACTTTACATTCTAACCGTATCGCTCAACATCTAAGTCCAGTGTGTAAGCCAATTAGAGCTGAACACATAATTCACTTTTGGTATTATAAGAAACTTCAAAAATTCGAAAATAAAATATAAACAAAATTCATTACAAACAAAAAAATTTAATACTGTATCAAATCTTTTAAAAAAAAGTAATTAAATAAATAAAATGTCATTAAACATGTCTCTAAATAAAATATGAAACTACTTAACACCTAGCCAAAGTGTTATAGTAACAAGAGGTCAAGCGTTATATTTTTTAATTTTTAAAGGCATAAGAAGTCGCAGGCACCAGTTAATATCAAATAAAAGTGACAATAACATATAAAGATTTTATTAGGAATATTACAATAATGCCATATTAAAAAAAATGAAAATAAAAATATGTTTTGTGACTCCTCGAAACCATAAAGTTTAGTCAAAATCTTTTTACACGAGTGAAAGTAAAATCAGTTAGAAATAGAAAAAAAATATCATCATCATCAGCCTTGCGTTTATATAAAATAATAAATGTTACCAATGTCAATAGTCCTACTACATATAGGCAACATAAAATATGACTTCAAGGCATACGAGTACGAGGTCATAGCCGGTCAAGTAATTTCTATGGCATAGGTACAATAAGTGTTATGTAACATAAGCTTAGAATAAAAATGAAACATTAAATAAAAATATAGCTCTAATCTTGCTCTTGCTCACTAGACGAAATTCAAAAATAATCATTGCGAAGGAGGAAAAAACAAAAAACTAAGTGTTTCAAAAATAACTATGTAAACATTTGTGTTAGCAAATATTTTTATTATTAGTCACTAATAATAATATCTAATAGCTTTTCAATAGTTAAGTACTAAACAAAAAACAAAAAGAAAATCGATCGACAAATAGGAGAAATAAAAAAAAATAAATAAAACCTACCTACTGGACTGTTTTATTTTCACTTATTTAAATATAGATAAATATATAAATATTCGAATTAGAAATTTGTGTTGCCATGATACTACTAATTTCTTGTTAACTCTGTGAGTTTTAAAATTTGGAATTTTCATTTTTAGTATGTATATTGTATCTACAGGATCAATAACTTAACAAATTCAAGCTTCTAATAGTCAACATCGCTGGCTGGCCAAGGCGAAGAAAAAAGCCGAAAACCCCGAGGATTTCTGAACTTAAAAAGCGTCGACCGTCGGGGGTTACAAATAGGACTTAATTTCGCCAAAACGCTGGATGCAAATTCATATTAGTAGGTAGCGAATTCTCGTCAACCCTGCTCGCTTTTCATGATATGTTGACCCTGAAGTCAAGTCAGTCAGTCAAGATTCATGTTTATTGAAGTAATAACACAATAATAATGCGAAAAGGTGTAATTACAATGATTTATATATGTAACATTTCGCAAATTAGGGTCGATGACGTCAGAACTTACTAGTACACAAGTAGAAAACTGATTTATATCTCTACTAGTTTTATGGTTCCAGTTACATAGTAGTGTAATGATGTTTGTTTGCGATAAAACATGAACATTGGTAGGTGATACTTACTTACCGCAAAACATGTTATTGCAATGAGCATGGATTCCTAATATATTCAAATATAATTGCGTCAAAAGGATTTCCATACCGATAGGAATGTATAACTACGATAGTTCGAATTAAAATATTCTCTTTTATGCATTATAAATATTTTAAACATTATAAAAACAAGTAATGTTAAAATATTACTAAAGATACTTCAGAATTTAGTACCTACCTAAGTCATAATAGTTCCTGTGATTCTTCTAAGTAAAGAGTCTACAGTAGATTATTATACTGCCAGCACCAGTTGGACCGTCTATTTCATTATTGAAGCTATCACATACAAATATTCCCTATGTCAATTAGAAAGCTATTTCCGCTTTATGGCTATTTGAAAATGAATTTCTATTGTCAAATGTTTTTTGTTTTTCAATAAATATTAATAAAAACAAATGCCTCTTCGTCTGTCTGTTTCACGCCTTACTTCTTCTTAAAAATTCAACGGAGTTTGTTACGGATAAGAGCGAAAAGTTATTGTGTGTATAATTAGCAGAAAAAGAAGAAATTGGTCGCTACTATTTTCATACTATCTATGTTTTAGGTTGCCATGATTTAAAGAGATTCGATAAAAAAGAAATAAACACTTCAATTGTCAGAAGATGCCAAGAGTACAAAAAATTACCACACAATTATGAGATTTTCATAATTTAAATCTGGTTTATCTATTCTGCAGATCATTCAATTTGGACACACGGTTCTGAAACGTAGACATAGACACTGACGAAATGTCTCGTTCACAATTTGCAAGTCACTCAGCGAGCCATGGAGAGGGCAATGCTCGTCATTCTGAAAAATATGCGAAATACGAAGATACTTTGGAAAAACAAAATGGTCAAGACAGCCCAAGGAACTAGTGCCACAGATTACTAGTGCGCTGAAGTAGAAATGGGTGAGATTATATGTATATATATAATCGCGGTTAATGAAAAATTTCTTAATCCAAAAGTAGACGCCAGTCGGTTGATGATGTCTGTGTAGTAAGTGATTTTTAGGTTTATCTTTAAAGAAGTTGCTTTAAAAATGTTGCTGATCCATTTTCCCATTGGATCAGCAACATTTCAAACAGTCATCATCCTATAATTCATTTTACTCCGATTGAAATTTTGATACAAATATTATGACCTCCACATTTATGTAATAATCGTAATATCAGAAGATCGTCACTTATATTATGTTAGTTCACTATAGCAAATGGAACACCTGTTAAGCCTGGGTCAATGACTTACTATTAACCTCCTCATTAATCTGACAGTTAACTTTACTTTAATGGATTGAATGATTTATAATAAATTAAAATTTCATCCGGAATAACATAAATTTCAAATTCACAACAAAAAAATTTAACAATTAATTAGTTTTAAGCGTTTGTATCACAATCATTTTGCTGTGCTGTGCCAATATGTCTACCGGCAGCCTTATTATGTAAAACACATGACAAACAACAGACAGCAACAACAGCTACAGAGACTTTTATTAGCAGTCGACCCAAAAAGTTTGACCAAAACTGAAATACAGTGCATAATTTCTCTATGACGCACCTACGTATACTCACTGACACACAATCATGTATAATTTCTCAATAACAGAAATTTGGTTTTATGTAAAAACTTTACAGCAAGCGACAGAGGTGGGTCGTGTGTTTTTACATAATAAGGCTGCCGAGACCTGCTCGCGTTTGCAAGCAGCGTCAGAAACTGGAGGGATAAGGCCCACAAAGTCTGGAACCACTACCCAGTCAGCTAACAGCTGGCTGGGTCAAGAAAATCAGAAGATCTTTCGGACCATACCAAGTTGAAATTGGCGCAAATTAAAATTAATTTAAAATTAACATATGTGTTATGTTCAGGTATATATGGTGACGCATATTGAAGATCTCCGGAGGAAGAAAACGCGAAATACAAAAAAACGCGAAATACAAATACACTAAGAATCAATCAAGTAGGTACGCTAACATGCTGTTGCTTTTTATCCGGAAAGTAATGAAAATTTAAAACTTGGACGTTCAATGTTTAATAACAAGTGGCCAATTCAATGTTTGTTTAATAATATAACACAAAACCTTTCAAATGAGGAGTTTTGTAAATTAAAAGAGGAATTTCTTTAAAATTTAACTGTTTCGATGCATCTGTAGCATCTCGTCGGAAATATCTTGGAACCTCGAAAGGATGCAGTACCGCACACTACAGTCCCAACAAAAATAATTTGTATTAATATAATGTTTTATAAGTTGTACACATACTCGTATAATACAATTTGCGATGTAATCTTCATAAAAGATATTAATTTTTTTGTACTGAATTAATAAACAGAAATTTCCCTTGCGGTTTTTTTGTTTACAATCACGTGGCTAATAACCAGCTTACCGGTTTTCGAATCGCATCGAGTTTTTCAATTTACGTCAATGATGACGGTGACCAGAGGTTTATTCATTATGATATTAAAGATTCGAATGTAGTTTTGTTAATAATGAATCAACTTTTTTAAAAATATATTATAAGTAGGTAATAATTTAAAATTAATATTATTCATTTATTTGAACAGCGCTAAAGATGTATTCACAAAAGCTAACCAAATATATTTTGCGTATTATAACGTAGTATAATATAGGTATTTTTTAAGCTATTTTTTTAAAATATTTTTGCAGTTCACCTGATAGTAGGTGGATACCGTCGCCTAAGGAACGCCCTATTAGTGCCGCAAGTGCTTCGTGTGGAAAAAAATTGGCACCTTACAGCAGATAGAGCGTGTTGAGCGTGTGTTTGTGAAAGGAGGGGGTTATACTTAGTTTATACTTAGCTTGTTTTCCTTTTGATTAGCCAAACCATAAAAAGGATTTGTCAGTACCATATCCATAAACAAGCACCTCTTCCTAATTGTCTCACAGATTTTACACCGGTTTTTTAATATATGTCAACGATTTATGCGTTTACTTAAATTTACACGCGTCAAAAGAAATCTTGATTTAGACAACCTTGATCTCTGGATTCGAGCGCTTCCAAACATTTGTGACTCTTGTGATTGAATTCAACCAGACCGGTTCTCGAAGCTTGGACATTGTACATTGTACCATGACATTAAGGTCGCAAGTTTTCTGGCAAATTGTTAATCATTTTAATTTAGTACCGATGAATCTAAATATCAGGAAACACTGAGTAATATTTTAATTATCTTCGTTTTCTGTTCGAAGGAATATTTAAAGATTTTACCATTGAGCCTACACAATTTGCAATTGGCAAAGGCACGTGGAAATTTCCAGTTTGTTAGGATCGGCAACCATGACTCAAGTGGCAAATTGGTTCACAGTAAAGCTCATTGGAAGTTTATACCTTTCTCCTAGCTATATAAGATATTTTCAGCCCTTTACTATTTTTCTGATCGCGAATAGTGCTCTTACAATTTAGTAGTAGGTACTACTTGTAGTACTACTACTTATTCTTTGGTACTCTGGGTGATGGGTAACTCTGGGTGACCTTAATATACGTGAGGTGAACTAAAAGTTCCCAGAATGAATAAGAAAAAAATCTCCGTTAGCGTAAATGCACTTTTTCATACAAATAAACTCACTTTGAAAACATTTATGTCACTCCTTCGTGGACTGGTGACCTCGGAAACATGTTTTTCATAGTCTTCAACAGCCTCCTTCTGGTGATGAAAATCGTTGAACGCGTAAATGATCGGGACTGTATGCAAAATACAGGGTCATCAAAAATTCGTTTAACTCTCTGCTGGCCGTGTGAGATCTGGCATTATCGTGGTGCAATTATCGTGGTTCCTGAATAGTAAAAACTTTCGTAAGCAATTTTCATAATCAAAATCAGTTCGGATGGTATCGTAATATCGTCACGTTTGTGCAGTAGTTTTATTACATACTTTTGCATTAGTCTAGTTTGAATTATTTAAATAATATTTATTGTTTTTATATATATTATATTTAAGGTAAAGTAAAAAACTTAAATTTAAAAGAGAAAATAAATACTTAGTAGGTATAATAAGAATAATAATTTTATTTGCGATGACCATGGCTAGTACTATTATGGTATTCATTCCGCGTGCCATGGGTATAACTGTTTACCAGAGATGACATTTAGTTTTCTTACCGATAACAATATTCGGTGTGGAAATCTTGACATTTTGAATTGAATTTTATATGGTTGGTAGTTTATGGTAGGTAGTTAGGTAATAGCTTTATTATTTAGATTTTTGTTGTAGGTATATAATGGAAATTAGAATCGTTCATGTTATAGTTTACATGAAAAGGTAATTTAATGAGATGAGTTTTAAATAGTCACGTGACCACCGTGAAGCTTATTTGTTTTACCAACATGAATACGTGTACGTTACGACTAATATTTTCTTTGACCGTATAGTATATATATAAGCTTCGAATATATATAACCAACGAATTCGAATATACCATATATACCGAAAAATTCTTAGATCTTATATATACTTATCGAGAGGTGTAATTAAATTTTGTATGTAGACAATATTAGATATGTGTAGCAATGACCAACAACTGATAACAAATATCATCACTTTTCTGAATTGCCTCTCTTTATGAAAGCAAATTTGAAAACCTATTCGGGTCAAAGGTCAAAATTGACTTTTTGTTATATTTATATTAGTTACTATATTAATACGTAAGAAGTTCGATATGTAAAACTAGTAGTGAAATAGTACATGCGTTTTGAGAATCGTCTTTTATATAAGACGATAAGAGACAAGCAAATATTATTATAATGAAATTTTTGTCTGAGCAGATATAAAAGACAAATTGAAAATGTCAGTTCACATAAAAAAAAAAGTATTTTGCATTTGAATGGCAATACATAATTGCGACTAAAAATTTACCAATTTACCAATTACATACACACATGAGAAAAAACAAATTTACAGGTATGTAAATTCGTTTTTTCTCAAACATTTGTAGGTAATGGCATCAATAAAAACATTACTACTATAACGTTGGCTTGTCAATGTTAATTAATTGCTTATTAGTCAATTATTTTTGTGTACATATCTCTTGTGTACCTATTATCTATCCGTATATCCGTATACTGTATTATCTTATAGCTGCGATCATATATACTCATTCTTATATTGGAACTATTTTATCATCACTACATAGTATAAAACAAAGTCGCTTTTTCTGTCCCTATGTCCCTTTGTATGCTTAGATCTTTAAAACTACGCAACGGATTTTAATGCGGTTTTCACTAATGGGTAGAGTGGTTCTCGAGGAAGGTTTAAGTACATAATTTACTAAGTTACGCGGGCGAAGTCGCGGGCAGCAGCTTTAATTTTATTAACACGTAATTTTATAACATGTAGTGCCATCTGTTAACTTTTAGATGAATTAGAGTACTACATTGCTTCAAACAGAATTCCCTAGATGGCGTTGTAAATTTTGCATACACGTTGTCTGGGACTCCAAAAAGGACATAGGGTACCTTTCATCCAGAACGCGGACGAAGTCGCGGGCACCAGCTAGTTTATTGTATAAAGTAATTTAAATGACAAGGAAATTGGGAAAATAGTAAGGGTATCCACATATTCTAATATTTAATTTTCATCCCTTATTTTACCCAAGGTGCATCTTTATCACTTGCAAGGTTTTGAATGTGAATATCGGACTAAGCAAAAATCAGAGAGCAAAGATCAGAACCTTAGAGATCAGATTTTCATGAAAATAAGTTAAATCATTTAAGAGTTATGGAGGAACACACATACACATACATACAATACCTACACTTACAGATTTGATTGATGATGATTGATGATTGATTGATAATTGATAAAATATACTTTTCGTCTGATAAACAGATGGGTGAAGGCTCCCTTCCTTCACCCATATTTTCGGATCCCGTACTATACCTAACCTTGTGTAGAATTTGTAAGATTCATATATTTTTTATAGATTTAAATAATCAAAATATAACCAAAATACGACAGTTACCACTAAGATAAACACAATGTAAAACGAACACTAACAAACACAACCGGATTTTCAAGTGTGAAAAGATCGCCGAATTCGTAGTGTTTACCACAACGAGGTGTTTACACTAACTAAGTACTCGAGAAAATTAGACATTAAACTTATAAAAGTTGAAGTTACCTCATGTCTTGATTTGCCGATGAAAACAAGCTTCAAAAGTGATAATGGATTCAATGGCATCTGACTATACGTAAGTATGGATTTTCTTTTGTGTTTATGAATGAAAGCTTGAATGAATCAGGTAAATAACTAGTTCCAATTACGAATTTTGTTTGTAAATAAATCATCTATCACTAGTGTTTCTCTTATTCGTTTATAAGCTACACATGGTATTACACTGTCAGGTAAATCATGGTATATCTGTGCTCCCTCATACAATATATATTTTTTACCATACTGGTGTTCTAATTTTAGACAATTCAATGGAGACATTTCTATTTCTAGTGTTGTATTTGAAAAGTGATTTGAGAATTTGTACTGTTTGTTTCTATTTTTCTAATTAACAATACATATGGAATAATTATATAATTTTTTAAATTAAAAAAATAGTTTTATCATTAATTAATTTTGTTGATGTTAAGTAATCGTAATTAAAAAGAACCTTAATAATTTTATTTTGAGTTGTTTTTATTAGACGAAGATTAGTCTTTGCAGTTTGTCCCCAGACTTTAATGAGATATTCTAAATGTGGTTCTGACTATAATTAAAAAATACGGTTAAACGAATAATTCATATTAACATTAATTGCCAATTAATATGTGATCAACAAATGCATCAATATATTAATTAAAAAAAAATAAAGCAATGAAATAATAATGGGTTTTTTAACTTGAATTTTCATTATAATTTAGTTTAAGTTTCTCTGACGCAATATGTGTTCGTTATGAAATTATATTTATAGGTAGTCGGACCTTTTCAGAAATTTAAACGTTAAAAATAAATTTTATTGATTTATCATAAAATAAAATATTAAAATACTCAAGCTTCTCGGTTACTGGAAATTTATAATCAAATGAAATCTAGATAAAATTGTTTCTAGTCGACACGAACGATAAAGAAATTGAATCAAATGCACCACATTCTATCACCTTAGGAGCACGCACGCGTTTTAAGTATAGATATTTACATACCTATATATATTTTAATTTACACATGTTACAATTATTTTTAAATAAGTAACTTTTAAAGTTATTAAATGTATAATTAATTTATATGACGAGGTATTTCATCCTTTGTTCTTAATTTTCAGAATGATATTAATGGTTTTTAATGCAAACTAGTGCATTATTCCTGATAGGCATAGACTCTTTAATATATTTACTAATATCTAATGTTAATCTAATCTATCTATCTATCTAATGGCTAATATATAATGTTTACTTAAGAAGATTCTTTCGAGGTTTCTTCTCAGGATCGTCATCTTGGCTTTTTTTCCGAAACCCTGGTAAATTTAAATTTATAATACCTATAAGAGTTTCTTGTAGAAACCTAATTTAAAATAAATATTTTGATTTTTGACTAATTTTCCCTATTGGACCCGGGCGAAGCCTGTGGATCAGTCTAGTATCTATTCTACACCTATAAAAAAGGATAGCGTTATTTTCATGTTTCACGGTTGTTGTAATAATGATTGTAATTACGTTGTTTTTTTACATTGTCGTTATTTGTAGTGAAGATCACGGATATAGCAGTAATTTGACACGAAGTCGTGCGAAGAATAAAAATAAGAATTTAATTACTAATATACGCCCAATAATTATAAATCTGATTAAATGTGAGCAAGTTAATTGAAAAAGAATTAAAGCGTGCCTTCGGTCAGCACTCAGCACAACTACAACCATATTTTTATGTACTCGTACTAGAAAATTGCATTTGTTTACATTGTATACTACACTTTTTTTTTACAAGAGGAATCCATCATGGATACCCGCCGGCCTGGGGACAGACCGATGGGTTATGTCGGACTCCTGCCCCGAGATGGTATTGGGGAAGACCAACAGCTGTGCCCGCAAGTTCGTACGCTCTAGTTGTTTTTTTGAAAATCCCACACGAACCTAATATTTTTCCAGTATAAAAAGTATGCTATATGTTAATCCAAGTAATAAACTATATGTGTGCTTTATGTATCCAAATCAGTTCAGCAATTCATGCGTGATTGAGTAACAAACAAATATCCAAATATACAAAAACCTTAGCAATTTATAAAGATTATTAGGATTAGGAGTTGTATAGCGATATAAAAATTTTGTTTTTTGCTTGTTTGCCTGATTTCAAGGATTTACTTAACCAATTTTTTAAAAAATACCTGTGTATCATACACAGGTTAAACTTATTACACGTCTCTTTTGCGTCGAGCGTCGGGGATACAGAAATGAGCTCTAACATCCCGAAATACAACATCGCACGACCTGCACTTCAGAGTATAGTTTGGTTGGTTTGGTTACTGCCACCAAAGGAACTGCCCGATTTATGACTACCATTACAAAACTACTACACTGTAAAACCTTCTCTTCTTTTTCGCAGAGTGCCACTTCTCTACAAAGGTTGGCGACCATCATGGCTATTCTGACCTTGGAAGCTGCTGCGCGAAAGAGGGGGCGAGTGCTCAAACCTTCTAGAGTGTGGACGTTATTAATTAATTTTAAATAAGTATTTGTTAATTGCGTATCTAGTCGACCTTATTAGGAGTGGGTGGGTGCTTTATTTACCGAGACCATTGTGTAAATATAATGCCCAATGTCACCCTTGGGGGCGTTGACACTAATGTAAATCAGTTTAATTTTTGGCTACGAAGCACTATGGTTACCTTGTGATCGAGGCGAACCAAAGTGTGTGTCGAGGATATCGTAATAGGTACATAAACAGAAAATAGAATGAACAACATTAAATATGAAGATTAAATATATATTAAAATTCATGTTCGATTGTCTTTTCGTAATGTTTACTTTGGCTCAAATAGAGTTTAGTGATCTTATGCTTGACTGAAACGCAATAGACGTAGGTTGAAACTTCAATCGGGCCTGCTATTTTTAACGCCCGACCCCAAGGAGGGGGTGTTATAATATGTAAAGTTGTCTGTTGCATTGTAGCTCCCAAACGGATAAATCGACTTTGATCCTGATTTTTTTGTTTGTAAACTAACGTTATTGAGACAGCTGCTGCCCGCGACTTCGCCTGCGTAACTTTATAAATTATTTACTAAAACCTCCCTCGATGACCTTGAACTAATACCACAGGATCAAGTCTTGGTCTGCGGGATGGGATACCCAAGTCCTGGGCAACTTGGTGTTTGGGTTCAATAAAACGTCGGGGTTTTTAATTTGTTTAATTCTAATGTATGAATTAGAAGAGTTCGTCGTGGATCGTCAACCTATCTGCCAAAACTCACATTAAACCCAAAAGACTAGACTTGCTTTAATGTATAAAATAATAAGTTTACCGGAATCGACGAGTCCGCATATGTGAAGTCACATGAAATAGTATAGCAAATATTGACCGTCCACTATTTGCTTGCAAAGGTCGCCAGTTGTCATTGCCAGTAGGTTTGAGTGTGTGTTCCATATTTGTTTAATATGTGATGGAATGTCGCGTTGGGACCAAAGTCATGGTTAAATGCAAATGCGTTTATATTTCCGGTGTATAACTTTTTAAATTCTCGTATAAGGTATTAACAAAATTTACTTGTTAGCAATGAAATTACGATATTTGGTAATACATTGGGACTATTTGTTTTTAATTTGTGTATGTCCTCGTCAGATCATCCCATAGTTGATACATGGCTTGTTTACGTGCTTCCTTAATTTTTAGTGCTATAGGTATGAGTAATTTGTTAAGCTATTTAATTATACATACTTATATTTTTAAGGTTTATTGTACTAAGTGTACCACGGGCACCGTTAAGGTAGGAAGCATGGGTAAGTAGTCCACGATAGCGGGTCGTGTTTTGGTAAGCCCCTTGCTCTTTATCTCATTTTCTCTTTACAACTTTCGTTGTCGTGTTATAAAATATGTAAATCAACATAATATACTGTCAATTGACGCCTGAAGTTATACTTTTGCCAAATGTTGGACTTTTATAGCTGGCGCCCGCGGCTCCGCCCGCGTGAAATATTTAGTTAGACGATGTCCATCCTCACATTCTATTCTAACTATTGGTGAAAGAATTTTCATTCTTACTGAAAGAATTTTCGTTATTCTTTTGGTGAATCAAGCAAACTTACTAACTTTACTCCCTTCTAATATTAGTAGGTATAGAAATAATATCCCATTTAATGTCTGCTAATGTACCCTAAAATATTCTTTAAAAAAAATCTTATAAAAATGAAGTCGTAAAAAAATAAAAAAAAATTGCGCATTAAAATCTATAAATAACTTTGTTTAAGGCATACTGTGTCTGATATCGCATCTTGTAGGTTAACTGCACTTAGAAAGCTCTCAATGCTCTTCGAGCCCAGTTTAGGGCGTTTTTGGGCTTGTCTCGCTACTGAAGTGCGTCACGAATGTTTTCGAAAGAACAAACAACAGTTAAAGAGAATAATAATTATGCCCATTCTTGAAAATAATGTATGGATAAAGAGAGCACTACTAGGATACTTAATTATATACAACCTCGTAGAATAAGACCTTTTTAATCGCACATTTTATATTAGTTTTTCATTTAGGTATGTTTGTAAATAAGTATGTAGTTAGTTCTAAAGATGTTTCATTATATTATTTTTTAAACAAGCTGACCCGGCGAACTTCGTACAGGTCGTTGTACCTGGATTATGTTTTTCTTACTTTTCCATTGCGAAAGGAAATTTCTCAAGGTCGAGACGAAGCCTTCAGATGGTGGAGATAATAATAGTAATTTCACATTGTCACTAAGACAATCCAGGCGTTTCTCCAGCGAGACAAGCGAACTTCAATGCACTAAGTAATTTGAAAGAAAGGAAGTCAATGTTACTTTTCCAATACGCGAGGAAACTTCTCGAGGCCGAGACAATGAAAAGAGCTTCATCAAAAAGTCGTTTCATACAAAATATTTAAGAAAATGAATTTTCTTCGTAATTTTTTTCTTAGTGAATATTTCCGATGTTTTCATTCTGCTATTCAGAGCGGAGACATTTTCAACAAATCAAATATCATAAAAATCGGTGAAGCCGTGAAAACCTGCAACTGGCAATATTTCATTGTATTAATATGTTTTGTCCATCGTAATAATATAATAATTAGGTTATTTGTTACTAATACTTAATGATAATAAAAAACTCAAGAAGTATGTGGATATAACAATAAATAAAATTTAATGCAAGATATATCTGTGTTTTATTATAAAGCTTCTTACTCTGCACATGATAATTATATGATTCATAGTAGACAAACATATCTAGCCATAACAAAATTGTTATTCATGTTGTCTGTGTGTTTGTCACACCCACCTCCTGAGGGATATTTATTTTGGTTGTTGACTTAATAATAGTAACTGATGTATATAAATTAAAAAATCCTGTAAATAAATATTTTATCATACATATTATTTTTATTTGTTTATTTACCATCAGGTGAGATTGATCAATCGCTTTTCCCTATACAAATAAAAAACAATAAATCACCCTATACCATTCATTGTTGAATGTGTTAAATAAATAATATTTTGCGCCAGAAAACTTGTATTATTAATTTTAGGCAGTTCTACGCAAGAGCGTCGCCAGCCGATGGCCCAGAGAGGGGCAAGTTGATATGGAGAATGAGAAAAATATGAATTGTAGGTAAAGTCGAGAGCACATTCACGCTCTTCACTTGTAGTACGAGCCTTACATCTACGGCGATTGTAATAACAATGGTACAGAGTCCAACGTGTAAAGCTACTCGAGCTCTTGACTGTACAATAAATAAAACTTGTAAATAAGTTATTACATTTTAGAATCTTTAGGGGGGGGCAACTGCCCCTCCCTACCCCTCCTTGGTGACGCCCTTGGTTCTACGTCTATGTGGCAGGTGTAGATGGAAAAACCTTTGACTTTATTCACACGCATGAATATTCATGATCATTATTGATATTATTGATCATTATTCACACGCATGAATCAATATCATGTTTCCACAAAAAAAAACCACATCCATTAGTTTTGAATTATGAGTTCGTATAGCACTGACGTATTAGGTTTTACACGGATTATTTCACTTCGTCCCCGAAAGATTGTCCCCGGCGGGGACGAAGTCGCCTAATTGTGCATTTAATGCGCCCGTGGTCCCCAAATTTGTGGGGGCGATGGCGACTGCAATAAATAATTTATATTTTTATTCCACTTCGTGTCATAAATTTTTATGATTTTTTTGATTACGGCACTCATTGATTTTGTAAGTAATATTATAATACCTAGAGCAAACATGTAATTGGTAAATATTTTTCCACAATTTAAGTAATCTCTTTTTCTTTCAATATGAGATACAAAATAATAACAATTACAAATACTTAATTAATTTATCTAGTTAAACGTACGGTGCTGATATCTCTGTATAATTACATTTATTGCTGTGGCTATCGATCTATAATTTATGTTATTTCTGAGTGCAATAAAAAAATGGATAAGATAAAAATATATTCATAACAAGGCAACTCGGTTAGAATTTTGCAAATAGCGAATATTTTACAGATATATAAATAGCGTTGATAAATTAATTAAAAAAGATTTTTCTAATTAATCCTTTAAATTCTTAATAGGAGAACAAAATATTACAAAAAATTGATGACACAAGGACAAAGTTACGACGGTTACAAGTTAGTATACAATAAAAACAAAAGGAAAATGAATAAGGAAAGATCCCCAAGACGTTAGATTTTCTCCATGTGAACTTATCGCCGATAACGGATAACGTTATCATGATTAACGGGTTTTCGAGGTCATCTAGGAATATTACGTCAATGTCCGATTTTATGATAACTCTGTCGACCAACTTAGGTGGTTGACGCGTATGTTAAAATGTGCTGTAAGTAACATTCAGCATTCGCTGACTCCTAGGTATATAATAACAATCAATAGTCAGTAAGTGGTCAGTGGATAAACATAAGAAATCTTGAACACACACATTTAGGAAAGTTGACACAATGACAATCTTCTAAACATCCTACTTACCTACTTATTTTTTGAGATATTTTTCGTAAATAAAAAAAGTGTGATATTTTAATTATGACCCAAAAAACGTTCAAAAGTTATATATTTTCGAAATTTTTTATGATCTGCTGAAGTTGTTATCAACCGTAAAATCATCACAGATATTTATTAAATTATAGCGTATAATTTTTCCAATAGTTTTACGTTTCATATGGCCCACAACCCAAATGGTCCACTGATACAGCGTACATGTAGCGAAACGTCTACATAGAATAAAGTTCATATAGCATCAAAATAGAGAATATTTAATTGTTTACCGTTGAATCAAAAATTTCAACTTCAAAATTCAAATTCGACTTCAAATATTCTTGCCTTGAATAGATCACTGGTCGGCAGTGTTCGCCTATCCTATTCTCTCGCAAGAATATCATTTGTTTGATTATCTTTTGTTTGATTAATGTAGATATGTACAATAATTCTGATTATTTTATAATCAATATATTTTGGTGTATTCCCAGTAGTTCGGTTGACAGTTCGGTTGACCGAACTAGTGAGACTTTTTTTTTACTAAGAAATTATTGTTGCATGAAGCAGTGTTTCTTACAGCCCTCTAGACACATATAAATCATAAAAAAAAATACTGTTTCAATTACCGAATATTCGTCCGAAGAACATTCGGCGCATCTTTAATTACAATATTCACGTAAATAACACGTTGTAAAAAAGAGTAGGTAGTAAGTTAATAGACCACTTATAATTTTTGACGTCAAACATTTTTTGCATGGCCAGTTAATGGCCAGTTTAAATTAAAATAATTCATGACGTGAATTCACATGCCGATGAAAAAGGTTACAAACAACTTTTTATGATGTTGATATGGATATATCCTGACATCCGTCTTAATTCGGAGTCCAAAAAATAAGCACACAGAGCCAATCAAACACATCTACATACTTCCAAATTTACTTACCTATCGTCTTTCACAAAAAACATGTTGAATAGTGTTGTTGGCTACATGCCGCCTAATTTTTCAAATGTAATTTTGTACTTGTGTGTATACTGTATGTATGTATGTATGTATGTATATGTATATAAGAATTTTCTGTAATGTCAAGGGTCGATAATGATGTTAAATACATGTCATTGGAATTCACATCAGACCAGGACCGAATTTAAAAATTGTATCATTGTGTTGTATTAAAATAATTTTTTGTCTTCTGTATCTTAATTTCAATTCAGAGTTTGAATACAACGCCAATTTAATTTACAATATTTTATAACCTGATATTCGAGTTCGCTGCCTGACAATGATTTCTATTTTAATGAATGTCAATTTTTATTGTGTAATTTTATGAAATTCAATTTAATAATAAACAATCTTTCGTTACTTATGTTTTACGTGTACACAGGTACACAGAACTATTATATATGTGCTAATATACTCGTCAGTCAAGAACAAAGTAAACTTCCAAATATTAATCCTACTACAACTGAATATTAATTCAGACTATGACCTTAAATACTTGTCACCTTTAAAACTTGTTAATAATTTTTCTGTTAATCAATCTCACTCTTTTTTTCAGAAAATGTTCCCAAAATGTTATTTTTAACTATCATTTGCCTAATCATGTGCAAAAAAAGCTGTTTTTGTTACTGACTTGACATAACTTTGTTTTGAAGTTATAGTTGGTAGGCATATAGACATATCTCATCGCTCACATGATGGTAAGTGCTCGTAGGTGGTAGGTGCATGGTAGGTGCCATCATTTCCTAATAACACAAGCAATACCTACCATACCGGTTGTGTGCTGCTGACCCTGATAGAATTATGGATGAGAAATAAGAAAGAAGTAGGGGATTAAGAAAGAAGTAATAATTAAGTAAGAAAAGTTTCCAGCATTTCTTACTTAATTATAGAAACACAAAAGCACTGAGGGCCTAGTGCAAGTTTTACTCGATCAAACGCGTCGAACCTCGAACATGTAGCGTAGCTTCATTCCCATACAAATTTACGTTTACGCGTTCGACGCGTTTGATCGAGTAAAACTCGCACTAAAGCCCTCAGTGTTTCATTACTGCATACGATTTGTACCTACTCGAATTTAGAAAACAGATATCTGTCAGTCGCAGACATAGAACACTATATATTCTGGTCGTAGGACTGCACATCAGAAGTGAAATTTTCTGAGCTCCCTATACAATTTGTAAACATTGTTTTTGAGTTATGAAATAATTTTTATTAGATTTTTTTTATCAACGTATTAATAAAGTAATAAAGTTTTCAATGTAAATGTATATATTTAAACTATATAATATGTATATATGTATCGGTCAAGCGTGATAGACACGCGAGTAAATGGCTCCCATTTCTTTCTATGTAGATTGTATTGGCAAGGGATTCTTCTATGAAAATGCGATTTTTCTAAATACATGAAGATTGGATTCTTTCTGTAATATATAGATTCTGTACATTATAAACTTTTTAGTGCGACTTTTTGTGAAGGCGCTTAAAACATTTATTTATTCATGTACCTACATAATTCAAACATAACGGGAAATAATGTTTTATATTGGCCCAGATAATAATATATATATCAGAACGGAACGGTTAGTTACTAAGTTCAATGACCCTTTTCTATAATAAATTTCGCGATACCTCAAATGGTTTTCATTTGTTAAATTCTGATTATCATTCAATCTTTGTCAATTTGAGCAATTATACTGTTTTATGATTTGAGTAAATATAGCACGTGAAAAATTGTATTTAACAAGTTTTTACTTAGATGTTAAATGACAGAATATTACTTATGTTACGGAGGCCTTAAACTTAAAATAGTTTTTAGAAATTTGTCTGTGCGTTTGTGCTCATCTCAGAAACGGCTTAACCGATTTGAATGTGGTTTTCAGTGATGTAATAGATGATTGATTATCTGGATTTTTCTATAGGATATTTATTATCCTGGAAAAATGTTACATTACTGTGGTATTTTCAAAAAACGAACTACAGCGTGTACGAAGTTGTGTACTTGTGTACCAGTTTGTGTATATTAAAATTCTTATACACCTAAGTAATTTCCATACGCATAGTCGTATTATGAGGTGTTTATTGTAAATCACAAGTGTTATTACCATCGATGGTTATTACCTACATTATGTAGAAAGATGACGCCATTACCATCTGAGAGTGTTTGAGTTACAATTGACAAGATCTCAACATTCAAAATTTATAAGTATGTATTTTTCAATAAAAACCACAAGTTGAAGGAATCACCTTATCATTATTTGCTTTATAAAAATAATACTCTAAAAGAATGTAGGTATTATTTTTTAATAAACTATTAGCCCGTGACTTCGTCCGCGTTGAAATATAAAAGATATTAACGCATCTTGATGCCTGACATTATAATTTATAAGAGTTGGATCTTTATCACGATCTTCGCCCGCGTGGAATAATAAGCCTATGTCCATCCTGAAATTCTAATCTATTGGTAAAATTTTTTTTTTTTAAACGGATGAGTACCTAGTTTCGATGATTACCTCCCACATAAAAACAAAGAAACAAACATACAAACTTCACCTCTTTATATTACCTATTAGTAATAAATTACATTCCTCTAATTGAATCATTTTTGCTTACCAAAATAAATCAGTGATAATAACAGAACACTTAGTGCTTTAGTTTCAAAAGGTAAGTACTAAGAGAGTCTACGACTTGATATAGGAATTAATTTGAAAACTGACGAAGGTTTTCGTACCCCGACTTTACTTTCGTGAGAGACCGTGTTAGGGCGTCCAGGAAGCGCAGATTTGTATTTTTCCTTGGAAAATATTTATTTATCGTCCTTAGTTTTTTGGGTGGTTATTAATGTATGTTTACGTAGCTTCTTATGACCCAAAAACTTGTCAATTTTGTTACTGTTACTTACTGTCTAAGTTATCTTGTTTTTCATTTTTTTTTGTCATGTTTCCATTAGGTTGTCGTTGCAGTTAGGTACTAAATGGCTCTGACCCCTGACAGTTATATGCTAATATAATTTACGCCTAATACAATGTTTCAGTAAACCATCAATACAAATTGTTAAATCTCCATTAGCATTACAATTAAAACAAACATGTATTTTAATTTGCACTTATTATTTATTACCTATCAGTGCTATTTATCACCTATCAAAACGACTGTGCAATTATTAACTTAATAAAAAGTTAAATTTTTTTAGAATAGTTAAGTTGCTATCAATTCTCCAATTCTTTTTTTTTTAAAGGCAGCAGCAGGAAAGCTGCTTCTATCTATCTAACAAAATTGAATTCTTAGATCAATTTCTGTCCAGTAATTAAAGAAAAAAGACTTAGATTGAGGTTCTTTTTGAGAGGGGAAGTTTAACCAGTTTCATAACACTAACATGACTGTGATAACTGAATATTACCCACATTAAAGCGAATTGAAATACGGAGTAGGTATTCAAATGTACTTAAAATGGTAGGTGAATACCTACCTTTCAAAACTAAATTGAACCTAAGTATAAGTGTTTAAGCTCCATAATAATGAGAATTTTCGAGAATAGTTTCAATGGGGACATCAGAATTACGCGTAAATCGCAATAATGTTTGTATACATACGTGATTTAGTTTAAATATTTATCCTGAGTCGAGATGAATTCATAGTCCATCATCAACGTCAACATGGCTACGTCTTTAAATTCTAATAAACTTTGTAAACATGGTAATACACAAAGCGAACATAACCAATGAATCAATGATTATCGACAGTACCTATAGTTTTATGAGTCTATTCGTGATCAATCCACTAATTTTAGAAAAGTAAAAAACAAGAAAAAAATACATAATGAGGTTCTACGTTCAGTGTTTTTTTTTTAAATTATTTAAGTTTAAAAAAAAAGTTTAAAGTTTTTTGTGTTAAAATGAAAATCGAATTATCTTTATAATACCAAATCTACCAATACTAAATTTCATTCTCTTAGAATCGTCATGTTTAAAGATATTTAAACTACTTATGACTTTTAAAGATATTTTATTTCAAGTGTCGATTAAATGACTGAGGGGCTGTGAATAAATTATTTAAATTGTCTGAAATTTTTGAATTTCAATAGTACCTATACTTGTATTAGGAAGAATGTAGAAATGAAACCTTATAATGCCAGAATACACTGTGGTCTGCAGTTATTAGCAACCCGTCTGGCAGCCGTCGCCACCCCCTTACAGAAACCTAACTTGATATTAGGGTCGGCAGAACCCCTGAACTACCTCGATGGCAATCGCCTACTATCAAGTGGCAGTCACCTTTAAATATTTTTTTAAGTAACAGTCGCTAGACAACCTAAAAATAGATTGAAAGTGCACAAATGCGATGTCGATCTTGGTGGGATAAAGGACTAAGTGGTGACGCCGATTAAAAAAAAAACACCTGTGGTTCGGTGCCTGTCCAGGGAGGTGGAATTAGTTTTCTTACCTCTTTGTATGATTAGATTTACCCATTAGAGATTATTTACCAATACTTCTTTGGACTAGGAAATAGGCTCCGGTTCGTATTGTAACAGTTCAGTAGACTGGTGGAATAGTGAGGTTTAAACTAGCGGATTAACTCGCGCGAGGTGAACAGATTTTTTTAAATGTTAAAGTTGTCAGACAGGCTAACGATTCATTTAATGGCTTGTCACTTGAAGGCGATGGGATTTACCACCAAGTAAATCACTCTACTTGTCGACTTTTACATTAATTTGAAATATAATTACCTACGTGTAAGTCTGGCTATATTTTTAGAAGGAGAGCTTTAAAGGACGCTTGCAAATATTCAAAGGTGGGTTACATGAGGCAACTATCTAAATGTAAAATAGCTATAATCAAGGTGACCAAGGACATAGAATATCTAAGTAAACGGAAAACGTTTCTCAACTTGCCAGCTATTAGCAATGTCTATGCTGATTTTGTTAAAGCCCTAAACACAGGTACAGTTTCATAGTCGTCTATAATTAATTTTATGTAACAACCTTAAAACTTCTTACCTTACAAAAAGTAATAAATTGTTTGCTATTAGCGCTAAGTCCCTATCTAATTTTTGTTTTAATTTAACAAATAGGTAAAACTGTTATGCGTATCCGTTTTTGTGGTTCGAAGTTTGTCTATTGCTTATTAAAAAGAAATATATATGACTGTTCAATGTATAGGTACTTACCTAGTAAAAAGATATGAAATTTTTTCTGTTACTATTATAGCAACGTTTTATTTTTCGTTTAATTATTTGGGTGAAGACATTATACAGTCTTAACAAAAACAGTAAAACTAAACTTACTTGCGTTTTACCCGCAAATCAAATTGTTAAAACAACTCCTATGACCCTTATTTTTTTTATTAGATCTAAAGGTTTTGAGCTAAGCTACAAAACAACACTATCATAATTAGTTCTAAGTGGGTAAATAATGCGTAGATATATTAGATACAAAAAGTGATACAAAAAAAATTACAGTATAAAATAAAATATCAACTTTATTACTAAGGGCCTCTTTACCTCTTTACAAGTAAAGTGTTGATTACTTACTTTTAGAAATAATTTTGTTTTGTTAAATTTATGTTAGTTAATTAAGGATGCTCCTTCGATAGGCGTTTTTTTTGGGGGTTTTACCGTACAAACAAAGGTAGGTATATCAGCTAAATTATTCCCGGTGACAGGTGACTTTAAATGACGGTTAGCTTACTTGACAGATGGTGAAAGAGGCCCCCTAAATGTCATAAGTAAGGCCACTTTGACTTTGAATGACCCATTGGGAGTGGTAGGTGCACAAACAAAATAATGTTTTCAGCGACAGTAGCTACTCAAATAGATTATTACAATAATAGGTAGTCTATTGCCGTACGAAGACTCCACTAGCTGCTTATTAAAGGCAAATAAAGCATAAAGCAAGTATATAAACTTAACGTTATTTACGGATGACTGAATATTTAATTATTTGAACGAAGAATGACGTCAATAATGTACACATTTCTCATTTGAAATACTTAGGTCTTAGGTAGGTACTTGATACGTTTTCATCGCGATGAGAACAAGGTGGTGAAGCGGCTAATGTATGCATTCATTAAAACAATTTCAAGTTAAAGTCTAGAGACCATAAATAAATATTTAAAATTACTCAAGCATGTTGCAATATTTATGCAGTTGTGTAACCTTTGTAATTTTTTTTATAGTAAGTTTCGCAGTCATATGCTGGACAGCCCGTCTGTCTATTCTTTCGCAGAAAACCACCCTGTGAGTAAGAAAGGGTTAGTCCAATCCGTTCTATTAGTTCTACGATAGACAGAGTAAGTATGACAGATTGGACTCGAATAATTTTAATGGAACATGTCCAAATTTTTCTACTATGCCATCTATATCTATGATATTTATCTAAATCCTCCTTATAGGTATAATGGAAACCCCTATGTTAATAGACCACGTTACTTACCTATCAATCGTCAGCCTGCTTACCGACCTCTTAATAAAAGAATAAAGAAAACATGTCTATAAGTTGAAAAATATTAAAACCTGTTTATTACATATCTTTACTGTCTAATTAATGGGGTAATCTCCAGTAACCAATAAGTTATTTCCAACTCGCTTCTTAGGCGCGTTTGGCATTTTTGAGATGGGAAAAAAACCATTGGAACTCGCGACCTGTAACCGACACCGAGCCTCCCTCCACTTGGCTCCCACGACCGACACCTCTGTTGACAATTATAAAAGAACACAGTAATTTCAAATAAAAATAGAAAACGGCCAATGATATTCCAAAAAGGTCGTCAACATTTTTTTTCAGCGCTGGACAGTTTAAAAAAAGAACAATTTTTGAGATGGGAAAAAACCATTGAACTCGCGACCTGTAGGACGCTTTCCCGAGGATTTGTTGAAGGTTTCACTTCTGTCGGCACTCCCGGAGTGCCACTTATTATGTCTAATTGTCTATGGTAATTTCAAATAAAGTAAGTAAGTAAGATACACAAATAAATTAGACAATGTTATTGATAAAAAATCCTTTATTAAAATAATAAATAAATTTGCAAAATAGTGAATATGCGGTAAGTATTGAGCCCGCTCGCGTTGCACAACACTTAAAGCGTCAAAACACCAAAATGTGACACAAACCAAATAATACTTAGCATTAGTGGCGACGGAGACTCTCATTACATCTCGACACACTTGCTACCGGTTACCGGTTCGCATTTACACCGTTAACTCGTAAAGACTAAATGCCATCGGACATATTCAATAATCATTTTAATCACCGAACTAACATTTGGTTACATTGTAGCCGACATGTAATGATAGTCTAGAGGCAACACACCATACCAACCATTGATTAGACAGTCTTTTTTAATTTGAATTAATAATGCCAGTTTGAATTCAACCGTCTAGTGATGTAAAAGACGGAATTTAACATTTGTTAGAGTACAAGCGATCGACTCGATGGATGTCACAAGTGTGATTGCTTGCATAGGTATACTTAAGTAGACAAAAGTTTACAGAAGAATCGATGAATTTCTTAAAATATTAATATGTTAATATAACAATTATGTAGTACTGTCAACCATAGGAAATGTTAATTCCGATTAACTGACATACATGTATTTTAAAATAGTCATGATTTGTCATTTTGGTGTCTTGCCTTTTGCCATGCCATTTTGTAATAACATTTGAAGCAATTAGAATACTGTGGAAAAAATTAAAATACTCATCGTGCGAACAAGTTGCACCACTTTGATTTGTTTATCTTAATATAATTAAATGACTCGTACAAAACACGGAGACAGTATAAAAAACAAATGCTTAGGGTGGTCGCACATCGGCTACTAATCGCGTTTCGTCTACCATATTGTTGCTTGCAACAATGCGTTTGCGATCCTTCTTGTCGCTTTAACGACCGATTCAAAGAACACAAAATACTAACACCACCTAGTAGTCTGTGTATCTATGAATTCGCAACATTTGTATAGGTACTTATTAGTGTAACCCTTTTCAAAGCAAAAACTGAGATCAGAATTAGATGTATCTGGACAAACAGCTCTTCTACGAAAAGGCATATTAGGGATGGCGTCCAAAATACATAATCATCGGTAGAATTAAGGAACAAAGAAATAGGAAACTTTAAAAATAATTTCAAGACAGTGTTGGTCGAAAGGGTTTTTACCATTCATTATAAATGACAAAGTTTTGTGCTGGGAATGTAATTTATATATGTACTTGACATAAAATAATTGATTTATTATAAAATAAATAAACGGCTACATTGTTAAATTACAATTATTTGTGGAGACTTTTGTATGCCTTTTATGGTATGTCATTTAGATCAAATGTTAATGCTATACAAATACTATCACTTATAAATGTACAATTATAAACAACAAATAAAATTATATTTATTATTTTATGAGGGGAAAAAATCGTTCTAGCGACAAAATAGTCGCATCAGCAACCGAAAGTGAGCGATAGTCGCTAATGTGCGGCCTCCCTTACGCATCAGGCAATGCGCGAATGCAAATATATTTGTATATTATATAGACAATAATTATATAGAAATGCTGTTTAAATTGTCAGTGAGACGTCACTGGACGTATTAAATACTCGATTGTTCTGGTAACACATTTTTCGTAAAATTATATTTACAATTATACAAAAAAAAAAAAAATATAATCAAAACTACATTTCGCCCCTTCGTATTTTTTACTCCCTAACCGAATATTTTATTTAATATCTAAAACTGTTACCTAAAAAATATTTACACAATACAATGCCCATCTCTCTTTTTCCTTCTCTACATAAATTATTGTTACATCTTTTGCTTGACACACACTCACAAATATATATTTTTTATATTACTATTTAAATGTTATTTTTTTTAATCGCTTCAACGCGATCAAACTGGACACATCGACTTTCAAATGGAACGAGACCTCGCGACGGCACATACATAATTATACATTTTATATTTTGAAAATATTTTGTACTTATAACAAATTACAAGGCATTCGACGATCCATGATCCGCTTGTGCTTACAACTATACCGTTTACAACAATTTATGGCTGACATCTTTTTTTTTTAAAGTCGGGAGTCGACGAAATATCGAAAAAGTTTTTTTTTTAATACAAATTCCATAAATCAATTAAAAAAACAAATATAACATTTAGAATTCAAAAATTACAAAGATTTTTTATTTGTAGATTTTTATAATCGATATTAACTTGGCTTTCAAAGTAACTCATTTTCATTCAGTTTTTTTTTTTTTTAAAACATATCAAGTAATACATTTTTCAAGTTACTATTTTATATATTAATAACAACAATTGCCAGACAATTTACACCAATTGAATGGCTGTAAAATAAGCATCTACACTTGTATTATAAGCTCCAGAAAAAACAGACTAGGGTGTAACCAAACACACCCAGAAAAAAAAAAAAAACTATATTTTATGAAAAGTTTCCATAATTTCATAACAGGTTACATCTTGCCAGCAATCTATCCTAGGACTTGATTCAAGTGTGTAATCTATAAATTTACACACTTGAAAATTAGAAAAAAAATTTACTTTCTTCATAAATAATTTCAAGTAAAATTGTCAACTCCCGTTATAGTCACCATACGCATACACGATCTTAGCATCAACCTAGCACGCATTAATTAAGTCACTTTTATGACTTAATTATTATTATTACATTCATTTTGGAAAATGTGTCTTAAAAATCAGAAGACTTGAGTAATTCTCGCCAACAATTTCGCCTCGATACGGTAAGTACACAAGAAAGATATAATTAAAATTAACAAATCGATCGTCAAGACATCTCTTTGATATTCACATTAAAGCTAACAAACACTAGTATGTAACATTAGTTAAGAAGCGAATTGCAAAGAATCCAATGTTACTTATTATATCGAAATCCCTTATAATCAAGCGCGTGGTTCAACAGCAAATTTATACATTTCAAAAAAAAAAAAAAAACTTCAACGAATCGCTTACTTTTGTATAAGTATCAGAAACATCAGTCTTATTGTAGACGCGGAAGTTTCCAGAATAAATATTGGCTAAAAACAGCTTTCAGAGCAGCGGTAGGCGATTCCAAAAAAAAGCGACATAACAAAGACTCCTATACTTTTTTCAAAATTTAAAAAATCTAGATTAGTAGGTATATCATCTTCTGTCAGAAATATACTACATTAATTTGAACGTTTCTAGCTCGAAAACAAATAAAAACTAAATACAGAATTTTGCTAACAACATTGTGAAGAGCCAGTTTTATAAACACTTAGTGCGAAGGCCGGTGTTGCCATAAAAATTAATTTTTATTTATTTTTTATTGAAAATATTCGTTTCCAAGTTAATTTACGTGTGAAATGTAATTCCGTCCTGCTTTTTATTCTTCGAAGACTGGTTTTTAAAACCCATTTACTGCGCAATTCGCCATTTTCCCTAGTAAATATTCTATTGAAAGGCGAGACGTAGTTTAACCGGCTCCACTCTGCTGTCCACATTATGTCAATATTTAGTTCTCATTTTGTATTGAGGTTTCTAGTATACAAGCGCAGAACTAACTGTTGGTGGTTAAAAATCCCCTAGCTATCGGACTAAAACTAACAATATTGTATTCTCAATTAAATTTGGGTACCAGTTAGACACTAGTCAGAGATTCCATCGAGTAACTTTGTGTGTAAAGTTATGTTGCGAAGAAATTAATCGACCTTCTATTAGTCATACTTTCTAATGACTCGGATGAAACTTTTGACTAGTTATTCTGATTTTGGAGAGAAAATTTAAAAAGTATTCGGACGCATTAACTTTTAATGCATCACAATAAAATCGATATCGGATTGTTTCGGACTAGAAAAACAGTTGAGTCGCCCTCACTACGCCTGTCACACATAACACGACAAGGCCTAAATCGGATTGATCGTGTATGGCTGGATTAGATTTTTTTTTTTTCTGGTGTAGAACTTGACCACCATAGCAATATAACACCAAATCAAATACGAAAACGAATCGGTTTGGATATCTTAGTACACAAGTGGTACGAGTAACATGACAAAATCGAGTTAAGTCCAACATTGACAAAATGCAGTTAGCATTGTTAGCATTTGTAGTGAAAATTACTTGTGCTTATAAGATTTATGTCTTTATAGGTAAAAACGCAGTTAGCTTGACATTTTAAAATTCATAAATCGTTATTACTTGAATAACTCGTGTGCTGAGTAACAATTAATGAATAACATTATGTATTACTTCACAAAAGTTGTTTGCAAAAATTAAATATTTATAAACAAGAGGAGTTATGATGAACAAACAAATTTAGCTTTTATTGCGATGCACTGAAGGCTGAAATCGTCTTTAACGAACAGATTCAGTCGGATGTCACTACGAGATCGGCCGGCGACGCACAAACGCGTCCGCGGCCGAGGACGCGTATGAGTTGGGCACTTCTGAACCTTCGTGCTTGTATCCGTTCTTACCACTCAGCGGGTTGCTCTCGTCCGTGACGGCCTGTAGACAATTATATATATCATCAAACATGTACATCATTATCCTCTGAAAAAGCACACTGGCAGTCCAGTTAATGGACGACTCGCCCGAATTTATCTCGCCCCACGATATGAAACTTTGCAATGTCTATTAAATTTGTTCTAAATGGCGGGGTAAATGGAACAAGCGGGGTAAAAAGAACAAGTAAGGATAAATGGTTAGAGCAAATGTGAACTCACCATGCAGAGTCCGTTGGAGAAGACCTTCTTCTTGTCGTGCTTTGTGTAGCGTGCCTTGTAGAAGTCGCTGAATAGGAACAAGAAGAGGAAGCCGTGCATGGCGATCCAGTAGACGAACACGTGCGGGTACTGGCACGACGGACGGAACAGCACTTGAAGCTGATGCGTGAAGATCAACACGAATTGTACCTGCACCGATCGCAATGTTTATAACAATGCACAAAAAATAATCCCGAGGCTACCGAATATACCTGGAATTATTCTGGTATAGTATTACGGTCGCCACCTTCCATCGACTTAGCCACGGCCCGCTTGCAACCTTCACTACATAGTACAAAACAAAGTCACTTCCCGCTGTCTGTCTGTCCCTGTCTGTATGCTTAGATCTTTAAAACTACGCAACGGATTTTAATGCTGTTTTCACTAATGGATAGAGTGGTTCTCGAGGAAGGTTTTAGTATATATAAAAAAGTAGCTAGTATATCATAAAAAAGAAAATTCTAAATTCCTTTTGATTAAGACTAACATTTAAGGACGTAACTGGAAACGCAACTTTAAATCGCAGCCGTGTATTTACAAATAAGCGTTTTTCAATGTTTTTTATTGTGGGAATATAAACCCGATTGTTTACAGGCTGACTGTCGCAAGTAAAGCCACAGTGTATGTATGTGCACTGCGAATCTTAGTAGGATAAAGTATCAGGAGGTGATGGGGAAATATGCTCACACACACGCCGAAAAACACAGCACACATGTTAATTCAAGGTTGTCTTCTTAAAGGGGGCGATTACTGTCGCCATACCGGCTGCCTAATTTGTAACTGCGAAAAGTAATGTCCTCCTGCCATCAAAAAATTAAGACCAGGCCAAACTTTAAACAATTCGTTTCCAAAGATAGCCTTGTTGGGAATCGGACGCAGGATTCCTTGGCCCTAATTCTCTAACACCACTTGGTGATTCCTTACTTCGAAACAGATATGATTACTAATCGATAATCTTCGTAAATTGTTAAGATATCTGATTAGATTAATTAATCTGACTAGATTCTGCTAAAAAGTTATTCTCTTAGATATATATAAATGCAATGATAAGACTAGGATAAGACATTGATGTGTTTTGGCAAGGTCACAAAAGCGTGAAATCATAATTTGCCATACAGAATCAGGGCCCAGAGTCAGACCGCTAAGACAAGGGTCTTTAACCATTCCAACAATGATTACTTGAGCGTAGACGTACTCGCTAACTTGTTTGGTGTGCGTCTTATTTTTTAACAATTTAGTTTGAATAACATGGAAAAACTGTTAACAAAAAATATATCAAGCATAATAAAAGTCATCATGACGATTTGACATGGGCCAACGTCAGTTTTTTTAAAGATTGACCGCATATATTCGTAAAATTATCTTGGAAACCGCAATATGTTAATTTTCAAAAAATAATTGACCAAGTTTGGACCAAGACCAAGTCATGCACAATATTTATCGACTTTTGGTCGCATTATATCCATAAATAGTTTCATGGTCTTACTGGCCATTAATGATTATGTTAATTAACATCATTTTAGCCTAGTAGTTATTGCAATATTTATTCATTTATTTGTTTAAAATATATGTGGGCACACTGCGGCTCGCAGTCATAAATTGAGCCTGCCATCTGTCGGCGGAAATAACTATTCTTCACAAGACTATCATGACAATATCTGTAGTAATATGCATTTAAAGATGTTTGTCATTACATTTCTTTTTTTTAATTCTGATATTACCATTTACTCTTAGTCCAGGCTCTATTATAATCCTTAGCTAAGCATATCATAACAAATCCATGATTTTAACATAATTTTTATAACGTTCAAAAAATAACACGTTCCAAAACCCTCTTGCGACTTAGTAATTGGTTTAACAAAACAACCAAAAAATTGATTCGGACGTCATCAGGTTAATCCGCACAATAATTTAATCCGCATGCCATGGCGTGCTTATTTATGGAATTTTTTAAATGTTCTAAATATAGTACGTTCTTTTAAAGAACTCAAAGCCAACGAACTGGCCCCGTGGTCTTGACGTCACATTTGACCGGGGGTTTTTACGCGACCGGTCAACTCGTGTTTTTATTTTGCCTTTGGCGATTCAAGCAACGGGTTCTCATCTCGCCCGGTGACGTCAAACGCGTCCTGATAAAAAAGCGATTTGCGTACGATCGCCGTAAAATTTCCGAGAGTCGCTCTCTTATTTATAAGCAAAAAAGCCTTAAAAAAACACAAATACGACACGGAAGAAATATTATTCGACTCTAGGCATATTTACATTTTGAGATTTTGAGACTGACTGAGAGTCCAACTGACTAATATAGTCTGAATTAAATAGTGGCAGGGCACATTGCGTTTTGCAGTCATTTGGGCGTCCCGTTTGGCTGCAGTAACCACCTCTTTAAAGAAGATAACTGTGTGTGCTGTTGAGCTTTGGTAAGTTAGTGAGGGGTGCCAATCCCATTATGGTCGGCAACATCTGTGGCGTTACTCGAGTTAATGGCGACGGTAGCCACTTACCACCAAGTGGACTGTCAGCTTAACTGTCGACCTAAAAAAAAAGTTTTGTTTGAGGAATATATTCAAGGTGCTCACCATTTGGAAGGCGGTGAGGTATTTCTTCCACCAGATGTACTTCTGATACTTGGGACCCATGGCTGCTACCATGTAATAGAAGTACATCACAATGTGCACGAACGTGTTCAGTAGCGCGAAGAACGTGCTGTGACCACCTGTGACAAATTAAAAAAAAATGGATTACTTTTGTGTTACCTTATTATAATGGGATTAGGTTTATCACCCTACTCGAAAAACGCTTTAGAGTTGTAAATCTCTAGAGATAGGCGCATGCATCTAGTATTGCTTATCATTAGGTAACGGTTGCCACCTGTGTTTGCCACCTACCATCAAGTGGACCAGACCTTAGTTTAATAAGATTATTTTTATTAAAAAACAAAAAACACAACACTATACAAAAATGTGAGAAAATAATACTTTAATTACTATAATTCAAAAAGCATTAATGTATTATGTGTCAGTTTATTTTTTATTTTTTTTGTTAATTTTTATTTTACTTTTTGTTTTTTGTATATTATTATTATTATTAAAGGACTATCAACATAATTATGGATAATAATTAATAATTATATACCTACTATATACCATTTATAAATCAGTTAATTTTGGAGTCTGTGCCAGCCAAGGACAACTCTGCAGCTTCTCCATAGATATTAAGTAATTATTATACTCATTTGTATTTTATGAGATTATAAAGTCACGATATTATAACTAAATCTAAATTTAACAATAAAAGAACTACTATTAATAAATCTTCATTAATTAACATTTCGTGAAGGAGTTTGCACAAAATATACGTTCACCATGACTGGCTTAATTAAGTATATTTTCCATTTGACTATGTCGCGCGAATGTTTTTAATAATTTATCTTTACTTATTAAAATTCAATGCCGAACTCGATTAACCGGAAATATCGCGGATATAGGAAATTAGTCTTCAGGTCAATGTAAGTCATCGATAAGTTAAAATTGGGTATAATTGTATTCATCAACAGAAACTAGATATAGTTACTTTATCTTAAGAGGTTCTATTTTTAATGTTTACAATCCATTTACACGTTCGCATTGAATCCGCGTGTGTGCTGCGGTTAAAAAACCTGATTCGGCTCTAATCTTGTGTATACCTGCTAAAGTTTAATAAAAAAATTAATGTTTTCGTACGGCCAATTATTACGATTTGATTTATCCTCGTTGAATATTAATAAATAACAAGTTCAAGGTACCTTATTTATATCATATTTCCTGAGACCTTTATTACGCAGAAACTCTAATTGAACACATATTTTAGTATTACAACCAATAAAAAAAAGAGCCGGGTTGAAACAAACATGTGTTTAAGAAACTTGTGACTATTTAAGAGGGTTGAAATAATTTTACTACCTTTAGGAAAAAATTAAAATAAGAAGTTTTAAAAATAATAATAATACATAAGCTGTGCACTAATAACTCAAGCAGTACATACATATATTTATATATATGCGTTGCTTTTTATTAGTTTAAATTTTTGCTTTACGTCTACTACTACTCGTCAATAATGTATTAATATTTTTTATTTTAAAAAAAAATCCTATTTATTTATTTTAGTTTAGGGAAACTTATAGGTATTATTACAAGATAACGGTTTGAATAGATAGCTTTTACACGTATTAAAAAATTTCCACTTATAGTTTAAGTACTACAAAATAGTCTAAACTCTAATAATAACGACAATAATTCATAACAGTGTGTGATTACAGTTTATACTTAAGTTATAGTAGGCTATGGAACTGTGTTTTAACTATGGAACTGTGTAACAGGTCGACATCTGTATCCTCTAGTAAAATTTCATTAAAAAGTCTCCTTATTATCCTTATTATTTGTTAGTTGTACTGGTCTGTCTACTGAAGAAATCCCATTTATTGGGATACAAGCGAAACCATTCAAGTCGGAGGTTTATTGATATTAGACACAGTCATGACTATATTTATATTTTGAGCATGTATTTTATTATAATTTTCTATTTTTTATATTTACATCAAAAAATTTTGATTAAAACTTTTTGCCTCCTAATATGATTAATATATTTTAATGCCTTTTAATTACACATAGATTAAATCGAATCATGTAAACTTGTAAAGTGATCTAAATCAATGATTAATAACTAAAATGTTTATAAACAAAGCATTAACGGATAAAAGTGTAATTAAATAATGTAATCGAACTATTAAAATATATTTATCAGCTAATTGTATTGATATCTCAGAAGTTATCAAAACAAATCGTAATTAAGTTGTATTAGAATGAAATATGATGACAAATTAGCAGGAAAATATATATGTTCTTATTAATGTTTATTTATATTGTGGCAACAATATATACGTAGCATTTCTCAGTGGTTGATATAGTACTGACTAGGAATGATGTATATGCCGCCATCTGCAGGGATTCTTAAAGTACCTTAGTTGTATACACCAATCATAGATGGCGCTATTGTGAGCGGAGCTAGCACGGAAATAATAAATACCCACTTTTGGTGATATTCTATGGCACTTAAAATAGTTATAATTATGTAAATTAATAAAAAATACTCAAAAGATCATACGAATTCCGGAAAAAGGAAAATGAATATTCTTAGATATTTACAAATATTCAATGTCTGATTTGAATTTTCATAAGTTAAAAAAGCCTTCAATCATAATGAATTACTTGTAAACACTTCAATAGACAAATTTTTGTTTTCGTTGGTCCAGTACACGATGCTGATTAGACGAAGATTTTTTTATGACGTCAATACAATACCACTCATTTGGGTTTAATTTTGTACGAAAAGGTGCATCTTTCTGGTATTTTGATCGAAGGCTTAATCATATAGATGACGGTAATTAAGGAGAAAAAGAAATATCACTCACCAGGGGCAAATTTGACTCCCATCCACACCGAGAAGGGCATGATGCCGTGATGTATGACGTGAAGGGTAGACACGTGTTCGTTCTTCTTGCGCAACACGAAGAACAAAGTGTCCGCGAACTCCGTGAACTTGCTGAAGTAGTACCACCAACAAGTGTGCGCCATCTATACACGATTTTATTTGTATTTTCATCCTTAAATAATAAATCAATATATTAAAATCGTTGTAGCTTAGACTGTCATGTTACGAATTATAATAAAAGATGTTCACAAAGGATACACTAGATTCAGGGTCTCAAACAAAATCACGGCGAAAGTGTCCACTGGATTTTTTTATACATGCCATCACTTTCTCTCGTTAATTTCTGTTAAAAATTAATGTAAATGTTGCATGACTGATTTGAACCTTAACATTTAGTAGTAAAGGTTCAAGTCGTAACACGTGTTCACCTTAAGGACAACTTTGTGCAACTAATTTGGAATATCACCCCAGGCTGTGAGTGCGGTGATATTCTACTATGCCACTATAATTTAAGCAACCCCGAATCTAGTGTATCCTTTATCAAAGTTCACTGGTAAAGAATACTTATTAAATGTAGCATCTCTCTGTGAGTTCTACTGGCTGTACAATGGTTGTTTTAATGTTGCTCTTATGAGTTGTTTTAATTAATGCCTACATCGAGATTTTCTGCATACCACAGATGAGGAGTTCATCCGCATTAGAATGAAGACAGACCGAATATGCAGAACTTTATACCGCAAACTTGCTAAGTTTAAAAATAGTCTCCCCATTAGGCTTCATTATTTCATACACATAAATAATATTATCATCGTACACGAAAGTTTTCCAATGAATGATAGTAGATGGCACCACTGGTAACACAAATATTTTTAAGAAAAGAATTTTAGAATCTACAAAAAAAGCAATACACAATTTTTTTTAAAGTGTATAAGAAATGAAGAAGCTAACAAAACAAGTCAATATTTTTTAATTATTGTAAAATTAGCAATGATAAGCGCACAAATTTATTTTTTTAAATTAAGATCTTAGTTTACAAGCTGACCGTCCAATTGATGGAACGGAACCCAGTATGCCCTACTGCTACTACTAAAGCTTATAATCTAGGTATACTAATATTATAAAGAGGAAAGATTTGATTGTTTGTTTGTTTGAATTGAATAGGCTCCGAAACTATTGGACAGATTTGAAAAATTCTTTCACAGTTGGGAAGCTATATTATCAACGAATAACATTTAGGCTATATTTTATAAAGTTACTCGGACGAAGTCGCGTGCAACAGCTAGTATTTTAATAAGATTGTTAAGTTTAATTTATACCATATTATTATAGCATAATTATCCTATATGGCGTATCATTTATGTCCCTTCTTTTAGCAGCAGAAGTGTTAACAAACTAATTATAATTGTCTGACGGCTCAGCAGTCCGGTTGATTTTTGCTACCAAACTACTGTCCAAAAAAGTTCGGTCACCAAACTAATAACCGAACTACTGAGACTGTAGGATGTTAGAACATTGTTAATTTTCATGGAAATATTTACCCTCATTGCCTTGGGGCTTCTAGAATAATCGACCAGTTGACATGTGAATTTGTAGTCGCCCCACCAACCGCTCATCAGGTACTGCAAAGTTAAAAAAAATAAACATGTTAATAAAAAAATATACATATTACAAACATATCAAATAATGTTGGTCGAAAGGGTTTACTACACCATTCATTATTTCTTTAATGACAAAATTTAGTGCTAGAAATAATATACTTGACATTAAATATTATAATATAATACATTGTGATAACTATTAAGTTATGACAATGTGGGAATTAGAATTAAGATAAAGATTTTGTATGCCAGTAATGGTAGGTCATAATAGTTCAAATGTACGTTATGATCAACAAATAAATTATTCTATTCTATTCTAACATTTCTTTTGTTTCCTTAATTGTTAGAGAGAAAAAATACTTTTAGAATTATCATTGTGTTAGGACATGTTGAAAAAATAGTAAAGGTGAAAAAAGGTGACAAAGAGAAAAACAATAATAAGAAACGCTACGTGTTTTTATAATTTTTTAGTTTCTATGATGTTTATATAATTAACAATTGCCTTTTGATCTTTCCAATTTCGTAAATTAAATTTATGGTTTATTCCATCTCTGGAAAATTTCATAATTTATTTACAGTATGGTTTTGCATTGTTTATTAAATTTAATGTTTGTGACTAATAGTTACTGCGACTTATCTCCTCTAGGTTGTATTTATTCAAAATGGAATTATTACATGCTAATACTGAGTCCGTATTCACGTATGGAGTCGTTTAAAATGCCATGAATTTCATTGTCTATTAATATATATTTCGTAGTTAACTTCAAATTTAAGTTTAATGCTCCCGCAAGTACAAACAACAAACAATTTTAAAAATATATCGGGAAATACCTTTGGACACTTCCCTCCAAACTAACTATTTTCCTTTTTACTTATAATTTTAAAAATTAATACTTGGCAACAATGAGATATATTTTTGTTGTAGGCTCTATACTCGTATATATTATGTTCCATGTCATGGGGTTAATATTCTGAGTAGGTAAACTGTATGTTGCTTTTATTTTTCAGTTCGGACACAAAATGTTTACTTTATATCAGCCTCAAGCGGTTTAAATCACAATTTTATTACTGTTGAATCTAATCAACATATATATTGTATATATGTTACAAATATGATATTAATATTGGTTCCTACTTAGACATTTTCTGCAACTAAAAAATATGGGGACGAATGGGTTATATTGCTTATCTGTATTAACGATACATAGCAACATAAGTACCTATACTATATTAATAAAATCTTGGTCTAATAAAGATTTTATCAGATAAAGATTACCGTTGCGCCTGGAGTCACTTCACTGAGAATTATGATCGATTGTGTGATAGTTATATAATTGATATAATGTTTGTCAGGTAACTTTAGAATCTGGGTCGATAACGACGAGTAATTTTTTAATCAGTTGCATTATTCACTTTAGATTAGTGCAGTGACTCACTCTAAAGAGTAAATCACTCGACTGACTCACTCACTGCTCATTATCGCAGTTTTTATCTTTTCTTTTTTTATTTAGACGATTAACTATATCTATAGTTTACGCTATCACTAAGATAATAGATATGACTTTTGACGATTCAACTGAAATACCTAGTGCCAGTTTTTCAACTTACATTTTATATCAGTCAGTGACTTTATTCTTTTCGGTTTCTAATGGTCATAGCGTTACGATAAACAGCCTATAACTATAACCGTCCTTAAAAATTGGACTATTAAATGCAAAAAGATTTTTTTTTAAATACAGACACTGTTCAAACAACAAATTAAAAATTCCTCGACTCCAAATGAAAATTATTTGTCAAATTAAATAATCGAGAATTAATAATAATAAAAGTGATCAACAATTTACACATAAAATTTATTAATTTTCATTAAACTCATAATGTACCATGGTTTGTTACAAATGCAGAAATCCACAAACATCTGGAAATGTGTACTGTCAGGGAAGAAATCAGTGCATACACCCTAAAATATCAAGGGAGACTGCAGAGACACCCCAATGAGCTGGCAGTGAGGCTAACAACGCCCTCCTATGTGAGGAGGTTAAAAAGAAAGGAGATTATAATTAAACTCAATGTTGATCGAATTAAATTTATGTTATATTATCATCAATCAGCTAACATTAATTAACATCAGGCCACTAACAATGTTGTGTTACATTCAGAGATATGGTAATTGACGCTTATTAGAGACAATATTTTTTTTGTTAAATACATATATATAATAATTAGATATATTGTATTATTTTTAATGTACTGTCCACCCGTCCACCTGATGCTGAAAATGCGCTGCCGACCTTATAAGGTCATATAGAAGTAGAAGGGATAGAGAAATGGGTTCTAGCATCGTTTACTCTCTCACTGAAACACAGCAGCACAAGTGCTGTTTATTCACAGTGGATTTCTGTGAGGGTGTGGTTACTGCCGCCAGAGGGACTGTCAAATTTGTAATAGCGAAACGTAATGTGTCATGCGAATTGTAATAGGTACTTATTGCTTTAAATAGAAATGAGGTGTGGCTATGTCGCAGACACGGCCGTGTGTTTTACGTCCTACGTTATGAGTAATATTTTCTTTGAATGCATTATATCTATCTATATATCCAACGAATTCGAATATACTAAACGATTCTCGTATATAGGTCAAAATACATACCTCGTAGAATATCCAGGCACTGAAGAGTGTTTGTGCAAGGTTGTACAGTACTAGCACACTTCTCAGTTCGAAGGGCTTGCGGTTGGCCATCAGTCTGGGACCGATGTGTTTCGCTGTTACGGCGTAGCAAAGGCATATTGCTAGCGTTGGCAACGGCGAGTCCATCATGGCCCAATCTTTGACACGTGGATCTACAAATAAATTTCTCATTATTGATATGTTCAATACAAGTCATTCCTTAGAACGAACGAACCTTTCTCGAAAAAAAAAAAAATCTGAAAATATTGTGAAAACAACAGCTAAATCGGTCGAGTAGTTTCGAAGAACTGAGCTAGCAGTCGGGCTTCGATGGTGAGTTTTATTTTATATTAGCTGGAGGTAATAAACTAAATGTGTGCCAAATTTCATTTAAAACTAAATCGAACCTAGCTATTATAATATTATGAGGACTATTTATCGTGCCTTACATTATGTAGCAACTTCAATGAGAATCAGTACATTTGTGATGTTAAGACTAAACTCAGATAGAAATCTGCGTAATCGTTATCTGTACCTGTTTATGAAAAGATGTTGCGAAAAAGTAGAAGAGGAATGATATAGTGCCTTATTTCTTTGCGTCTCTAATGTGTGACATGTTATCGAGCACGGCACACGTAACTGTTATGTTAGCGTTGCATGATAATGTCGACCATTTACATATAGATATGCGATTATTTTTTCTGCACACTACACACACAATATAAAAGAAAAATATAATTATATGTTTTGGACATTTTGGAGCTGTACTGAAGCTATTAAACAACTATATAACAACTTTTTGAAATATTAAAAAGCTGATAATAAAATTTATGTAGTTGGGAGAATGTGCGCCTTGGAAAGCAAAACTGTCGGCAAAGTGCAATGTTCATTTATTTATTTTACATTATGAACTTTTCAAGGTTAAAGTGCGAAAAAGATGTTAGCCTTTCGTAAGGACTTTTCGCAATTAAACTTCCTGCTAGTGTTGGCACAGCTACAAATCAATATGAGCAGTCGATTTTGTTAATAAATATAGAAAAAAAAAAAAAAAAAAACCATTTGAGTTACGATGGACATCATTCTTAATCTGTGTAAGTAATTATTTGTTTAAAAATACTGGACACATAAATTTACATTTTCATATTATTTCTACGTTTAGCATTTGCATGAGCATTTGCATTAGCATTATTATACTATACGTCTAAAAGGTGGATTGTGTGTTTTTGTAATTAACACTCATTTTACGTACAATAAAGATTAGAATCCAAAATATGAAAAATTTGTAAACGAATTTTAAATTATGTACGTTGAATGCGCATTTCACCAAGGTTTTTTTATAAAATAAAGAAAAGTATATTAAAAATATATAACATGACCTAATAAAGAAATCACGGTGTCTTGCAATTCACGTTCAATAACATTACTCATTTACTTGTAAAGAATCCACCTGATACACAAACACACCATGGATAGAATATAATATATTATATGTCACAAAGGCGTGAACAACCTTGAACTATGTGACATAATATTTATAAATAAATATATAAATAAAATAAAAGTAAACTTGTCTTCTTAACAAAAATCAATCGAAGATTAATCACGAATCACAAAAAATGTTATTTTATTATCATAAATATAAATACATTAAAGATGGGGGAAAATGTGGGGATAGGGAAATGGGCTGTGGGATCCCTTGCGTACTTACGAAACGTTAAAAAATAAAGCCCGGTGATTGGTTGTTGTAACGCTCACATAAAATTTTGACCAATCACAAAGCTTTCTCCCAAGCGTAGCGTAGCCTGAGTGTAGCGTTTATGACTGTACATTTGTTCTTGGCTAGAGTCCCTGGTGCACCAAGTTATGTTATGTGCTCTTATTTCATGGTGAGCTAATGCTGATAGAAGGAGGTGGTGACTGAGGCCACTCAATCTGCCCAATTGATGATTGCGGAGTTACTAACTAAGACCCGGATTGCTAACAAAAACATTTTTCGGAAGTTACATTTCAAGGGGAAGGTGTGCATGAAAATTTTCATGAAACGTAATACGGGTGGGTATGTAAACTCATCGGTAACAGTAGAGAAGCTGATGTTTTGTAATCAAGTTGTCAAAACAAACTATTAATACCTACACGCTTACACATCGGCTTGCGCTGGCAAAACCTCAATCGCTTTGGACAATTGAGGTGGGTTAAAACTGCTTTTTGAGTGTACTCGGAATAAACGTTCTGAAGTGCAATTCACGGTGGAAGTATCAATAAATTCTAAATCCCGTTCTGATTGCAAAGAACCTGTTTTAGCTTGACCAAACAAAACTTCGAATTACTGGAAGGAAGTACAGGTCGTATACAACTAAAGGTAAATCCAGAAAGAAGTTACATGCAATAGATGCAATAAACATTCCGCAATATTATCGATTTCTCATTACATATTTACGTATTCATAAATTATTACTGATTCTATATATATAGAATATATAGGTTAAATATGTGAAGCAAAAACTTTGGATCCCGTTTTATGAAAATTGTGCTGACGGAGTAGTGTGAAATTTGGTACACTTAAAGTTTATATGGGAGAAAGCAAATAGTTTTATCTAATATGCATTAGAAATACATTTAATTAATTGCAATAAACATTATGCACACTACCGCATGTTTGACACTACAATAACGAATTTCGAAATATATGTAGTTTTGTTAGTTAGTTTAGTTAGAACTATGCAACTTTAAAGATGTGTATTCATATATTAGAAATTAGTTCTACCCTTATCATTAACGTACTTAACGCGAATCTAACACTTAAGGTTGACTTATGTGTTTGAGCATCTATTCGAGTACAAACCGAGATTGAAATTAAAGCATATAGAGAATAATAAAAAAAATATATATTTCAATTCACGTAAACGAAACACTCATTCAATTATTACCTTTTGTTTTTCTTTATGACGTGTGACGTCTCCCTAATGATAATATTACTGTAGGTAATGTTTCGATTTTAATTGAGCATTAAAACATTGTTAGAGATGTTAAGTCACTTTTATATTGTCCCATTGTTTGATGTTATGGGGTCGCGATCGCGAGTAACACGGAGATAGAGGATTACGTTGATTTAATAAGTAGCGCGTTACAGCGAAGCGAAGCTGCACCGAAACAACTACAGAACATTCTATGTCTTATGTAATTAATGTTGAGCAAACTCTTGTGGCGTTGTTGCTCAGAGGCCGACCGCTCACTCCATTTTGGATGATTGTGAGTAAAAAAACTTACAGGTCTTACAAACATTTTCTAGATAATGTTTAAGGGCCACATTGGCGACAAATCAGTCATATTAAGCCGATGTTTAGATAAACAGTAAGATAATACGTTCTGAGAGATATAATATGGCAATATAGACAATATTCTTCATCGAATCGAGCAGCATAATTTACATGTTAAGATAACTTTAAAACAAAATTTTCGATAGAAGACTTCGATAGAAGACTTCGATAGAAGTAGGTTGTTGACGAAATCTATCACTAAATATGTCAATGAGCGTAACACTCAAAAACGGCTTTTTTTTAGATATGCTTTTAAAAAAGTCCAAAGAAGGTTCTTATGAAGAGAAAAATTGGAAAAAAGCCGGGGGCGGGTCGCTAGTTATACAATATTTATATAAAACGATTAATATAAATGCTTCACATTTCCAATTATCATTTATAATTTTAAATAATTATGCGTGTTACTTGTTTTTAATGTAAACGTCGGGCGTCACGTGTTGCGATAAATTTCATTTCTAATGCCAAGTTGAGCCCCGTAATTCTTTAGCTATAGAATCGAGCAAGAAACTATAAGAATGAAACATGATATAATTATATTCACATAAATAAATTCAATTACTCGAATGAAATAAGTTCCAAATTAGATTGGTTGACTACCTATTGCTAGCTAAACTCAATTTCAAGGTCCGTCTTAGGGATCGGCGCAGCCTCGTACTGTGGTCGCGAACAAGTCACGAATGAGTAAACTCCTTAAACTGCACTGTCATGACTTGGACAAGGACATATCAATGCCTGTTCGATTGGTTTAATTTCGTTGGTCTATATAGCTACAAATTGTTTCATCTTAGTTTATTTTCTTGTCTGATTTGTCCCTAATTTTTTCCTGCACCAATTACATTTACAAGCAATGAAAAGTATATACTTATATATATGCGTATGTATGTATGTATGTATGTATTATCATCATCATCATCATCTCAGCCGTTAGACCTAACTCATAATTTTCTAAAAGGACCGGTCAGAAGCTGCTTGGATCCACCGTCGACCCGCGGCCCTAATCAGGTCGTCTGTCCACCTTGTGGGTGGACATCCTGCGCTGCGCTTGCTGATCTATGGCCTCCACTTGAGAACCTTCGACCCCCAGCGGCCGTCTGCTGTCCGTACTATGTGTCCTGCCCACTGCCACTTCAACTTACTTATCAACTTACTTACTTATCCGAAGGTTACCTATGACGGTAACTTTCGTTCGTTTACGAATCTCCTCAATTCTGATTCGATAACGCAGTGCAACCCCGAGCCCTCTTCATAGTACGTTGATGTTCATAGCTCGTTTAGCTACTTATATTATTTTATTAAAAATTTTAAAATCGCTGTTATTGATACAAATAAATAAAACTTACCACTCCTGTTGTCCTTGAGGTCCCGATACCAGTCGTATATGCTTGCCATCTTTGGATTCAATTTTATTAACTAATAAATCTGAAACAAAAAAATAACGTTTCAATATGTGTGTTATATTGTAAATAAAAAAAATAAAACATAATTCAGTATTTTATGTGTAGTTATTATGATAGCAACACAACTTGGTTGTTATTGCAGTAATTGCGAGGCGCGGCAAGCGAGACTCCCAGTTTTCGTGACTGGGACAGTTATAATTTCTATTAGCGAGAATTGGGTTAACCATATTTATGTAAATATTACATATTTATATGAAATATAAGCTCGGGGGTTTTAAGAAGATATTCTATTTAAATTCTCTTATTATGACAAGTGTGAGAAATATCTAAATAAGATTATTTCAAACGTTAAATATGATTATTATATTTAGAACACACATACACAGAGAGAAATGTTTAAAACAATAAAACTGTCGCAGAACATTTATTATAATGATATCAAGTAATATTTAATAAGTTGTTTATCGTTAACCGTTTTATTGTTTCGAGGTTATTTATTGGGTTAACGGCTGGCGTGAACTTTATAAGAACAAGCTATATGTACTTAATACTCGTAGCTCCGCGTTGAAAAAGAAACTACATAAGTAATTGAGTACTTACTTTTTTTTTACAAGAGGAATCCATCATGGATACCAACTGGCCTGGGGACAGACCGGTGGGATATGTCGGACTCCTGCCCCGAGATGGTATCGGGGAAGACCTACCGACTAAACCTCTTCGCGTCCGCGTCCGCTACATTCACAGTTGCGAGGTCGGACGAACACTCTTCCGCAAGAGAATTGAGTATCTAACTAATATAACGCCTAACATCTATGGCTGTGACGAACGGCGAGCCGCCACGGAGACAGTGGCGTCTATTTTTTATACCCGTTTTTAGACTAGACTCTAGACTAATAATCTGCTGTAAGTTGGCGAGGAGTTGGGTGACCCGCAAACTTCTTGATGCTACAGCATCAGGTCAAGGTTACCATGTCATGTACCACCGAAGTAACATATACCAAATTTCACATAATATATCGAAGATGCGGAAGTTATTGAAATCCCTCCGTCAACTATGAAATGGGCTGATGGTCAACAAACGCCTGAATAAATCTTCATAAATTATAGCTAAGACCGACCCTGATCACGATAAATCAACCATCAAACCATGAAATCAAACAAAAAAACGGATCAAAATAGGTTTATCCGTTTGGGAGCTATACGGTTCCACGGACAGATACTTAGTAATGTAAAGCTCATTCTGCTATACTCTCTTGCCCCCTACCGTTTGTCCCACTAAGGTCTGAAGCGCATTTACAGCATGTGGCATTTTCACATAAAAATATTTCAAACGAAATCTGATTTTTCATGTTGGAGATTATATTTCCGTTTTAATCCATCTCACAAGATTCGGCAAAGATTCTACTAAATTCTCCCGAACTAAGTATAACTATATGAAACATCTGTGACGTACAATAGGTTTCGTTTTAAACCTATATATAATATTCAGAACGAAATCTAGTTTGTCACAAATGTTCTAATGTTGGCAACTACAAAAAAATATTGACGGACGCGGAACAGGGAAATGTAATGTTGATCTCGCGATATGTGATGTATAACTTATTACGTTTGGTTTGTTTCACAATCCGCTCGAGCGAATCTCATCTCGCACGGCGGAAGAATAACTTATCTCATTGCAGCGATGTCCTTAAAAAATCTACGTTTGTAGACTTTTCATACAGAAGCGAATTTCTTGCACGTTGCGACATGTGACGCATCACTCCGACCGAGAGAAAGGGAGGACGTCCAAACCAAACGAAACGTATATTATATATATACCAAACCCAACCTCATTTCGTAGTAACCAAAAATTACTAATTAATATAAAAACATTACACAAAATTGTTGTAGCTGTTAGATCAACAAATTGCCAATGATATCGGAAGTCATACCGGCACGTCTGTTGCGAAAACTCACGTAAACCTATAGAAACATTTTCTCACGTACGACGAAATATTTTCGATTCGATCGCATTTAGAGACCGCGTCGTAGATAAAATGACAATAAAATCTGTAATAATAGCCACCCTAATGTTCCTTAGGGAATGGGTATAGTTTATAAGGTATAGTTTACTAATTTTATAAGAGCTCTCATTTATCGAGATTTTCTCATTATGTAACAAAGAAAAAAAAACTAAAATGTAAAAACAATGATAATGAAAAATCTTTGATGAAGATAATAAAAAGGTGCTAAGTAGATGTATGTAGAATGATCTTGGTTAAAAATCTTAACTATAATATTTATTAATGAAAAAATGAGTTTGTTTGTACGCCTTAACTGATCAACCGATCATCATGAGATTTTGCATACATGATGTCGGAGATACAGAAAAGGACATACGGTAACTCTTCCCCGGGAGACTCCGGCAAAAGCTAGTGATATATTAGAAGTGGATAGTTTCTATCTCATATTCCTTAATCGATGCTACAAAACTATTTAAACGCTTCCACGAAGCACGACAATTCAGAGTATAGCAAACAATTTGGTAACCTGAAGTGCAAAATGTCAATACACCGAGCAAGCGGATGTTGTATCATCAATATCAGACGTGTTTTAATAATACAGAGTAATAGTTCGTTTACATTGGCCAGTAAAGTGTATTATGATTAAAAAGGTAAATACCATTAATATAGCCAATGTTTGTTTGTTTGTTTGTTGTTGGCGTCACACGCCTGACACGGTAGTATCTGAAAAGATCCGAGATGACACTGAACAATGCTGAGTGGACCGACTCTTGCGCAACCGTCTATTGTGCGCTACCTTGACCTGCTCTTCGCGGTGAATTGCACTTATAAACTCATTTAAGTCCAAATATATATGTACAATACCTATATGTATATTAAGTAAGCGTTTTATACACAGTTTATACATCAACTCTCCTGGCACTCTATTTGATGAAAGTTTTTGTGTCGTGTTTTAAAAGTCAAGGTCACGTGTCAAATTCACATAAAGTATAAAATCCAGATAGTTTATTACCTGAATAATACATAGGATACTTTTTATCCTAAAAAAAATATATGTTAGGTTTCCAAAGAAATCGTCTAAAAATACAAAAATGGACACCATATGTCACATATTTTCTCAGGTGTTATAATTTTCATTTTTTCAACCCGGACGAAGTCGCGGGCGCCATCTAGTAAATTAATAAAAATCTCGCAAATAGTCGCGAGAACGTACAAAAAAATGAAACAGTTTTTTTCCTCATTGGCACATTTAATTTAGAGGCAAAAATTTATTCGAGGTCGTTACGTAACAAAATTCTTCGATTACATAATGAACAAGTCTGGTCTGGACTACGTAATTCGTATCTAGGACGCAGCAATAGCTAGAGTCAGCGATGGAGGCACAAGGACAATAATGTTTGCGTGATAAGGGGACAGGTGGCATCGGGTCCGTCTTGAGTGTTGTCTGAGCATTCACAACTTTCTCCGGCGCAGTGGTCCGCACGCTTTACGTAAGGGTGTTGCGCCAGAGAGGCGACGCCCGCGCAGCCTGCGGAATTACTGACCTACTACCCGACATCCATCGGTATCCCGTAGAATGTTCTCTAACAACGCTAGCTAGCGTACTTATACATCCTGCATTTGTTTTTATCTACAAGTGGCTTAAGCCTGTGTCTTCGTCCGCGTATCTGTCCAAATTGTGATCTAATAAGTCTATAGGTTATATTACTGTAAAGTTTCATCAAAATCATTAGCACGCTGAGCCATATATAGAAGATGTTAAAAACCATACGCAGTGGTAAAAAAAACATGCAAACTGTTATCTGAACTCGTTAAAGACTACAAATTATTTTTATGCCAAACTTTGAGTAATTTAAAGGGACACCATAAAAAACTTCCCAATCAAGTTTTCATCAAAAAGCTGTTTATTAGCATAAAAAGCGCGACTTCCTAATGAATATTAATACGTATATATTTATTGTACCAAAACGAACCTAACTAATGTATTTATCGCAAATATTTGAATATAAATTTAAAATTTGATGTTTTAACTTGAGAGTTTGTGATTCTCGCGTCGAAACAGTTTTGCAACATCATCGACATGCAGCGATGATCAAATTGAACATCGGCCTGGTGCTGGTACTATGGATAGGCCTCTTATGTAACGGAAGATGGACAATTGATTCGCGTCGACCTCAATTAATTTAGAAACTCCGAGTTAAATCACTTTAAAGAATGACAGTTTCAGTAAACTTCGTTTGTTGTTATTGTTGCGAATCACGTGAACGGAGAATAGAAAGAAATTTTGACGCAACAAAAACGATTCGAGTTTAGCGCATTTAGATATTTGCTATAAAATATATAAAATACAACGTGAAACAGTAAAAATGTACTTATATTTTATAATCTGCACATAGTGTGGTCTTCTACCTATATAATTCTGAATTTAATATTATGTATTTAATCGCGATTGAATGAAATTTGAATAATTTAAATTATGAAATACCAACTCTTGTTTCTGCGACTATATTGAAGATTAATTAACTTATTCTTTACAATTTAACATAAAAAGAGACAAATACCTTTTTATTCATAAAAATGTTAAGTTAGTTTGTGTACGCTTCAAAGACCGAGTTCGAGAATGAGTAGACCGATTTTAATTCGATTTTCAAATGTAGAAAGAGGGATAAAAGGGGAAGATTTTTATATATATAAAAATTAGTATCCTGGGCGAAGACTGGAGCGGGTCGCTAGTTCTGTATAATTTTTTTGTTAACCCATAAATGAAATATGAAAATGTGGAAATTTTAGAAAATTAGTACAGAACCCACACAAACCACAATTTCATTTAACCAATTTACAAAAACCACAAAGTACGCGCAACTTTGAATGAGTAATAAACGTAAAAAATCTGAAAACTGGTCTTTTTAATGGCTTAATAAACTCTGTAATAAAACAGAAAAATTAAGTGTAATTAATGTTCGCGTAGTTTTGTGTTAAAAAATTGGAAAGAAGATAATAGTTAATTATTGTATCACATATTGATACGAAAATGATTTATAGAATAACCGTTACTCACAGCGATTGAGGGTGCGGCCACTATCGAAAAAGGACGAGTCGGTGTTTTGTAAGGAACGTGCCCGTTTAGGGCACGCACAGAATACAAAATAGTGTGCGATATAACTTTCGCGGTTTGTTGAGCGCGCGGCAGGTGTTTTACTAGCTGCGTATCGGGCGACGACTGACTGTGAATGACATGACAAGCGCCCGCGCTGCCGATGTCGATGGGCCCACAGACCGCGTATCCTCTGCGTCACAGAGACGTCACCGATAAGCTTGTTTACCCTAACGATGTCACCAGAGTACTCTATTGGGGGTTGTAATCAGTTTTGAATTTCAGGCAGTTAGTTTACAGCCAAAATTAAGCAGGGCATATTCGCACACAATTCGTTAAGGAAAATTTAACACGCCAGATATGTATGTTTACAATTTTCACTTTATTTGTTTTACCTATAGTAAATAAATAATTCACTAATAATTTTGTAATAAAACGTGGTGACAAAAAGCCTTGCATTCCAAAAAGATTTTAAAAAAATAATTATTTATCGTTTTAGAGAAAAAAACTAGTATATAAAATACTTGGCGAAGCGTAACTGTTCACTGGTTTTTAAATTAACACCTTTCAAAAATTGGCTACAATAATGAAGTACTGACCTGCTTTGGACCGGGATCGCTGGAGATTTGTGGTGTCGGAGGCCAAGATCCACTACGGGTCGCTTAGCCAGAAGAGTAAGTAAGTAATGAAGTAAAATTTTAAAACCTTAGTTATCCCTAGTCACACTGATAACGAACAAATTCACGATAATAATTACTTATAGTTACTAGTAAGTACTTACTTTAACAATGGAACGCGAAAATCCAATTTTCGCTGATTTGAGTGAATATTAAACTTACAAATTAAACTAAAAAATAAATAATATTTTTTTTTTTTAAATATAAAATGAAATTTTAGAAGTGCTTTGAATTCGTAACTTATTTCATAGAAAACTTTTAATATTACTTATAGGGATTTTATATTATTTTCGTAAACCTAATTTACTTAAACTGCAACTGGCTTACTGGAAACTGACTGGGTTTATGAGATTCTAATAAAACAAGGACTATTCAAGTAGACCTCGATCTCGGAGCCTTCGCCAACGCAATATTTGCACATACTAAAGGTATATTTATCTTTACTACGTACGCCACAACCGCATGTTGTATTACGTATTACTTAGCACTTATTTTTAAACACTTACCACTATATTTAATTTTGGCTTATTTATCACAGGGTAGTGATTGGATGAGTAATAAAACAGACACTAATCTAAAAATCCAAATGATCGGTTTTTATATTTATATATTTAAATATCATTGATATTCGTGCGTCATAACATCGTATTAAAGCAAGCGACTTGAGAACAATTTATTGAAAAATACATATTAAATAAATAATTCGATGTGGCTTGAGTCTTCTGAAACCAGTTTGAAACCAGGTTCAAGTAGGATATAGTAATCTACATCCTATACTCGAATGACCATAGTGACATTTTGCATACACGTCAGAGTTGAAGTATTGTCGATAGGTCTAGGACAGTTCACCGACGCCAAATTTATCGCCACCATTTCATTGCCGGCCATTTGATCACCGTTTAGTTTCTGTCCATTTTTTATTGCAACCAAACCTAACCTACTAACTATATGATTTACTCTATATTCTAGACATGTAACGGAGCATTAAGGACGGATGGCCGGATAATCGCCCTGATTGACCCGTTGCAAGTTGCGACAAGTTCAGCATTTTGAAGCAGTATTTTGTAGTGAAACTCTTTTCAGAAGCCGGTCTTTTATACGAAAACAAGCGAAATTGTTTGTTACCGACCAAAAATATATTTTACTGAATGTTCCGTTTCTAACAAGTATTGTTTCGCTAACTAAAAATAACAATAAACCATTAAATGTCATTGAAATGGCCGGCATCGAATCAGCCTGCATTGAAATTTCGTGGCGATGAATCATCCCATCCCGCGATTTTCCTAAGAAAATACTGTTCTCGAGGAAATTAGACGAAATCGTGGGCCAAAGCTAGTACGTACACAAATAAACAAATGGCAAATAGTCATCATCATCATCTCAGCCGCAGGACGTCCACTGGTGGACATAGGCCTCCCCCATAACTTTCCAATAGGACCGGTCAGAAGCAGATTGGATCCACCGCTGACCCGCAGCCTTTATTAGATCATCTTACGTCTGTCCACCTTGTGGGTAAACGTCTCACGCTGCACTTGCTGGGCCTCCACTCGAGAACCTTCCGGCCCCAGCGGCCGTCGGCTCTCCGTACTATATGCCCTGCCCGGATCAGTAAGTTGAATGGCAGTGGGCAGGGCATATAGTACGGCAAATAGTAATTGATGCATTATTAAATAATATTTTATATTATATTACCTTTGAATTGAACCTTAAAAGTTAAATAATTTAATAACTATATATTTTTTTAATATTTTTTTCGTTTACTAGTCTTTGTTTTTAACTAAAATTATGTAGGTAGTTCACTTAATTGTTTAGCATTTATATTATCTAAAAAGTATTAAGTTATTAGCGCGGACAATAAAAAAATATGCTCATTTTATCTATGTATCACAAGCAAACAGACAATAATAAATAATTATTCCAACACATTGGACTTTTTAATTAAGTAGGATAATTTACTCAGTCAGGAATGCAATTGAAAGCTAAGATGCATATAGGTATGCAAATCTTAACACATCACACGTCAATAAACAAAACTATTTGCTGACGCACTTCGACGATAAGTAGTTATGTCTTGTAGTGCAGGTAACTTTTAGATATTATATGAATTTTGTTTTCAATATGTACATATTGAACATATGAACAACCAATATGGTAATAACTTACAATAAACTCGCATCGAATGATTATTTATCAAATAAAAAAACTCCTTATACACAATGATTGCGACGCGTTATAGCACGTAGGTAACATTTTTGTTTGTAAAGCGATTGGAATTTTGGAATGAAACAAAGACTAAATGTTACGGGAAGCTTGTTACAAAACATCAAAATGAAAATTCGCATTCAAATCGCTTGGCGTTTCTGAGATTAGCGTGAACAAACGCACCAGACAATCAACGATTTATTATATATACCTACTTAATGATTTTTTAGGTTATTTCGGTGTTCAACCGATTAATTTATGTTATTGTTAATTTTAAAATTTTCCTTCCGTCGTCATCCGCCTACGATATTTTCCATTAGTTGTTTAGGATCAATATTATGGTGTATCGGTTCAATGCCTTTTTTTTTGAGGAGAGCAAAACACATTTACTCCGAAGAGGGCATTCGGCGAGAGTAACAAATTAAACATCAATCGAATATGGTGGAAGTCAGTGAAATCCTTCAGTCAGTCAACTAGGACGTCAGTTTTCAAAAAAAAAAAAGATCGAAATCTGCCCTTCCGTTGGGAGCTACGATTCATAGACAGATGCACCCATACATACACAATCGACATATAAATTTGACCCACACATACACGTCAAATTTATAACAATCCGTTCGCGTGACATAAATAAATTATGGGATAAATAAATAAATACTTATTTATTGTCTATGTAGCAAAATGGACAATCGGCGAATGGACTAGACCAGACAATATTGAATCATTGGAGGACCGAAGAAGTTCTAAAATGACCACTATACACTTTTATGTTAAAAGAATCAGGAATGGTGTACCTACATATCCATGATAGGGATAAACTTTAATGACGCGTAACATACATGATAGAAAATCTACTTTTTTATAACAATCTTTCTAATGTCGTTATTCGGTGCTCACACTTCGCAAGTCTTCACATTATATTCTTGTCCATTGCGAATAAATTTTACAATCCGGTTACGATTTTAAGGACATTGAATACCTCCTACATTTCCGCAACATTTTTCCTTCACCTTTTATTGTTTGAGTTTATTAAAATTAATGACTAAGAAAAACCAAATAATAATACTAACACAAAACAGCTAAGGGAAAGAAAAACAACAATAGATTCATATTATGTTATTTTATCATAATTGAATCATCTATAATTAAGTAACTTAACTTATAATTACAAAAAAAAAACATCTAACCTACTGGTGGCAGACTTATAGTCGAGTTTGTCACGGTACGAGTATTCGTGATATATTTTGTAATCATTATCTAACGAGAAACCGAGATAGCTAACTTTGCCAAATTAAGGAGTGTTAGTATAATTAGTTGCAGATGCGCGACTTTCTATTATTTACACACATAAATAATCAAGAAATGTGAATAATTTTATGTGAATTCAGTGCATAATTAACTCAATTTTTCAATGTAACTATATCTAAGCCACGAAATTACAGAGGAATCTTATATGATGTGAGGTGCAAGGCGGCCGAAGGTGGACCACACTTACTACCTACCTACCTAGTAAAATGGGCTACCTACTCGTATTTTTTGGGCCCCGTGCTATGCCTGCTGCTTTTCTCATTATAAAAGTAGATATACGATGTAAGTGTAATTATGTGGCATGTGTTCTAGTTAGGGGCGCTGTATCAACATTGTTATTTCGGTGTTAACTATTTCACTTTCTATGAAGCAATAATCTTATACGTTGAATTATAAACAAGTCTCATAACCTTTGTTAATATAACATCAATTATCAAATTAATCGGTGCGTACTTTCATATCCTGCAATCAGCCAACTAATACTACCTACTACCATTGAGATAATATGTATTACATCGATGATGTACTAGTACTATTTAAAAAGTACTATAATAATAACATGCCTTTTTTTTTTTGAGGAGGGGAAATGACATTTGCGCACTATTCCTCGTCGACGGGGACAGTCGACGAGGGGGAGTGTGGGACTCGCCCGGTGAAGTGACTTAGGTATCACCGGGAATACCCACTAAAACCCCCCCGGGTTGATTCCACCATCAGCGGTGGCGTGTGGGTCCGAGACGACAGCCGAAGCCCTATTCTCGGATCCGGATCGGATGCCTACTACATAAAAAGTAGATGATAGTGCGAGAGCGATTCCGCAATATGTATTCCTAAATTTAAATACACACGGATCCAAAGGTCGTGTTTAAAATTTACTATGTAAATGGTATAGACATCTACGAATACTTTGGACTAGGACATAGAGTCATAAAATCAATTCTAACAAAATGAGAACAAATAGGGTCATTGCGCTGGTTTTCGTCCAATTATCGGAGTTGCCAGCTTTGTGATTAGAAATGAATATTTTAAAGTAACCTTACGTAAATGTAACCTATTTGTTTTCAGTTCTTATAAAGTCTTCTTTAGGTTAATATTACGTAAAAATAAATCATTGTCACGGCTTTTTTTATAAAAAATATTTTTTGCAAAAGTAGGGTTTATGCTAGTTTTCGTCCAAAAAAACTGGTTTTCGTCCTAGTGAGAGCTAGTTTTCGACCAGTGTGAAAGGAGTTCAGTTGAATGATTAAATTAAAGATAATTATTATTATATTTATTTATTTATTATATTTATTTATTTTATTTATTTATTTAATAGCTAACCTTACAGCATGTAACATTTAACAAATACATAAAATAGATTAAATTTTTATATAGCCTATTACAAGGTCAGTCATCTTACAATTTATAAGTACAAAAAAAGTGCTAGTAATTAAAAAATAATAATGTTAACAATATATATATATATATATATATATATAATTAAATTATAAATTATGTGTGAGGTGTGTGTGTGTGTGTGTGTGTGTGTATTATATCCTTTTATTTAATCGACATCATATCCATTATTTAATAGTAGCTTCTTAGTCTTGTGGGACTGACAGATACATGTGGGATTTGTGCCTGTCTACAAGTAAGAGGACAGGTTTTTGGATATTATTGCGTTCAAGCCAGTTATTAAATACATTAGTGACATATTCAAAAAATATGTCTCCCCGCATCCATCCTGACTCAGACTTGCCCAAACACCAATCGGGTGGTATGCTTTTTAACACGCATGGTTTAGAGACATCTCCATTGGCATTAAATGTTACGAGGACTTCGTTGTCCTTTTCGTTCCCTTGTCTAACCTGATACAGGTTTTGTTAAAGCTTTTATTAAATGAATCTTCCATGTACGGTTTGTTTTCTGGTTGTTTTAGACTCTCCCGGTGCCATCTAAAAACAAATAGAAATTTTTACTTACAAATAATACGTCTATGGATGAAAAGTAATCCATAAAAATAGTTATTTTTAATTGTCGTCCACCCCAATACTCATTCATGGACGGAAACTGAAACAAATTTAAAGCTATTTTAGTTATCGTCCACCTCCTTTAATATCTTATTATTTGCGCAACACTGACAAAGTAACTAATCTAATAACTAATCTAAGTATCTAATCTAATAACAATAAAGATCATATTAGGAGAAAATATTTAGTATATTATAGGTCCGTTGAAGTAAAATGACAATTACAAATATTCACTTCCCTGTTTGAGTTTCCGTCCATGTGGACGAAAACCAAATATTTTACAAAATTGGTATGCTAGTATTAGTCCACTCAATTTGTCTAGAATTTCTGTAAAAAAACTATAAGAAAAACTTAAAATTGTATTTATTATGCTTATAAATAGACATTCACGTCAAAAACATTACGTTAATTACCTAAAATAGTAACTAAACTTACCATGAACTTTTTCCGTCAGCACTTTTTTTTTCTACCGCGATGACGTTTGCAGGGCACCGATGCGAAGTAGCCACTGACGTTAATTTTTTTGAAGTCGTTAGTTGTACAAACACATTTTGATGTTATTAGAACGGTTGCTTAGACCTTATGGATGGCAACAAGACCAAACTTGCGCGGGAAAGTAAGTTTGTGTTTAAATTTTACGCAAATATTTGTTGCATCTCAGTCAAATGGACGAATACTGGACCCGGACGGCAAACCAGCGCAATGACCCTACTTACTGCAAATATAGTCGTCATTCAGTATTTAAGTATCTTTGAAAAACAAGAGAAAATACGGTCCAAAGGTCGTGTTTAAAATCTACTTCGTAGATGTTATATATCGCACGGACTTTGGACTTTGACATTCAAGTTATGAAATCATTGCGATGGAATTGAGAACAAATACTTTATGCCAATATGGTGGTCGTCATTCAGTAACTAAGTATACAAAAATATGAGTAAGTAGTATCTTAAAAATACTTCCTACAAACGGCAAGGTGAAAATTGTGCGAAATAAGGTATTGTGTAGTTTCCCGGAAACATGTCAAACTTATTATCTGTGTCGGATTATAGAACAGCAGCTATTAATAGTGATGTTCGACGATTCTATGCCAAGACTCGAGTATTTCAAAACACTCTTTGGTTATGAGCGTTTCAGGAGCAGAATGCCTAGTGCGAGTTTTACACTATCAAACTCATCGAACGCGTAAACGTCAATTTGTATGGGACTGAAGCAGTGTTACACATTAGCCACCAGATAGCGCTGCTTTATTCCCATACAAATTGACATTTACGCGTTCGACGCGTTTGATAGAGTAAAACTCGCACTAGGCCCTCAGAGCGCAGAGTCAATGCAAAGAGTTATGTGATAGAGATGTCTAACCTTTCGAAGTAAATAACTTGGCGAATTCCTTTGGCATAAAACTTTATCTAAACTGATGAGTGACTCGAGTACCTATTTTACTTTTGATTCAAATTACTAACGAAATTATTCAAAGTTTTTAGCTAATCAAAGTAAACGTGTTTTTCGAGTTTTGAGGCGTGTTTCAAGGCACATCACTACTGTTTAGTCTACACATTTATTATGATACCTATTTGCTGTTTGTGTTAACAGGTTTTTTTTCCGCGAACTGCACTAACGTAGGTGAGTTTAAGCATCGTCCGGTGTCCCGTGTCCTCGCCCCTTGTATACTTAACCAGTCGAGATCAACACGTGATATTATACAAACAATTAACTTGTCCTACAATACTTGTTGCTCCACTATAAATTGCTTCGTTTACAAAGGCGTATTATGAACTTGTAACGACAAAGAACAACCTTAGAATATTATTTATGTTCATTATGTTTTCAAAGAACATTGAGGAATCACAAAGAAAATTTAAAAATAAGGAAATTAGTACTACGAAAAATTATGATAAAACTGTGGCTTCAAAATGATATTATTATTATTATTATTATGTACATCAGAGTTGTTGCAGATACAAAATTTTCAACATCTGCGGATGCGGATACACATTTTTCATGACTCCTTTTAGAAGGTGCCAATTTAAAAACTGCACAAAATCCAAACATTTAAAATTTTTGGAAGCATTATGCGGAAGCATTTTGAATTTTGGTTTTATTCATATATAGTAAAGGTCATAATTTACATAGTATCTATCCTATTAGAATTCTATCCTGACAACTAACCAATAAATCAGGACAGCCTAGTGTAACAGCATACTATTATTGGAGACTATAATATTTTTTGTCTGTTGGTCTATTATACTCATAGGGTTAGATGTGTGTGTTTATGTACATGTATGTCTATGACTGTGTACAGATACATATGGTTTAATAGTAGTGTTAATTACTTTAACCCTAACAACTAAAAAAAACTTCTCCTTAAAACATAAAAGTTAATTTTACAGTGGTTTGTGATATTAATATATTAATACTTTTTATTAGATTATCTAATATAGAATTGTATCAGTGAAAAGTTCTAGATAATTATTCTAGAATACTAGATGGTGCCAGCCACTTTGTGTTGAAACTGAAAAATGGAACACCTAAATTTTTTTCTCTCATTTTTATTAATTTGTAGCATGGAAATGATTTAAGTAACTATTTGTATTTTGATTCATTTATTTCAATAATTTAATTAATTTCTAATAACGCTTTGCTTTCCTATAATTTCAATTTATACTTCTTATGTTTGTTTCTGTGAGGATTGTATATTGTGATTAAGTATGTCTTTAGTTGGTAAGACTTTTCAAAATAAATTAATTAACGTCTGATGTCTTTATCGCTGTGAGTTGCCATTGTTGACAACAGTGGTGCCGATTTTTTTATATTTTAAGACGATCCCTCGGGAACCTAACGTTTTCTCCACGATAAAAAGTATCCTATGTGTTAATACAGGTAATAAACTACATGGGTGCCAAATTTCATCTAAATCTGTTGAACCATTTTTGATGCATGAAAAATAACAAATATCCATCCATCCTCACAAACTTGCTTATTTATGCTATTAGTAGGATGATAAAATTATGTGTTCAAATTAAATAATATCACAAAAGAATTATTATTAAATTATAATAGTTGCCACAAGTGATATAATGTACTTCAGGAAAAAAACATTAAAAAAATATTATAGTGAGTGTAGTTAATATGTATTAATACTGATACATACTATTATTTTTTAAACCAATGTATATTAATTAGTGTTCCTTCACTGGTGTTTACAAAACCAAATTTTATTAGAGCTACTAAAGAGCTAAAAGATTTAATTAATAAAAATTTAACCAAGGGTGATTTCTAAATTTTTCTTATTTCTTAAACACCATTTATTTTATTCCCAATTCATATTTTGTGTCATCATTACTTTGAAATCATTAGGTAATTTTGGGTATGACTCAGTTGGCTCAGCTTGTTGGCAAAATAAATAACATGCATATGTAAATGGGCACTTTTTTAACATTTATCTAAGATAGGTAAAGTCATTATTTGTAATATTTACAACAGAAAATTAATATACTTAAAAGTAAAACTATTGTACCAACATTTGCTATTCAAAAATGAATAAAATTATCAAACATTTGCTAAAACATATAGGTTACAATTCATGATCCCTTTAGTACATAAGTACATGTTATTGTAATTATTTAATAAATACAAATTTCTACACTTGACGGTGCCTATTTAAAAATCAATCATTATGTGTCATACGAAATCGTACTTTTAAGTTCTAGAGAATATATTCACTCAAAAATTTCATAAGTCATTAAAAGATGTTCAAGCTATTCAATTATTTCTTCTTCTTCTTAGGTTTAAAATGGCAATGCGGCTCATTTTAAAATGGCCATTATCTCTATTCAATTATACACAGTTCTATATTTCTATAAGTAATATTACAAATAATAACAATAAACTAAGGCCTAAAAAGGGCGGGGATTGTTTAATGCCAAGTTAATATTGGTATCATTTTAAACCTAAGAAGAAGAAGAATATTGGTATTCTGAAAATCACCAAGGTATGTTTTATGAATGCTTCAAGTATTTTTCAAAGAATTTTATAAATTAAAATAACATTAACATATTTATAATATCTATTATATATACAAGATTTAAATGAAATATAGGTAAAAATCAACGCGAAACTTAAATAGTGACAGTGGGCGTGTACAATATTTTTTTGGATATTTAATAAGGAGTCCAAACAACAAATAAATGAATCTAACACTTACCTATTTGAACTTGGACTGTATTCAGTTGCAGTAACACGCCGTTCCCTGTAGAAACTGAACACCAACTTCAATATTTCACCGCCTGTTACCTCTCCATCTATTTTTTCATTCAATTGCTAATTTAGGTTATAAAAATAGCTTCTATTAAGATAAATTCCAGTATATATTAAACGTCTTCATCTTTTGATAACACATAAAGCATATTCTAAATTAAATTAATTCATTTACAATATAATACATATGTAATGAGAGAAATTAAAAAAAAATTGACAAATCTATCTACCTACTCCAATTTTTACACCCCTCCTTGCACCCCTCCCTCTGTCTGTAGTCTGTAACTCTTGTCAAAATTGAAATGTCAGTTGTCATGTCACAGACTAAAGAGTATCCACACAGACTATCTTTAAATACTAAAGTTCAACAAGAATTCTTTGCAACATTAGGAAAATCAAAATTAACACCACTCACTTGTAATTATCACTAAATGACACTTATCAAATTATAATAATTAATTAAAAGAATAAGTGTTATTAACAACATAATGGTAACAAAGGACAATGGAGTAGTTGTCCGTTTTTCAAAACGCTTTTTTAAATTTAATTGTTGATCAATCTTAATTTATTTTTTAAATTTTTTAAAGAAAAACTTTCGTTTTAAAGAAACAGATCAATATATTAGTCAAAATGCAATGGATCATAAATTATGAAAGGTAAAGTATACCTATAATACGTATACGAAGTTTTCAAGTTCATTGAATTTTTATTTCCTAAATCAAGGTGGGCTCAAGCCCACCTTGATTTAGGTAAGTATATAGATATTTATTACTTATTTCAAATTAGTAGACTTCATTTAAAAAATTCTTTTCAGATTATTTTTAATGTGTGTTGTTGCGCCATCTGTTGTGAAGTAGGTGTAAATAAAATAGACGCTTTTAATATCTACTCTCTAATAGATGGCGGTACTTACTATTATAGAATAAATAAATTATAGCTTCGTAAAAGCGCAATAAACTAGCTTCTGCCCGCGACTTCGCCAGCGTAACTTATACAAACTGTATACTGTATACAAAGTTTACAAAGCGTAACTTTGTAAACTTTGTATACCAAAACCTTCCTCGAGAACCACTCTATCCATTAGTGATAACTGCATTAAAATGTTAAAATGTTAATTAAAAAATAGGTAGATAATGTTAATTAACTAATGAATAAAAACATTATTTTTACGTTACTTTATTGCTTCAAGTGCTACCCTCTGATGCAAGTGCTATAAAATAGAACAAATAAACACAAATTGCTATAAACAAAAATTCGCAAAATGATCATATAAGTGGAACTTGGAACGAACCTATATCCTCGCTTATAGAACCTGTCTGAGATGTAATCGACAAAGTCCTCACCGATTACATTCATTGTTATTGCTTTTCTCTTATTTAGTATCTCCCGAAATGTTACTGTATTTTGAATTACTTGCCCTAAATGGGCCCAGTATTAAATTTTGTTGAGGATAAGATTCTTTTACAAAAGAAACGCAAAGCTTGCATGTTTTTAGACGCGATTAATTTAGACAATAAAGACTGAATGATAAAGACAATAAAGACTGAATAATTGTTTGTTTCATATATGGAAAAAACGTTAAACGAGGAAGGTTTTTGTGTGTATGATTTCCAGAAAAAAAATGCAACCGTGAAGATAGTGAAAATATATTATATTTATTTTGGCAAATTAATGGATAATATCCGACATTACAAAATTGCTAATGATAAAATACTAGTGACCCGCAACTGGTTTATCACCGCTTATCCCACTTTCTATAGGTAAGTGAAAATCGAATTTAAATTCAAGAAAACTAAAGAATTTTCTAGCCATTCTTGAGTTTTTGGGAGACTAACGCACAGCGATTGATTTTTAAATATAAAATAAGGCGATACAGGTTAGGTACTAACTAATAATTCTATTACTAAATAATGTAAGCAGAGAGGTATCCTCAGACACATTCAACTTTCAAATCAATTGACTCTCAGATAGGTATCGTGACCAAACAATTTATCGTTATGAAATTTTACGGTAGCTAGTAAAATTAATTTAGAGGTATCTGCTATGAAACTAAATGGCTAAGTAATGTAGGGACTACCTGTTATTAGTGTATACCATTGTATACCTTTTGACAAAAACAAAATTTAAATTAAAAATTCAGTCTACGAAAATGAAAATGGTGTGCTTAGACGTAGCAAGTGACTGGTGTAAATAAATATTCTATTAGATCATGTACCTACCACGCTTATATATAGTATGTACCTATGTACCTACTATGTATAGCCTTCTTACATATACTATACATATAATATTTTTAACGCCGGTCGCAAAAGAGGGGTCTCCTTGCAATTCCTTAATTGCAGCTCCCAAACGGAATGCTTGGAATGCTCGGCTCTAAAGGAAGACCAGAAGACCAGCGCAGGTTTCTACAACCTGCATTACGCTGAGTTGGAGCCATTAGTGACAGGGGACGCACACGTTTGTATGTGTCTTATTAAGTTTTTGTATGTATCTATGTCCTTTGTTGCAAATAAAATTTTATTCTATTCTAAACAGATGGACCGATTTTGATCCGTTGCTTTTCTTCGAAAGCTAACGTTATGGAGTTGGATCATATCTACAGTTTAAGAAGGTCTGTTCAGCCGTTTAAATATCATAAGCCCATTTCTTAGTTAAGAAAGGGAAAAACTAACTTCCACGGGTTCGATTGATGTAAAATTTGGTATACCTAGGTATTGTTACTTCGGCGGTAACTCCATGACATGGTAACTTTGACCTAATGCTGCAGCTTTTAGGTTACCTGTCACCTAATGTCTTCTACGTTTTACGTGATTTCAAAATTGACCTTGATAGAATCTTTAACTGTAACTGTTTAACTGTAAAAGAAATCTCAGTTTTACATACACATTACCCAATCACAGGTATATTTAATTTACGTAAGGGTAGATAACACACGTTCAATTTTCAACTTATCCTATATCGTATCACCACGTACCTTAAGTAAATTTGATAGTAATTTTATTAAAAAAACATAAGCATATCTAATTAAATTTGCACAATACTCAATTGTATTTGAGATTAAAAACAAGCTATACTTAATTGCAATTATAACACGCTATCTACTGTAAAAGTAGTTTTTTGGGTTTATGTTTAGGTAAACCTAATAAAAAAATTCAATTATTCAATATTAATTATTCATTCAAGTATTCTTGAATTTTTTTCTATAATGTTCCATAGACAATTGTAAAAACTTTAAACCTTTAATTGGCCCTAGTCTAGTACTGTATAGTATGTAAATATAATATATATTATAACTTATAATTAAATGAAATATTATATAGATTGTTAAGGTTTATTTTATTAGTTTAAATTGTTTATTTTGCGTCGGGCGCCGGCGTTTAAGAATAATTCAGTATTCCTTCCTTTTCTATCTTTGCAATTAGGTAGAGAAGTTTAGTGTTTCATTGTAAAAAAAAATATATTTTTATTTTAAGTATGAGTAATTTGTACTTTAGACTTTGGGTAGCACATTATTATTTATATTGATATCGCACTTTGGACTTCGAATACCTAGCTAAATTATTATATAATGAAATTTAAATTTTCCAAAATTTGATGGATTTTTTAATATAAAATAATAAAATAAATCTAAATAATAAATTGGAAATAGTTTAGAGGGAAAACCTATTTCATTTCAAAACAAGGTTCTTCGTGATACGCAAATGTTCCACACACAAGACGTGGACATATCTGAGCGTTATTATAAACTGATGTTCAAAGTTCAATACTTCTAGACAGTTTGACGTATGTATGTGTAAATATAAGTTTTACATGCGCATGCCAAATAAAATAAATGTGTTATACTTACACTTGATATATTATGCTTACTTATTATAATGATTGTTGACTCAACACTTTTTATTATTGAACATGAATTAATTAATAGCTGTGCTCCGCGGTTTTGTCCGTCCTTAATCCTTAATCCCCTCAGTTTTAAACTAAGACACAAATTTAAAACTTATTTTCAAATATAGAAATCTAGAAGATTGATATGAATTACTTAACTTTAAATATAGTGCAAAAAAGTATAATTTATCACACACACTACCTACTTTCTCCCATTAGAGGTTGAAGTTTAAGAAACATCAACAATATTCAATAAGATCCTTACAATGTGTCAGGACCTATAACTTAGTTATAACTTAGTATTGCCTAGTACTACCTAGGTCTTGGTGGTCCCCTGCCATTTTCACTGTAAGTTATATTATGGGTCTTACTTCTCTGGTTGTTTTACATCGTCCCTTACATAAGATACATAAGTAAACAAGTTACATATAATTTAAAATAAAAGTTATATTTAAATGATAATGGATGGCAAGTTAATTTTAAGATTAATGGAAAAATACTGTTCGTACGTTTCATTCGCTCCAATTATATATCATTTTGAAGCAATTATACAGTACAACGTAAGTCCACGCGGATAGTGGAAATACGCAGTTTATTGATCGCATTCACACAATCGATATGCTTTGTATTTGTGTCTATCTTATTATAGAAATTTACTTCTTTTTCTCTCGTATCTATTAATCTATGACTGTCTGCTCGTCTGCCAGTCAAATAGACCGAAATTTCAACAACCTGCAATCCATGAATGAATATTCAAACTAGCAGGTTTAGATCAAAATTGAAAAGTTTTATTAAATTTGACTTAAACCGGTCTTAAACATATTATAATTCAATGCTGAATCTAGGCATCGTCAAGGTGATATGCCATATTTTGGACGAAGAAGGGGTAAACTTTGTAACAATTTTAAAATAAAAAGTATCTAATATATAAAAATTTCGTGTCACGTGCGCGATGAACTCCTAAACTACTGAACCGATTTAGATAAAATTTAGTAACTATGTGTAATTTGGTCCAACTTAAAAGATAGGATATATAAATTACACCCCGGGCGAAGCTGGGAGCGGGTCAATAGTAAAATATAAAAAACCTGTAATGAGTTTCTACAGAACTTGATGAATCACAAATTTAAAATTAAGTATAGTATACTTATACATATATTATGCATTCAATAGATATATGTTTTAATTATTCTATTCTAGATGAATATGATTTTAAATGTGGTAAACTATCGATTCGCCACATTCAAGTACGTTCGATGACCTCTAAATATGTCAATTGATTTTGTAAGCGTTTCATTAATATAATAAAAATGATTGTGTACGTCTTTTTATATTAATTGCTTTCTTACAAAATAGACTTTAATATGAGGCAAGTTAATAAAAATTACTTTTCTATACCTACTATGAAAGTAGCACAAATAAAATATTTGTTTAGCTTACTTTAACAGAATACACACATACTGAACCTTCGCGAAATTAGCTTCACACCTGGGTCAGCTCCTCTCTATGTATGAAGCGCAAGTCCGAAATTGCATGGAGTATTTGCTCTCGCAAACTTTTAGGATACTAGTAATGACTCAGAGGCTTTAGTTATCTTTTCCAGTCTAATCATGAAGTTAGAATAAGTTAATTAAGATATTAATTAAAATAATGGAGAATTTGATTCTCTGCATCATACCACATACCGTGCATTAATATAATAATAGATAGCTTCCAGTTTATTCTACATAATAAAAAACATTAGTCAACAAGTAGGAATAAAAGTTTAGCAACGATTAATTTACGAAATCAGTTCTCGATTTTGATCTTATTGTGTAGTAATATCCCTAAACGTGTTGAAAGCCCATTAATGTTTGAAATACAATCAAAACTTTATTTTATCATTACTACTTTATTAATACCTCAAGTCAAATATTTAACATTAATTACTCGATTCATTTTAAAGTGTTTCCCAATAAGAACATTGAAGTCCTAAATCAAATGCATTTTTATAGCAAGGTCAGTTATCTGAATGAAAGTACTGGCTAATATATTTTAACAAGCGGCTCTTTAAGGAGTTTTGAATGACTTGCTCATCACTGTTAACAAGTAACTTATTATATCTTACATACTCGTAATATGTACACTGGACTGCAAAGAAAAAGGGTCGGTTAGAAAATCTTCAAAAGTACCTGACCTAGCTGTAAATGAAATAAAGTATTCTTTAATTTAGTCTTTATTTCATTTATAACTAGGTCAGGTACTTTTGCGGTCCAGCGTGTATCTGTATAATAAACGTCAAGGTAAGTATGTCTCTCTTCTATGGACTCCTAGACCTTAACTGATTTTGATTTTGTTTTCATTTATGAAAGAGGGATAAACGGGGTAAGTTTGTATGTATAAAAATAGCATCCCGGGCGAAGCCGGAAGCGGGTCACTAGTCAAAAAATTGTATAAAAGTACAGTTCCACAAAAAAATTGTGTATGACGCTCCGACACACGATTGGAGTTTACTCTTTAGAAACGATTATAAAATTTAAATTTTTACAATTCGAACACGCCGAAAGAACAACATTTTTCTTATTTAAAATATTATTATGTAAATATTGGCGCAATCTATGATACTTCAGATATTCTATAATATTAAAAAAAATAGAACCGAATAGTTTCAATATTTTGAAAATACACAATACCATTGAATATGACATTTCCATCAGAATGTTAAAAAAGTAAATTATCTACAAGAGGTTGTATGATCAATAATAATCCATATTATAATATTAAATGCCACGATAAGAGTGTATCAATAGTAGATATGACTGTACAATGTCTACGTGGGAAACCGGAAGAGAATTGATATAAAAATTTCCATTTATCCACCCAGGTTAGAGATGATTCTCGGATTTCTCGGATGACTTTAAATGATATATGAATTTATATAACAGTCCACTTGATGGTAGGTGGATACCGTCGCCTATATCTGTGCACAACATAAAAACCTGTTCTAATTGTTTGAAACAACAATTCAGGCTCTAATTGATTCGCAATTTACAAAATGGTGCGTGAGTTTGCTAACTGACATACCATTCTAACTTAAAAGCGAGCGCAAAATGTTATCACAGACCAAATAATTATGTAATATAAATAAAAGCAAATAAGTAAATGTTTAAAACAAAAATTAAATTTAACTTTTGTATTTGTGAAATTATTATCCCTTGTGGCAAGTAGGGTAACTTATAGTAATATCCAATTCTAACTATTGGTGGGCTTAAAATGTTATCACAAACCAAATATGTAGGTACTTACTATAAAATAAAGCTGAAAATATGATATTAAATTAAACAACAGGTCCGCGTTTGCGCCGTGAACTGTAGAATTTTTTTTTATTTTTTATCATGTACCGTATTTGTGCGAATCTATTGTGGAGTAAACAACTTCCCACACAGCTTTTTTTTAACTTTATTCCGCGAAATTAATAAATATATCGCAAAAAATGAAGATTCCACTCAAAGCATCAAAAAATATTTGTATGACATATTGTACTCGTAGGTACTAATTTTGTTTGTAAATGCAAATTGTTCTACATGGATCTTGGTGACATGACTACATAAGGTAAAAGCACCTATTACCGCGGTATTTCGGGGAATTTTGACTTTAGAGTGAAATATTTTGTAATCAGGTCTATCCTCGGCAAGTAAGCATTTTTTTAAACATTTTAGGGACTCTTTATTATTGATTTCTCTCACTTCTTTTTATTTATTTTGAAGCGTAGTATTTATAATTTTTTTTTTAAAACAGGAAGTCGACATCCCCTATTACCGAGGCATGCTCAAATGTTTTTTCTATTACCGCGGTATGTGGCTCCTATTACCGAGTATAGAAGAAAAATAATACTTGTTGTCCTGATGGTTCCGTATAAAATAAAATATATTTAAAAAATACACAAAACATTGCGATCAACTTTATTATTATCATAATTAAGAAACTGAACAAATGTAGAAGAAGACTATCACAGTTACCTTCCACCTATATTAACAACAATATTTATAATATTTTGCTTATTATAACTAATCTACAGTCTATACAGGGTTAAATTTTATTCACTTGTAGTACTTAATAAACTGCATTAAATCTATAGATATATTTATTTATGTAAGTTGGGTATAATGAGAAAAATAACAATAATAATTACACAAATAACTAAAATTGAATCAATAAAATCAATTTTTTGATTATTCTCGATTATAAACACGTATATAAACGCTACCTCTTTTTACTAAAACTTACTTATTCATCGGACATAAAAAAGCTGTTTCATTGTAGTTAAATATGCGTCTTGGGCCCTAAAAAACTTGAAGCAAATCGTTACGTTCAATATACGAGTAAACTCTTCCAAACCACGCTCGTATTGAGTCTTTTGTGGTTTGATTTCTACTCAATGTCGGATGTCGTTTCAAAAAACCCAATAACTTTTCCATAATTACTGCGAAATTTAAATTAATTACAGTTGTTTCTTGTCGGGACTAGCCAACTTATACTTATGGCAAAGTCTTTGACGTAGTGGAAAGCAGTGGGGTGAGAGCAGACCTGACATCAAAACTGAATGTCCTCGATTATGATGTCATGAATTAATGATCAATAAATAAAAATCACAGCAGAGTAACATGATAAAACCTTTGTCTTTGTTATGAAACATTATTTGTAAATATTTTTATCAAGAATAATTCATTAACGGAACCCTAAATTTGGACACTGGTTACTACAACACGATACGAATACGAATACAGGTTGCTTTATCACTCGGTGATAGATTTTATATGAAAACTGTATTTCCGAGTACTCTGCACTCGTTAATAGATTCTCATATAATCTATTACCGAGGTATGCCGCGGTAATGAGAGTAGTATACAATATTTTTAAATATAATTCCGACCCGTAAAAAAAGAATACCAGAAAGATTTTTTGGTGTCACTTCGAAAAAATAGAGATAAATCTTCATGAAAAACAGTATTTTGAATGACAAGATATGCCGTATTATCATTCTTTTCTCAAATGAATATTGCATATATTTTATGACGTTTTTGACACCCAGTACAAAATTATACTTTAAGTGCTATGAGTTTTTATAAAAATAATGAATTTTTATGGATTTTGCATACATCGAAAATAGATTTTTCGTTTATAGAATACATGAGGACTGGAAGATTGATCAATTTTTACTAATGAGATAATAAATAATTTAAATATAATAAGCAAAATAGGAACCTCAATTTTTCCATTACCGAGTGTTCCCTCGGTATTAGAAGCTGCCTCCAATTTTAGGCATCTATCACCGCGAGTTTTATTTCTTAATGTTATTATGTGTTTATTGAAAATTTTACCATGAAAAGTAAAAGATAATACTCCTAGAAATACGCAAAAACAAGTAAACATCATCCGTAGTCAATTATAAAGTATTTTACCTTAAAAATCACGAAACAAAAATATGAGTGCCCTTACATGAATTGCCCCTTGCTTGTATGGACACAACCTGATTCTGCGTTCCCGTCGCACAAATTGATCGTTTTTGATCTGTTCATCTTTGGTATGTCTACCAACGCCCATTAATTCGATGTAAAACACTCCAAGTTAGAACTTGTCCAAAATAGTATCGTTCTAAAGTTACTGTTATTAAATTTAAATACGAAAATATCGGATACCTCGGTAATTGATGCCGATTTTGCATACCGCGATAGTAGGTGCTTTTACCTTATATATACAAAAAACTAATAATATAATATATAATGTTAGCGTAAACGTTATAAATGTTGTTCACCAAAGCAATTAACAGAAACCATATCAAATCCCTTATCCTTAGGGCTTCTTTCACCAACTACAAGTAAAGTGTTGATTAAGTTACTTTTATAAATAATTTTATGTTTTTTTAAATTATGCACTAGGTTCAGTGCATCCTTAGCTTTGATAGGAGATTTTTTTTTATTATTTTCTTTTTAATGTTCGGGACTTTTAACGTACAAACAAAGGTACCTATATCAGCTAAATTATTCCCTATGACAGGTGACTTTAAATGACGGTTAGCCTACTTGACAGATGGTGAAAGAGGCCCTTAATCCTACTGTAGTCGGCAGCGACTTGCAGCACTATCATCAATCATCAATTATCATCAATTGGACGCTCAGCCAGTCTGCCAACTTTAAGATAAGGAAAAAAAAAACCTAAATTAGTTAAGTAACATAACATAATATGTTGTAGTTACATCATATACGGTTTATAAAAGATAAGTCTAAAGTCAATTCGTGTCTGATAAGCGAAGATTTATTTAAGATAGAGAGGCATTACCTAATCTCTTCTCAACCTCTAACCAAGTAGTCAATTCATTTCATAGTTCATTCACTGCTTTTGATCAGATCGGCATGTCACATTCCGTAAATTATTACAGAGTTCATGCACAAATATTTTTTGAAGGTGAGTCTGTATACTAAATTGAAATCATATATTTATTTTTTATAAAAAATATACTTTACTTACTTACTATTTTTGTGTGTATGTATTATTATTAGGTTTAACAAATATTTTGGTAGGTTATAATTTTCAAATATTTGAAAATTATTCTAATATTTTTAAATAATTTAACCGGCTTCGCGAGTTATATACATTACTAGCTCGTGACTTCGTCCGAGTTCTAGATGAAAGGTACCCTATGTCCTTTCTGGTGTCCCAGACAACGTGTATGCAAAATTTTATACTGATTTTTTCTGATACTTAGTTCTTGCGTGAAAGAGTTACAAACATCCATACATACATCCATACTAATATTAATAGGATAGGATAGGATATATATTCCTTCATATAAATTTAAATTAGTTTTAAAATAAGTTAATTTAGATAGGCTGGACTGGTTTTTTATGATGTTTGATTTTTTGAATTTGTTTCCGCCTAGAATAGCATAATAACTACTAAAACATCTGAAATATTAACTACAAAAAAATTTAATATTTTTTTGTCTCATGTCTAGAACAAGTTTTTTATTCTTAAGCTTTACATACGAACTTCGTCAGGTTACCCTAGTTTCAAATAATTCTAACGTGCCCTTAAAATATTCGCTATATTTTCGCGAGCAGATATTTATCAAGTATACGGTAGTATTTTTTTTGTTAATTACTTTGTTGATAGTGTAAACGTAGTATCGGATAGCGTCTGCATATTATGACGTCAAAAACGGTATGATATATACGGGTAGCCGCAGCGCGCGCGCCGCATACTTAGTTATTGGCCCGCGCCCTATCAAACGCGCCTTGCAGTTCCACCGCGGATTTTGCACTATTTATTTGCAAGCACGCATAAATTATTATTGCAGAAGTGAATAGTGAATTTGTGTTTGAAATATAATTGTGCCGGTAAGTCATATAGAACTATAATATTATTATTTATGTTGTTAATAATGTAGAAGTTAAACTTAATTTTATATTGATCTGAATTTTAAGCATTGATTAAAAATTATATATAATATATATATCTAAAAATAAAGTGTGACAGTTATTTTATTTCTTACTTAGTAAGTATTAGTGGACTAAGTCAGTCGTAGTTTTAATATTATTTTGAAGTTAGGGTGAGTATCCATTTCCATTTTTTTCATTTATAACATTGCTTGTCAAAGGTTAAACAAGAGAAATTTATAAAAATGTTTGAAAAAAAAAGTGAAAGTGGTACTGTTTTGTTCTTTTCTATTTACATATTTTAAATCTATTATTTTAATTCAACACGATTTTATAACAAAACTCTATAATAACTATTTTTTTTCTGACGCTTTTTTAAAATAAATAAATTTAAATATGAAGACGTAATATATGTACATTTAAACAAATACTTAGATACTTAACTAATATTCCAAACGCACTTTTAAGTTGATGACCTTTATGCTTTATTTTAACCCGAGTTGCCTTTTGCAAAAGCCTTAAAATATGCTTAAATTCTCAAATAACCCTAAAAATATTTAACTAAAATATAAATATTTAAATGCTATCAAATACATTGCTTAATCAATACTTTATCAATGCTTTATCAAATACATTTTCAATAAATAATATTAAGTTATTGCTTAATATTATTTATTAGTAAACAGTGTATGATTAAACTGTAGATTATAAACTGATGCTATCATTCGATATGAGTTATTAAACATAAATAACTTACTGTTTGATCGATTTATGTGTTTTTAAAGGAAAGAATAAAGTAATATATAGCTTAGCACATTACTGGCACGTTTTCAAGCACGAGGATAAAATAAATAAATAAAATAATAAATTCTAAATTTAATTAACGTAAATACTCAAACAACTTTTATTATTAATATTTTTAGTCCAACCCTTACAAAGGCTACATTTTCTCTTTAGATCTTAAAAAAAATGAAATACACGTGAATTGTTCAGCTAAGCTGGGAGCTACATTTGTGTTCAAGAAAGTGGTCACATACATTGGTCATACATATACATACATATTTTTCGATTTTTGATGTGAAAAGTACAAATATTTAAAACTACTTAAAATCGATTGATTTTCAAATCATTAGCAATTAGAACTTCTTCCATTGTAAATTGTAAAGTCAGTAAGCGACTTCACCAACTCGTTCGTTCGCTACGCGACTTGCTTGGTGACTAACTAGGCACTTATCTTGGCACAACGTTTGCAATGTGGCCAAAGCAATAATATACAATACGTCTCTTCATTAAACGAGTACCTTGGCTCTTAGCACTAAGCGTGGCTTTATGTAGTGTGAACATAGCCTTATAATTTTGATTTTGAGATTCTGGCATTTCTTTAATGGCTGATGGGGATTCTCCTATATTAGGCTCAAAATTTTTATTGCTTATGTAAACAACGTGTAGTAACGATATTGGAAGTATCCAATGCAGTTGTCACTATAAAATTCCTGTATTTATTTGTATTACTCCTAAAATTTCCAGAAGATCTTACACCGCACCGGTTCGTTTATGTCGACATTAAATGAAAGAACTCACGTTGAGTTCGATTTTAAAATGCGTTTTGAACGGCATCAAGGATATTTCAAGTTATAAAATGATTTTGGCGATCGTGAAACAAAATATTGGTATTTTAAAAGTTAAATGTTATTCAAGATCCGTTACAAACAATTTTTTTTATAATGGTTCAGTTATAATTCGTTACCGGAAGTAAGTACTGCCATCTTCCTACCATAAGTTATAAAGTGAACATAATAATATGTGAGTCGGACTAATTCACAGTCTAGCTTCCAACAAAGAATTTCTTTTAAAAGTATTAGTTATCTTTGTAATTACTTTGTATTTAATTTTATATATTTATTATTATGCACACCGGTACTGTGCAGTAGAACTAGTTGGAATTTTTTTTGTCCAAACAGTTCTATCGTAGAACGTAGAACTCTTAGAACAACCCGTAACATAAAAAGTATAAGTATTCATAGAAACAGTATAGAAGTAAGTATGTAGTTTATATGCAAGATTTAGCCAAAAATTAGCGAGAACTAAATTTATTACCTACGATTGTGCATTTAATTCGATTCGCTTACATAACCTTAATAGATGTTTAATATATTATGATTTAACAAATTTTTATTGCATATTATGTATATGATTGTATAGACACCAGCACCTCAACAAATTATTAAAGATGCAAGCTCTTATTTTCACACTGCAAGAAATGATAATGGCTTATTAACCTGTAATTTTTAATTAATTTTTAATGTATCAACTTTTGTACTAATATGTCCACTTACTTTCTGCGCATACCACACATATAACAATAAATTTCAATTAGTAATTAATTAAGGTTTATTATAAAAGTCTTTAAAAAGTAGTCGTATTTAATTCAAAAATTAATTATCTTTCCAAATTTTCGTAGAAAAATATCTCACACCAAACAATTATAATTAGAATGAATGGTATATACATTAAAAATATTGCGGAATGTAAATGGAAAAGCAAGTTAAGAGAAGTTCATCGGTAATAGCACAAAACGATAAAACACATTTTAATAAATAAATAAATAGTATGTAATCAATAAACAAAAATATAGTTACAACTTGTTACGCTAGCTGTCTTCAGTGTGATTAATTATTACAGTAGACATGTCTACCCGATAGACCTTGACCTTAGAATTTCTACTGGACAGGTGTGGTAGTAAGAATTTGAATATGCAAGATAAAATCAATATGACAATTCATAGTTGGGGTAAATTAACATACCAAGATTGAAATCATTCGAAGTAATATTTTCAAGGCGTGAAAAATGCACGTTTCGCTGCGGCGTACGAGTGGGGCGTCCGCCTTCTTTGACAAAAACAGTGATTACTTGGCAAATTTAAATTAGATTATAAATAAATTATACACATAAACCATCTTTAGAAAATTTTATTTCCATCAATACAATTGGAAACAAAATCTCTACACAACTTTCTGAGATTAGTGTATAGATTACACATATAGAGAGTATGTGTGATTACACATATAGAGAAAAACGAGGACTTTACTTTATATTTTTTATTTTTATTTATATAAACTAAATAACTCTTATTTCTATTTCAACTTTTCACAAAGCACAAAATAATTTCCAATCTTATATTGACTATAAATTGCAACACTTTTCTATGCACTTGCTTTTTGTAAATAGAAATCTGATGGTTAAGTTCGCGATAAACACGGTCGCATTGGAGGCCTTTATATTTTGCCCTTCACTTGTATTCTAATGTATCGTTAACTTTTCTGTGGCGTTTAAATCCTATTAATATAAAAATAGACAGATATTATTTGTGTAAAAGTTGAAGAAAAATCAAATAATTATAGCGCATCCTTTATAATGCGCACTGCCAGGGTTTGGAACTCCTTGCCGGCGGCTGTATTTCAGAGCACATATAACCCTAATCTTTTCAAGCTTCGAGTGAATAGGCATCTTCTGGGTGAGCTCGCTACATCTTAGGCCTCATCCTTGCCACATGGCTGGTTGTTGGCCAAGAGCAAACCCATCTCTTATAAAAAAAATAAAAAAATACCTACTCAACCAGAGATTTATTTATTGTTGCCTTGATAAAATGTCAGAATTCTAATCTCCCATTTATGCCTGAATCATTCAAGGTCGGCAGCTAATTTCTTGTACTCCTATGGCGTTACTGCTGATATTAATTGTAGCCATAACGATTTTTTGTACCTTTACCACCTGATACCTGAGAACCGGACGCTTACCCAAACCAGCCAATACCCATACGGTTATAAATATATAAAACAGCATACCTACCTGAATTTAGTAGGTATATAAACCATCATCGGTATCGCATGTCTGTCGAAATGTGTGCGAATTATTAGCTGTATATAGCTAATAACTCTCGCAAAGTATGTATTATTTAGTTCAAACTTTAGTTCACGTTTAATTAAATCATCACAATTAAAATTAATAATATATCCCAGCAACTTACCTTCTTCTCTTTTAATGTCTTTGCTTTTGTCATTTGTAAGAATAAATTTAAAATAAAAAAGAAAGGCAAAATTCAAATTATAATCAAAAGTAGCAGATCCCGAGACTAGTCAGTCAAGTCCAGAATTTTTGCTTTGAGTTTTCCAAAACGGGTTCGTGAAGTCCATAGCAATCTGATCAAGTCTATCCTAGCATCAATGTTGTTAAATTGAAAACTGTCATATTCGCTTAACAATCACTTTATTGTTGCGATCAACATACAATACAATTTTTAACTTTATTTTCAATCTTCAACTTGTAATAATGCCTTATTATAAGTTATATGAGAGTGTGATTTTATCACTTACATAAATATAAGCATCACTTAAGTTAACGCGCTGTTTTCTGGTACATTAAATCATATTACATTTATTATTGCTTATATATCTCTTGTCACAAAACAAGTTTTTATTCATAAATTTCCGCATGAATCAGTTAGGCTAAGATTAAATGTTTGCTAACACTATTGCAAAGACTGAGTACTTATAACAATTCTTTAGTTAATTATAGTGAGTACAGGTAACGGAAACACGGGAAAAATATTTTTCCATAAATAAGGCTGTGATTATTACTTGCTTTGTGTAGAGTTGAATTTGTTCTGTTATACTTATTAATGTGTGATCTATAAATTTTATTATATTACAAAATATTATTGTTTTATTATTAAATTAAAATTTATATATTTAAAGAAAATATGGAAATATATAAATTTTAACAATTCAATGACGTCATTAAATTAGATAATTTTATTACTTAAAAATATATTCCAGTAAATTTTTTTGTCACTATCTCAAACTTTTGAGATAACTATATCAAACCTAAATCTGCTATGTACAATATGTATACTTTTATACTTTTTCCAAATATCCGATTTTGGTTTGACAACGACGACATGAAATTGAAACAAATACTAGTATATTTAGTTCGTAATGAAATATTGTTACAACTGTATTGTTTTAAGTATTAACATTCTTAAAACAATACAGTTTGACTTTTATTTTAAATAATTTTGTTCAAGAATTATTATTCTACGCCTAAACATCGTAGATTCATTTGATATATTTAAAAGTTCCATAAATATAAAGTCATGTTGCAGGGCATGGTATGTTTAAAAGCATAAAATCTGCGACATTGAACTTGGTACGTGTTTGTTTTGATGAAATGGCAAGAAGTGTTGTGTCAAGTGTCGCCGGAACGATGGCGCAAGCCAGTCTCAACTCGTGCGCACTTGTAACCGCAGCGCCTTATTAACTGATGTTGCAACTGAAAATCACCCTGCGCCTGTCACTGCATCAAGGAAATTGGAGATGCAATAACATTAATAGAGATCATAACATGAGGTTTTACTGTCATGATCATCGACCATATATTATGTATTAGCCTATGTGTTACACATACAAATAATACATTGAGAAGCATATGGGTCCTCCTCAATATGATAGAGTTTTGACTGGTAGTCTAAGTTATAGCGTCAGCTTAGTAGCCTCATCAGTCACTCTCTACTACTGAATGATGGTCCTCTGCACTTCGCATGAAGCCAAATGAAAAAGAAATCTGCCCCTGTCTGTAGCTTTGCTGCCATAAAGCTTTAATTAAATTATAGGCATTTTTTACCAATGAAACGGTATAAAATATCCAATAGACGCGCAATTTGCTTTAGCCAATCGAATATTAGATATAATTGAAAAGAAAAAAAAAATGTTTTACTTCATTGAACTAATTCGAAAACAAATCAATAGAATTAATTCGAAACATGCGCACGGTAGCACTGTACTGGTTACCTTGTGATGATTTTTTTTATACGAACTTCACACGGTTAAAAATGTATGTATGCAAACGTGCAAACATTAATGAGACGTGAGAATAAAACGCTAGTCGACCATGTGGGTGGCTGCGTCATATCGAGTGAGCGATCGCTTCAGGCGCACTAGAACCTTGTGTGTTTTTACCTGTAATTTACCTTTGACAAGCCTTCAACAGGCGTTTGTCACTTGGAAACACTCTCTTGTGTATTGTGAGACCATTGTTAAGAAATCTTTGATATTTGTTTCAAATAATAAAGTGTAATAAGGCCCATGTAATATTGCGCGCAAAAAAACATAAAAATGCGTCTGATAATATGTTTGTATCGGTTGTAGTTTATTTTCGGGAAATCTAATTGCCTTTTATACAAAGACGGTGAGACCTGTATCAAATTATTGGGAAGCCTTTTTTAATCGAATAAGGCGAAGTTCAAAAAGGAGGTAAAGTTTTTATATCAATCAATACTAACTGTAAGTGTAGGTGTTGTATGTATGTATGTTCCTCCATAAGTCTTAAACAAATTAACTGATTATCATGAAACTTGGTAGATAAACATGTAGACGTACGGGACACAGGATAGGCTACTTTTTTCACATGGACGAAAAAAGTAATTATTTTTTTAAAGTATTACAAATGACTATATAAGTATCAATATAAGTTATAAAATAGTAATGCTAAGGTTATTCCTATTTTAAATTTTCATAAGAAATGTAAATTTTTAATGGAAACAACTTCAACGGTTGTTTTGAAATAATTTTATTAAGATTATTACTTAACTTAATAGGACACGAGGAAAAGAACAAAGTTAAAGTTTAAAATTTAAAGAGGCTTAAATAAATTTTTTTCTAATAAAAATATTGTTAAGTGTTAAGAACCTCTTAACACAAGGATAATAAAAAAAGGTTGGAATTCCGAAAGTTTGAGTTTTTTTTTTAAACATGTCATTAAAAACAAAAAAAACATAAATATAAAGACCTCCGAAACTTGTTATATACGAGGATAATGTAAAATTTTAAGTTTTCAAGAAATATATGACTTCAAATATTCTGAGCAGTCTTGAAAAAATTTTGAGGTTAACAGCCGCTTGTGATATCAGAGAGTGCGTTGTCTTCAAAAAAATTCAAAAGGAGAAGATAACCATATTAAAAGCATTTTATATTCTGCGCCATAACTCGTCATAAACTGCGTTGTCGGTTAAGTTCAACTTTGCCAACTAAAGTTCAGACACGTTGATTAATATCTAACATTACTACAGTTATGTCGGTTCATACATTTGTAAATTTAGGAAAAGAATCAAACTTTTATGACTTGATTACAAAACTTCTTGCTTACGCGGCTACCTATAACTGTTAGGTTAATGGTTAGTGTCCTACGGGCTACGGGTCGCGGGCGGCGTATCATGGGGGAAATGCGCCGTCAAATCACGCGGCCCGTGACCGGACAACACCCCGAGCGGTCGGGGTGGGAGGTGCCCTCCCGTAAAATGGGGGGCATAGCGGGGGAGGGCCCTGGTGCGCTAATGCGAGCCCAGGATTCTCCTGCTGGAAGACCGCCGCTTGGTTTTAGTCGGTATAACTCCCTCATCAGGGGGAGGGTAGTAGGGACTGGGGTATCAGGGGGGGGGTATGGTTATGTGGGCATAACCATACCGTCCCCACAGATGGTGTGTGTATGCGTAACGCATTTCCTAGCGTCAAAAAAAAAAGGTTAATGGTTAGTGTAGTAATCCTGGCTCCTCTAACGCGAACAATGGCACTATTAATAAAATTGACCTGATCCATTGCATCCTGAATGAATTCAATAGGGTGGGACTATTTGTTATAATATCTGTACAAATAATTTAATTTATAACTAAGGAACTACTACACTAATAAACATATATAACTATATATATATATTAATAAACAGTTATTTTCTCATCCTCGTATTAATTCAGGTCTTTAATACGACGATGAGACTATATTATAGGTACTATCGTACTTAGTTACTAATGTGATACTAATTTTTTTTTTTTTTTTTTTTTTTTTTTTTTTATAAATATTCACACATTCCACACAGCACCATCCAGTTCCAAAGTAAGCAACTTAATGCTTGTATTATGGATACCAGACGGTTGATATACTACATACATTACTTTTTTTTTTGTAAATACATACATATTATAAATACAAAACATCCATGACTCGGGTACAAAGGTAAATGTTAACACATAAACATTTGCCCCTAGCGGGATTCGAACCCGCGACCGCTTGGTTAACAGCTAGGGTTACTAGCCACTAGACCAAACGTGTCGTCAAATATAATTTATATATAGACATGTCGTCGACGTCGCGGGCTAAAGCTAGTGGAAATTAAACTATTGTTATAAGAACTCGTACATAATTGGAATAACAAATCAATTGTTATCATATTAATTACATAATAGGAATTCATATGAATAAATTAGCGATTTGCGATCGATTTTTAGATGCGATAAACGAATAAATAAAGTATAACTTAGATTAAATTGCGCAAATATTGACATGTCGCGTACTTGTGAAATTGATGGGTAATTAATGAGTAATGTCATGGTCTCCTATAGAATTAAAGTGCGGGATGATGCCGCCGAGGCCCAACGCTCAGGGCCGGCCGAGCGACCGTAGTCTCAACGACGTCGTGTGTATGCGATACCTGCTGCGCCCGCGCATGGCGATACGCAATAAACTCGCGAACAATGGGCATACGCGGCGCTCACATGATACCTTCATACAACTTGATAAAGAATCCATGTTTTGGTGTTGTGTCTTATTAAAATCGATTAGCATAGTTCATGCTCAATAATGGATGTATATTTAGTTTTTTTTTTTCTAATAAACTGAGGGTGTATCTGGAATATCCGGAGTGGAAATAGCTTAATACTTATAAAGCTATAAATATTGTAGTCATGAGATTAATGAGTAATTTAAATTTAACCTAAATTACTAAAGTGATTTATTTATCAAAAAGTGAGAATATGTCCATAAACACGATTTTGGATGTCTCCTGTTAAGGGGAAGACACTTTGTATTTATGTTCTTCATAAGTATCACCAACTTGACCACAATATAATTAATTATTTGTCACTAGGCTAATCTATCATCATCATCATCATCTCAGGTTTCCCCGAAAATAAAATTTAGACTCTTATATTATTATAACTATTATATTATTATGGGTTATGGGTAAAGAAACGTATCTAGGCAGTTCATGGCTTGCTTAACAAATTTAAATATGCATAACGCGATAGGTATGTATACCTCCTCTAAGAAAAACCCTTTTAAGAAGGACTATAAATAGAAACGCTTATATTAACCACTAGGCTAGTTCTCTGCTATACCAGAACTACATACTTGGTATGTTGAATAACTCGTTAGCGAGGGCATAATGCCCTATACGTTCTCCGGTTACCATGTGATACTAAACTTATTGACTTGGCATAAGGGTCATTTACACGATATCATTTTTGTTGGAATAAGAGCAGAAATATTCGACAGTGAGATTAAATCAATGTCGTGGTCTGTCTGCCGGGTTGGCGTACCACTGGTCAGTTTCTTTACTCGTCAATTTCACTAATTCACCAGTTTACTCATTAGACAGTTTCGGTAGGTTGACAATTTCGCTAGTTAGGCATTTCCCTGATTCGTCTGTTTCCTCCTTCGCTAGTTTTGCTAGGACCTACGTGTAGACCGTTACATAAAAAAAATGGAGAAATTGACTCAATCTAGTAAAATGGTCATTCTTATCAATCATAGTCATCAGTCATCACCAGTTAGCATTATATTCATGGTCATTCGGCCAGTGACACAACTACAACTGTAGGCAGCTTCCTCTTCCTTATCGTTGTCGGATTAAAAACAAAACTGAGACTTTATTGTGTGACTAATAAGACTTATTTTACTTTTTCTAGTAAGTTTACATTAGGTAACTTTAACCAAAAATTGCAGTTAATAATCATGAAAAACTTATCACAAACTTTTACTTTTTAATCTATGGTTTCATCTGCTCGTTCAAAATATTTAAAAGATGTAGAACATAGATTTTTAATTGCATTATTTTTTATGTCGAAAAGTAACTTACTGGTGGACATGACGTATTAAATAAAAACGTAGGAACAAAACAAAAATAGGGGAATAGGCTCTCTTATTCCTTATTCAAACACGGAAACCTACCGAAAGCGGAATCTGAACGAATGTGTACTAAATCATTATAAAATTGTTTGTCCTGTGGCTACCATCGCCTATCCTATAACACAAGCAACGCCACAGGACCAAAACACAGACAGGTTTTGTCACAAAACTATTATATTAAGTCTAGAAAGCTGAAATTTGGAACACATTGTAACTTAAGCATCCGCTAAGAAAGGACATTTGAAAATTGCATCTCAGTGTAAAGCCAGGGGTCGCTAGTCTGCTATAAGAAGGTGTCATTAATGGTTTTCTACTTTTTGATGCGAATGTTCTATACAATTAGGTCTTAATAAGTTTCTTAATCAAAACTAAAAACACACAAAACTCTTGTGAAGATAGAAATATGAAAAAAAAAACTTTTCCAAAGTAAACCAATCTTTTTATATTGATGTACCCTACAATACAGTAGTGTACAGTTTATTTAATCATAAAATTAAATCAGTACATTAAAATAATATTAACAAAAGCCTTGCAATATAAGTACGTACGATACGAATCATACGAATTGCCTGCAAATAGCATTCTTTATGAAGCGGCTGTCCATCAAATGCGTTCGCCCGCTTCCTCCTTCAGAATATCATTTATTTTCTTGAAGTTTTATATTTTTATCAACTTCGTTCGTGTATCTCGAAAACAGTGTGTAGGTACTTTCTTTTCTAGACAGTACTTTTTTTAGTCTCGTGGCAGGCAAAGATATATTATTTTGATAGTGGCTGGCGTTTACCAGTCATTTGGGAAGCCCGTTTGACGGCAGTATTATTATTATCTGCTTAGTGGCCTTTTCTGTCTTATAGAGTACCAGTATCACTTCGTCCATTGCTGAAATATTGTGATCGCCACGGCAGTAACCATCCCTTTACAGAAGCCCACTATGAAATAATATCTAGCATATAAGCGGTTGTGTTTCGTTGAGTGAGTAAGGGATGCCAGAACCATCCCTTCTATGGTCAACAGCGGATTTGCAGCACCTATGACGTTGCTTGTGTTTTAGGCGACGGTAACCACATACCATCAAGTGGATTGTATGTGTATGCGTAACGAATTTCCCAGCGTAAAAAGGGGTTAATCAAGGCGGCAGAGTATATTATGTACTAGATTAGATCGTTTTATTTATTTATTATAATGTCACATTGTATACTTTAAATTTTTTTTAGGTAAAACAATGATTAACCAGTATTACTAGAATACAACAAAGCAATTCTGTTATTATATGCGTAAACACAGGATCTTAGGTTAAACGCACATTTACTTAGTATGTTACAGTTTCCAAATCTTTTAGACAATAAAAATATTTATGAAGTAAACACGGAAATATTGAACCGGTTTAAAGTTATTTAAATGCGCAGAGTATTTACGCTTTTGTTTTAAATTGGGCTTGATTGCCATATAGTATTTTTCCATTAATGTAGACGTAAACAAATATGTTATATTTAGTTTATGCAGAAAAAATGCATTATAATTTATTCTAAAATGTGAAAGGCAATTCTTGAAAAAGCGCCAATCAACAATATTTATCCAATGCTTGTCGTATGCAGTTTAGAATGTTACATACTTGTATAATATTCAAAATAAAATATATTAGATGTTTTATCAGACATGAATTTTAAGTATAATTGTTTTTGTGTTTAATAAATTATTAATTAAATAACACTTACCTATTATTATTATTATATTTTATTTCTATTTATGTGACAAGCATTAAACCATCGTTTAATTTTCGCAGTAATATATTAGTCTTACTTCTACAATATACATATGTGTTTAGTTGTGTCCATAAGGACAATATTGTCAAATTCTCAAGTATGCAAGGACTATAAGAAGGGTCAGATTACAGACACAGTCCTCGCGTAGATATTAAGTTTATTTTGTTGCTTTTAATGATAGACAGCCTAGATGTTTTAAGGAACTCGGTCAAGCGAATTATTATACACAAGGACACAAGGATCAAGTCCCCACGCGATTAATTCATTTGCGTTGCGTAACTATCAGGTGTACCTTAACACCATTTAAGTATACCTGCGTTGCTGAGGTCGTATTATGCATAGTTTCTGCATAAACGCGTTAAATGCCCTTAATCCTTTTAGCATCACGTTTTTTATGCAAATCACTAGGACGAGATAACAAGTATCAAGATTGTTCGAGATCTTTCTTGTATCAAACGAATAATACAATGTTGTAACAACGTAATCCTTTTATTAGTACCAATATCTTACCTATACTTTGCTATTTTCTAAGGTAATCCTAATTTTTCAAATCTCACAGAAAACTACCGTAAAATAATTGTTAAAATTAAAATTAAATAAAAGTTGCATAAAAAGTCTTAAATATAAATTAAACTAGTAATAAAAAATATATCAATCACATTGTTTATTCCTATAAAAATGTCGTCTTCTTCCTTAAACAAACAGCGTAAATTAATTAATTTACGCTGTTTGTTTAAAGAAGATATATCCGATTATATCCGTAGAGTAATTATGGGTTGTTGAAAAAGTGATTGATTGGATGCACGCGGTAAGCGCTATGTGAAAAATGCAATGTGCGTATTGATAGTTGCATCTCGTTCGCCGTGACATTCGCTAAACTTGGCTTTCGAAGGTAAACATCATAAAGCCACACGCAGTCAAACAGTTCATTTCAAAATCGAAGCCGGTTTTAGTTTTCGCTGTAAATTCTAGTACGAGTATGTAATTTGTGTGATCATTTTGAAATCAAAATGAATGAATTTAAAGGCGCGTCTACACTGTACATACATAATAAGTATAAAATGCGCGTATATTATCAAGAAATTAAAGTAAATTTTGGCAATTTATTGAATCACTGGACGTATAATAATAAGCTCTAAGTTCCAGCATGGTTCCAGCATAATTCCTTCTAAAAATTTAAATATCTGGATATTAATATAAATAAAAACTTTTTTCTGCAAAACTATTTGTTACAATTTTAGTTTAATGAGTATACTGCTCATACGCTATTTTAATGAGTTATAATTACTGTAGTTAATTTAGGGCATTAAGTGATAATAAAAATATATATATATATTGACAATAGAAAAAAGGTTTCATGTTTTTCATTCTTATCTTGAAATAAAGAACGAAAGAAACACTTTTTATATGAATACCGACACAAAGTGCAGAAAAAACAAGTTTCGTACTTGCGAGTACAAAATAATTATTACACCTTCATTCCGTGAATATGCTCTGCTCTCCCCGTCTGTAACATGCTTTAAATCCGTTAACATAATTTAATATCACATATTTATTAAACTTGTTAAACATGTTATTACAGTAATTAATAAGTTTACAACACCCTCAACATAAAATATGATTGTAAATAATGTTTTATTTGATAGCCTTTTTTGAAATCTCCTTTGATTTCTTTTGGATGTTATCAAATAGTTGTCATGAAAGAAGTGTCAATTTTTGGTTGATTCCTATTAAAATTTAGCAAACATTTCGTTTATAGGTTAGAGTAATATTCCGAGGAAAATTTTTCTGTCTGACCTGGAAATAATGTTAAAATTATTCATTCATTTCTGGTTGGATGTGAGCGTTTTAATGGCATTTATATTTTTTCTTTCTTTAACATATAAATGTATTGTTAAAAATATCGTTATTATGCCGCTAGTAAACAGTGATCTTTTTGAATATTTTGAAGCAAAGAAAGAAAATTTTATTAGAATAATATATACATTAAGTGTTATATAATACAATAGAATTTGTTTTGTTACAGTGAAAATGGAGGTGCTACAAAGGTTGGTGGCGGGTTACCACGATTTGATGGACAACAAAAGCGACCAGAGGGTCAAAGATTGGCCATTGATGTCCTCGCCATTTCCTACAATGGCTATATGTCTTACATACGTCTTCATAGTTAAAGTAAGTATAAGTACTTAGTATATTAATGCAAATATTTATAAATCCAAAATCTCTTTCTCTTCTTCTCGTAGAGCTATCTTCTATCGGAGGTTGGCTATCATCATGACTATCCTTCCTCGAAGCGGCGGCTCGAAACACCGAACTGGTACTTTGGTCATACCATTCGCGGAGATTCTTGAGCCAAGAAGTACGTCGTCTGCCCCGCTTGCGTCTACCTTACCTTGTATTTTTCCATGCATGATCAGCTGCAGGAGATTATACTTCTCGCCACGCATGATATGTCCAAAAAGTAATCCAAAATCTAAAATGAATATATGTCAATCTCAAGTCAATCTATACAAGTTTCTATAGTTAAAAGTTTGAAACTATTCTTTTAATTAATGTTCACCTACTTTGTTGGACAGATATTAAAGGCATATAATATAAAGGGTTAGCAGCCTCGTAATAGGATGTAAACTATCAAATAGAAAAGGTCCTTTCACAATGCACTGAAGCACAAAGCGTGCTTATGATGAGTGTAGCTTATGATAAATAATTTTTTCATTATATATTACTTACAAACTTTCACATTTGTAATATTAGTAGGTACGATAACACCTTCTATAATTACGCGTTAAACAATAGGCAAAGTGAAATTTTAAACTAGTCTTCTTGAATTAATCAAAAAAAAAAAACGCAACTTTCTTTCAAATTAGTGTTTTTTTTTCAGATATTGGGTCCGAAACTAATGCAGAACAGAAAACCGTATGAGCTGAAAAATGTACTAATAGTTTATAATCTATTTCAAGTGATATTCAGCTGTTGGCTTTTCTCCGAGGTAAGACAATTTTCTAGTAAGTAGTATGTATTTAATACTGTGAATAATCTAGAGTATATTGTGTAATTTATGAATACGGAAATGCAAAATGTGTATGATATTGCAATTAGATTGCTGTCAGCAAAATAGGAGAAAAATATTAGTGTAGGATTGTAATATTTATTTTTTATTAGTTTAGTGTTTCCTGGCAAGATTAACTATTGTGTATATAGTCACAAACCGAATCAACGCAGTGAAGCCGCGGGCAAAGATAGTTTTATATTTAGCAGTGCGGGTCCGTGGGTTAAGGTTAAGCCCCCAGTAGTCGACGCACCTGTGGTCGACGACCCCGATTGTAATAAATTAAATTAAATTTTTTTTTTGTGTTTTTGCACTTAGTACAGACTTGTACACAATTTTACTTGTGCGACAATTTAAATTATTAGTAAAAATTACATATAACATTAGTTAATTTTGTTATTAAATAATAAATTCTCCTATGAGCCAACCCGTGGGAAGCACAAGAACTTGACCTTAGTACATTATGTGGTTATTTTTTTCTGTTCAGGCGGTTGGATCTGGATGGTTCACGACTCACAGCTTTCGATGCCAACCCGTCGACTATTCAAGGTCACCTCACGCTATGCGGGTAAGAACCGGGGATCATTACAATACATAATATACTGGTACTGCTCGTCTACGCCTCCCCATGAATCGGAGTGCGACGCCCGCGTTTTTCATTGACCTTTTGCATTGCAATTTGCATTCGACAAAGCAAGAAAGCTTGTGCAAACTATTTTATTTCCTTTTACCAATCTTTTATGAAGTGATACGGTTAGGCATGTTGTCTGTCCATCTCTATATAGAGAAACAATTTTACCTGTTGTTGGAATATTAATTGTCAATATCCCATAATGTATATATATTTTTATCGACAGCAAGCAATATTTATATTTAAGTCAGTCAAAAAAATCGCGTTAAGTCGCAAAAAATGGCACTGTCTTGATTTTTTTGGGATGTTGTTTGTGTAAAATCAAGTTTGCAGTTTCAAAAGACCTGTGCTTACTACACGGTGCTCGAAAAAGCACCGTGCAGTTAGCACAGGTTAGCTTTTCCGTAGAATGCACTTTTCAAAAGTCATAAGCGAAAACAAAAGAGCACCGTGCAGTTTAGCCACGGGTGTTTAGCACAGGTCTTAACTGCAAACTTGGCTTTACACTATTGGTATCTAACCTAACAACATCGTAAAAATCAAGATAGTGCAATTTTTACGACCTAAAATGTCTTCAGTGACTGACCTAACCTAATTGGGAAATACCCAACTAAGTAAACAACAAATAAAATTAAATAATTGTAAAGACATTTTTGCTTAGTGTTTTTTTTTTATAAATAGGTTTTTTTCGGTGTAAATATTTATAATTGTTATTAGCCATAAAATTAATCATTTACATTTCTCCATTTAAAATCGGACCGGCAAGCACAGGGTAGGATGTCCACACTGACCGGACCATTTGGAAAATTATAGCGAGGTCTATGTCCAATAGACGTCCTTCGGTTGAAATGAATACGAATTTTTTACTCGTCTAATTTTTCTACTGTGTTTTTGTAATAAACTGTATGTAATAAAAAGGTTTGTAATAAACTGGTTAGATTGTTTGTTAATATTGCGATGTTCGTAGCTGATATTCAAGTATTTAAATAATATAATTATTTCTGTTGATGTAACTAAAAAATTAAATATTGATCTAGAATAATTCAATCAGCGTAAAATTTTTCATATAATAAACAGAGTGAATGACGTCAATAAGCTTCATTTACATATCTTTTACCGGTTTATAAATCTGCATTCGCTGTTTAACTGGTGAATTCATTTTTATCTTATACCTTCACGTTCTGACACAAGTCTATTTATATCTGGATTTTTTTTTTGTGAATGTTCTCCGACGCGATTACAATAAATTGCATAGTTGATACTATAGGTATATCTTTTGCGAAAGTTTAAGATTTTTGAATACCTACGCTTACCGGATCTATTTGCCTCTGTCATTGGTCTGCCTGTATAACCGCTAACTCCTTGATCAACGCTAGCTTTGATACAGTTTTCACCATAGTTAGATCATTTTCACGGAATGTTTATGTATGTAATAATTAAATTTTCATTTAAGTAGAAAAAAAATTGCAACCGCCATGCAAGTCGCCGAAATATAAATTTACATGGCTCTTTATGTAAGCTGAACCGTAAGTATGTAACCGAATCACAAATTTTAATTTAATAACATTTAAGTATTCTATGATAATAATAAATGTAAATTGTTATTATTTACAGACGGCAAACGGATGTTGGTGGTATTATTTTTCGAAGTTCACGGAGTTTTTTGACACGGTAAGCTTAATAAAATACTGTCATATATATATATATAATTTAAAACAGGATATAAAACATATTAATTTTAGACCAAGAATAAAAATATATAAAAAAGACCCGAACCAAATTCCATGGTGACCCATCCCCACTGACTTATTCCAGAAACAAGTGATCTTAGGTACCTCTTGGTATATTGTCATTCCTGTTCACGACAGAGAACAGTTTTAAGATCTAAATTATTATAGATTTTTTTGTTTGTTCATTTTTTTTGTATGTAACATAAAATATTGTTTTACCATGTAATGGTGAATAAAACTCTTTCTTTCTTCTTTCTTCTGTCTAAGCAAGAAGTATATAATATAGATGGATGAAAGAAATTTTCGAAATTTTCGGGCTGAGGTGGTCAAAAATAAAAATTAAGAGCTGTCCCGCACACGCCGAACCTGAAATGTGTCCTCTTGAACATTTCAATGACATGGACGTGAATGTAATCAACCTCAACATTGTAACATGCTTTGAAATAATTTGTATATATATCATATTTTTATGGTGTAGATTTACGCATTGCTCTCGTAAACCTCAAGGTTCGCATAATCTTAGTTGCTTTGTTTATTTCCGCAAGCGACATGGTCACGTCCTATCATATTTACATACAACTATCTAACTGGACACGTCTGTTTGTCCACTCCGAGTTGATCCATGACTCGTTTTAATTCATCTCAAGACGTTTCTACAAAGTTCTATGGCTTGTAAGTAAGTACAGCAGCTGTCGTCTGTGAGTTACGTTACACATTATTGGGAGTTTTTCTTTTAGAAATAATTTTTTGATAGATTGTTTTAGATAATTCATTATTTCATTGCTGCTTGCGTCTTATCTATACTAATATTATAAAGAGGAAATATTTGTTTGTTTGTTTGTTTGCATTGAATAGGCTCCGAAACTACTGGACCGATTTGAAAATTAACTGATTTTCATGAAACTTGGTAGATAAACATTTAGACGTACGGGACACAGGATAGGCTACTTTTTTCACGCGGACGAAGTCGCGGGCGCCAGCTAGTATTCAATAATTTTATCTACATACTTACAAGTAAAACGTATATGAAAGTGCACTATTGTCTTTATATGATTTAACAATTTTAAACTATTACACAAAACTAATAAATTTAAATTATTGATTTGATTTAAATAAAATTAAATATAAAAATATTATAAAATGAAGTAGCTGTTTCCCCGCTAATTTCTTAAAAATATTTTATAAATTTTATTTATATTTATATTTTATTTTATATTTCAATAATTTAGGCTTTGTATAAATAACTTAAGTAACTAAGTAATTCCGATATTCTCTTTCACCGTTTATTGGGTTTTGAATCTATTCAGAAAAGGCATCACAATTATTTTAATCCGACCGCAGATAGGAGAGGCCTCAGAATCGTTCACACTGTACAAATATTCAATTTATTTTGATCTTTTCTGAATTATTGTCGCATTTTTTACGACAAACACGCAGATAGATTATAGTGGAATGTAAATAAAAGAAGTGCCATATTATTATCATGTAGAGACGGCGGCGTCAGTCATATTAAAATTGAAATTCTAGCGACTAAAAAACAAGACTAGAATGTGTGTAGAACATAATAAGAAACACAAAACAGCACATGTACTGTTGTTTACGGTGGTGTTTGTTAGCGTTCTCGTCTAGTTTTTTTATTGCCTTGCTTCGCTTTCAATTCAATGTGAATCCTTGGATTGTTTTCGGTATTTATGAAGCTATGAAAGTTTATAATAGTAATGATTTAGTCTTCTTCTTTCGTCAAGCGATTGGTATTGTTATGGTAATTGATGAAACGGTAGTTATAGCTAAGCTAAAAACATATGAAGTAGTTATGAAGGCTTAAGGCTAATTAACACAATAGTAATTTCTTTAAGGAATTGATTAAAAAAATTGCATTAAGCTCTATTATTATTCAATAATTTCATCAGAATATATTACATAAATACTAGCTTTTGCTTGCGATTTCTTCTGAATATTTTTACAAATTATTTTAATATTTTTCAAGATAGAACCAATTAATATTCACGAAATATCATTGAAAACTATTCGAGGTTTCGGAGATTAGCGTGAACGAACATATTATTTGATGACATCAAATTTTTTTTTAAATCGATACTTACTTACTATACTAATATTATAAATGCTAAAGTTTGTATGGATGTATGGATGTATGGATGTTTGTAACTCTTTCACGCAAAAACTACTGAACCGATCACCATGAAATTTTTCATACACGTTTTCTGGGACACCAGAAAGGACATAGGCTACCTTTCATCCAGAACGCGGACGAAGTCGCGGGCACCAGCTAGTAGATTATATATTATTATAAATCTCCTGTAAGTGACTATGATTCATGTAGCAACAATAATCTCCCTTTTACAAACGACGAAAAAGCCTATGAATGAATAAGGGCTTCCCGAGTCGATTCCTCTATTGCCTTATCCCACGAGGTTTTGTGTTTCTTGGTGCCGCAATATGGCAATCAAGTTGCCAATAAGCCTGTTTTCTGCTGTTAAATATAAAAAATAAAATTGATGTTTTTTTTTGTATAATTACAGATATTTTTTGTGATGCGCAAAAAGTTCGATCAGGTGTCGAAACTGCACGTGATACACCACGGAATCATGCCGATGTCTGTGTGGTTCGGAGTGAAGTTCACGCCAGGTCAGTATATCTAATAAATTCTATCAACTTCATTCTATTGGTATATTTTGCACACTCGATAGTCATCGTTACTTGCAAGTTTTTTATCTTCACATTTTTGTGTTTTATATCACATACGTATGTTAGATTGGTCTAATGATGTAACCTATAATCTGTATATAAGCGTGTTCTTATATTAGTTAATTGTTGATGTGTTATATTGTACCTTAAGTTTTCCAACTAAAAAAAAAAACATAAAAAAATGGATAAAGCATAAATGGCGCTCTTTCAAGTTAAAGAGTAGGTATATAATATAAATGTCAGTAAAATATATTTTACTAGCTGTTGTACGCGACTTCGTCCTCGTAACTTTATAAAATACTAGCTGACCCGGCAAACGTTGTTTTGCGAAAAAATAAATTGTTGGGGTGGACCACCCTTAACATTTAGGTGTATAAAAAATAGATGTTGGCCGATTCTCAGACCTCGGGTAGGTCAGAGAATCGGCCAACATCTCAACCTCAGACCTCGGATAGGCACACAAAATTTCATCAAAATCGGTCCAGCCGTTTCGGAGGAGTTTGGCAACAAACACCGCGACACGAGAATTCTATATATTTGATAGCCTATGTTACTCGCTGATAATGTATCTTTCTATAAGTAAAAGAATTTTCAAAATCGGTCCAGTAGTTTTTGAGTTTATTCATTACAAACATACAAATCCTCTCTCTTTAAAATATTAGTATAGATAATTTTACATATTTAATGAGGATAATCTTATACACATATATTTAGTTATACATTTTTTTTCCTCAGATTTTTTTTCATCGAACACGTCACTGGAGTTTTTCTTCTGACATCACCACACACAACATCTTACTCCGTCATCTTATCTCGCACCTCATTATAACAATTAAACTTTTTTTAACTTCTCAATAAAGGCACATTACAACTTGTAAAATACATTAAGATATGAATTAGCTTCATAAAAAGTTCAAGGAAACATTTGTATTATAAAACTTCAAAAGAAAACTGTGTTAATAAAAAATAAGTAGTCTTTTTTAAGTTGAGTTTAACCCGTTTGTGGTTTGACTATTAACCACAAACAATTTATATCTAAACTAATATTATAAAGAGAGAATATTTGTATGTTTGTAATGAATAAACTCAAAAACGACTGGGCCGATTTTGAAAATTCTTTCACCTATAGAAAGCAACATCATCAGGGAGTAGCATAGGCTATATTTTATAAAGTTACGCAGGCGAAGTCGCGTGCGACTGCTAGTTAGTTACTAATATTATTGATGCGAATGTGAGTTTGTTTGTTTGTTAGGCTTTCATGCCTCAACTACTCAAGCGATCCATACGAAATTTTGCATACACGTTGCTGGTCCGTGGCCTCCAATCGAGAACCTTCTAGCCCCAGCGGCCGTCGTACTTATCTGGTGTTTGCGTGTTTATTAAACTCCAAGCTGTGACCTAGCTAGTGAGCTAAGAACGCCATATAAACGTCTTGCTTTGAGCGTTTCGTAAAGCTAATCTTTTTGTTTTATATGGGCTGTAAAAAATGCTTTTTTTTAATGCTCGCAGGTGGCCATTCCACTTTCTTCGGCATGTTGAATACGTTCGTACATATAGTGATGTATTCGTACTATTTGCTGGCTGCCCTTGGACCTAAAGTGCAAAAGTATCTGTGGTGGAAGAAATATTTGACTGCGATGCAAATGGTAAGTCAAATTCAGGAGGATCACAGATGATTGTGTGTTGCTTAATTTATTATTTCATGATTCATGAAATAATAAATTAATTCATGAATTCGATATAATTGAAAGACGTTATGGCTTTTTATTCTGTTTTTGTGACGGGCGTTAAAAATGCGAGACAATGATTATTTTTGTTCATGAAGCTTACTTACGTGTTTATTTTTAGTTTTTAAAATATTTTTTAAAAAAGATCATTGTAAAAGCATCTATTCGACTGGTGACAGATTAAATTACATAATTTAATAAGTAGGTACATACCAAATATCTATGAACATTTACAAAAGTTGATAACCAGGATGCTGTAAATTAGCCATTTTGCAAGATATTTTGGATATTTAATAACTTGGTAACTTGGTAACCGCTGTTACAGTAGTACAACCAAGAAGTACTACTGGTACCTAGTACAAATGCTACAACGTTATTACAATTTTTTTTTTCGAAAGGTACACATACAGCACAAACAAAAACTTGTAATAGGTATAGGTAACACAAGGCAATTTTAAGGTATACACAGATAAACAACAAAATAGAAATTGAAACGAATGATAACATAAGCATAGCAACTAAACAATAATTATTAAACTACGATTATTAAATATTATTAATTATAACTTAAACTTAACTTAAATTAAAATAAAATAATAAGAAAAAGGAAACAAAACGAAAAGAAAAGAAAAGAAAACCATTCAGTTAAACAGTATAGCCGTTATTAAGCGTAAATTGTTACGCTTAATTTCCGCTGATTTACAATTAAATATATCAATATCAGCACTCAGTCCGCCGAACAACACGTTGAGGTTTCTACTCTACTATAAATTAATTAATTTAAATTAATAAATTTGTAAATTTTTGCAGGTCCAATTTGTACTGGTGTTCCTTCACGCATTCCAACTTCTGTTCATCGACTGCGACTACCCTCGCGCGTTCGTTTGGTGGATCGGAATGCATGCCGTGCTCTTCTACTATCTCTTCTCTGATTTCTACAAGCAGGCTTATTTGAAGAAAGTGAAGGTACTTTGTTTTGTTCATGTCATCATTAAAGTAATTAGTATTATATATGTTTATATATATATTGCAGAAGTAAACAGAGTGGAAAGTAGAATGTCTAAAACCAAAGGTCTTCTCCTCTTTGAATGACTGTAATTATTGTATATATTTTTTATTGAAAGAAAGACATCAAATAAAATAGGATTATTTTCAATACTAACTTAATACATTTTTGATAAATGGCGGCAATAAAATTAGATAAAAATTGATCATCCGCTTACAGAAGACCAGATTACAGATTGTTGCCAGATTGCTCTTTCACGCAAAGACGGCTAAATGGATTTGAATGAAAGTTGCCACATAGATTGTTTATTACCCAGATTAACATATAGGATCTTTTTATCCTGAAAAAATGTCAGGTTCCCGTGGGATAGTCTCTAAAAATATAAAAACGAAGTGGCGAACGAACGAACGAAGCTTACGAAGTCGCGGGCATCAGCAAGTAGTTGCGTACTTGTATAAGACTCAAATTAATCTTAATGACTTAAGTATTTCTAATTTTTTTCAGGACGCCAAAGCTAAGGCGAAAGTAGAAGAAAGTCTTAGAGAAACAAGGAGTGACAGTAAGGAGATGAAACTGCCGTTGCTAAACGGATTCAGCAATGGATCGGCCCTCGGTGACGTCAGGCAACGGATGGCCAGTGCGGTCGCGTCGCAGTGACACTTGTTAGAACTATTACGAGATTGAACTCGCGAACAAAATGTGATTTAACATCAGCTGCAACTGGTAGACTTTAATCTCGGTTGAAAGCTGTGAAAGCTCAATTTTGTACATTTTTCATAGTGTTATCATTTAGTGTTATTAGATTTAATTTATTAAACTTAACACCGATTGCGTTTTTTTATAATTATTCGATAGAATTGATGTTGGTTGCTGTTCAGGCAGCAGATTGATTTTTTCGGGTTTTATAACTTGTGTTGTTAAATTATGTCTCTGTACAAGAATGCATTGTTAATTTATTGGCAGTCATAATAGGTGTCTGAAAAATTAGAGGTATTATATATAATATTATAATCTTTAAAAAAATGTTTTGTAAGCTTTTATTCCGTCCAAAAATGTATTACGTATATATGTGTTTAAATTTATATAAACGTGAAGACTTTGTATTTATTTGTTGTAATTATTTTAAGCATTATTTTAATATTAGCAATAGAACGATAAAAACCTTGCAGTCTGAACATATTATATGTAACATATAACATAATATAATAAAATTTAAATTTTAAATTTTTATCATTGTCATCATTATGGGTAAATTAAAGAATTTTGATTGAAAAAAAAAAAACTACAAACTAAAACTATTGACCTAAATTTAAAAAAGAGATTTTATTGGCGTGATAAAATTGAAATTAAATATTAATAAAATGAAGTATTTATTCAAATAGATAAAAATTATTATATTTATAGTTAGTTTTATAATTTGATATTCGTGTTAAAATAAAAATAAAAAAGAACAATGTGCAATAAAGAGTTAGTTTATTACAATAGATAATACAGTTTATTGTATGGGTAATGAAATCTCTTTATCCTTATTATGATAAATGTGTTACGTTTTGTTTACCTACTTAGTCACAAATTTGTCACGGACTTGAAATTTTAAGTACATATATAAATATAAATGCTATAATTTTAGACACTTTATTTAGAAAGTATTTGCTCATAATAACTGTATGTGAATTGCCTTAGAAAATTGTACAATTATTTTTTGTAACGATGGAAATGTGTAGATTTCATTTCATTGTTGAGATCTATGTGAATAAAGTTCTCAAATAAAAGTTTTGCGGTTTTTTTTTAAGAATGAACATTAAGAAAAACTTCCATAAAACATCTTTGCGGTTTACGAGTAGGTTGTGTTAAGTTGTGTCACTAAGTTAAATATACATGCTTAGGTTGGCATATCAGTTGCTACATCAGGAAGATGTTAACGTACCTATTACCACAAAGAGCTCGTTTATTTTTTTTAATAAGTATATAAATAAATTTAAAATATGCTAAATTGCATTTTAAATATATTTTTTTGAGCAAAGTTAAAATGCATGTTCAACAACCCGCTCTAGTCGGAGCCAATGTTCAGTAGCAGAATGTACAAAAAGCAAACGGTAATGGGCTCTGGTATTCCTTACTCACTTTATATGACTGCGAAATAATAAATAAATAATAAATAAACAGACTCCTTTCACAAAATAAGAATGATGATTATTTGTTGCCCAACAATTCAAACAAAAAATATCACGTAGAAACTTAATAATAAATTGATTCACAGTGGACCAATTTATTATTGAAGATGTTAATTTAGAAAAGAAAATAAAAAAGATGCGATTCGTGTGGAGTTTCTTTGGCCGTTCTTCTCAACTGAGGAATGCATACCTTTGGTAGTGAACGTGCCATTCTCTGCCATGCTCTGACGTCGAAAAGCGATTTTGTAAATCCTATTTTGAATAAAATGTTTTTGAATTTTGAATTTTGAAGGAACTACCTTCATTAGTCCTTCTGGTATAATTAGTCGCTTCTCCCCTTCTCGACGCGATATACTTCGCATTCCCTAGTAAACTGGGGTAAACTGGGTTAACTGGGATTGTTCGATGAATAGTGAAAGAAGACAACCTTGTTTGTGAAAAATAATAATATTATATTCTACTTGGTTACAATATGTAACATTATCAATTCTGTGTACTCTACAATAAGTGCGACATCTATTGTCAAGTAGTAAAAATAGCACATACCTAGTTTCAGTTAAATCAAATCTTTGAAATGAAAGAGGTTCTTCTACTTGCCGATAGATGGCATAATATTTCAAATTGATATGCATAGTTTTTTTACTATGCACTAATCTACATCTCCGACTCAATTAATAAATGTTTCATTCTTTCATAAGGTCATTAACATTAAGTGTTGGTCAGCTTTTACATATTTGTTTGTATTTTTTGTAACAGATTTATACATTTAGTTAGATGGATGCGTTTCACAGTGATTTCAATATAAATTTTATCACCAAACCAATAATCTGAGAAAAATGCCTTTCCTACTTAGGCAAAGATGACGGTATGTTATGTAGTTTACATTAGTATGTATGTACTCCTACACTTCTCATTAGCATGCTTATCTATCTCAGCTTATCTATTTCATCATAATCATCATCATCTCAGCCGTAGGATGTCAACTGCTGGACATAGGCATAAGCTTCCACCATATTGTCCACATTGTGTGTGGATGTCGCACACTGTGCTTGTCAGATGTGTTTTGTCAACAATTCCAAACCATGATGGAAAGCTAGCTAAACAACCGCGGCTGTTCTATATCTCAAGCCCACTACTGCTTCAGGTTCAGGACAACGCTAGAAGGTCGCTATCGCTAAATTAGAGGAGCTGCGATTGAAATGTCTCCAACATACTCCACGGCCTTGCTCCAACAGTTTACATTTTCCAGACAACTTCTCGCAAGGAAAAAAAAAATAGTTCAGGTGAGGCAGTCCAAATAGCTTCAAAGATTTTATTGATTCTCGCTCCCACAATTTCTTCAGCAAATGAGCTATGAGATAGCGAAATTGCATAGATAACAATACATACTTTGATTGATTAAATATATAAAAAATATTTTTATCAATTATTATTAAACGTCAATTTCATATGTAAGGACTTAATATAAACCATATTTGGACTAGCTGTTGCACGCGACTTCGTCCGCTTAACTTTATAGGTATAATATCTTATGTTACTCGCTGATAACGAAGCTTTCTATAGGTGAAAGAATTCTTAAAATCTGTCTAGTAGTTGTTCATTACAAACATACAAATATTCTCTCTTTATTAAAAACGCAGTTAATTTTCAGTCACCGTCACGGGGAAGCTATAGGCGTAAGCCCGTTACTAGTGACTTAACGTTAAAGTAATAAGAAAAACCTATGTCCAGATCAAGTCCAGACACGTTATCTGATTATGTTTTTCTAAGTAGTTAGTACTCTAGGACGGAATGATTTTAAGGCAGACTAATACAATACAAGGGCACAATGGTTTTCATATATGGAATTTTTATAACCGATTACATATCTTCTATTGATGACTACTCGTACATGTTCTATTGTTATATTGTGATATCTTTTGTCTGTAACTTTGTCGCTATTCGCCATCTACTCGTATCTCGTATATACCTGCATATAAATTGTTCAATAGTTCTCACGCGCTTTGAGAAGTGACACGAATTGCACAAGCCATTGTCTTTTATAAAACTTTATTTACAATGAAATATTTTACAATCTATAGTTTTAACTTAGCCTATTGTACATAAGAAATAAATTCATTATTTCGCATTCTGCTTAATAAATACCTATTAGATATATCGGCAAGCACGTTCTTGGACACGAATTTGTTAGGTTAAATTGTGATTTCTTTATTCGAATCTTGCTCTCCTAAGCTAGATGCGTACGTAACAATCTTAATATCACAAATAATTTAGGGTAACTACTGATAAGCCTCTTTAGATATCCAAAGCAACAAGACATGATAACTCCGATGAAAATATTTACAAAAGTTTCAATCGATATTTACAGCTGTAGTTACTGAATAGTTGAAAATTTAGAATAAAAAGGAATTAAGATTAAGTGTACAAATTCGTAATAAGTAAATTACAAATGACTTCCCTAATTATTCAAAAGTATGTAGATTTTTCTCTGTCAGTAGAATATACTTTTAAAACCCGATATTTTTATCGGCCATGTCATCAATGAAAGAAACAAAAGTACAATTTGGGATGGAGACTCCCAAAGGCACAAATTATAACCAAAGAGGCGACTACTTTAATGGCAGTGGATTACAATGTTAAAACAATTTTATGCTTTTTTTGTTTTAGTTTTCCCGAATTCTTCTATATGATCGTACTCTGAGAATCCAGGATCCGAATCATAGTAAGCGTAATCGTAGCTAGCATCTTCTTTGCTTTTAGGTGGATTGGCAAATTGTGGTTGACGTGTGGTTGGGGGGCGTGGTGGATGCGTGGGTTGCGGTGAAGACGGTGACGTCACTCGCGTTAGAGGAACCGAGGTGGTCGTTTGTCGAACTGGCTGGTTATTTATTGGTAGAAAGTTCTGTTTTGGTAGAAAGTTCTGTTGCTCTGGCACTACCGGTGCTGGTCTCGAAGTGGTCGTGTATGTTTGGTAATAATCGAAGGTTCTCTGTGTGTTTACAGTCTGAGGCTTTGTCGTTGTTGTGTACGTGACAGGCTCTGGGGCACGTGTCTGCGGTGGCGAAGTAGGCGTTGGGGAAGGCCTGAACGGTCTAGGAACACCTGATTGAGACACTGCCTTCGGTGATTGTGTTTTTACTTGTTTAACATGATTTTGCTTTTGGTCTTCCGGTAGTCTGTTACCACTAGCAGCAATATTCAAAGAGTGAGCTCCAGATAAAAGCTCACGTTCGTATAATTCGGGTCTATATTGACCGTCGTCTTCTCCAGCTGGGAGGCGGTATTGACCGTCATCCTCGTCTCCATCAGCAAAATTAGACGCTTGTAAATTAAAGCCGATGTTTGTATTGTATGCAATAGAGTTCAAATTCGCAGGAGCAACGGGGCGTGACGTAGTTGTGCTTGTCGTCGTCGATATAGTCGTTGTAGACGCATAATAATTCTGTTTAGCCCCACCGAAAGGTACAAAGTTATTCTTTTCTGGTTCATATGCGACACTGTTAAAATTTCTATGAGAGGGTGTGCTGGTTGGAAAACTTTTGGGACTGTTGTAATCAGCAGTTGTGGGAGTACCTCTTCCAACATTTCCACCATTAGAATTGATTTCTACATTTTCTTTAGGATTGATTCGTGTGAAGTCATCCTTTGGGATTTCAGCCACGTTAAAACTGTTACGTATTTTAAAAGGTTTATTTTCCTTTTGGACATTGAATCCGGGGGTCGATTGTGCTTCGTAATTATATAACTCTACAAGTCCTTCTTTTTTGTGCAATTTGGGAGTGGACGTTGTCTGAACAAACGGTGTAGGAGAACTATTGGTGTTATAGTATCTGGGTTGTTTGGGTGTTACGCGACTGACTTCTACATACTCGTCTTTGTATTGAGGTGGAACATTTGCTGGTAGCGTTGGCGTCTGCCTGGATTGAGCAACTCTTTCGTTATAGTTTTGTTGAGGCTGCTGCGATTGTTGTTCAGGGAATTGTTGCCGCTGTGTATTCTGGACAAATGGACTAACTGGCGCTGGTGTAGTTTGGTAGACGGGACGTTTCCTAACGAGTTTCCGTTGAGAAGGTGCGTTGTATTGAGGCACGTTTAACAGATGTGGTGGAGGTGGTGGTTGTGTTGTCGTATATTGGGTTGTGCTTGGAGTTGTGCGTTGAGTTGTGGGTCTTCTAAACGATTGACGGGGAGGCGCAGTTTGCGCAGTCTGGGCAGGCTGTTGTTGGGGCGGTCTAGAAGCGACCTCGTCCCGACCGCGATCTCTTTGACCACTGAAGAAGTCCGAAGAGTGAGCAGCGCGAAGATCAGACACCGGTCCGGTGGACTGTGCATTGTTTTGTGCAAGACGACGATCACCAGTGTCGGCACGTTGTAGACCAAAGTCCGATTCTTCTTCACGATTTCCAGGAGAGGACAATTTCTTTGTGTCGTAACCTAATATCAGAAAAAAAAAGATTATTAATATCCTTACTATTTATTAAAATCTATAAATGAACTTCGAAATATCACTAAGAAATTATTATCTTTTATTTTTTCTTATTTATAAAGCGTTGGTTTTTCAGATTTTTTTAAGCAGGCGTTGTTATGACACAAATATCCGAAAGTAGCAGTATAAATGCAAGCGTTCCAAGCAGCTAAGTTATTCGCGATATACTATAAATGCATGTAAAGATTGTAGCTTTATTAAAAAAATACTCTGTTTATACTTAAACATTTTATAAAAATCTTATCAGGAGTGATTCTTTTACTGACCTTGAATCTCATATTAACCTTTTTTTTTTAAAGATTGTTTAAATTATTTTAACTGACTTGAAGATTTAATATATAGAAAACTTGTCTCTCATCTCTTTGTATTTTGATAAATTGATAGATCTATATTTTTTAAGCACTATTTGATTCTGTTAATACAATCATCTGGCTCTGTGGAACAGGTTTAACACAAAACACATTACTATTCAGAATAGCTGCACTCGAAAATACATAAATAAAGTGAGACTTGTAAAATGGGCACAAACGCTGACATTTAACCGACAATTAACTTCGTTTATTCACTATTTAACTGTTATACAATACTCATGTAATTCCTAACCTTTCGCTTCTAATAGAGAGGCCTCGAGTTATGGAGACGAAAGCTTGCATTTCGTAGCAAATTATTAATATTTGCTTGCAATTTCTGTCACCAATTACCCACTCTTGTAGTTACTTCGTTACGTTATTCATAATCATGCCTAATTTTAGTTTATTAATTTTAATAAATTTTTCGAACTGAAAAAGCAACAATATGTTATTGAAAATATACAGTTTTCTTTTGATCCATTTAAATGACGTTACTAAGTATGTAATTACTAAGGTAACTAAATTTGTAAACGAAAAAATATATAAATTATGTATTGGCGGGCGTTATTGTTAGTGGCAAAGCGAGCTCACCGGATCCGATCTTGTAGAGATCGAACTGACCATCGTAGAGGTCTGCGGGACAAGCCAACGGGTCATCGTCGCCCCAGTCGGTGCAGGTTTGGGCTTCTTGGTGGAAGAGGGTGCCAGGTGGACAGAAGAATCTGAAGTCTCTTATTCCGCCTCCCGCCACTCGGACGCACACGTGGAACGCTTTGCATCCTGACTTGGCGTCAGCGTAGTATGCACCGAGTATGCGACCTCGGCAGTCGAACCTCCCTGCACTCCCTGCTTACAAATATGACACCTTTATAAAATACATATACCAATTTACAAATAAACGTACATTTCGGAGACGGAGAAAGACAGAATAGAGCAAAGGACTCTGCCATCCCTTACACACGCACTGATATAAAAAATACATATACGTACTTATGTGATGTATATGCACAATGATTTTACTTCAAAAGCCTTCCAAAATTCGAAACTTTTAAGCCCGTCTGGCGGCAGTAACAACACTTTATAGAATCTCTTCCTAATGCCTTATCCTTAACCCTACTATACTCGGCAGCGCACTTACAAAACCTGTGGCGTTGCTTCTGTTATATGTAACTTATGGGCCACCTACCATTAAGTGGACAGTCAGCCTGTCTTTCAACCAGGACATATTATTATAATAAGTTACATAATAAATTATTTTCATAACTTAAGTACTTGTACACGAATCGATGAGTACAAGCAACAAAACGATTTTCGCTTTAAAACAAGTGCTTTTAAGCTTCTTGCTTATAAGATCTTAAGCAAAAACAAGTGCTGGGTGTAATGTTGTAACCTTCTACAGGAAAGGCCTTATGTTTATAAAGTGAATTTTCATATTATTTTTTGTACTCGAGAATGTATACTTGCAATACACTGTTTATTTAAATATTTCGATAAACATTTTGTTATGAAGGTTGTTTGAGCACAAATGGTTATTGATATTGAGGCCGATTGCGCGATGAACATTTGCTCATTAAACTGACAGCAATAAAGTGTTTACATAACATTTACATACATACATATAATACGTACATACATACATAATACATAACATCAATCTACGAGAATCTGCCGAAGACTTCTATTACAACTAAAATAGAATTCTTTGGAATCTGCAAAGCTAGTGATAAAATGAAAATGGGGTATGGCAGTGCCGTGTGTTTCATGTATACGTTACGAGTAATATTTTCTTTGGGCGTATTATATGTCGGTATATTCCAACGAATACAAATACCATATATACCAAAAAATGTTTGATCCTTTAGCTATGGAGTAGTATAATGGATATAGATGATAATCTTGGATAATATCACTTTTCCGATTTGTTTCCCAGCACTAGTAGACGTATTCTCGTCAAAAAATATTACAGGCAAAAAATAAAACCAGTAAAACCGATTCGTTTAGAAGTATGTAGCTACCCATTTGCGAAAACAAGCGTAATGAGACCAGTCAGTGTTGCGGTTACGTTGCTAACAACTTAAACATTACTATGTGCATATAATCTTCGGGTGAATGTTTGTAAAGAGCGGTGAGATCAGTCCAGTGGAGGTTAAATGGTGATGTTCCCATGTGTGCAGGGGAGGGGAGTCAGAGGCGGGGGACAGATGAGGTATTCGAGGGAGTGGAAAGGGGACAGGGGAGGGGATCCGAGTGTGGATAGCATCGCACGCGAGCGCCGCTTGCGCAACGAAGCGACGATGGTGCCGCAAGGTGCCTCAGCATCCTGCACGAAAGGTCACAGCACCATAGATCTGACTAGATAACGAGTATGGTTCAAACGCGACAACATTTAACGACTTTACATAATGTGGAATTGAGTTTTCTAAAACGTTCTTTGGTTTTTGAACAAATACCTACTTACTAGCTTTAAGTATTTGAACACAATCATACTGTGTTTTTTCTTTTAGTGTCTAAAATAGGTGAAGCATTCTCTGTAATCTGAATTTCCGTAATGTCTTCTAAGACCTCCAAGAGTTAAAAAAAACCCAATAGAATTATAGAAATTACCAACCATAATTATAGAAATAATTATACATGACTTATACTTTATACAAACGTTATAGACTAAACGAGATGAAATTTATAGAGGAGTTTGTATGGTCTCATCAGGCCATAAGTATTTTTTAAATTCCGTTTTGAGGTAAGAAATTATAGATTTTATAGTGTAATTTACTAATGAAGTTTCATAGATATTTAAGCTTGAAAGTATAAAAAAGTCTTTATATATTTTAGAATGTTGTCCCCATTTACAAAATCTTAAATATTCACAGGAAATTACTGAAATTAAGAAATACCTACCTTTATGACCATATTCTCCAGTGTAAGAAATAAAAAACAATGGCCTGGTTTTGAACGATGTCATTTGTTTTTACATTAGGGATGATTTGAATATAACGGAAAAACAAACGACTTGCTGGTCAATTCCGCCGTTGGTATTGCTTATATCTTCGGGAACTGCTGTAGTAGATGATAAAAAATAAATTGCGAAGAAAGCTGCACAGTTGTATTCACGAACAACAATGAAAAACATCGAAGGCAATAAAACTCAACCACATTTCTCTTTCACTTAATGTTCGAACACGTTAGTGTTAAAAGATATTAAGGAAAAGTAAAGAAAAGTTTGAGAGTAGGCACAGCTGATATAACGTCGTATTTTTCACCATAGTTTAGTAAATTGTGTTACCCAATAATGTGAATTATAATATTCTCTATCGTAATTTAGCATAAACTGGAGTGACGTAAAAATATATATGGTCGCTTTGCGACATCGGAAGTGGTTGGTTTTAGTTGCGTATGCTATGTTGTGATGCCATATAATATATTCCCATATATATTGTGCTAATGTATTCAGTGACGTAAGCCTAAATCTATTGTTGTGATGAGTCATTTGTAGTAATATTTGATCAATACAATTGTTACGTGAACGAATTCAGTGACATTAACCGCTATTATAAAGTGTAAAATAAGGCTTCGCGATCAATGACCTCCATGCGACTAGGTGCGTGATAAAACGCTAGGTGCGTACCTGCTAAACTTTGGTATTTTTATGTAAAAATACGCGACTGTATATTTTTAATCCCCGACGCCCTAAGCAAAAACGATGTTTTATAAGTTTGACGTGTGTTTGTGCATTTATGTATTTGTCTATGGAATTGTATCAACCAAACGGACGAATGACTTAAAAGGAAAGCTGACTTAATCAGGATAGTACTTAGCTATAATTTATGAACATCTGTTCAGGAGTTTGAATACTGACAGCCTATTTCCTAGTTGGCAAAGAAATTTCACTCACTTCCAGATGTAGGTACGATTTATGTAAAATTTGGTATACTGTTACTTCGTATCTGTTCCGGTCTATAATTCGTATACAATTTTTCTAAACTACGAGACTGATTTAGATGCGGTGGTCGCTATCACTTAGTTAGTAATTTATTCTTAAGCCATATATGCATTTTATGTACAAAAGTTCATGTTTTCTAATGGTTAGATGGTTACATGGTTTATGCAAATATCAATGCTGAACGATTGAATCTGAAACGATTCTCTATTATAAGCTGTATTGTATTTCATAATTAATTTGTTAAATAATCCTAACTAATATTATAAACTCGAATGTGAGATGTTTATTTGTTACGCTTTCACGCCTAACTATACTAAACCTATACTCCCCACTTTGTCAGGGATTCAGAAAATGACACAAGGTACCTTTCATCCACAGAAGGCAATCCTAAAAAGTATAGTTCCCGAGGGATTAGAATCAAAATAAAAAATAGAAATTTAACGCCCGACAAAAATACAAAAATATGAGCATAAGAATAAAGATCGCGAACGAAGTCGCAGGAAACAGGTCAAGTAGTTATATTTTGATGGTTAGTCAATTGTAGAAACAAATTCTTCATAATATACTCAGTCATGGTTTGCTGGGTTTCGGGCTAATATTTTTTGTGTCTCCTACAACTACAAAATGAAAACCTTATTAGTTTGAGTCTAGCTATTATACGAGTATTATTAATATATTAGCGTTTGTGAAGGTAAATTGGTGAGTTCAAAATGTTTTGAAGGCTTAAACCTTGAGGTAGGTATCATCCGCTCTCTGCGAGCGTCACGGTGCCCTAGTTCTTAAAGCGAGCGGATCGTGGGAAAATTACTTATGCAAATCTGGGGAATCGATTATATCGTGCGATGGCCGATCGGTCGAGCCGTCGTATGCGCACGCTCGCGAATGGAAAGTGCAGTGATTGCGCAACATAACGAGGCAGATGCAATAGGGCCATGCTGCAACTCTCGCAATGGCCTAGGGAGATGAGCATATCCCATCAATATTTACGTAACAACGTGAATATTTTCTATGCGATTTTACTGTTTCACCTATTTATGTAATAAAATGTTTTAACTAATTTTAAGAGCTCACTTGCCAACGGGAGCTGCTTACCAATTCTATACTATGTAATTCCATGATCACTCCTTATAGTAATTGGTACATAAAAAAAGAATGGAAGATGATGGAAAGAAAAAATTGAAATTTTTTCATATCTACGAGTAGTAAAATTAATTTCTAAAATGTGCAAATTTTGTAACATTTTGCGGGTTGAATTCTTGTAATTTCTGACTAAAAGCCATTAATGTATTTCCATGAAAACATCATAGCCATAATGTACATTTAAAATTTGGTTATCAGTAGCTATTATTTACAGAGGGTTTTCTAAAATATAGGATTAGCTGGCGTACGTTTCATTATTTTCTCGAGTTCAATAAGACATCGCGAATGTCTTGCGTCGCATCTGTCTTGGTTATTCGCATTATAGTAAGTTGAGTCAACAATTTTTCTCTAATAATTATCTACTAACTTCGCTCACTCGTACAGGGTGCCTAAACTTAACTATAAAAATTGTCATTTCATAATGTGTTTTTTTTTTCTAAAAAAAATCAAGTATGCTGTTCTCTACCCCGGACGTCCCGAAACACTGCTTACACGAACGCACGCGCGTTTTAACTTTCAATGCAAACCACATTGTATTTTAATTGAACACTTTTTACGTTTCTACCACAAATTCCTGAAAATCACATCGCAATAATAAAAAATGAAGCTGTTAAATACTTTTGACAGTTCCTAAGGGAAAATATCACTTGGGTCACTTCCGTGGTTCACTGCGGTGATGCACCGTAGCAGGTCACAGGTCACTTGGACTTACCGAGTAGTGGGAGCAATGTAAGCACGATCCACAGGGGAGACATGTCGCCGCTAAGTGCGTCGCGAAAGGACTGATGGTCGGTTGATGCGCTTGCGTCGATCCGCCCGCCCGACTCGCTTGGGGAGGGGAGCACTGAAAACAATCCGCCCGCCCGCATCTACTAGGAATGGACGGTATTACAAGTATGAGGGAGTCAATGAGTTAAAAGAGTTATTATTGAATCAGTTTACTTAACTCATTCTTTCTTTTTACTATGCACTTGTCCCTCTTACAATTAGTGTTTCCTGTCGTCTTAAGACATGCTTTATACTAATTATACTTAGAATTGTAGCACTAAACTCCTAATCGACTTTTAGATCGAATTCAATAATATGCCACGTATGGTTATTTAAATACATAATTATTTCCTTCTCAACTGCCTCTAAAAAGAGTACTTGGTTTTTTTTTTCTAATGAAACAACTGTAAAGGTTTGACAAAGGCAGCCAGTATGATAGGCCACTTGCTAATATAAGCGAGGGGTAGTAACTGTGCTTGATAGAATCGAGGGTAAGTTTTCCTTAACATATGGTTCTGCATTAATATAGACAGGGTACTTTTATGCCACGTAAAATTTATGGTTTGATGAAGTGAGAAAAGTCGCCAACAACAGTTCCAAAAACACGTTTTGGCAACCATTTTGATAAATATATTTTTTTAATTAGATTTTTTTTTTATAGACACACATGACATTGAGTCACCTCAAACACATCATATTGAGTTATTTCATTTGAACGAATACATGCGTGATTTATTAGACAGGCATCCACAGACAGTATTGTCTTCTTCGTTCATCCGTCATACGGTTTATTAATGTTATGTCATGGATTTGACCCGTCAACGTCAAAGTTGCACAGCGGAGATGAGAAACAAAAGGTTAATTAACATTGCGTTCCATGACATAATGAGGTAACTGTACATACATTATTATTTAAGCAAGTTCTTTTATTAACAATTGTCTTTTAAAAAAAAAATAAAAAAATAAAAAAACGATTAAAAGATTTAAAATACAAATTCGAACCTTATATTTGAAGGAATAAAAAAAGTTTTGTTTGTAATTATTTCTTGTACTTAAAGAGAAAAATTATCTTTCCTTTTTAGGATGGTCACTTTAGATTATGTTTTAACCCTGTTTTAACGTTATGTATTTAAATACAGGTTAGTTGGTTCACATAAAATCATTAAGAAAATTATCTTAAAGTTGGTTTAAACTCAAGATTAATTATGTGACTGATAGAATCGATAAGAGCCAATTTTAAAAAAAAAGAAGAACTATTAAATAGTCCGGCGCGTTGGCTGAGAGAGGGTTCCTCTTTCCGCTGCTTCCTTGCGCGACATAACGTACCTATTACTCACAAAACGCGAGCATCGCCTGCCACGCAAAGTCATCCTAGCACACAATCTTAGCATTTATAATATTAGTCCTAACTAATTATAAACGCGAAATTGAGTTTGTTTATTTGTTATGCTTTCTCGCTTTAACTATATTCAAGACATCATAATAAAAAATTTGCATAAACGTTGTCAGGAATAATTTCTGTAAAATTAATGTTCTCGAAAGATCTATTAAAAATTAGAATTAAAAATTCAACCGGACAAAAATATACGTGAGCAATAAAGATTTAATAAATTAATGTTTTTATTCTTAACTAGCTGCTGCACGCGACTTCGCTCGCGTAACTTTATAAAATATAGCCTAAAGCTTTCCTCGATAAATGATCTATCCAACACAAAAAGAATTTTTCAATTCGAACCAGTAGTTCCTGAGATTAGCGCGTTCAAACAAACAAACAAACAAACTCTTCAGCTTTATAATATTAGTATAGATAAAAACAGGCTCGAACGAATTCACGGGCAAAAGCTAGTATTTTTATGAAGCGTTTAAACAAATAATGGTAAGTAAGTACCGAGGTCAGTGAAGACATTTTCTCATTGTCTCAGAGAAGAGCTCCTCAAGCGTTACCGACCATTCATGAAATCTGATAAAAAGTGAAAAAAATTATCACCTGGTGATGCTCATACGGTTCACGTAACTATTACGCAAATATACAATGTTGATGAGTTCAGGAGATAACGGTGTGGGTGTAACAGGTAATTTGCACTATAATAAATAAAACGAACTTTTATATGTCTTTTTTTATGGGAATGTGTGTCGAATGGGGACGTGTGTATTAGGCAACATACCAAAATATGACTGTGTGCCTGACACAGTCTAATAAATTGGAATGTTGCCTAATACATTTTATATAAATTTAAAATCATTAATTGGCTATATTAGTTATGTTTATGTATTTTTTCTGTATTTTTTGAGGTAATGTATAAATAAATATGTTAAAACTCTGCACTAAGGGTTAAGTCGCTCCAACTCACACAAAATTAGTTTAGAGAGAGAGAAAGTATTGAAGATAATCCTAACTAAACTACTTGAAACTTTCTATACTTAAGTAAGATAAGACTATTATTTTAAATTCAAGATTCATACAAAACCTAGTATGCGTGGGCACAAATAAGTACTAAGCACCTACTTAAGGATATCTCCATCAGCATTCCATAACAAATTAATGTTTTGAAGCTTTGAGTGCCTACACGTAGGTACCTAAATAGGTAATAGGTAGTCGATGTAGCAATCGTGATTCATCATTAAATTATTATGTTTGTAATAACACGAAATTTATGCATAAATACTTTGATTTGAAATTCCTCTCTAAAACTATTAATATAACCTTAGAACTACAATTATTATCAGTATATAAATGTTCAAATCAAATTATTTAATTATCCATTTCATAAAACAAATATAATTATACCTATAACCTATAATACCTATACTAGTTTGGTCTAGTGGGTAGTAACCCTAGCTGTTAACCAAGCGGTCGCGGGTTCGAATCCCGCTTGGGGCAAATGTTTATGTGTTGACATTTTCCTTTGTACCTGAGTCATGGATGTTTTGTATTTATAATATGTATGTATTTACAAAAAAAAGTAATGTATGTAGTATATCAATTGTCTGGTATCCATAATACAAGCATTAAGTTGCTTACTTTGGAACTACATGGTGTTGTGTGGAATGTGTGAATTATGATATTTATAATTATGGTATTTTTTTATTTGTTTGTAACGCACGATATAATATAAAATAGATGTGAAATATACAAACTGATTTTTTCTTGAATATTTAATAATGACCTTTTAGAAGTTAATGACATTCTATTCAAATCCAAATTTAAATAAAAAATATTGCCAGCCAGTATTATCTTTTTAACAGTGGTTAGACATAACAATAAAATATCATATCTTCTTTTAAATTTGGATCATGGTGTTCGTAACTGCTCGGATTATGATATATAAAAATCAACTCTCTTATAAATTGCGGTTCTATAACGGACTCTTAATTCCTAATTTTAATCTTAATCCTTAATTCTAATTATTTCTAAATATACCTGCTGTGAATTGTGTGTGCAAAAAAAATCCTCATTACTCTTCCTCTAGCTAGACATACCGTCGTTTCTTCATTTAAAAAAACATGGGAGCATTTCATTAGCACTAGTTGTGTGTCTCATCAGCATTTCAATGCGGTCTTCCATATTGCTTAATTCTAAAAGGTTTAACGTGATGTTGAAATACGAAAAAACGAAACGTGATACTGAATTATTTTTAATAAAAAACTCAAGCATATACATATTACAATATTTTGTTTTGTTGTTTGTTGTTTGTTGCCAAACTCCTCCGAAACGGCTGGACCGATTTTCGGGTAGGTCTGAGAATCGGCCAACATCTATTTTTTATACCCCTAAATGTTAAGGGTGGTCCACCCCAAAATTTTATTTTTTCGCAAAAAACGTTTGGCGGGTCAGCTAGTTATTATTATAAAAATATATTACATAATTATATAAGGAATTACAAAATGTTTTCAATACATATGCATCGACATACATACATATAATATATAACAAGACGTTAAACCAAGAGAATCACTAATTAAATAATATATTGGTATGAAGTAATGAACTTATTTCGGTTTATACCGGTTTATATAAACTATTGGCTATAATCGTTTTTTCGTTAAAATATTTGCAATTAAAATACCGGCAGTTTTCGTAGTAACCCCGTAGTTCCCTGTTCACGACATTCATGCGCTCAGCGCCAGCCACGACATCAGAGCACGCGCGCCCTATCCCCCGATTCTCTCGCACGTTTTTACTTGAAAAACACTTCACTATTTAAATTAACTTTTAAAAGCCTGACTCTTTAATCTAGATTTCTTTTTTGATAATTTAAATTACACGTGCAGTCGCACAAAAACGAAAAAATATATAATCAAGACTACTCTAGTACTAGTCAAACAGAAATCCCTGAGATCGCGTGTTGTTTCCGCCTAGACTCGGGTATTTCTTAAACCAATAAATTCGAATTTTAGAACTTTTAGAAAAGGTACTATTTATAAATACATTTATAAAAAAAATATTTCAACTGTATCCATTAAACTTGTGTCATTGCATTTTTAATTTTGTAATATGCTATTAGCACTTAGGTTATAACATTTTATGGTGCAGCCATAAAACAAAATCGTTCGTCTGACGGATATAGCCATCCTCTTGCAGAAGACCACCGTGTTTCGGTAAGTGAAGGGGAGAATAAACTAAGCCCTTTTAGTGAACTTGTTAAGAGATTGGAAAATAAGTAGTATTTAGAACACCTAAATACAAATCAGAATATATTTTTTTCATCTATTCTAAGCGCGTTTGTAAGATTATTTTATGTGGAGGGTTATTCCTAGAACCACTTCACCTATCTGAAAAACTCTTTTATTATTTGAAAGACACATTATTCCAGAAGAACATTGGCTACATATTATTTATACTGGCTGATGCTCGCGACTTTGTCCGCGATATAAAATGAAAATAATTTGTCCAGCGATATAATTTGTCGTTCAAAGACAAATTGAGGAGCGCCTAGCTATTCGGTCGGTAGATATTTAAATCCTGTTTTATGGAATTGAATGAATGATGTGTATGCGTATGCGATGCGTGTGCTCACTTTACGTTACGACATAAGGAAATAAACGCAAACGGTCATACGTAGTTTATGCGTTTCGACACTCCATAACTTGTAGGTAAAAATATTCAACATTCATAAAGTAATGTTGATGTATCCTCGTAATTGACGGTCATGCACCGCGGTCAACTTTCGAACGCAACCTCTCTCCCCGCTTTCCCCTCAGCCCTCACTGTTCTCTAACAACAGTATTGTCGTTGTCGCAGTGGTCATTTATCAAACAGTTCCCTTTTGTTGTCTCTCAGCTGGAGTGTTTGATGAACTGGCATGTCAATATGAGGTGTATTCGTGCTCACTTAAGGCGGTACTGGCAAAAAGCGGCGGGTAAATAAATTTTTGATGTAAATAAGTCTTTAAATTTGCTTCCATAGTGGGAGGCAATTCAGAAACATGATGATAACAAAATCGGGGATACGGTTTAATATATAGTAGCCATTATCTACATCCAAAATTGAATTACACAAATTGACGGCTGAAGGAACATTCGTTTGGTATTAATGGCATATTCGAATTCGATTCTTTTAATATCTTTTTTAAAGTGGAGAACTTTATACATCGCTGACGTATGTCGCTAATAATTGAAGTGTACTGAATTCGCAGGAGATATTACACTAGTCGGCATTGTGACATCTCTTGCGACGACCGCTACGTTGACCCGCGCCGTTGGTTATGTCCCTAAGCTTTAAGCATCAAGTTATATAACTAATGTTTCCAAATATGCAAAAGAACAATTTGTTTTAAAACTACGCTTTGAGTTATTAAAGAAAGATTTTTTAGTTGTGACGATTTCTTTTTTGTTATAAACAAACAAGTTATTTCAAAACAATATATAAAATATTTAGACCCATACCACACGCTTCTTCAAATGCGTACTTAAAGCCTCTTCAGTTTTAAAGGCTATCCGTCAACTTCCTGATCCGGTCTCTGTCGAGAGCCAACTGGAATAGCGGTCTTGAAGTCTAAATAGCCTCTAAAATTTCTGGCGCAAAAGGCAAAAAGGAACCATTGCACTAACTTCCCTTGTAGTCAAATATGAACAGGTTAGGAGTAACACATAGCGGTTTTGACGGGTATACAAAAAAATTGCCGTCCACTGGTTTTTTTCGAAAATTAACAATTTGACAACTTTCAAAAATTGTTGACTAGAAAAAATTCTAATGTAAAATCTAAAAGCAGCAGCAGTCTATAAAATTGTGTGATTTAATATAATTCAACAATTAAAGTTCTATAATTCACTACTGAAACGCCAAGATCCTATTTTCTTTGCTATCTCTCTCAATACATCACCCACCGATATAAAATAAACAAACCGAATGTCTATTCAAAGTGTAACGCAATATTGAATTTAGAATGCGCTCATCCGAACTCCAAAACGTGACGAGCAATAGCTTGAAATATATCAGTAAGTTAAAACGAAGATTCCTTCTATGTACTTGCACGAATCGCGTCATGCCAGGACCCGCGCGGCCTCTTGAGAAACTGTGACACTTGAATAAATCGATCCAACCTATCGCCAATCGATTCTCGCTCGTCTCAAACTCGAATAATCGAATGCATTCGATCATGCGCCCTGTCATTATATTTCGCACACCTACCTATTGAATTTATGTAACCAGTGATTCATATTTTGTAATGTCTTAGATGTGATTTTGTACATTGAAATGTATGGATTGTATTTAACAATCAACTTTTACTATAATTTATGCACAGTATTTTTTCTTTTAAATAATGCACACAGCTTTTAAAATATGGCGGCAGCAACCACCACCTTATTAGAAGGGAGAAAGAGATGCCAGTCCCAAGTGGGGCTTCAGCCTGTCTGTCAACCTTATCATCTATATACTAATATATAAAGCTGAAGAGTTTGTTTGTTTGTTTGTTGGTTTGAACGCGTTAATCTCAGGAACTACTAGTTCGAATTAAAAAATTCTTTTTGTGTTCGATAGTCCATTTATCGAGGAAGGCTTTAGGCTATATAACATTTTGAACGCGGACGAAGTCGCGGGCAACAGCTAGTAATAAATAAAAATTAGAATTAAAAGGCAGTTTTTTTATCATAAAGGTTGCTAGAATGGTTGGATGTTAGGTGGTCATCGTCACCTACCCATAAACACAAAAACACTAATTTTTTCAGTAAGATTGCGATTACATCTGATGGTTACTGTAACCAATCATGACTGCGGTGTTTCTATTAAGTATCAAACCGTTATTTAATGATGATGGATTGATTTTATCGATCCATCACACTAAAATATAAAGGGGATAAAGATTCGTGAAGCGTGAATTACACCTTTTTATAAGTGCTTCGAACGATTATAGACACTTTACATTATTATCAATCAACGTAAATTAATCAACCAGATCAACGGCCGCTGTTTTAATAAATAATACAAGTTTTTTATTAATTAAATCAATCGATTCAGAATTAAGTCAAATCTTGCTTCGATAAGAAAACCTTTATTTAGAGCGCAAACCACTCAGTATTGACACATACTGAGTGGTTTCAGTAAGTTTCATATATGCACGCGACTTCGTCCACGTAGCTTTATAAAATATAGTCTATGTTATTCGCTGATAATGTAGCTTTGTATAGGTGAAAGAATTTTCAAGATCGGCTCCGTTATTTTTGAGTTTATTATTATTCCCTTCTGTAACGTATTTATTTAAATATATGCCGTACTAGCTGGCGCCCGCGACTTCGTCCGCGTGAAAAAAGTAGCCTATCCTGTGTCCCGTATGTCTACATATTTATCTACTAGGTTTCATGAAAATCAGATAATTCATTTTATAAGTTATGGATGAAGATACAAACATACAATTACAACAGATTTATTATTAGTATTAAAATTCATATACCCCGTCATAATCAAAGACTATATAAGTATAATTGGGAGTATAGACACGGCGTAGCCCACAAAAAATGGTAGTAGTAAAATTCGTCCACTCGAGCCGAAGTGGACGAATTCGCACATAGTCGCTCGCTAGTCGTAAGCTAGTCAATATCGTTGTGCAGTATACATTGCTGCGTTAGTACAGAAGACTTTTAACTATTTTCTTTTTACAAAAGTAATATTCATTTGGCATTGCGTGTCAATCTCTCAGTAAGTTTGTAAGTATGATTTTAATACTACCACAGATTTCGGGGCTTTTTGCTTGCTACGCCGCATCTATAGTTTAGATCAATGGTCATAACCCACTAAGCCACGAGCATAATGTAAGTGTACTATGATACTCGTTTTAATTAACTTTAATTTCTACAATTAACTTAATTAAAAACTTTAAGTAAAAGCATAACGACTCTTAATAAACATTCATCGCATAAAATAAACAGTTAAACATTTAGATAGTACGCATTATATATTCAGAAAAAGAATAATATTACAAATTCAATGACAATTTGTTGTTGTTGGCGGTAGTGAGTGGTATAAATAGTTCCGGGATAATAACGGTAATATATTTCCGTTTCAGAAAACAGAGTTTGATCATCATAATGTATAAATTCAGTATTGCGTAAAACAATACACACACTTGAAGTCCGATTACAAACTTAATTAAACAAAATTTCAAATAATAAGCGTCGTTACGAGTATGTCTTAGTTAATTGTTTTTAACACTTAAATAACGTAATACATTAATCGCCAATTAAATATAACTTGTAACAACTAACTTTCTTTATTAACTTTTTTTATTTCTTTATACGTAGGGTAAATGGGCATCCACTAGGTAAGCGTGGTCCACCTTCCGCCGCATCTGCACCTTACATCAAGTGAGATCGCGGCCAAGCGCTGCCTTGACTTATTATATAAAAAAAATATTCAAAGAAAAAAAGCAGAGTCGGATTTTGTGCCACACCGGGCAAAGTAAAATATTCCGCCTCATATCTGTACTAATATTATAAAGAGAATATGCAAGTATATGTGTATAAAAAACACGTCAATAACACGAACACAAATGAAGGGATTGTAGTAGGTATCCTATTTTTAAAGGAGCAAGGTCACAGGAAATCCTACTACTTAATATTATAAATGCGAAAGTTTGTGAGGGTGGAAGTCAAAAATGACAGATATTTTTCAGGTGTATTTTTTTTTTTTTTTTTTTTCATTTTTCAACGCGTACGAACTCGAGGGTAACGGCCAGTATTTTATAAAAACGAAGTGCATTAGTTCAATGCATTAGTGCATTGAACTAATGCATTGAACCGAAGCATGGTCACAGAATAGGCAATTGGCATGGTTTAATTTCACTTTTCTAAGTTCACCTTTTTTAATACTATTAATATTTAATTTTGACACATATTTGTGTGACGATAATTCCCTGTAAAACCATTGATCGAGAGATTAAAAGAGCCCTAGCGCAGAGCCATAGCGCTTTGCGCTCTTTCTGTTTCATTCTAAGGCCACTTTTGGAAATTCCGTGGCGTTGCTTGTATTATCAGACGATAGTAGTAACCATCATGTGGACTGTCAACCTATCTGACAACTACATATATAGAAAACGAGCCTTTGAATACACCTACAAGCCAAACCACATAATATATTTTACTATTTGTAATTTTACAATATTAACAATCTCATGTTCAATAGAAGTCAACAATATTTCACAAGTGAAGTATCGATGGAAATTTAGAAGAAGACTCGGCTATTTATGAAGGTAGCCATTAATGTGGCAACCATATATTACACTTCGACCGTATCATTGATTGGGTATTAACTTCTACTTTCATTTCATACACGGTTTACGCTCATCCAACGGCGGATATTACAAATTACGTACATTTGTTTTTATGAAGTAACATAATAATGATGTTTAAAGTTAATACTCTAACAAGTGAGAACGGCGGGAGAGACCTTTCATTTTTTCATTCGAATAACAAGCTAAAGGTTAAACAAAATCGTTTTTAGTTTAAAATTAGCTCAATTAGTTGAATACCTAATCTTATAATACTAAACGAGTAAGACGATCTCGCAAACGGCTCTAACGATTTTGACGAAAATCTAGAGTTAGGAGTTTTTGAAGTTAAACTTTTTATGGGACACTATTGAAGTGAAACTTTTTGTCATGAGAGTGAACTCGTCGAGCTAACAAACTGTTAAGTGTTAAACTGTTAAACTCACAGATGTTAAACTCCTTGTCTCTTTCTTATTACCGCCTCTCTCACTCTAGCAGAGTGAGAGAGGCGGAAAGAAAATTGTTGATGTTGACTGACAGTGACACTGTTGACATTGACAGTCTGTGTCGGATAAATTGGATAAATACAGAACAACTAATTAATATTATGGAAAAAATGAGTACTACACAGACATAGTTCATTCTCTATATGCTACGGATTATAGAGTATGATCTTATCATACTATATACAGATGGATGACATTACTGTCATCCATCTGTCTGACGTTTAACTAACAAATCACAAATGACAAAGTTTGGTTTTATGACTGCCTGGCGAATCCTGAATTTTATTTTTAATTTAGTGTTGTGTAAAACTTATCTTCTTTAAGATAATACAGTCATGCTTCAAGTGTTCAACGTCCTTATTTTTTAATTATATGTTTATGGAAAATAATTCAATAAAATGGCACTAAAGAAAGTAAAGGGGAACTTCGAAAGAATGTTCGATAAAAATCTCACCGATTTAGTGCGTGGTATAAGGAATAATAAAGATAACGAGGTAGGTACACATCAGAAATTGTTACTATTTACTTAATAAACATGTAAATAAGTTTTGAATGTTATATTTTTTTATATAATATTCGATTTTAGGCCAAGTACATAGCACAATGTATGGAAGAAATTAAAGTGGAACTACGACAAGATAACATAACATAAGAAAGCTAACGCTGTCGCTAAGCTGACATACGTAAGTACTTAGGTCTTAAGTAGATCGAATTTGTAAGTGTAACTGTTGTAATTATTAATTAAATTGACATTTATTTTAGCTTCAAATGTTAGGATATGACATATCATGGGCTATATTCAATATTATTGAGGTGATGAGTTCAAACAAATTCACTTACAAAAGAATCGGGTACTTAGCAGCTAGTCAATCATTCCATGCAGACTCAGAGTTACTTATGCTCACTACAAATATGATAAGGAAAGATTTAAATGCTCAGAATCAATATGAAGCAGGATTAGCACTCAGTGGACTGAGTTGTTTCATATCTCATGATCTAGCAAGAGATTTGGCAAATGATATCATGACATTGGTGAGTTTATTGAAGTGAAACTTTTTATGGGACACTAGCGTTTTGTCATGAGAGTTAACTCGTTAACATAAGTCATATTAATTACTTATATAGTTCTTTTCTTAATGTAGAATGTTTATGTATATGTAATATATATATATATATATATATATATATATATATATATATATATATATATATATATATATATATATATATATATGTATATGTTTATTAAATTATTTCATATTAAAAATTTTTTAATATTGTTTTTATTCTCAGTTATTGTCAATGAAGATACAAAAAATGTATGCGTCAGTCCAAAACTAACAGCGTCAAAAGTGAAACTTTTTATGTAATTCAAAAACTGTCAATAAGTGTACAAAAAAATACATTGCAGCAAAGAAAAATTGACTGGAAATTATAATAAAAATGATTTATAATAAAAATCAAGAAAAATCTACAGACTATCCCGAATTAATTACTATGGAAGTTTCACTTGTACGTATATGTATATAGTTTTATGTATATGTAAATAATAGTACGTACGAGTGAAACTTCCGTAGTAATTAATTCGGGATAGTCTGTAGATTTTTCTTGATTTTTATTATAAATCATTTTTATTATAATTTCCAGTCAATTTTTCTTTGCTGCAATGTATTTTTTTGTACACTTATTGACAGTTTTTGAATTACATAAAAAGTTTCACTTTTGACGCTGTTAGTTTTGGACTGACGCATACATTTAGGTGTAGAAACGATAAATAAATAAATAAATAAGCCTTTTAATTTCTTACTTAATACAAAGTGACACATTTTTATATTATAACAACTTTACTATTTCATTTACTATTTAGTGAAATTTAGTAGGTTTAGTATTTAGTAGTAGTATTAGTATTAGTAATATTAGTATTTAGTAGTGTTAGTATTAGTATTTAATAGGTTAGTATTCGAGAACGATATTCGAGAAAATTCATTTTAAGTAGTTTTTTTTATGGAACGGTTACAAAAATAATATGTACCGCTTGCTCGTTTTATAATATTTTGTATTATTAATCATTAATTCAATTATTTTTGAATTTTTTTCTATAATGTTTCATACACTTTCTTTCTTACATGTAAAAAACTTTTAACCTTTAAACTTTAGACTCGGTCACCCAGTCTAGTATTTTTAAAACAAGGGAAGTTGGATTAGACCTTAGTATGTATGTAGTGTATTTGTATGCACTGAGCATATGGAAACGCGTTGAAGTCTTTTAAACTTGTGAAAGTTCACCTTCTAATTGCAGAGAGAATCCAATAAAATTTAATGTAACGACGAATGAGTTTCAAGTATCATTCCACTATAATAAAATTATACAATAAATTTAAAAAAATATATCTGAATATTTGTATACATAAGTATTGTATGTATGTATGTTCCTTCATAACTCTTAAACGAATTATCTGATTTTCATGAAACTTGGCAGATAAACATTTAGACATACGGGACACAGGATAGACTTGGTAGGCTACCAAGTACCAAGTTTCAAGGCGAAGTCGCGGGCGCCAGCTAGTGTAATTATATAATAGTTTCCCACTTTAATATTCTGTACAATACACGCAAACTTTATAAATGATACGTTACTTTAATATTTCGTGAACTCTAAACGTCCTACCTAGGTTATCTCACGCCTGAGGCTGTACAATTATAGGATTGCTAATCATTCATCTTTAAATTATATATACACCAGCTAATGTACACGACTTCGCCCGCGTAACTTTTTGTAAAATATAGCATATGTTAGTCGCTGATAATGTAGCTTTATATAGGTGAAAGAATTTTCAAAATCGATCCAGTAGTTTTTGACTTTATTCATTATAAACAAATCTTCTTTCTTTATAATATTAGTATAGATCTAGATATAACAAAATCTCAAACGAGCCGTGTCTGTACATTAATTTTTTTTTTCAAAAAAACTATTGTACCCGAGGTAAAAAAATAGTTTTTAGAATTTTTGTCTATTTGTCTGTGCGTTAGTGCACGCTAATCTCAGAAACGGCTTAACAGATTGGAATGTGGTTTTCATTGATTCATTGATGATTACCTGTATTAAGCTATAGGATACTTTAAAAAATATATTAAAAAAACTAGTGCGCATACAATGTTGCGTGCATCAGGCATTTGTACATATTATATTTTAGTGTTAGTAGGCGTTGCGTCCATGGAGCAAATGCATTGTAGTTTTTACACACCTATTCAAGTGTCTTGTACATTACATAAACCGCACATTTCGAGCCTTTCCATTTAATAAGCGTGTACAGGAATTTCGTTAAGAAATGTGCACGATGATTTATATTCTAGCTGCTTATACTCGTACGTAGATCTCATGCATACCCGTTTTATTTAGAACACGCTAGGCTATTGATAAAGTGCGCGTAGCGACTTCCATGTATTACGAATTGTGTTGAAATTAATTAAGTTGATTTTTTTAAGTACAATAACTTTTTTGTTAGTTACAATCCTGCCAAAGGAGGCATTGGTGGTGCTGTGAAGGAATTTTTAAAGATTTCCATATAGATGCAATTTAAAAAAACATACTCATATCTATATTTATACATATTATTATAAAATAAAGTCGCTGTCGGCTTGTGTCTGTTACCCCGCTAACTTCTTAAAAACAAACCAATGGATTTTGATAGGTATATACGTAGGTATATAATATTCAGAAAAAAATGAATCCATGCCAAGCCGGGGCGGATCGCACATATAAATGATAAATTTGTATTTGAAATCCTTAACTTATTTAAAATTTCAAAATTACTAAAATAATCAAAATTTACCAAAATTACGTATTACAAAAATTTTGTAAATTTAAGCCGATGAATTGAAGGAGTCAATAACTTATTACTTATTTACTGCAATTATATCGTTAACTATAATAACTAATATAACAAATTAATAAAGAATATTTAAGAATAAATATAAATAACTTTATGAGACACATTGATGCAATATTTTTGTTGTAAGTTTAGTTAAAGCCATGCTACAGTTAAACTATTAATTTTTGGTAGTTAAAATTTTAATTATTATGTTGTTTTCGCCTTTTCGGTTTTGACCTAAAACCATTAAGATTAATAGAGCTTGCAAAATAAGTCGCTTCTGTTACAACATTTATACGAATACTTTATAGAGACGTTTCCAGTATGTAGAAAAACATCGACATATCGATTTTTCTTATTATTTTTTGAATTTAAGTAAAATTCAATTAATTTTTAATAATTTCTATAAAAGCAAAGGTTTTGATATGGTTTCATGAAATGGCTATAAAACAATAGTAGGTATTAACTTCGAGTTTCATCACTGTATAGGGATAACCTCTATATTGCTTGCGTATAGACTAAAGTATTTTACGCTACAGGATACGCACATATATATTGTTATCGTTATAGATGGGCATTTCATCCTCATTACTTGGAGCCTCGTGATATAAGTAGGGTGCTGTAAATAAATTCTTGGAGAGATTGTGTTTCTACGGAATGTCTCTAGGTTAGCCGGCTTTTCTCTCTTTAGTGTTAATATACACATACACATATATGTAACTTGAATTAAAAATAAAACTTACAAATAAACTCTCAATGAAACTTATATGCAGCATTGAGAAAGATAGAAAGATTTTTTTATTATGTTTTCAAAATTTTCTGCAAGTTCTTGCGTTATTTTTATTGATCGGCATGCATCGGTCATGTGGTTAAGGTATTGGTTCCTTAACCACATGACCATGGTTCCGGTCATAGGTTAGGTTCCCTGCATTACAAAATTTGAAATAATTTTAAGTGACTCAATTGGGCAGCCTCCATACATACCGTGAAATACCATATATACTGTTGTGTTTCTGTGAATGAGTAATAAAAAAAACAATTGAAACACATTTTTTAGTTCACGAGCCTGATATAGAACTAGTAGCTAATTAGTTATATAAAATATATCGATATATGTACAGCCCAACACTAGTCACAAACCAACTCGTTAGAGTGATAAATTAAAAAGAATTTTGATAAACGTTTAGTCAGTTTCGTTCCGTGCGACGATAGTAGCTGATAAACGTGTTTGTTTCGAAACGTGCATAGAATGAGGCAATTATCGCTTATGAGACGAGACGACATCAATGTGCACTTACGATCTTTACGCGTAATCGTGTTTCACATAAAATATGGAGTCATATTATTTATACAATTATAAGATGTTACGAAGACGTATTGTATGGTTTTCATTGCGTTTGTCAGGTCCTTTTTAGTATCTAACATCGAGTAAATGTTGAGTGGGCTTTGGCAAATAATTTCTCGAAAAAGAATGTTTTTTCGTGATAAAATCTCTTATAATCCTTAAGCTCGATACGAGTAGGCCATATGTTGTACGAATGAATCATAATTTATATGAGTATATAGGTATGCTTATTCATAAATTTATAGTATGAATTATAGTGGCCTTGTATGCTTAAATTCTCATTTTAAAATAATCCATTGAAAATCTTAATTGTATTATACACTAGCTGGTGCCCGCGACTTCGTCCGCGTTCTGGATGAAAGGTATCCTATGTCCTTTCTGGAGTCCCAGACAACGTGTATGCAAAACGTTCATGATGATCGGTTCAGTAGTTTTTGCGTGAAAGAGTTACAAACATCCCCATACATTACATACATCCATAGTTCTATACATCCATACAAACTTTCGCATTTATAATATTAGTACTTAAATATTAGTATTTAATAAAAAAAAATATTACCATAAATCAAAAGCATTACATGTAATTGGAGTCCATAAATTAATATAACTCTTGTTAAGAGGATCTAATGTGTTGTAGGCACCGTGACTGCCAGGTCGGTGTGTTATGACATTATGGCAATCGTTGCGTCATAGCATAACCGCGGGTCACCGGTCGGCGGCTATGTGCTCAATTGATGAACTACGCCTGTCCTATCATATAACTTCACTATGCACCTCCGTCGTAATAAACGATAAATAAATTTTATTTGATTAGATAGAAGCTTTCAAAAAGATTATGTACGCCTTTCACGTTTGTGCACTGGTACACTCTTTGTGTATTGATACTTATATGATGCGTTTATTGTTATTATGAGCAATTAGGTACTTACCTAATAACTTCAAGTTAGAAATATATCAAGCAACACTCCAGAAAAAGATTCGAACGGATAAATTCTTTTATTTAACAAATACTTAAGGGCCTCTTTCACAAAATACAAGCAGTGTTTAGTTACTTTTAGAAATGATTTTATGTTTTATTAAATTATGCACTCGGTTTAGTGCATCCTTCGATAGGCGAATTTTTTTATTATTTTCTTTTTAATGTTCGGGACCTTTACCGTACAAACAAAGGTAATCAACTAAATTATTACCGGTGACAGCTGACTTTAAATGACGTTTAGTCTACTTGACAGATGGTGAAAGAGGGCCTCAGTATTGGAATTTTTATAAGCGACATAATATATGTCTTTAAGAGAAGATAATTTTTATGTGTATAATAAACCGAATTAACTTTTTTTCTGGACAAAGTCGGGAGCAGGTTGCTAGTTATATATAAAATCAATCATGCACCGTCTCGTAAATACTACACGCTTTTAATTCAGTTTTCACTTGTGGAAAGAGGGATAAACAGGGAAGTTTGCATGTACATAAAATTTGTTTGCACCAAAGACGAAGTCAGGAGCGAGTTTAAAATAAAATACTGTCCGCTAACTTCGTGTAAACCATAACACACTTTAATACTGTTTTCACTAATGAGAAGAGCGATAATTGAGGAAGGTTTGTGTATAAAATTTGCAGAAGAAAATTGCATCCGTGCGAAGCCGGAAACGGGTCGCTAGTGTAGAACAGGATGTGATTTTATAGTCTATCGGAAAAGATCTACCTATTCAACTGCAGTTAATTATATTTCTTTGAAGTGAAATCTTCCAGGTCTGTTTGCATAAACAATTTTGATTAGGTAAGTACCTATTTAAAAATCATTTGATTCTAATGATCATTTCGTGGACTCACAAGCAATAAGTCGCAGTGCGTGGGAACTAATAAATGTGTTCTCAAGCAGTTTTCTGTCCACACTGCACCACAAATTGCTACTGGAAATATTATATCACTTGCACAATGTCGCGCAGGTTATATATCTTACACCCACACACTTTACCGCTTCCGCGGCGTCGCGTTGTGAAAAGACTACCGTAACCTGCCGCAAATGTGTCAATGTGCAAATAGATATGTCGTGGGCAGAGATCGTAGAATTGGGCAGATCGTAAAGTATGAAATCAAAAATCTTTTACCAAAAGTCAAAAATAGGTGCGATGAGGAGCGGAGCGAAGCAAAGCGAGGAGGTGCGTGTTAGGTTTACATGGAAATAAATTTGAGGAGCCGAGCGAAGCGGAGCGGAGTGAGGCGACCCTCTCAGTTTTAACACAAATATGATCTGGCCAGGAATATCTGGCCAATTCTACGATGTGCCGACGACAGATACATTTCTCTCCCTTACCAGTTTTCCACTGTCATGATACTATAGACATTTAAAAAATGTTTGTCATGTACGAGATATATATTTAAAAAAATATATATAAATTAAAAAATATAAAAATATAAATTTAAAAGAATTAATTAAATATAAATTTAGGAACACATTTTTTGAGCTAGTGGCTAAAAATTAAATTGACAAAACGTTACCAACAAAACTCGATTTATTAAAAAAAATAAATTGGAGGACATAACATTTCAGTAATTTGACTATATGCGAATTGCCTACGTCCGCTATTTTAAACGTATTATATAAAATATTATAAACGCGATTCACATTTATGTGAATTAAACAATTACCTACAATTTGTAAGTTGTTATGTTAAACTGCCATGTTCTAATTCGACCTACAAGTTAATTATTTTGACAGACCGAGGTCACTGTAGATGCTTTTTATTACATCCATTTAAAAGTCAATAATATTTAAAACAATTTAAGATAACTAATAATAGTTATTCGTGTTTACATGCATATTTACTCTTTGTAATAATTGGGTAGGCTGGTTGTAGTTAGAGTATCAGCATAACGACCTCGCTGTGACCTTTTGGCTCGGAGGATGCTCACATTCCAATCCGAATAAGATTTCCCAAGTTGTACTTATGAAGAAACTTAACCATTGTTTAAAGTTGTTATTTATTTTAAATAGTAGTTTTGATGTTGAGTCCATACTATTGAGTCTAATGGCTGTAATCTGCTCAAAAAATTTATAATATTCCAGGCATTCATCTGTCAATCAAATTCGAGTATTTTTTTGGTTGTAGTTCGGGTGTATCGTTGATATTTTACTTTATATTATTTAAAACCAGATTTTGGTTTGAAAATAGTTAAATTTAAAAATACGTTAATTGATCAATTTGTTAAAGTGTTTGCTTTAACGTTCTGTCTGAAGAGTCCCGGGTTTGTTTACCGGCTGGGCCAACTTTGCTGAACTTTTCATAAATTTGAACTGACCTATACTTAATGCTAGGATATAAAATCGGCAGGCTTGCAGCTCCTATGGCGTTGTGTTACGGGCGACGGTAGTCACTTACTATATCAAAGGTCCCTATGTCCTTTCTGGTGTTCCAGACTACGTGTATGCAAAATTTTATGGTGATCGGTTCAGTAGTTTTTGCGTGAAAAAGTTACAAACATCCATACGTCCACACATCCATACATATATACAAACTTTCGCATTTATAAAATTACTAGCTGGTGCCCTCGACTTCGTCCGTGTTCTGGATGAAAGGTACCCTATGTCTTTTCTTGTGTCCCAGACAACGTGTATGCAAAATTTCATGGTGATCGGTTCAGTAGTTTTTGCGTGAAAAAGTTACAAACATCCATACATTACATACATCCATAGTTCTATACATCCATACAAACTTTCGCATTTATAATATTACAAGTAACGGAAGTACGTATTACACATACTAAAACTTCTTAAAACTATAAAAAGTACAATTGCAGTTGACAGTTGATACTCATTCAATTGCCTTTGAATATTTTTACAAACAAATCCTCACATATCTTTAATTGGTTGAACCATTAATCATTTCCGAAGTAAAACTGATTGTATGTAGGTACGGCGCAAGGTTCTTTACACCACCGCGTTCTCTATTGTTGTTTCGCCTTTAGAAGGATGTACAGACAACATTATTGATATTAATAATGTAATTTACAACTCGCAACAACATCTGTGACTAAGTTATAGCAATTTTTATATATCAATAACTCTGTATTAAAAGTATGAGTACATATAGTTATTTGAAATGAAGGTCGCCATTAGTGATGGATTTATTAATGATCTTACGTGAAAGGAAAATTATGACAAGTATTTCCTGTCAATTTTTTGTAATTGCATATTTTAAACTAAATACTAATAATTATTATGTAAGCACAAATAATTCGGATTTGACCTTCTTCTTTTTCCTGTTTTATCTCCTTGGAAGGATGACTACTCTACTTTATTGTTTCTAGTTCTCATTCCAACTACTCTCTCAGGTTTTTGATTAGGGATGACACCTAAAGCTGGAGAAACATCTACATTCTTAATTATGTTATGTTCAATGTGCCTTTTATGCTCTAAATAATTCAAATACAATTTCTTTTTGACCGTCTTGTGAAAGGTGATTATAAATGTTGACTGAACATATGAATTAGTCTAAAATAATTATACGTACGCCATTCTATAAGCCATATACCAAGCCTTACTCCAGCATATGAGGTTCTTTCATGAATTGTTCCTGGTACGAGTAGAATCTGTATTTCGCACAAAAATTTGTAAAAATAAAAACATTTCTAAGAAAATAATTTCTCGGAGATTTTCAAAAATACATTCGTAACAAATGTTTAGGTTATAAAATAAACCTATGTTCCAAACTTCAGCTTTCTAGACATAGTATTGTACTTAGTTTAACTGTGCGTCGGGACAAACGATTTTATAAATATATATTTTTTTATTTGATTTAAATTCTTATTACTCTAGTGCGGATAGCCACTATGTCTTTGTTAAAAAATTACAATTAGCTATAATCAAAGAATACCATTGTGAGCTTCCATACACTTCCATACACTTTGCTCACAATTGAGTTCATTATCTATTCAATAATAGGCGTATTTAACTACTAACTTTGTAATGAATAAACAAAAGACCGTTAGTGGTACACACAGAGATTTTATTAGCGTGGAAAGATAATTTTATAGTTATAAACTTACCAATATTTTATCTCAATTTTATCTCTATTAATATTATAAATACGAAAGTTGTATGGATATATGTTTATTCTTTCACGCAAAAAAAGATTTGGATGAAATTTGGCACATAGATAGTACATGAAGTTTATTACTTAAATTAACATAAAATATACCTTTAACTTTAAAAAAATGTTAGGTTCCTGTGGGATTTTCACAGGAACTACAGTGCGTATGAAGTCGCGGGCACACCTAGTAGCTATTTCTTCTCCTGTATGTGCCATATCAGGGGCCTTAGTCAAAGTAACAATTTAAAACGACAACGAAACGATAACGAAGTTCGTAAACAATAAAATGTATGGGATTGACATATGCCGTCGCTATAGTGACACATCCCATACATTTTATTCTTTCGAATCGAATCGCTACGGAGCGAATGCCACTTGTCTAATGGCCCAGGTTTCCCCTGTTGGCGATCACTCTCTCAATCACGCGCCACTCGGAACACCTCTTCCACTCCCAGTAGGTACTTAATAAAACTACAATGTGCATCATTCTTTAAATGCGATTATTCCGCTTCACCAATTACATTATGTGGATACATGTATATTATGTATTTGGCTGATTTACTCTTGCAGAACAATTGTGTGGGTGGAGTTCCTTCCGTTAATTTAAGTTAAACGCACTCTTCCTACTTACTTCCTAGATAATAATTAAACATTACAAAATACGCATTAAGGTATAGTTGAATGTATTAAAATTGTGTGTATTAAATCTATTTTCTTTGATATATAGGTACTTGGATGTCTTCCCCGTTTTCACCAAAAACTGCGGATCCGTAAATATTATCTATGAATAACAGTTTCCAAAGATTTTCAAAGAATAAAGAAATTACAAAAATACAATTAAAGTAAAGTATTTCCTGTTCTTTTAATGTTATAACAAAACATATTAAAGAAGAGAGAGCAGGACTAAAACAAGAAATAGATAATAAAAATAAGAAATATTCTTATTCTTAAATAAACACGAGCGATAAACTATGAAGGGTTCTGTATATTAAATTTGCAAAAAAAAAAAATGCATCCGTTGGTTTTATAAAATGAGGTCTCCCAGTCTTACTTCTCTCTTTAGTTTCTTTTTATCTACAGGCGATGTCCAGTCTGAGCCCTCACATGTTACAAAAAAAACCATAAAACAAAACGTAGTAATTACCTATGCATTTGCAATCGGCAAAAGAGTTAAAAAATAATAATCCGAAACTAATATCGACCTTGACCCATGTCGCGAATCGTTTGTGAAACATCTCAATACTAACATTGTGTACGGTTGTGAAAATGCACATAATCTTGTGGAGTATTCAAATAGTGGTTTGTTTGTATCTCGCCGACACAATATAAGGTGGCCGTGAACCAAATGTTCTTCACGGTGCATGATCGGAGCTCCGCACTCTGAACAAACTACTGTCTACTGTTTACCGGATGAGCCATGTCGCTCACATCAACACGAGGGCTATTCTGTCACATTTCTTTAATTTATTACAAAAAAATTGTTAAAAATTGTTATAATTGAATTTCAGAATTAAAGCACTGCGTAATGTTTTCAAAAACATCGCTTATCCTCAATTCTTCTATGGTACCAACTCTATGGTCGGTAGCACACTTGCAATACCTATGGTGTTGCTTTATTATAGGAGACGGTGTCCACCTACCATCAAGTGAAACGTCAGCCTGTCTGTTGACATTTACATTTAAAAAAACTCGTTTTCAATTTGTATACGAATACATTAGCGTCTAATTTAACCTAACGTTATATTAGAAAGAGAATAGAAGTGCTACATGTAATGAGGAGAGGAAGCTGCAATATTTCGGGTACGTTATATTAGGGGCGAAAGATTCCGAATTCTTCTACAAGTGATGCAAGGAAAAATACAGGGCAAACGTAGCAGAGACAGAAGAAAGCTAAAAAATAAGTATTATAATATAACTTGATGTATATTACTTTCCAATTGTACACCTTTTAATTACAAAGAAATTTTTTACAAATACCACGATATGCATCGAAACTGACTGCCACTACAATAAATAATTTCATTCTCCAATAATAACGGTTGTAAACGCCATTTGGAATAAACTCATTGTTGAAAGATTCTTTATGATCTATTGTTGAGTACTTTTTCATTACATTACGAAATGAATTGACTACATTTGTTTATTGCTCTTATGTCGAAAGTTCACGCGTCGATTACAAACGCAACTATCAAGTGCCTGTTCATCCGTACATTATAATGTATTAGGTAAATATTATGTTACCAATACCTTAGTAAGTTATTTTGTAATCCTTATTAACAATTAGGCATTTCGGTTGAAAAATTCTAATTAATAAGTAAATTGAATTTTACGTGTAAAACATATTATTTTTTTTATTTTTAGGAAATTTCCTATTTTTAAGATACGTACTTATTGCAACATAAATGACACCGCGTGTGAAGAGAAGACGTTATGGGACTTTTGGATCCGTAATTCGCAAGTTGCGAAACTGAATTAGATTTTGAATTTAGATAGAAGCGCGGCGGGTGTATGCACGACTCCAGGCCGAGATGCGCCCGCGTCGATAATGCGCTGATAACGTGAAGATTCGCGAGCGTGGGAACCACATCCACTCTCGAAGCTTAAAAACTTTGTCTAAACACTTTAGTCTCTATACTCTAAGTTTAGAAAAAATAATTTGGCAGATAGAGGTCGAAATTAGATTAGTAGATACGTAAACTTGTAGTGGGAAGGCACATTGCAATTCGCAGTCATAAATGCAGCCCGTCTGGCTTCAGCGGCAGAGGCAGTGGTAGTACACAGGGCTACCGTGAAAAAACAGTTTTTTTTTCGATGAGTGAGTAAGAGATGACAGAGCCCATTTCCCTGAGCCCCTATATCCTTTAACCCATACCCTATCCTTTAGCGCACTTGCAACAAGTAGGTACGGAAGCTACCAACAAGTGTATGTATAGTTAGCCTGCCTGCCTGTTAAACATACAACCTTCACATAAATTAGCAAAAAAAAAAAATTTGAAATTCAACTCATATATATTATATGATATTAGTTATTTATTTTTTGAGATAAGATGGCAGCCAGGTTAATCCACTTACTGTTATTCATGGGTTGTTACCGTTGAATTAGAAGAACCATCAGCGACATATTTCAATAAACTCGGATAAGAGACAAAGGGAGTAATGGAGAAAACTGGCTCTATAATCACAAGTGGTTTCTACGTAATACCAAGCCTACAAATAAATCTTTATTTACGCGAATACAGGATTTAATTTTATACAAACAATTTACAGTACAAAGTATGTTCTTCCCGACAAGTGGATAAAAATATTTGTATTTAATTGTTTATTATGAAATAAACTATATATGTAATCTAAATTAATTAGTACAAAGAGTTATACTTAAATGTCTGCCAACAATCATACACACATAATATGCAAAGGCATTATAAAAATTTAAAGGATAATATTACTGTTCATGCTTTAACAATAACGAATCATCAATGTATTAAACCACGTAGGTGGTTTAACAAAAGCCTATTATCAAATTAACAGATGCTGTGGGATATTCGAAGGTGCATCCTTATGGTGCAGGTGACATCATCACGGAACTTGAAGTTTGAACCGAGGTCGATCACTATCTATGCAGGATCCGATGTAATATCCGATATACTGCGTTCGTCAAAGTTCCTTATTACTTATACGAGTATAATCATTCAACATCATACTTTGATAAAGGTGTTGATCGATTGGTTTAAGTATAAAACACATTTTGGGGTACTGGGTTCAATTCCTTTCAAAATCATCTATAGAAACGAATTTTCAAAGTTTATCATAGTCTGATGGTGTAGATTTATACTCCTAGTCGAGGATGTACGAGTAGTATCACAACGTTCTTGGGATCCCCGCCCTCTACGGACGGTAGCCGATAGGAGTTTTCTCAAAGTTGAAAAAAGCTCCGAATCAAAGAATTGAGTATTTCTAGTCATACGAATATGGAAATAGACTGTTATAGAGATGGTAACTTGTTCTTATATTTATAAATAAAATATTTATTAAAATATTCCTTACTTATGTAACAAACGTATGATTTATACGCAGTTATATTTTTCTTATTTGTACAAATATTTCTCAAAACATTCTTTATATGTGCATCGATGTTTTCAAATCTAAAATGGGCAGTAAATATAGCTTCGTTTATGGATACCCGCTATGTCTGAGAAATACAGAATCGATGCCGTACTAAAATAGAAAATCGTCGTTAGAAAAACTAAATTTCAAGTGTTTTATTTATAAGAGATTATTTAATAATTTTTAGGTGTGTTGTTTAAATCCAAAGTTCCGTATCCTCGATTCCGTATCCACCATTGATATATTAAGTAAATTCTTTAGCTATACATAATATATAATAAAGTTTAGAATTCAGATAATTAGTATAACCAGTGTATACAAAATTTATTTTACATAATTGTTAATAAGTAGGTAGCCAATTGGTGATTGATGATAAATAATGCTTTTAATATATTAAAAAGGTGTTTGGACGTTATTTATTTGGACATTGACATTTTAATTGATTTTTTTAAGTGTTCAAACATTTTTTCAATCTATATTACTCATTTTTTTTTTTGTTAAACATTGCATTTTTTAATTTTATTTTTAGTAAATCGTCCTTCGAGAATAGTATATTTTTTTCTATATCAAAGTCTTTTTCTGTATCCCTGACAACATTTACTCAAAATTTCACGATTAGTTGAGTAGTAAAGACGTGAAAGCGTAGTAAACAAACAAAGTCACGTGAGCATCACGTAAGCATAACATGAAAAGAGCAAAAATTATTTGAATTGACGGTCCGAAACTACTGGACAGTTTTGCTATATTAATCAGCGAGTAACATATACTATATTTTATAAAGTTACGCGGACGAAGTCGCGTGCAAAAGCTAGTATATAATATTATGTAGGTAGGTACGTGTGTATGTTAATTTACTTAATTTTTAATACTAAGTTAATTTTAGAATTTTACTATATAAAATTCACTGAACATGAATGCTCATTGAAAGCGAAGTCCAACAGCCAATCTTAGTGATCTCACTTTCGTTCCGGGATTCTATTCTTATAAGCTTCCCACAGTTAGCGTGCTTTGATTGGTCGAGATAATAATAATTCCGATTCTAGAATGCATAATTCTGGTATACTTGTTCACTATTACGTGTGGAAGTTATGTAACATTTTATCTTTTTGTGGAAGCTATAAATTACTACAATAGATTTTAAACAATAATACCTTGCACTGTTTTTATTTTGAAAAAGTTTAGTAGGGTACACGCGTAAAGTAGACAACCGATTTGGAGGCAGTTATTATCCCCTTACTTTAAGATCACCGTAAAGTAAGAGCACTGGTGCTTATATGTTTTGGTAAGTATGGGATACCAGAGCCCATTTCCCTATCTCTTATCTATAATCCTATTATGGTCGACAGAGTACTTTCAACACCTGTGATATTGCTTGTGTCACAGTAACGGCAGTAGTGTTATTGTAGAGTAATAACAGTAGTGTTTTAGTTAGCCAACGGTAGCCATTTACCATCAAGTGGATAGGGGATTTAATACATGTTCAAGACAGATATCTATTCAAGGCAATATTCACCAAACTCAGCTAGCATGTTCATTTTTTTTTTTCATTGTACGTTCAAAGATAAGTTCACAGCGCTCGCTCACCCTGCGCGACAAGCATCAAAACGCATTATTGTTATCATACGCCAGTTGCGACATGTTAGCTGTTGTCGATTATTTAACTGAAGACAATGTTAGTCGCACGCGGACTACGATGATGCTTCTCACGGTTACCGAAGGTCGTGGATAACTCGCTTCTTACAACACGATGTAAATAATTTGATTTCATAACATTACCGCCCCGAGGCGTGCTCCTTAATGAGTAGGATGCTTAGTATATCGCGCTCATCACAGACTTCCTTTGGGAATTCGAGCGAGCTTTGAAAGCTTAATGTATACTTAAAATTATAATATATTTTTGGCTATAAAAAAGACAGGTTATAAATTAAAACTAAAATAGTATTTCATGTTTTTTAAAGTTCATTACAGTGTTGTTTTATTAAATTGAAGTTACAATTTCAAATTTTGAGTATTTTATCAAATATTGTCGTTAAGTAGGTATATTTACTTTTTATGAGTAGATAAACTAGAAAATATAGTAGGCAAACATAGTTGTTGAATTCTCGATCTTAACTCACTTGTAGTTTATGCGTCAATTATTCTGCATGTCAAATAATTTGCATTTGCATGGTTTCACTAAGCAAAAACATAAGTTAGTATTTTTGAATTTGAAATTCGAAATCACAATGGTTATCCTTTTATTAAACGTTTAAAAGTGTTCATGTCAGTAAATGTACACACATATACCTATTATTATAATGTAGGTACAAATCCGACACAACATGTCACGGCTCGTGTGGAGTAATCTACAATCATACGGTGGGAAACAACAGTTTAATCGCATTACTTAATGTCCTCATCTCGAATTGTTCAAATAATGAATGTTCCTAGTTGCCAGTAAATGCTCGTTTGACCACATTTAACCTTACTTAGGAACTAAATTCAAGGCGTCATTACTTAGGAAATAAATTTACCAAATGGAACCAATTTCACTTGCATTCACTTTACGAACTTATTCCATTACAAATTATAATTTTGTAAATAAGCGAGGTTTAGTTACAAAATCTGTGTTTAAATTAAAGAATAATAATAAACAGTAGGTACTTAGGCGCTTTAAAATTCAAAATTTTTGAACGTTCGGATTTAGCTAAAACTTGGTACTAAGAAACATCATAACTGCAGTTACCTATGATATATACAAGGTATTTTTTTTTTCTTTTTAAAATACTATTTTTTTTCTTTTTAAATTTTTTTTTCTTAACTATTAATAATAAACAAATGAACAAACTTTCCTTTAAACACTCTTGTATTAACATGTTATAACAACTATTTAAAGAACATGTGGCTTATCTTAAACGAACTAGTGTATCCTATAAAAGGAAGGTATTAATTGTGCTTGTGCATGTATCATATCCATTTCTGCCATGTCATTATAGATTACCATCTGTTACGCAAACATACTTGTCAGTGTATGTTATACTTTAGTAATTAATTGAGCAGTTAGTATTAATTATTTTTGTGATTGCCACAGGTCGGTAATGAGTTTCAAATGTCGACCCTGATACTTAGAAATGTTCATCGCTGCGCGGTTACAAGACAGGTGAGATTACGGATCGTCATTTATGTAAAGGTCAAGCGGTGAATCAAAACTAGATTAATAAGAGATAAGTACGAGACGTGAATGTACATACGTGTGTAGTGGCCACAGATTATAAAATACGGTCATTCCTTTTATCTACGATCAAGCACTATTAAGCAGACCGTTCAGTTTAAAAGCTGAATTTAGTATAAGAAATCACCAACATTATGTACTTATTGGGGTCTACATTTATAATTTAAATAAATAAAACTTCATCATCAGCCTGTGTCTCTCAACTCCTGGATATAGGCCTCTCATGCAGAACATCAATTTACCAAATATGCAACGCCAGTGGCATTTAAGTACACTGCTGACCCTGATATATCTAAGGAAAAGACAGCAGCAAGAAAATATTTACATATGAAGGGTCACAGAGTAAGAAATAAACAGAAATGCAAGTTATTTGGAATACTGTATTTAAAATGTAAATAAATATATATTTTGGATTTAAATACCTTCCTTAAAAAAACCTTTTTTTTTAAATACTTTTCGAGCCGTATTTTCTATTTGTAAAATACAAAATACCTTAATGTAAGCCTCGCCAACATTACCACTCAAAATTTCAATAGGTTGACGACCCGACAAGTAGCCACTAGATAGTGAAAAAGAGAAATAAAAAGAACTAGGTATCTATTCCGTGGGAATGATACATAATTAAATTTGTGCCGAATAGCACATTAACTATAGCAACGCCCAACAACGTCCCCTAGAGCTCAGTTAGATAAGAGTGCAGACGTCGCGTCGCGCTTTCACTGGCGGTATATCACGACCCCCTCCCGAGACGTGTCTTCGATGCTTCCGCATGGCTCCGGCGCATCTAGCTCGACCTCTAGATGACCCGACTCATGCATTCTAAGCTGTTCGTCTTAATGTGTCCCCAATAGCCTTTTAAATGGAATATCTAGCTCTAACTAAAGGATATTTAAAAAAAATTTGAATTTATTATTGATCGCTATTTGTTGTGTAAGCAGTAACAATATTATATGTGACTACTAACTTTTGACCGCGCTCCTTTTTTAAGTGTTAAAAAATAAATCATTCAGTCTCACTTAAATGACTTAATCTGTAGGATTTACTCAAATATTTCTGTCAAATTTTTATATTTTTAGATGATCCCCAATAATAGATGACGAAATAAATTTATGTAGTCAAATATATATGTTTTATGATTTAGGCAAATGTTTTAAACATGCACATCTTTTGACATTAGAAGTCAAAGGTCGTTAATTTTCCTTGTGATTGTTATCTATTTAAATGTCAAATAACTGCGACGACATAAAAGTGATGTTATGCATTACTTAAGTGATGAAATATTACATTTGTGTAACTTACATTGAGGTCGGAATGTTTTATTTGTGAAATAACTTACCTAAATTACAGTTCAAAGCAAACTTAATGATATGTGAATAGGCAAATAATGCTTTGTAAGAAATCCCCACAATATTATACCAATAAGAAAGAACGCAAATATGTAGTGATACGGAAATGTACTGAAACGAACAAATATAACGCAATAGTGCGTGAGTTTACGAATAAGTGTAAAATTTTATTATTTCCGACTCGAATTTTATAGATATTGCAATGCATAAAAATACAAATATTTTTTTAATTAATATATAATTTTTAAATTTCTTATTAAGCTACCAATATGCGATATGTTTACATAGTATAATTTGAAGTCGCATGCATTCCGGGTAGTGTCTGCATGGCCGCTGACTCCTCCTATACCTACCACTCAAGGGATTTTCACCATCAGTTAGATATTTTTTCTAGGAAGTCATAATAATCTATACTTTAGTGTGTTGTATGTACAACCAAGTCAACGCAAAATTATGCACTACGAAAACTCCGCGATAGCAGTCTTATTTATGTAGGTATCTTAAGTATCTGTTACGGTTGACTCGTAGTAATCATTTCTTTCATTAAAATCCGTCATCATTCTACTTCTAAACCACCCAACGGATTTTAATACGGTTTTCACTAATGGAAAGAGGGATAAATGAGAAGAGTTTGTGTATGTATATAAAAAATTGCACCCTGGACGAGCCCGCGAGCGGGTCGCTAGTGTATGTATAAAATTCCCTATCTAACCAAATGTAAAGAGGAAAAATGCTAAAACGAGTTTAGTTCGAGAGTAAAAACTGGTAGAGGATACTATTAACACGCAAGCACTTTGACACGCTATGTTTACACGCACTTGCACTTTTTTTCGTAGACCACTTCAATTGAGATCACAGATCAGTTATAGAGGAGAAAATATTGTTGTAATTATTTTTATAATTATGATAAATGTTCAGAAAATGACATATGGTATATTTCCTCCCGCCTGAGGAAAGTGGTCGAAATCATTGTGGCAAAGGGTGCGATAACGCTATGTTTACATGCGTTTGCACTTTTTTCGTGATAGCTTCAGCTGAGATAGAGATGTATTATATAATACCTACATATAATAAAATCGTAAACGACCCGTGTCTGTATATTATATATTATTAAAGAAACAATTTGTACACGTTTTACATCTGTTACCGAGGTCAAAACCATAGTTTTTAGAATTTTTGTCCGTCTGTGTGTCTGTGCGTTTGTGCACGTTGAACTCAGAAACAACTTAACCGATTTGGATGCGGTTTCCACTGATATATTGTAGCAAGCTTCCCGTAATATTTAGTGTTTATTTCATTCCAATCGGTTTACAAACAAAAAAGTTATACCGGATACCGAAATACCAAGCGTACGAAGTTGCGGGCACAGCTACATAGTTATGTATGTAATAATAATTTTAAACATTACACAAAGTTATGCGGTATGTGGGCAACGGGCAACGAGTGAGCAACATCATCTATTCATCAAACCATTAGTCAATGAATCACATTGATTCAACTGTAGGTGCAGGTACCTTCAATACAAAAATTCAATTAATCTGTGAAACAAGTTTTTTATTACCTACACAACCATAGCAAATATCTCAAAAAGTATCGACTTAAATAGGTATAATATTTTTTTCTGGTTAAAAATAGGCTAGATTACTCTCTCTCAAAACCTTTTGCTGTAAAAGGGTCTTGTTAAAATCGGGTAACCCGTTTTATAGATTAGACCTGGACAAACACAAAAAAAGTAAGCACGTCTTCAGATTTAACAATCTTCGTGAAACATTTTTTTTCGATATAAAAGACAGTCAATTTAATTTATGTGTCCTTTAAGTATGAGGGGATGAAAGTTTCACTTCAGTCACACACAGATCACATACTGTCTTCAAGTCAGTCTGCAATTAAAAATAAATATATAGCATCGTGAAAATTCTGCATTTTGTGACTAATTCATTTAAAACTTATTTGTGTATAAAGCTAAATACTATTTTACAACTTTATACTTTATTTCCCGATATTTGCGGCTTTTGACGCCATTCGATTATTTCATCAAATACGCATACAACCTAAAAACATTAAGTAGGTTGGTACCTACCTATCTAAATTATAAAATATACTACTATGACTTTTTTAAATTTATTACTATCATGTTTTTTCCACACTTCATTTTGAAGTAGATCAAAAAGCACAAAAAAATTTTGCACGATATACATTTTCGTCAAAAAGAACTTTTTGACCAACCAATTATTTGTAAATTAAATTTCAAACTTTATTTCATATGAGGTAGTCTGGTACCTATATATAGCTAGTGTGTAGATACAAAAACTGGTTCCCACAGAAACGTCGCTACCAAAATGAAACAATGCCTCCTAGTCAATGATACGGAAAGTTAATTTTATATCTTCCGAATCAATCAGCGTCACAAAAGAATTGAATTCGCGCTTTCACCTCCTCTATCAAGCTACAGATGTTATTTGTTAAAAAAAATTATCTCATCAATTAACTACAAAATATAATAAGGAGTCTATTGTTAAGAGAGTAACGTTTCATCAGTTACTTTGACCTGATGATGAGTCATGATGTGCATTGATTTCCGTGAGCTAATGTCTAATCTATCGTGCCCATTTAAGAAATTATTTATTAAATAATGAATTCAATAGACGTAGATAGAAACTTTATTTCCCCTTTATGTTGCTAATAATCAATGTCAGATCGTCACCCACAAGGTGGGCACACGATCTGATAAGAGCCGTAGGTCAACCGTGGATCAAGACTTATCCTGGCTGGTCCTATTGGAAAATTATATGGGAGCTTAGGCCTATGTCTAGCAGTGGACGATCTACGGCTGAAAAGATGATGATAAGAATCACAAACTATACCTACCTAGGTAATCTAAATCGATTGTACCTATATGAATAATTGAGTGAACGAATTAATTGAAATTTTTTGAATCGAATCAATATAACGAATTTTCGTATTGACAATTTCCGCATGCCTCGAAGTTGGCATTTGTTTGACCTCTGTGCAGTACCATACAACATCATGGGAAGTGAGTACCATTTGAGAGATGACACAACTTTAAAGGTGCCATTGTAGCTGTTATTGATGCTCACCTATGCACTTTAAGCGTTTTAAAAATGTATAATTTAAAAAATATATGTAAAAACGATGCAAAATTAGTATAATGCACTCATTAGGAGCAAGGTTAATCTTTACGTTAACCTGTTGTTCTTTTAAATTGTTTCATTTAATGTTTCGATTGTATCGTGTTTAATCGTATATACCTATAGAGGTCAGAGGTAAGTATAATATATTATACAAAAAGGAAAAATCTGAATGTGTTTGTGTGTAAGAACTAAAGAGGTAATCTTCGAAACTACTCAAAAAAATCTTTTATCAATAGTTAGAATAGAATTTCAGGATAAACATAGGCTAAATATTACAATACAATAAGGCACCAGCTATCCAAAAATAAAGATCCAACGCTTGGAAAAAGTACCTACTATATGTATGTCAGGAGTATTTTTAATTTTTATCAACGCGGACGAAGTCGCATGCACCAGCTAGTAAGTATATAATGTTACTTAAAAACGTACGTAATAAAAGAGCAATCCCCGAAGTATGTTTATGAAATAAGGCTCCCAGGAATGTCGAACCGCATAGAATAGTTGGTTTTGTGATGTTTGATAGGTAATTTTATTCACTTACAAGAATATTTCTTACGTCAAGGACTTAAACGACTAGCTGTTATCCTCGGCACATCCTTTCACGACAAGTAAACATTTATACGCGTCATAGTTGGGTTGCTAAATATTTATCGAATTACATAATAACTACCCAAGTACTTACTTACTTGCCTAAAATGCAAAACCTGTTTGTTTTTCTTTGCAAATAGATAGGCTTTCATAATAATAAGGGCAGTACGTATCTACAACTAGTTAAGCCTACCAATAATATAAAAGCTGTAGTTTTAGCTTACAAAAGGCTTGTAGTGTAGCCAGTTAGTTTTTACGACAAAAAAATATTTTGTCTTTAGTAGATGGATGGCGTTAAATGAATAATTTTAAATTTAATGAATTGTTTCTTGGTACTTCCCATCATAATAATATAAGTATTATTTTATAATAATACATCATCATAATACATTAATTATCATACATTTTCTCAAATTATTTATACACGCGAGGAATTAATTTCCAAATTGATAACAAATTGACATGTCCAAGTTTACCTGCTGAATTACAAGACGTAGCAAATTGTCTGCGCGATTGGTGGCGCCACTGCGACTGACTCCCTTTAGTTTGGTCCTACCCAGTCGGGGGTTTGCCCTGCCTGTCCATCATACAGTAACATAAACGAATGTAAGTATATAATAGATAAGAATAAGGCAGTGATATGGCGGAAGGCGATAGGACGCGGGCGCCGTTGCGTTGTATTGCGGCATCGCTTAGACATTTCCGCGCATTGTGGCTGCGAACCGGGCCACAAGTGGTGCGACACTTACGCTATTACAACTTACTATTAGGCTTGAAATTTTCACACATCTACCCACTTTTTGTGTAATGAAAATAGACTTCATGTAATGTAGTTCATTTGTTACTTCTGGGCATTGCTACCAGACGTAGATTGAAAAATTAATTTATCAGACGCCTATAAAAGTTTGACCTAGGTACCTGCCTACCTACAGACAAAAATTTTAAATTGTGATTGCTCTTGGTCATAATGCTTTAGGTTTTTAAAAGTTTTGGTGTAAATAAAAAAGCAACAAATTCACTTTCAACTTTTATTTACAATAGGTATATTAATATTTTTTTTTATATTCTGTTTTACGTTGTTTTTCATCAGTTTGAGGCACTGCACATGCATCAATTTAAAGCATAAACTCAAAATAACTAATTCATTATTTATTTATACAAACAAATTTTGGACCTCACTTTTTAACACACGATTTATATTTAGTTTATGGAGTAGCGCCTTTGGCGACTAGAGATCACGCGTAAATTAATCTCAGTAACAATATGGCTGATGCTACACTAAACTACAAACTAGAATATTCCGCAGTTTTGATTTATGATTCGTAGAAAAATTCCATGACACACACACAAATTCAAATTTTTCACTTGTGAAATGTAGACAATTATGTAATTACACCATATACATCCATGTAATTGTCCAGTGTTTCTAGTATGAGTTTATAATGACCGCACTCGCTAGCGAGAGCGTAAAAAAGATATATGAAAAATTATCAATTGTCAATGTCAAATTGACAATTTTCCTTATTTAAAACGTTTTAGGCTCTCGCTAACGAGTACGGGCACTATAAACTCATACTAGAGCCACTGCTTCAATTTGTTATTATATTGGCTTTCGGTTCATTCATAATTGTAAAAAAAAAAAATCTAAAATATTAAAACAAAATCTCCACGATCCTTTTTTTATATAACATACAAAACACCACTCCATTCACCACATTTATTGCACATCGAAACAACACTAAAATAAAATTAGTGCAAAACGAAAAGTATTTTATAAACACGAAATATTTACACTACCTTATTTCATACCCGAATCGGTTATTCTATTTAGAGATAACAAAACCATATTTAAAACCATATATATGCTACTTACAAAAATATATTAATTACACTATATAATACGTGCAACATAAACATCTAAAAAGTGAGGTCAACATTACAATGAACACTAATGCGACATTCAAACCAAAATGCTTAAATTAAATTATTCTATTAAGTAGGTGTAAGATTCCTAAACAAATACAAAATTATGGGCAAAATAGAAATACATATATAATTTTACATATTGAATTAATACTTTTTTTTGTATATCTACATTACAAACCGTTCGCACCAACAAACATTGCTGAGTTTAGCAATTACATAAATTTCCGTTACTTGTACTTTTCATAAACTTAATTATAAATGAAATAAAAAAAAAACCCTACCAAAAACACTCAAAATACTCTACAAATAGAAAAAAAGTAGAACAATCGGAACAACAAAAATCTTTTAAAACATATAAAAATTTATTTGCTACTCAAATATGCCGAATGAAAAACCATTTAAAATGGTTTTTTTTTTTTTAGAAAAACATATAAAATATAAATTTAATTTATAGAGAGTAAGTTAACGCAACTGCCAACATTGACTATACATACAGTCTGAATAATTGCACCAGGATTTTCAAAAATATAACAACACATTGTAACAGAAAAACCCATTTTTTTTGACAATAATTGGTACCAAATAGTGGAAAACGGGTTGAAATTTGTTAACTTTAAAAAAAAAATTTCGCTCTTTAAGTTTAAACTCTAGAATGTTAAGAGAATAACAGAACGTTCTAAGCACATGTCAAAGAATGACATATCTATACTTTTATTTTATAAATTCAAGAGTACTTAACCTTTTAATTTGTTTAGCGTGATCCTCTGCCTCTTACCACAATGAGAACAAATGTAGTATTATAAGATGACCTGGATGTCTTTATTAATATGCGATGAGAATTTACATTTCTTGATATTTCCAACAATGTTTGTATGTTGTAATGTTTGTCCTTTAGAAGTACTACGTTTAAGGATATTACTAGTAACAATATATGAAATAAAAAAGTTCTATGATTGCACCAAAGACATGAAGTGCCTGAGATCCACACCGAAAGCTGTCTCTCAAGTTATTTTATTGCAACAACAACCAGTTGTTAAATCAAAATGTAACTACTCTAGGATTTTTGTTTATTTTTGTAAATGCAATATTTTTATGACGAAAATTAAATTGCTTGGATGACTGAACATATTTTTTAATTACAAAAAAGATATGCAGATATCGACTGATATTTTGACATCATCATTCAATATATATATATATATATATATATATATATATATAGCTAAGCTTCCTTTATAAAAAATATTTATCTGTCAATGCCACAATTTAAAAACACTAGCACTACTGTTAATAAAAAGATTCACATGTATTAAATATTTTTTTTACACTTTCCCTATCTTCGATTTATGCACAGATAATTAATCCACCACACACATAATTTTAACAAATTAATATTTAATTTACTTTACAATAAATATACATTTATGTGACTGTTACACCACTCATTTAAGACACTATAACAAATTGTGTTGATTTCTAAAAGTATTATGACATGAAGTAGGAATAAAATTATTATGACCAACAAATTAAAGTGCCTGGCATATTAATAACAAAACAATTTTTAAAAATTATCAAATTTACTATTTATAATTACCTAAAACTATGTATACATAGTTTTGTAAAGTAAAATGAAATGATCTATTAATAATATACTATTTATACTGAAAACTGTATGACCCTATTTAGTTTTTAATACCTACACCCCCAAACGAATTATGACAGACACAATTTTAGACTTTTCTATGAAATATAACAACAATGCTCCAAATCAAAAAAAGTCATTCTAGCAAATGTTACAGTTTATAATGCGCAGGGCACACATTTTATTTTATTATTGCAAAATCAAACTCCCCAAAAAGATTTATTTTCTGATATTAATCTTTAAAGCGATGACTGAAGCTGAAGTAATAAAGAGAAACTATATTAGGCTTTAATCCACATAGATATATGTTAATATAACAAACAAAACACGTATCTATTAATAAAATATGTAGTAAAGACGTTTATGACAAGAATATGGCTGGGTATGGTGAGCAAAAAAGTTCTCGACATAAAAAAATTATGTGTAAAAAAAAAAACAATAAATTGCTTTGACGAATGGTGTTTGGATATTATTGTCTCACTTCCTTACAAACGACACAGGTCACGTTGTAGCCCACGAAATGGCAATTATCAATACCATATGAGTTTTTCAAATTATCCATTACAATTTATTACATTTTACTACTAGTCGATCTATAAACGATTGTCATATTATATTGTAAACCAATTGTACATAGTATTATTACAATATTTCTTGCACTTTTCATGAGCTTACTAGAGCTCACATGAAGCCTGCAAGCAAGTATGTACTGATAAATATTTTGATATTTCCTAACAATTGATATTAAAGCCAAACAATAATTTTCTTAGCCCTTCCAGGAGAACTAGTTAATCGTGAAAAGAAACTTCGAATAAAACTATAAAAATTAAAGAAAGTTAAATACATGTATAATTTTTAACAGTAAAACAAAATGTAGTCGAAAATTTCGTTTGAATTACTAGTCAATTGTGTATTATGACGACGTCATAGACCATAGACAGTGTGATGTGGCTCCTCTTTATTTATAATAATTTTTATATTTATCCTTTTTTTGAATATATATATTGATTATTTAGTTTGCCATTTTTTAAGATTATACATTCCACATCAGCCTTTGAAAGTCCCCGCATTAACTACCTTTTGAATAAAAAAAAAACAAAACCAAAAAAACTATGTGTGATACCTTCATAATTTTATTTATTTGTCAACGGTTCATATTTGGGGCATAAGAAACAACAAATTTAAAAATATAAAATACTAAGTATATGGGGGCACCGTTTAGATTATCGCACGATAACGCTTGCCGAGTAATTCTTACACAAAAATTTGTTTATATATTCGTCTATACTCATTTATTTCTTTGAATGACTTGTGCCTGACTTGCATGACTTTCGAGTCGAACTAATTTTATTTACGAATTTAAACTGCTTTTTTGCTTGAAATTTTGATTCATGCCAAAAACCCGACACTATATATATATATATATATATTCACACATATTCACACATTCCACACAGCAGCATCATTCATTAATGGTGAACAGATGAATTTATATTGGCTATTAATAGTCAGTCATATACGGCGATAATCTAATCTTGGTTCTTTTAAATTGAATTTGAAGTATGAACGCGAACGTGTGTGCGAGAGAGACAGATATAGCGATCAGGTGAGACGGCAAGAGGGTAGTCGGCCACACGAAGAGTGCCATCTTCGTTTGCGATGTGACGATGAATCCGCGTCCGATAGTTCCGCCGTGGACATCGTTCTAGACCCGCCATCGCCTAGCTCTGCCAAAAAAAAAAGAAATATAACTACTCATATCATTTTACAGTACTTTTAATTTAATTTAATATTTTTAAAATGAAATGTGCATTTAGTATACTATATTAGCTAATATTTAATAAACAAACATTAATATACAAAACCAAAAACATATTAAAGTCAGCTTGAATAACATTGAATAGTTTTGAATAGCCTGGGTAACTTTAGTCTAATTATGTTATTTTTATTTGACAAAAAAAAAACATTGCAACCGATTTTATCCAATCCACAAACAAAACAATTATCTCAAAATAAATAAAATAATTATTTTTTAATTACTAAATTATTTTTAAATTTAATATAATATACACTCAACGGCGTGGGTACCCGAAATGGTGATTATTTATATAGGTAATTAAGGAGGATGGTGTCCCTTAGATTTCTTAGTGTCTAAGACACTAAGATATATGAATGTCTGATGAATTATGCGTTCGGACGGTTTGTTACTTTTTTTTTTTTATTTGGTTATTGAGAACTCGTTAGGTTTCGTGCAAGACAAGCCTTTAATGCAACATATTATTTGAGAATTATAAACGAAATTCGTAGCCAAGGCAAACAGAAGTGTTTGCTATTGCTGAACAAAGTTTGCCGAAACAGCTCAGTTTACTTAGTTCTGTTTATCAAGAATTTGTTGATTTATCAAGAAATAAAAAAGACGAGTATGATAATAAAAAGATATTGCAATTGTATTGTGTGCACATTTTTAGTAAAAGACCAACGACATAAAAACTGCATATAATAAAATTCAAGATTCAAAAATATAAATGCTATCTGTAATAAAAAATATATACTTATGAGATAAAGAATCTGATGATGTCAGATTTTTATACGTTATATGAAGGTACCAGTGAAATAACAATGTGTAGGTTAAACATTTTATAGGTAAATAAAATATACTTGTACGCTAGTTTTAGCAGTCACACATTCAGCACAATAGTACCTTAAAAACTTTTTACACAATGTTTGAGCGAATGAATGATGTCTATCTGTATAAAATAAAAAAGGCACACATAAGCACGTAAGTCAACGTGATTTTTAATACTAGCGCAGTACGTGTAAAATTACAAAGTCTGTTTTAGAGTTATATAATTTGTTCAGATATACAAGAGTCCAATGTCCATGCTAATATTTATAATATTATAATGATTTTTTTTATTAGAGATGGGTTTGCTCTTGGCCAACAACCAACTGTGTAGCAAGGATGAGGCCTATGATGGAGCGAGCTCACACAGAAGATTTTTAGTTTAGATTTATTAATAATATTAGCATGGATTATTATAGATAAAAAATCTGTGTGTAATAGAAAACTTGCAATATTCAAAGATATTTTTTTGAAGTGCTGCTAATCCATCTATACGCTGACAGTGTTAAAAAATTGTAAATTGACTACAAAATAAGCGTGTACGTATGTAGTACATCAATTATTATTAAAAAATAATAAAAATAAAATTGTACTTGTACTAATTGTAAAACTAAAATAAAATTGTTGTTAACATAACAAATAGGTCGCTTCTCTTTCCGCACAGACTCTAACTCGAGAACGTCTGGACTGATCTTTGTTATCTTTGTTTTGTTGGATTCGTCTCAGTCCCGAAAAAAATAACGAAAAAAACAACAAAAACAAAATTACTATAGAAATAAATTGAACTGTCAAATCAACAGAAACTGTGAATTGGTCTCGTGTTGTTGTGATGTGCGGGTGTTATTAATAAATATTATTTAACAATGTTTGAAGTTCGTCGGGTCAGCCAGTTTTAAATAAATTTCAAAAATACAGTGTGAATGTGTGGGTGTATAGCGATTATTACATTATGACGGATGCGGGACACACACACACATGCAACGAACCTAACTCAATGAGCAAATGCGAGCGCGGACTGTGCCCGTAACGCGCATAGACTCCTTCTCTGCAATTTTCACAAAAGGTCATATTTTTTATATATCTTTTATGATAAAAGGTCTCAGAGAGGCTACGAAACCCTCTTACTAAACCCACCGAAACATAATAGCACAAGTGCTGTTCTTATATGGCTCGTTTGGATCTGGAAAGTACTGGCACTGCGTTTACAAAATACGCCTTACAAAATACCATCGTACAAAAATAACAGCATGCCTGCTGCTGTGTTTATGAGTAAGATGCCAGGATCAGTTTTACTTTCATGACCAAGTAATGTTAGGTTGAAAGTTACATCTTGCACACTAGTGATATTATACTTAAGAACTTCCTTTCTACTTTTCCAAAAGTATATACTTTGCCGCACTAGTATAGAAAGGGTTTGTTTTTAAATTTCTAACGGAATAAAATAATTGAAAAATAATCAGAAATTATTTCATTAAATTATATCTGGCAATATGATTAGTTAAAACTGTAAGTATATTTATTATAGATAAATAATTTCATGCCCTAATGTGCAAGAAGCAGAAGCAAGATGTGCAAAATTATCAATAAAACTACCCAATTAAAAAGTTGCAATACTTCAAGGTCATAATCGTAAAAAACCTAATATGACACGAGTCAATAATATGCATATCGTGTGCACATGACGTCATTAACATAACTTTTACGTCCTTGAACATTCATAAGTGGCAGGGTTGTTTTTCTTTCAGTGACGCAAACGTATCGTGCTAACGTAAAGTTATTAACATAAGGCATGTATGTGATAAAGTACATCTGAATATTAAATGTCATGGGTTAGATTTCTAACACAAAGTGAGATTTTTAGCTTTTGCTTAAGTTCGTGTATGGAAACAGATTACTTAAGTGGACGTTGGTCTGGGTGAACTGGGTTTCGCACCTAGTCTTAGCTTAGTGCTTAGCTTGGAGGTCCGTTCTACAAACAATTTGCACGATGAACAGTTATAGACGAGAACGATCACTCGATTATGCCTTCACATCTGAGTTTTTTTTTAATTTCATGTGTAGATTCGATTTAGTTACTCTAACTAAAGGTAAGAAAAGTATCAAGAGCAACCACATGATATCTATAGCAGACAAAGCAATCTTCATATACATATTATTATATGATGAAGTCCCGCCAACGCACAGAGGGCTATCGTGGTAGATTATTGAGCCACAGTAGTTGTTTTCTTAGTTTTTTCAATTGATAAACCTTAAAAATAACCTAAATTTCAGCATTTATCCAACAGATAATTATGTCAGAAATCTCAGGATTGTTGCATTTTATTCATGGTAATTTATGGTTATTAAAGTATTCTTTAGACGGAGTCTAAAAAATTGCTTGCCTCTAAAGTGCTCAATGCTTAAAAGCTGAAATAAAATTAATTATTTAGTCTCGTACACTTAAGTGTAGGTAAATCAATTTAATTAAAAGAAATACACACCCTGTCTTAGGTCTCTCTCCGTGAAATATTCCTGTGCAGACGCATAATGTCTTTCCACAAGATAAGGTAAGACGGTCGAATTGTGTAGCTCATCAGAGCGGCGCGATCGAGGACTGACTAATCTCTCGCCTGACTCTAGTACCGGCTGTGCTTGTACCCATCTGGAAAATAATTTGAAATAATTTAATACAAAAAAAAAATATTGTAAAAGGTCGGCAGACAGGCTGACAGATCACTATTTGGTAGGTGGCTATCACCGGGAAAGGCGTAATGTATTGTTGTTTCATATTGACCTTCGAATGCATTGGGCAATACAGACCATTTAATGTCATTTAATGTTAATACTTCGCTTTAATAAAAACTGAATACTTGAGACTTATTTTATATTTTATTGTATTGATGATAGAAATACTTCATAATACGCGAGCAGCGAGTGCACATGTATAATAATAATTAATATGGATCGAAAAGTTTACTAAAATCAGGGTCACGTCATTTTTAAACTGATTCAACCGATGTAAGAATACATCAATCTAGTTAATGATCAAGTCTAGATATTAAGTGTCACTTGATTTTAGTGACCAATGATGGTGACCGACTTCTGTGTGTTTATTGCGAATATTTAAATATTTTACATGTGCAATATAAATAAAACTAAAACAATTAACATATTTTTTATTGCCAATATCTGCTTGGATTGCGTAGATATTTGCATAAATTAACTCTACCTTATAATTGAATGTAAACAAAGTCATATATCAAAATATACGAGTTCATTTTCCTGTATGGTAGACACAAACAACGATAAAAAACACTACATTGCAAAAAACAGATTTTTACAATATAAACTAAAACGATCACATTGCAATATATTATAATTTTCAGCAATAATTGATAAACTATGTCATTTGCTTGACTTGCTGTTTGAAATTGCTGAACACTTTGTCCCGACCCAAATAAACAATTAAAATACTTGGATATTTAAATGTTTTAGTGTTATTTTAATAATAATAATAATTTGGGCAACCCTGGCGACAGTAAACACCGTCAGCCTTTTTGTCCACCTTAACATTCAGATAAATTGTTCTTCTTTATTGAGTCCTCAAACATACTGTTGAATACATCAATATTTACACGTGAACTTTGAACTCTACTACACCATAAATAAGATTCAAATCTTTAAAAAAGAATACTTACGCATGCCTCCTTATTTGGGGAAGAGTGGGTCTCAGTTCGGGCTCCCTGTTGAGCATGTGTACAAGTAAGGTGGTAAGTGCTGGGCCGACGGCGGCGGGCGGAGGCGCGGGTTGCTCCCGACCTATTGCCTCGAGTAGTCTGTATACATTGTCACCTTCGTATGGGTAACGGCCAGTGGTCATATTGTACCTGTGGATTAAGGGGTCATCTTTAAATTTAAATCTTTAATCTTCATAGTATGAATTAAAGTCGCTTTCCCCTGACTCCTATTAACACAGAACGCAAAGTATTTAAATGTGGTTTTCACTATCAGTTAGATAACTTTTCAGGGAAGTTTTATATTATAATGTCGGAGTAAGAACGCCGAGCGCAGTGCCAACGCCCTTCAAAATTTCAAAAAACTGTCAAAAAATGCTCAGTTTAATTAATGTTTTAATTCAAACAAGACAACTACTCATAATTCAGCAAACGCCAATTGAACATCTGTATCCTTTAATGTTCAAGCCATAACCTTCAAGACTATAATTAGACACGAAAAATAATCCTACTTATAAATGCGAAAGTTTGTGAGGGTGGATGTATGGATGTTTGTTACTCTTTCACGCAAGAACGGCTGGACGGATTTAGATGAAATTTGGCACACAGATAGTCTATTACCTGTATAGGATACTTTTTATCCAGAAAAAATTTAGGTTTCCGGATAATTAGGTTCCGGTTTCGGAAATTTAGGGATCTTCCAAAAATAAAAAAAAATAGCGCCACTGTCTTCAATATAGTGGCGGTGCCAATATTGTTACAGCAATATAGATGTCAGGCGTTATATCAAGTATTATTTTTTTAATTTTTTAACGCGGTCGAAGTCGCGGGCACCAGTTAGTATAAAATAAAATTTCTAATGTTAGCCATAAAACGTGTTTATGTTAATTTTAAACATAAAACGTGATTCTGTTCTATCAAGTGAAAAACATCAAAACAATTAATTTAATATAAGAAAATATCTTTAAATATATCACACTACTCTAAATCAAGTTTTCTTAAAATGGAATCAAAACTTGTTTTTCTGTTATTTGTGCAGGCAGGTATGTCGCTGACATTCAGTAATGCATAGAGCTATTATAGCGACGCATTAGAGGTTATTAAACAAAGTTACATTGGCTATAAATAGTGTATATTTTGACCCTTTCGGTCCATTAGGTCCCATGTATCAGAATGACCGGAGTATCAAAATGTCCAGTTCTACAAAATGACCAAAGTTTCAAATGTCCAGTTACACAAACTTGTTAAAGTAACAATGAAATCACTACAGAGCATTCTTTACATTACAAGACGATCTAGAACTACATACGTTTAACTTTACGAGGATACGCCATAATCGTCATACTGGTCTCATTAAGATTTTTGTTGATAAAGGCGTTGTTAATTATAATTAAAAGCGTCAACCACAAAAACCAGCCACCACTTTAATAATTTAGTTAATGCTTTAAAATGGATTTTAAGTCTATCTGGTGCACCCTTACAGAAGACCACCGTTATAAATAGCATGTGTGCTGTTGTATTTCAGTTAGTAAGTAAGTGATGTCAGTAGCCCATATCAATATCCTATCCCAACCCCTATCCTTAATCCTAGACGCAATTGCAGCTCCTGTGACGTTGCTTGTATTGTAGGCGACTATAGCCGCCAACTATCAAGTAATCTGTCGATCTTAATATAAAAATCTCGTAGGGGAGAGAGGGGCTTGTTCTAACAGTTTTCAGAAAAACGAATATATCTTGAGAACCATCAATTTAATTACTACTAAATAAACATAGATTGATACGTTAACTATTCCTCTATCAAATCAAGTAAAAATAATATCATAACTATTGGTTATTATTTCACAATTAACATTTTTCTAGAGAAAGTGCGGTGTTACAATTTACCCCGTGCTTGGGGTTAGTTGTAACATCTACTGGGGCAAGTAGTAACGATATTAAAAAAACAAAAATATGACACTTATTAATCATTGATTTTTTGTTGGCAACAAAAATAATATCCTTTTATAAATACTATGTAATTTTTAATCAAAAAAATCTACTGGAATATATTTTTTAGGCAATATAATTAACACAAAAGGTGTATGCTATTAATCACCTATTAATGTTAACTTGTTAGACACTACTTATGATTAAAATGGCACTTTAAAATCACAGTAAATTAAATTCTTTGTGTAAATTAAGTCTCGTAACTATCTCTTTCTAAAACCTCACATCTAACAAAGTATCGTATATATACCTATATATATTAATTAGTCTTTGGATAAGTTTTCTATAATCAAATTCAATCTTCATCTGAGTTACAGTTAATACAAATAAAAGAAATGTCTCCAGTGACACATCCCACATGTGCTCACATCTTACAAACGATACATTCTACCCAATTAACTTTCTTTGAATCACTATAAGCTCCACCACATTTTAGACAATAGCACTCTTCAGATTCAGATTCTGAAAATAAAAGCTTTTTTTAAACTTGTCCACTCCGGTTTTATTTTTTGTTGCTTTACCTTTTCCTTTTACCTTTCTCTTAATATTTCCCTTTCCTTTACTCTTGTCTTTGTCATCTTTTTTCTGTTTTTTCTTAACTATTCTTCATATTCCAGTCGAAAATTTCTTTTTCAGGAAAACAGTTAAAACAGTTAAACAGTTAACTGTTAAAACAGTGGATTTTCTTTTGCATTTAATATTTTTCTTTGTTTGCCTCGGTGGCGATAATGGTCTAATCTCTGATGGCGAAAAACTTTTTTGTACACCTGAGGAACTTGGAGTTGGTTCTTTCGCAGTTTCAATCTAACGTATGATTTCTGTGGTGCTTATATCTATTTCAAGAACATTTAAGGAATTAATATGTTTTATACACTATCATTCTATAATAAGAAAAAAACATCTTAAAAAAAACGGTACCGATAATACTCGGGGCAAGTTGTAACATGTTACAACAAGCCCCAAGATTTTGTTACAACTAACCCCATTGTATGATTTTTAACATTTATCAAGATAACTATATAATTAACTTATCAATCTTAAAAACTGTTACACAATATCAAAGATAGATAAATTTGAAGATAAATAAAATAAAGAAATTTTCAAATTATTCTATTATAGTTACGACAACCAAAACTTTTTCGAAAGTATAATTTTACATCACCTGGCAAAAAAGAAGCGCGTATACACAGCCACTTACTGGGCCCTCTTACGGGACATTAGCAATGACAACATGATGTGGCGCAATATAAAGGTATGATTGAGTGAAAGAGAAATGTTAATAAAGTTAAAGATCCTGGTGAAAAGGGCATGTTAATACTTACCCCCGTAACAACTAGCCCCTCTCTCCCCTACTTTTGACAAATAGTAATAACCAAAAAGAGATTACGAATTTGAGAATATATAATTTACAAGTATAAGTCAAACACAGGCTGTAACTGTGTTTGGCTTATTTAGTTTTTAGTAAAACTGGTCCTTCGAGACGCGAGTCAACTGCTATTTAGCTACTGGATCGGACTACCATTTTGCGCATACACCCACTACACCCAGTTATTTTATTTTTGAGACCTTGAATAAACAGTTTCAATTATTATTTTATTCATTCATTATCATCGATTCACATTCTTTCCTATCTATGTATTTGTTCATCTTAGACTTTGTTATATCATTATTTATATCTACTATAATGACTTGTTTTAAATTTAATCCTGAATTTGATGTTTCTTATCCATTATCTTTTATACTGACAAACCAATGTCAGTCTGAATATTATGTTGAATTATTGCCTTGTTTATTATTTCTAGTTTATTTCATTTTTAAGTCTATATTATATGTGTATTTTGCAGAACTAAGTCTTATTATTTGCCAAAAAAATTCCTGTTGATCTTAGTAGGTATATAATTGCTAGTTACACATACTCATCTCATTCTGGTTTTATATTACCAAGCTTATATTTAAACATTTCATTTCCTTCTGACCTTAACAAATCTTATATGAATAGTTATGTTTGAATATGTTAAACAGTTGCGGCTCCGTTTGCGCCATATTTGATTTGTTCTGGACTAAAATGTAAATAAATACAGTAAAAGTTGCTCTGTTATGAAAGAAACGATTATCCTATCCATGTATTTATGCTGAACATGGTTTAAAAACATTTTTATGTTTTTGCTAAACAAAGGCATGGCAAACTAAGCTACATACCTAACCCAGTGGAATAAACTGTACACATCCTATGTTTGTAATGTATGCACATTACAAATATGCACACTTGTACAAATGTGTGCTACTATAAGCCAAAGAAAATAAAATATAAACACATTTCAGAGACGAATAGAAGTTAACTCGATGATGAAAGAATATTAGGTATTATAACTTTTTTACTTTAAGTTAAGGTCAATAGACAACATATAAATTTTCGAATACGAAAATAAAAATACAAACTTTCGTATTAGTAAGGAATTCCCTTATTTACAATATGACTTACACTAAATTTTTAAATGCCAATATATATTTACATCTCACAGGTGCCACTTATTACTAAGCACCGACAATAGCCTAGAAACTATCAAGTGCTCAAATTCAATAAGTTCATTTCCAAATTTATCAAGAATAATATGACATTTATATATTGCATCATGATTCTAAAGTACTGTTTGATCATACACACATACGACATCATAAAGTGTTATTCCTATTTATTTAAGATAATGAGCAGGTAGATTAGTCTTTATGTATTGTGTTTTTAAATATTTATTATTTTGCAAAATCTCTCCTACTTACTCAAGTGGTTTATTAACATAATTAATTACTTCCAAACAATGAGCATTGTTAAAATAAACTTTGTTATTCGATGTGACTCAGTATAAAGCAATAACCAATGTCAATGATTCTATTTAAATACAAATATATGTGAGGTAATGGAATGTAGGTACAAATTTGTACATCTGTTTCCAAAAATATACCAAATCGATCGACTAGTGTTTGTTTAGCACTGCGGGAGAAATGAGTCATAGCGTGGTTATAACATATTCCACATATTATGCAGAATGTGCAACATCACAAATGCACTGTGAACACAAATACAAATAACATCTTAAAATGAAAACTTTATTTCAAAGCAATTGTTTTTTATCTTTTAAGTTACGTTGTAATCTTTTAGAACATGAATAATTTATTAGATACTTAGCTCTGAAATGATGTTAAGATTATGTTAAAATCATGTCTTGTATTTTTTTATATTTCATATTTTTTTTAAATTGACTATCCTAATAAACAGAGATATGCAATTTTTAGTGTTTTATAAATAGTTATGGCTTTTAATCAAAAGCAAAATTTTAAATTTGTATTAAACATGAATTACTGCTGTATATGCTATAGACATTCAAAGATCTAACTTTTTATAATTGAAATCAGAAGTTTCAGCTGATTTTGCAATAAATTTAAACAACACCTATCTGTTGCACGTGGCTTCGCCCGCGCACTATATAAAATATAGCCTATGTTACTCGCTGATAATGTGGCTTTATATGGGTGAAAGAATTTTCAAAATTGGCCTAGTAGTTTTTTGAGTTTATTCATTACAAACATACAAATCTCCTCTCTTTATAAAATTAGTATAGAATATAGACAAACTCACAGTGTATAAGAGATGCCTATACGCATAAACTATTTATGCCGAAGCACTGTAAAACCAACGCTGGTGAACGTGCACCCTTAAATCGTATCACGCACAAGTATAATTGTTTATATACAAGTTTAGACCCATTCTCAAGTGGCTCGCAAAAATATAAAAATAGTATTGTTAAATTGTTTTAGTTTATGGTGTTGTTCTTTTCTTCGTATTTGTATTCTGGTGTTTTTTTCTTGTTGTGTATGAATGTGTATTATTATTATTATTATTTTTCTTCATGTTTTCTCTGTAAATCTATGTACCAATTCGTGGAAAATGTTGTTGATTGCACGATTACTTCTATTTATATGAATGTCCTTCTTTATATTTACTATATATTGTGTAATTGTTTGTTTTCCTAAATAAAATAAAATAAAATAAAATAAAATAAACTTACAATGTAACCCCACTGCTCCAAATGTCAACTTTGAATCCAGAAAATTGTTCAGCTCCATTAGCAATCTCCGGTGGTTGGAAGGCAGGAGAGCCTTGTCCGGTGTAGCAGGTATCATCAGGTAGAAACATATTTAACTCCTAAAAAAAACATATTGAGTTACGGCACTTCACCAAAATAAGGTACCGCTGCGCAAAGTCTTGATGAGTAGAACCTCAGAGGGGAACTCACGGTAACCTAACATTTTTCAGGATATTAGTATCCAATATGTTAACAAAGGTAATAAACTATCTGTGTGCCAAATTTCATCTAAATTCATTCAGCTGTTTTTGCATGACTGAGTAATAAACATCTAAACATACAAACTTTTGCATTGATAATATTATTAGGATAAACTACTTGCCTATTCTATTCTAGTAAGATATACAAGATACAAAAGAGGAAATTTCCATTAATAAAATATAGAGGGTTTACCTCTGCAACACCAAAGTCAGTAATTTTTAAAGTCTGGTCAAGCGTAAGCAGTAGATTCCCTGGCTTTATGTCCTTGTGGATAACTCCTTGTCCGTGCAGGTACTCTAAACCATCTAACAGTTGAGTGAAATAATCATGAGCCTGACGCTGTGGGAACTTCTTCCCGGGGCTGGCCTCTAGCATGTCCTGAAACATTTTCTTAGTTGTAAAATTTCCCTAATAGAACTTAATGATGCCTCAGACCAGAAATGTGGTGTGCATTAAAAAAAAATAGTCAAGTGCATGACTATTGTTTTAACATAATTTTTGTTGTGTGCAAATGTGATAATTGCTTAAATTTCCTATTAGCTCTAGGGATGATAACTTCACTAAATTGGCTAGATAATAAAATAAAAATTTCTGAACAGTAAAATTTACTTTTTTGCACATACCACAGGTAAAAGGTAAACAGAATAAAAGTTTTAAAGCACCTGAAGTACTCCAACACAAAACTCCATCACAAGATACATCTTTTGTTTCTCATCATTATACATCACATCGACTAGTTCTATCACATTTTTATGTCTAAGTATTCGCAGTAACTGTATCTCTTTCCGTACATTCTGTTCACCATTTGGTATTCTTCTAAGTTTTCTTTTCTTCAGTATTTTTACTGCACGTCTGCACAAAGACTCCGAGTCTAACATTTCCTTCACCTTCCCATAGGATCCTTCCCCTAACGCGTCGCCCATAACATATTTCCCTACCATTTTGCATTTTTTCTTTTTGCTTCTATAAATTATATCTGCACTATCGACCCTATGAAAAAATAGGTTAGTTTGGTCTAAATTAAGATCTAAATCTTCGATCTGGTCGTCGTCCAGCCATGTCACAGAGTGAGCTTCGGGGCTACCTTCAATCAAAAAGTTATCGTAGCTCTCTTGCGGTGCAATGATGTTTGATACTTCAAATTCCACATTATCGTCGTCTGGAAGACTTTCGCTACTACTGATTTTTTTACACATTCTCGGATCCATTATCTATCAAAACAACACATTTGGAAAACTGTGTAAATCTATGCGTATTACAAGGTCTTTTGTCATGAGATAACGATTTACACGGTAAAACTACGGCTTAACTAAACATTTCTCAAAATTTTCAATGTCCCACATGGACTAAACGGCTGTATAAAAATTATTACTCTTTTTGTTTCTAACAATAAAAAGGTAAATAATAAATTAAAAATTCGAGCAATGAAACCAAACCACAAAAGTGACAAAAGAAGAATGAAAGAATGATAGTATTGGAATGATCGTTTATCGTTTGATTTCGTAATTTTCGTATCAGTCATTCATTGAAAAGAGATGGCGCTCACTACTCGAATATTATCTGTGCCTGGTTCTCAGAATAATAACTAAAGCATAGAAGTAAGGCTATAATAAAAACCAATACTAGTGTGTTGCTTCTTACACCAATGCACTGAAGCCATAAACTAAAGAGAGACAAATATACTGTCACTAGATGTTCGTCTGGCTGTTCCGTACCAGAGTGACCTATACAAATTATCCATATATAAGACGATATTCGGCACAACACTAACATAACCTATACTGTTTTTTATCTTTTTCTTAAAATATTAGGTACGTATATTCAAGAAACAGAATTTATTAGTGGTATTTATTATACAAACAAGCTCTCAGTATATTTACTACATGACTGATTATACAAACAAACAAAATCACTTACCGATGGTAACTTATAAACATATCCTCGTTTTGTTTTCTGGACGCATTAGATTTACATCCTGGGACTGAACAAGACATTGTTATAAGTAATCAAAGAATTCACAGATATCTAATTAGTGTTATAATTGATTTGATGCTAGATTTATTATATTTTGATACAGAAACAGAAATCAAAACAAATACGTTGTCACTCGTGTCAGTCACATAGGTACAGACAGATAAGTAAAGTTGACACATTGCGCCATCATTTTGTTAACGTTAGCCAGCCTCTTTAAATCGGCATCATAAAACGGCACCAAACTACGAAAGGAACCAAGTTTGACGTTTTTACTAGGTACGCTGATCAAAAATAAGAACAAAGTTTGTATGTTTGTCTCTTTTTGACTTACGGCTTCAATGCATTGGTGTAAGAAGCAACACACTATAAGTATTGGTTTTTATTTTAGCCTTACTTCTATGCTTCAGTTATTATTCTGAGGCCTGGTTATTTATTTTACGGAGTTTGACAGCGCCATCTACCAAAAAATACTAGTAGCTCTCGAACTCTGGCGAGAATGTAAAAATTTTATATGGAAAATTGACAATTAGACAATTAATTAACAAAATTTACAATTTTCCATACAAATATTAAAAACTCATACTAGAGCCACAGAACAAGAGCAAGCTCGCCGCAGTTTACATTACATTGACATTGCTTTCGATGTTGAAATTGAAATTGGATTAAAGAGATTGCCAATTTGACTAGCTATGGCCATGATGGCTGTCCTTTTGAGAAAACCCAAAAACCCAAATAAATTTAATTATAGAAAAAATATGTCTTTTTATGAACGCACCCATTAACTACGACCATTTATGTTTCACGGTTGACTTCCGTATAGAATATCGCGCAAAAATTCAAACATAAATAGTGGAGCGTCTGAAGAGATTGACCTCGGAATCCAGTCAGAATCTTCTTTTTTCTGACCTTCTGCCGGGAATCGAACCCGGGCCACTTGCAACAGAGCGTTAAAGCGTTAACAGGCATAGATACGACGCCCCTTTTTTTCGATAGTGCTTATTGGCAAAAGAAGAAAACATTTTTATTTGTTTATTTTTTCGTCATAATGGAATAATTATATGGTAGTAAGGTACCTAATCTTGTTCAAATGTGTAGAAAAAACAGCAGTATTATAGCTATTGTAAATCATTTATTTATTAGTAACAATTACAGTTTCCCTGTTGGTAGGTTGCATTGAGCGTCGGAATTTCCAAAATTTATAATCAGTTAATAATATATTTAATATTTTATTACAAGGGATTAATTACGCTAATCAAGATTGAAATAAAAAGTCCATTGCAATTTTCACTTTTAAAAGTGAACTTTTCGTCTACTTTTTATATTTATTTGACATTTCCTTCTTCAGTAAGGATAAACGCGTAAGACAAGCATCACGCCATGCCCGCCTTTCGGGAAGCCTGTCCACAGGCACCAAACTGTTTAGCTGGTTACAAATATCTTCGGCGGCAACACTCTGAGTCATTCTTGGTACTTCGCCCATGGTGTTGCTGACGTTGTAAATTGTTTCACCATATCTGAAAAATATTAAGTATCTCAATCTCTATATTATTCACATATGTGTAACCCTACATAGTTCCATAGCAGGGTTATTGCGGACATTCACTGTCTACTGTGCGGATTGGCAAGAATACTTCACTGGTCTAGTCTTCGAAGGATTCTATTTTTCTCAGGCACACAGGTTTCCTCCTGTTATTATTCCTATGACTACCTACATTTTACATAACATAAATTTGTAAGATGTATTAAATTCTTTGTCTAAAATGTACCTTTCAATATAACTCTTCATGCCCTCAGCATTCAAATGTGCGGTTTCAAGCGATCCGAGGAACGCATAACGCATACCGAGACCTTCAGATATAACTTTGTCAATGTCTTCCACGTTTACTACATTATCTTCTACCAAGCGCCAGACTTCATTGAGAATTGCATACCTGACAAGAAAAATAAAATAAAAGGAATATAATTATTATGTATTAAAAAAAGTATCTCTAGAGATTTTTTGAGAATCGAAGAGCCGTGTCCCAAACAGTATAGTTAGTTAGTATTTTCTCCTAATACTAGGCTCTCCGATTCTAAGAGATTATATTAGCTTTCTAATACCTAAATTATAATATTAATAGCTCATATAATATTTAGCTTCTCCATATGAAATTGTATGGTCAAATTGTAAAATGAGCAAGAAGACTCACTGAATACGATTAAGGACAAAGCCGTCGATCTCCCTTGAAAGTAGCACGGGCTCTTGTCCGATTTCCAACATAATCTCCTTTGTTTTCTTTGCGACTTCTGGTTTAGTCCACGGGGCAGGAACTACTTCTACTAATGGCACATAGTATGGAGGATTCACAGGGTGAGACACTATCACCTGAAAATAACCATTACAAAAAAAATATATAAATATAACTTTAGTTTCTATAGTATGACATACATTTTAAAATATCACTGTTATCTAATACTCTTACTTAACTGTTCTGCTTTTTAGTAGATCATAAATAAAAGTAGGTACTTAGTTTCAGTCACACAAAAGCCACTTTAGATAAGTTCAAGCTCTTATAATTACATAAGTAAGAACAATAAATTAAATTTTAAATTAACTGCAACAGTAACAACTGTGAGTAACAAGATCTTCTTAAAGAGTGGCAACAGCCGTCAGACGACATGCTCAGTATTATATAATTGAGTAACTTAATATGATACCATGTCATGAAAAAAAAATAAAAAAAAAATTCATACAATTTTGGACTCAGTTGAAAAAGAAAATATTGTTGAATCAGGGGCCTTAGACAAAGTGCCATTACAAAAACGATAACGAAGTTCGAAAACAATAAAATGTATGGGATTGACATATGCCGTCGCTAAATCACGTGACACATCCCATACATTTTATTCTTTCGAATCGAATCGATACGGAGCGAAATGCCACTTGTCTAAAGGCCCTAGAGTTTTTGTACTTACTTGCGACCTATGTTTGAGATTTTCAGAAAAACGCGACGGTAGTATACAGCTTGTAGAGCTCGAAAGAATAGCTTTATCGTTCACAACTTTGTCCAAGTCGCCGTAAACTTTTTTCTTCAGGTCGAGAATTTCAGGTACACACTCTTGTACGAATATAGCATCTTTTACAGCGGTAGACAAGATTGTGGAACCTGGAAAAAATTATAATATCAGGAACTTATATTATGTTGCAATTTCATAGAGGGTGATTTTTTTGTTAAAATTGTTCTGAGTTTTTCGAAATATAGAATTAGCAGATGTGCCCGCGACTTCGTATGCGATGTAGTTCGATTATTGAAAATCCCATAGGCACTTAACATTTAGGTATCCTATCCTATACATAATATTAATTGATATTAATCCAGGTAAGTAATAAATTTCAGTTCAGCCGTTCAGCCGTTTTCGCGTGATTGAGTAACAAACTTCCATACAAACTATAGCTTTTGTAATATTATTACCTATTAGCCCTATTTCACATTGCGCTCAAATAAAAGGGTTTATTTTTGCGAGAATCTTTAGAATTTTAGAAATGTTAGTTTTTAGGGAACTCATGAAGGGACGTATATAATAATAAATAATATTGTAACAAAAGCAAATGAATAACTTTATTTATTACAAAATATTAGATTAAAAAAACTTTCTACTAAATATCTCATTAGCAAAACCAATTTGCTTATCAGTTCTGGTTAAGTATTATTTTAGCAGCAATGAACTGTGTAGCTTATCTATAATTTAAAAGTTTAATTTAAAACAAAAATATTCGCGAGTATTATCTAGTATTGTTTATATAATAATAAAATTAGTATAAAAGTAACTATATATTTTTTGATAAACATACGAGATATGAACTGATATTCGTATCTTATGTTTTGTGTAAATAATTAACATTCTGCTTAAACATTACCTACATAATAAGTTAAATGAAGCCAGACAAATATAGTCAATTCTCAAATAAAATACATCTTTAGAAATAACATCACGTATGTAGGTATACTTTTGTTTTCTGTGCATGATTAGGGAAGCCATATCTTTTTTTTATTTACTGATTGGCGTTAAACTTTAACTACTCGCATATTAATGGGTCCAATCTATCGTGATATATATTGTACTAGCTGATGCCCGCGACTTTGTCCGTGTTCACATAATGCCTCGCAAAATACCTATGTAAAGCAATAATATTACATCTGACATTGAAGAATTGAATGTTTATTTTTAGATAGCTATGGTGGTTAATATTTAACCTAACCCCAACTTGAAATTCTACAAACCTTACATCTTTATACTTACTATTAGTAGAGATGTACCTATAGCAGAATGTAGTTAAGCTCTAAAGTGCCTCTGTTGTCCTGTACTTTGAGCTTAAAACATTGATACGCGTACATTAAGTACGTGATAAGGATAAAAGAGAAGTCACAATACTGTTTTACCGTTAAGATACTCTTTAGGTGATCGGAACAAAACATACACAGGCACATAAGTCAAACTATTAACATTCCGCTTTTGTTTTGCGATTTGGGCGAGCGCTCATACTAATAGTCCGGTCAAAATAAACATAAAAATAGTGATCAAATAACAATAATTGTTTATTTTGATCGGACTATAAGTAATGTGTACAGAGTACAGTACAGTTAGTTCTCTGGAGCACACTCAGTATTTGGAGTTGGAGTGTAAAATCTAGTTACGTAAAAAACGATCCCACGGGTCAAACTCCTCGTAAACGAAATAATGCTTCATTTTCTTTTGGAGTTCAACTCCTGGAAAGGAGTAGGTATATAGTATATTTATTATAGTACAAAAACTTAATTTTAATATCATCTTACCTTGTATGCATTGAAATTGTTGCTCAGCATTAAGTGCTCCTCGCAGAAGACCGTCTTTTTCCAATGTCTTCAGTTGCACCTTGATATCATCAAGTGCGTCTGTCACTTGCTTTGGAATTATGTCAAATATTGTGACCTGGTAGCCGACAGATGCGAACAGCATTGCCCATGATCTGCCTATTAAACCACTGTAGGACAATGGACAAATAATGCACATTATTTATTACTGACTAGCTGATCCGCGATTTCGTACGAATAATGGAAACAAACACTAAATGTTACGGGAAGCTTGCCACAAAACTGGTTAAGCCCTTTCTATTTGGTTTATTTTAAATTGGTTAAAAAAATATATTTTATTATAAGTTTTTAAAATACTTAGGAACACTGGTAAGAAAAGTATAGGTACCTACTAAGAATGTACCTACTTCTAAGAATTTTCGGACTATTTTACTTTCAAAATTAAATAATCCATAGTCTTCATATAAGGAGTGAATTAAAAAAAAACATATTTTGACTTATATGTAATATTTTAGGTACTTATGATTCGAGTATTTAGTACCCGAAATATTAAAATGAGCTGTGTGACATGCGATCATAAGTAGCTATTACATAATTTAGAAACGCAAGTTGCACTCATAGTAAAGTTGTGAAACAGGAAAAATAATGTTTGAAATGTCATACGATAAAATAAAATCGATAATGATGTCGATAACATACCATTAAAAAGTAACTAGAAGCAGTTAACTGTTAACCTTTTTTGAACTGTTTGATAAACAATCAACAGAAGATAATAACGATATAAAACTAAATGGAAGTTTTGATATGTCGTAAGTTATTTTAAAATTAACAATATTGTCTTTAGATAATAACTAAATATTAACTAACTACACTTAGTTGTATAATTAGAAAGTTAATAAGAATATTCAGGTCTATTACTATTGGAGATTATAAAATGGGTCAAACTTGAAGGCTATATTGATTACATGGTCAAATGCATCGGTCAAACGCCTATTGTTGTTAATGGTACCTCTTACTTACTATTGTCAGGCATTTGATTTGCATGCTGTTAAAATTTTTTACAAAGGATTATAAAGATTATGCTTAAATAACAAAAATAACTACAGACAGGCTGACAGTCCACTCGAAGCTTGATGGTAGTTGACTACAGACATGAGATAACTATAACACAAGCTCAGATACTCTAGTCACTCAATCTTGTTATTTCAACGTGGTCTTCTCTGAGGCCTGGTTACTGACGGTGGTCGGAGGTTAAGCGTTATCCATATGACTGCGAAACGTAATGTGCCCTGCCACTACTTGGCAGATCCAAGAAAGTGTTAATTTTAAAAAGTTTTAAAGTTGGCCCAGCAGGGAATTGAACCAGGGATCTCAGAAAAAGAGCGTTAACCTTAATCACTCGACCAATGAGCCCGTTTATTAATTTATTCATTAGATAATAAATGATTAAATGAGTCATTTATTCATCATAATATCTATTCATTTCTATAATTTATTCATTTATAGAACAAAAATATTTTATAAATATGACCCTTATTAAAAAAATATTAATTTACAAATTCGTGACTAAAATATTAGTTTTTTTTAAGAACATTAAATCATTAAAATATGTTGATTATTCTAAATTAATTATTATAAAATATCATTTCTTTAAATGCCTTACTTAGCCAGTTTAAATAATTCAATTCAAGAAACTCACCTCCCGACGATACCGACTTTTTCCTTTTTGAATGAAGCCATTTCTTGTTGGTGGGTGTTAGCACTACGATGTCTCACCGCCGAATGAGCAAATCTCACTACAACATTCACTGTTTAAACTACACCCAGAACAAACATGAGAAACAAACTAATAACCAGCTGTTAATAGCATACTTCCAAAGTAATGTTCGTTACATAATAATTATCAACGGCACTTGCTACTTGTAGCAAACATGTAAACACTGTATTACGTGACTTCGTCGCATCGTAAATAATCATTTTACACAAAGTAAAAAGAAGGCTAAAAACAGCCATCCAAGCCATCTTTGCTGCCATCCATCATTTATTTTGATCACCGAGAATAAATGCAATGCTTTCTGGGTATGAGGGTAGGTTTAGCATTATTTTCAGTAATTTTTCTGATTTAAGTAGTACTGTTTGTGTTCCTGTACTTAACTAGAAAATAAATAGAAAATTCTTCTGGTTCTATCCTATTTGTTACAAGCATTTTACCGATTTTCCTTATTAGTACGTTGGATTTGAATTTATAAAAAAAATCAAATCTTAAAAAACAATGAAAGTAAAGAAACACAGCACAAGTAATTTATGAAATAACTCTAATTAATTTTTAAAAAGATCATGTCATATCCATATAATTTCGAAGTGATAAACTAGGTTAAATACCTACATACGAGTAAGTATATCAGCTTTAACGTGTTTTGTTTATTTATACTTTATTTCGAACTTTATTCTTATTCTGATAACCATACAAAAACAACAACCAAAGCAAAACAATTTAGTAATCATCAATCAATACTAATAATAAATCTGTAAGTGTAGGTATTGTAGGTATGTATGTACGAGTATGTTCCTCCATAACTATTAAAACGAAATAACTGATTTTCATGAAATTTGGTAGATAAGCGAGCGAAGTCACGGGCGCCAGCTAGTTAGTAATAAATAAACAACCAAAGTTAGATACGCATCATTCTGGACTCGCATTGCAAATACTTCATCTGCGAGAAAAAATAAAAGATATAAGTCTGACATTATACTTTTGCCATTATTTTTAGGTAGCTGATGCCCGCGGCTTCGCCCGCATGGAATATTTAGCCTATCTCCATCCAGAAATTGTATTCTAACTATTAGTAAAATATTTTTCAAATCGAATCAGAAGTTTTGATGCTAAGATTATCATCTACATACAAACAAACACATAAACTTTACCTCTTTCAACGACGTTGGCTACGGAGAGAAAACCTGAAATTCCTTTATTGGTCTTAGCAGCAGAGAGTACGGCAATAAGTATGTAACTGAAAGAGTCCAAATAAATAACTGAAAGACAATTTAATTTTTTTATTAAGATTGTTTATTATTTATTTTATAAATAAAATATTTGTACTTCGTCTACAAACAAAAAACATACCAGCATATTAGATCACACGAGATCATGGAACAGTTATTTCTTCAAACAAATATAACTAACCTAATGTCACGAGTAGATGAAAAAAAAATTTGTGATCTATTACAAAATATTAAATACTACAATTTTAAGTACAAATATGGTTCAAATATTCAAATGTATATTTTATTTTTCTATAGTGAAATTAGAAATGAGTGTTTTTATATAAATGTATAGATATTAATATACACCTTATTAATCTAGAATTGATGTGATGACCTTACAATAACCTTTTTAAAGACACTACGACCCCATTTAAACACAAGGCTATTATCAAGTTCATTGAACAAGGCCAGCATTTATGTAAGCAGTATTTAAGCACGTTATTCGAATGAAAAGTCTAAGTAATTTCATTTATTTGGTAACTACCGTTTTTCTACAGCATATACATATACTATTAAGTCAAATTAGGAATAAACTTTTCCGGGCTAAAGTTTTCTTCTTCTATTACTTTAGCAAAGTTATTACTTATATATATTTTTAATAAGGTACTTTAAAATATCGAAATCTCATACTCTCTACCTCTCTAAAGAGAACATTAATTGGCATTGCGACTTAGGTAGTTAAAATTACTACAATTTTTTATTGAATTCATAGAATTAATTAGACATTTTTTTAAATTTTATAGTCCTCACACTGATGACACTGTTCAACTTTATTTTTTTTTTTAATATATAAGATAATAAATTGTATCTTTCTATAGTCTCTTGTCTCTAAATAATAAAAATATAAACGAAATTGACTGTCCGCCTTATATCTGTTTCTTCCCTTGATTCTTCTAAAGCGCGCAACTGACTTGTATACGGTTTTCACTAATGAAAAAAGCTATAATATAAATGAGGAAGATTTTCGTAAATAAAGTTAAATTCCAGCGAAACATGGGCTAGTAGTTAGTATGGCTGTGGCCACGTAGTTCGCGCATAGTTAGAACGATTGAACTACTTATGTAACTTTTTTTCCTGTTGGTATTATATATAAATATAATACATTTATATAAATTGTATTGTCAATTATTTATGGAATAATTTGCTTGTTGTGTAACTAATATAATATCAAAATATATGCTGTTTATCTTGAAGTAGGTTAGTTAAGTTTAACAAAATTTGAAGCAGGTACAAAGTAGTATATTAAGCACAAGCCGTGCCGGCGACAGCGTCTGATGTGCTGATACTAAATATTCTATGATTGACGTCGTTAGGGTCCAGCGATTTGTACAGGAATCTGGGCAGCCTGTCGGTCAGCCACCATAGAGTGTTTTCATCGTCAACCTGAAAGTAAAAATAGTATTTCGTAAATTTATACTCTACGCTCAGCAAAGAGGTTAAGTATCTAGATACTTTGCGGAATAGGTTCAGATTATAAAGCGAACGCTTTTGATAATTTAATAGTGTTGATTTAATAGTAATATAAATCCACCGTTTCTATAATATGGCGGATGCACTAACTTACATAACGTTTGTTTAAAGGGTGTCGTGACATATACAACCAATGCAAACCATTTTATCTATGAAATGGCACTATAAAAAAATCTGTGTTTTTCACATTTGAATAATAAATAAAATAAATCGCTATGACTAAACTAAAATTGAGAAATAAAACCAGGTTCCAAAAAACTAGGTTCCAGACAAGTTCAATTTTAAAACACAATAATTGTAAACATTTGTGATAAAATCAATTTTCATATTAAATTTCCGTGAGATTATACCTAATATATTTTTTATTCTTTTGCAATCATAGCGATTAATTTCTCAACCGTCTTATCGCGTTGCACATAATAAAAAATCATGATGGAATTTTAAATAACCTTTAATAACAGCTGTGTTTAAGACTGCATGAGGATATTGTAAGCAATAATGATATACCTTGAGATCGTTAGGGAACTCGTAGAGCACTGGGTCACTAAAGATAAGAGGATTATTTTCTTGAGTATAAGGCTTCTTGGTGTTCCAACAACCAATGCCGTTACGATTCACCTGAAAAAAAGGAAGCAAAAATATGAATATTTTAGTTCTATTGATGAATTTTTTTTTTTCTTTGATAAAGGATACACTAGATGCAGGGTCTCAAACAAAATCACTGCGAAAAAGTGTCTATTGAATCGAGCTCCCAAAGGGATGGACCGATTTTGATATAGTTTTTTTGTTTGAAAGCTGACGTGATCGAGATCTGTTCAGGCGTTTGAAGATCATCACTCCATATCCTAGTTGATGAAGTGATTTCACTAGCTTCCACTGGTTCGATTGACGTGGAATTTTGTAAGTATATTGTTGATGTAAAATTTCGAAAGTATTCTGTTAATAGAGTTAATACTCATACTCTTTAACTGTATTGTATAAAGTGTAGCTGTAACGTATTCTATTAGAAAACTTATTAAGTACTTACCATACTATAGAATAATACATCAGTTTTGTTGTCGTAAGAGCTAGCAGAAGCTTGGCAATTCTCACCTCGATCACCCAATAGCTGTAATAGGAAAACGAATACAAATTTAAGCACCAATTATTTTCAAATTAAATAAACAATAATGATGCGGTGAATACAACTTTATAAGGAAAAAACTTCAAAAGCAGGAAAATATCTCTAAAATATCTCAGTCCATTTGAATTTCTTATCATTAATATTGCATGCGCGCTTACTGTAACAGTAATTTGTGTTAGTATTCAAACCTTGAAGTCTTTGAATGCCTGTTCTTTGTCAAGGAGTGGCCAGTTGCGAAGCAATTCGGTTGATACACAAAACTCTTTCGTGCTTGACATTGCATGGAAAAACAATGCACGGTGACTGTAACAATTAAATTATAATTAATTCAAATTGCGAAATTTATTAATAAGATAAATATTAATTAATTTTCAAACATTACAATCAATTACTGTACTCGGACACCGACCTCGCTCGGCAAATCAAAACACCAGCCAGGTCAATGCCATTCGAAACTTGTTAGAATTTTGGATATTGGACATTATGTATCCTCTTGTTGGAATATGTAAAACTAGTTCTTAATTTTTACTATGCTTGACGAAAATTCAAGTACAGTTCAAACATCCGTTAGGAGATGACCTATAAAAGTTATGTTAAAAGCAAAACTTAAAATGCAATGTTTAAAAAACGTTTTACTAAGTATTTTATTAAAATTTCAATTTCCAAATGATTGCCACAGATTGAGTGCTAGAATTTATTTTCTAGAATAGAATAGAATTTCTAGAATTATATAGTATCGACAGATATTACAAGCGATTTCGTATTCATCTAAGTGCAATTGATTAAAGGAAAACTTTAATCTGTACTGAAGAGTAACTATTTTTCCGCAGCTTCGTCTCCCTTAGATAAATCTGGATTCCATTTTTATTCTCGAACTTAAAATTACCAAAAGTTTTACTTTCTCCAGGGTCGGAGCACAAAATATTTGACATTTTGTTATTGTTCAATGAGTGATAGTATTTCGCTATTAATTAGTGCAATCGACATACAGTCAATATCCAATTTTTAATTAAGTGTCAAATATAAGACCATAATATAAAAAAAACCGTAGGTGAAAAGAAAAATAAAAAGATGTTACGCATATTTTTCGTGGGGTTTTGCCCGCGTGGGTCTAGGTCTTTCCCGCATGTCCACCCGTGCATCCTACTATCCTATCATAATAATTATTTATTTAGCACACATATGCGGGATATGGGGCATTGTGAATTCAAGTGCGTTCTCTTGCTATCCTTCATTTTATTGTTTTAGAATTAATCGCATATGTGTGCGAATAATCACAACGAAAGTAGCCTCCTTTCAATAATCTGTTGTTAGATTCCTTTAAACAACATGTCAAAACAGCGACTACCTATTCATTCGGAATATTCCTATATGCTATATATTTTATCTACTCTCGTATATTATAAACTGTATATATACACTCATATAGTATCTCGTCATATTTGCAGTTGAGAGAACTTTGACCTTTTTCTCTCATTGTTTACCTTATTTCAACCTATAACAAATTTAAGAGGGAAACACAATTTTACATATTCAATAATGAATGTAAACACGTTTACGCAAGGTCCAACGTACCCATTCTCCTTAGGTTCTGACAAAGCCAGTCCAAAAACGCCGTCAGTCCATTGGAATTCGATGCCTCCGACCTTGTACGAGCCAGCCAAGGGTTCAAAGTGGAAATAGTGATGTGCTACGCGCCAAGACTTGTCCTGCTTCAAACTGTACACAACAATCCCGTAACCTCCCAAATCAGCTACATAAGCAAACGCATCGTCACACTTGTCTTTGTCGACGTCCACAGCCTGAAACGAATTTGAAACAGTTATTTTGTGTTAAGCTCTACAGACAGGCTGAAGGTAGATGGCTACCGTCGCAACATCAGGTTTAAGAAGACATAAGGAGTAAGACAGTAGTAAGAGGGTGGTTACTGGTTACTGCCGGCAGACCGGCTGTGCAAATGTATTTCATTGTAACTTCGACTGCAATGAAATACATTCATTGCAGTCGAATTTGGCTCTGGTCTGGACTTTCCTTGAAAATGAACTTTGAAATACTTACTACATTAGCAAAGAATGAATCCTCCTTCATGTCGGTCGCTTTGAAATAGTAACGGTGTATAAGTTGATCGTTCGCTAGATCGAAAATAACTAGAGAGGGTCCGGTGATTTGATTTCCTGCCCCTAAAAAGAGAATAAAAAATACTTATAGTTAAAGAATACTAACGAAAAACGAAAGATCCTGTATTCTTCAACTAAGTGATCAAGACATGAAAAATACAAGGACAACGTATCAAAGACAGGTGAAAGATATCCTGGTTGAAGATTTAGTATGAGCACTCGCTTCCACTTTTTTCTCTCTTAGCTAATGCTTGTAATGTAATGTATTGTAATGTAACCTTTATATGATTTCTTTTGTAGGTGTATTATAATTCTCTAAAATTACTTTAATATAAATTAAAATATTTACCAAATATATCAGCTAGTCCTGTATCCAACACCCAAAGTCTGTCGCAAGAGTCAACAAAAATCCTGAACACGGAAATAATTGAGCTGTTTGTCGGTAACTCTTTAGCATCGTCGGCAACAAGATTGTCCTTCCACGACGGGTAAGGGATCAGAGGTGAATCGACCGGACTGTCTAATTTCAAGTAATTCAATGATGAAGACACGCCGCTCTTCCATCTAGGTACTGTCACGAACAACTTATCTTTCCATCTAGCCAATCCTAGTGGTAAATTATTGGCTGCTACGAATTTTCCTTCTTTGATTGCATCTTCCTTTTGCGCCGGCGAATCCCATTTGTAATCGACTTCCTTCCATGCGAATCGAAGCTTAGGTTCGGCGGCTTCGCACGCTGCCAACGCCAAGGCCACTAATATAATGGTCTTCATTTTAATAAGAACTGTAAATAAAGAATATTATTTAAGCACATAGGGATGTACCACACTAGAGAAGTGAAAAGTCTTCTAAGTGGATCCGAGCGTCACCGACCCGAGCGTGACGGTTCACTTACGTTCATTCCTCAGCAGAAATGCGCCTCAAGAAGTTTTCACTTAATGAATATCGTGATATAACAGCGCATGTGCTTTTGTTTCGGTTAGTAAAAGGAAACCAAAAACCAGAGCCCATTTACTTCTACTCGTGTTTTCTTTTTCCTAATATTTTACACGACGTCACGACACGATATCATATCAATAATATAATTATTGGGCTGTCTGTCTGTCGATATAATGCATGACAAAAATTCATAAACCACCTTTTTGAAAGAGGACCAAGCGATGGTACTTGTATGTAAATATTAAAACAAAACAAAAGGAACGAATAGGTACGTACAGTTTGTGAAATGCTGCATTATGTAAACTGGAATTATTATTGGAATTCTAATGTTATTACAATATAGTTATTAATTACTGCAGTCGTTAACCAACGAATTAATCAAATTTAATTGACAATATGGTTTTAATCAATAGTAGTAGTTTTAACTAGTGGGCTTTTAAAATATTAAGAAATAAGTACTGGTAAAAACATATTTAGAAAAGACTAGTAACCCGCCGATGGCTTCGCACGGTTGCTGCAAATTATAATACATCATTTCTCGTTTATCGCTCTTTCTATTAGTAAAAACTATATCAAAATCCGTTCGGTGGTATCAAAAGAAATATTTTAATAGTTTGATAACTATTTCACGCAAAAACTACTGTACCGATCACTATCAAATATTGCATATACACGTTGTCTTGGACACCAGAGAGGCCATTGGGTATATTTTATAAAGTTACGCGGGCGAAGTCGCGTGCAGCAGTTAGTATATCTATATAATCACGGCCAAGCTGAAGTAGTTTAGATGGAGACTGTGTTTGAAATTTCGGTGAGCAATTTTGTTGAATTAGCTTAAGAATAGTTTATACCGGCTTGTAGTGTTGATGTTGTAACATGGTAATGACAGTATTGTAAAACTCTCAAAGCCGGCTCACGTTTTTGCAGACGTTTTGTGATCCTATTATTGGGAAATAACAAGTTGTGTATCATGCACGGCTCTTCCTTATCTCAGAATATCAGTGTTGTTATGTATTCAAAAAGCATGGGAACTGTGGCAGAGATGGTTGCACAACTTCGTCAAACATTAAGTGGGCTGGCGATTATTAAATTTATTATTTTAAGGGCCTCTTTCACCAACTATAAGTAAAGTGTTAATTAGTTACTTTTAGAAATAATTTTATGTTTTATTAAATTATGCACTCGGTTTAGTGCATCGTTCGATACTTAGGCGAATTCTTTTTAATGTTTGGGACTTTTACCGTACAAACAAAGGTATATCAGCTAAATCATTCCCGGTGACAGGTGACTTTAAATGACGATTAGCCTACTTGACAGATGGTGAAAGAGGCCCTAAGGACAGACGAAATTTATATAAGTAGTAAGATTAGAGATCATAATGTTTTCATATTTTACATACCTACATGAAAAAAAAAATTCATACATTAATTACTTATAAGTTTTACACCTTGCAATTTTATCTTAAATTCTTTGGAGACAATTTGTGTACACAATGTCATAAGTATGTCATAAGTCATAGGAATGAGTTCTCAAATAAAAATTTATCCACAAATGCAACTTAGTTATTTACTCATTACTACATATAATAATTGTGATAATAACGTTTTACGTTCAACACAACTGGTTCAAGTGATTATATTAAAACTCATGCTTATATTACATGTTTACTACGAAACTATCCATTTATTTACCTGATCTTATACGCTGAGTTACTTTATAAATAAATTATTTTAATAAGCAAGCTTCCGACACCTTCCGATTTGAACGCCCGTCTTTATATGGAAGAGAATGTAGTCAAGTCACGACTTTTTGCTTCAACTGAACTACTCCAAGGTCTGCTGGTAGAAGGCTTCCATGATTAAAAAAAACCTATCGCGCTTAGTGTTCAACGAAATCAAATATAATAGTCACAAAAAATAGACGAAAATATATCTAAGACTATTTTTTGCATTTATGCGTGATTGATAAATTATGCAGCATTATTAGGTAGATTAGATTTTTTTTACTTTACATCAACAGCTTATGTAATTAAAAACGTAATTATGTAATGTAATTAACACAGTAATAAATTATTATCTATATATATAAAACATTAAAATAAAAAAAATACATTGAACTTTAAATACAAAACAATTATAAAAAGAATACCCCGTCTAACAGGTCCGCCTGCGGGATGGACCCTATTATACTTGCAACGTTACCTCTCTGTACTGCCAGAGCGATGCGTTGACAGAACCAGAACTATCTAACAGCGGGTTCCTATAATCTACCATTCGTCACTGTTTACAAGTAACTACTCGTTTTCATTTTCCGACAACGGATTGTAACAAAGCGTTCCATAAGTTTTCTACAAGTAGATGAATATAGGAACGCGTCACCCTTACGACTCGTGGCTATAAGTACCGTTTGTAGGCAAAAACGATTCGTTGTTGGGATATAGGAACCGGCCCTATGTCAATTTAAAATACCAAAAATTCCATACAAGTTATCACAAAATTTATCATTGTTACTTATAACTTAAAATATTAAAATGAATTTAATTACTATCGGTTTGTAAATATTACTCTGAGGAAGAAACTGCCAAAGAAACTTTTTAATTATCACATCATCACATAATCAAATTTCAAACAGTTGGATTCTTCAAGCAAATAACACTTTTAGTCTCAAATAGTAAACATATCTAAAGTTTATTAATTAATAAAAACAATACTCGTACATTTACTGTTTTTAAAATTTGCAAACAAACCTAAGTATTCAAACTTTATTAAAATAAATTGTATAATCTGTAACTTTGTTAGTAGATACCCTATCTATCTATCTTCGTATCTATCGATGGCACATTAGCCTATTTGCAAATTTATACAACATGCATAACGGTTTTAAGAACTTACCTTCAGTAATCGGAGCACGTTGGTCAAGTTGGTCTGCGTATACGTAGATTGTGTCACCCAACGACCGACCGGTTGACTGGGGCGACGGGTTATGACTAAACAGTGTGCAGACTCTCGCTGCCTTTTATGTTCACATCAATTTCATTAAACAATAGGCAATCATGAGTAGTAAACATAGGATAGGTACGATCCTGTAGAGGAATAAAATAAGTCAAAATATATTTATTTATTTTGTTTTATTTTATTATTTATCTTTTTACGTACATGTAGATAGGCTCACGATCAAATAGTAGTAGCCATTTATTTTGGTATTTACTTAAAAAGTTTTCCGGAGGTTTTGAATATTGGTAATTTTATAGATTTCGATATGCTCTGTCCGAATTTCTACTTTGTCAACTATCTGCCGCTCGTGCCTCTATATTGGAAAATAGTTCAGGAAAAAAACAGTTAGCCACAAAGTTTTTCACCCATCGATATTACATATTATTATCTTCTAGATACCTACTCAAATATTGATTTTTTTTTTAGTAAATTTTCCTGTACTAAAAAATGGCGGTTATTACAGATTTTTGACAATATCTTCTTTCCGACTCATTTTACGACAAACAGTTGTACAATAATATAAACTAGAGAAAACTTTCTATAAAAAGAAAAACTAGTAAAAATTTATCTGCGTGCAAACGCATCAAAGTCTACTCAATCAAGCGTTTTCCAACAACCAGAAAACTCATTTCCACCCCACCATGAGGTAGTACACAAATCTTCCTAGTTTATCGCTCTTTCCACGAGTGAAAACCGAATTAAAATTCTATTGGTGGCTTAGAAAATAGCGAATAAACAGACAGAATCGGACAGCGACTTTGTTATAATAATTTTATATACTCGTATATAAAATTATTATATACAACATAATGACTGGCGATAGTTTCTTTTTTTTTTCGTTATTTTATAAATATTTCCAAAGAATGCTAGAGGAAATCTATTAATTTTCCTTATAAGTAAAGAAATAATGGTGAGCTAACTAATAAAATTTACTTACCTTGTATATGTGACCGTAGCGTTATACGAGTATTTCATAATAATCTATTTACACCCAATAATTTGTATATAAAAAAGTCGAACGGAATGTGAATAAGTAGTTATTTATTATAATACCCAATTATTGTGGTACCCAAATAAGTCAGCCAGCACATATAAAGCTTATATAAAGCATATAAAGCACATATAAAACTTAGTTTTTCGTCTCTTAGCGAAACTCTAAATTTGATTATTTATTTATTACTAAAGCTATTACACTTTTGGGAAATTTTTTGAGATATTGTGGGCGAAACTTTCCATCCACAATATCTCAGAAAAGGTTGCGTGTTTACACCTAATCTCTGACACTTTTCTTATTATCAGTCCTACCACCATCCTGCCAAGTTTCATTAAAAAACTCGTAATCTTGTTGCCGACCTCTCCTAGTAAGTACTTTTCCGTTCGAAGAAGATTCTTATGAATCAGAATCTTCTTCGGCGGGTGTTTCATAAAAATATGCTGTAGGTAATATTAATGCGCAAGAATCTTTTTCTGTCTGTATAACATGTTAACAACTCAACCTCCTGGGTTAAATAAAAATTTAACCCAGGAGGAGAACAGATATTTCGGTAGTTGATATAACTTTTATAACTCTAACTTAAGGTTAATTTAAAATATTAACTAACAACTCTAATATATTCCTTTGTGTCATTGTTATACCATATCACACAAATCAATCCACGGAGGTCTCAGGAAGTGTTAACAAAAAATATTTTTAACTGAGTTTTTAAGCAAAAAATGTAATTACCACGCACTTTATCAGTTATCAGCTGCGGTGGTGATAATGATGATTGGTGTGATACTCGTAATAGATTCACAGCGTATAGTTGCCTACGCAATGCTGTGAATTAGGTTCGGTTTAATTCAAGGTGAACCGGGCGTAATCCAACCCCGTGACCAAGTAGGTACATCCGTTACCCATTTGTATGACCAATTTAGGTATATGTTTCGATTGATATAATTTATGTCAGTCAAATGTTAATGTATGCCACATTAACATGTTATGAACACATAATTGTGTAGTGACCACTTGACCGGTATTATCCGAGACTGTAATTGCGAAATTAACTTTTATTTTAAAAAAAAGAGAAAATAACAATATAACTATTTTTTGGTGTATTTTTAAATATTATAGGTATGTTGTGTATAGGGGTATTGTTTTTGTAATATCACTTTTTGTATACAATATATTTAGGTAGGTGATTAACAAAAGTGCAAAATGAACATAGGTATATTAGAAAAACAACTTTTTGAGTTAATGGGAAATACGAAAATTCTTATTTGAATAAGATAAGAAAGCACTAAATATCTTTTTTGAGATTTAATCTTCAACTCAGTCTTAGTATGTCCACTGTTAGACATGAGAGTGGGCATGGAATTCGATAAGAGTGGGCGAAAATATCCATTTTCGCACCTAAATATGAACAAGATTGTAATTATTATAAAAGCTATAAATTGGAAATTTTTATCATTAAGTTTGGTGTAGTTGTTTTAGAAATAAAGTGCTATTAAGTAATTACTTTTATAATTAAAAAACAATCTGTGATAGATGTCGTAAAAATCTAACTGTTCGTTAAAATCTAACTGATTATATTTATATAAGTAGTATAAAGTTATATTAATATTAAATTAAGTAAGTATATTAAAAATTATTTTTTATATTTATTTAATAAACAGAAGACCACCGCGAAATAATAGCATGTGTGTATTAAGTAAGTAATTTACAAAATCATTTTATTCTATAAGTGATTGACGAGCGCATTGGTTCAGTGATTAAGACATAAATTCATCCGGTTTTAATTGGGTTTTCACTATGACTATGACCACATTCATTTCAAAGCGGACAAAGGCTGGTCAGTGATTATCTCCACCCGTCGATTAGTTAATCACAAGAGTACGTGATAAATGGATAGCAGCAACGCAACTTACGACAACTCACGATCCTCCGACACAAGTAGACTCGTCAATTATACAAAATGTGGATTTGTTTCCAAGGCTTCGAGCGAAAGGTGTCATCGTACTGAGAACCAACTCATGGCCGTGAACTGTGCGGTTGTCACAATCACAGTCAGACGCAGGCAACAAAACAATAACACTCTTTGCTTGCGTCCCATTCAACTACAATAACCAGTTATAATTGAAAATTACATATAAACTAGCCCAAACATGCTATATAAGTCTGCTGTTAGTTGCTGAGAGGTTGCGTATCTTGCATACTTCTTGATGCTGTAGCATCAGGACAAGGTTAACATAAAATGCAAATACCACTAAAGTAACAGTAAACCAAATTTCAAATCAATCGAATCTGTGGAAGTTAGTGAGATCCCTTCCTCAATTAGGAAATGAGATCATGTTCTTCAAACACTAAAACAAAAATTCATAAATTATAATTTATGAATTTTTGTTTTAAGCTATAATTATATAATTCTAAGCTATAGCTTAGAATTATTTCAATCATGTCATTCCAACAAAAAAAACCCAGAACAAAATCGATTTCATCGTTTGGGAGATATGATGCCATTTTTTTGTTCAAGTTGTTCTATCGTAAAACAAATAGTAGATCTATGTACGTACATAGTTGGACTAACCCGTTTCATTACATTGACTGCCTGTTTGGTATGCTGTTGGTAAGGGTAAGAAGAGAGAATAAGAAACTTAAGTAGGTATATGTTGCTTTAATCATCTGTTCAATTATGTCTATATAATCTAAGTATGATGTAATACCATCATTTGAAAATCATCAAAATCTTCAAAGAACTTGGGTTTACAAAGAATAATTTCCATTGCATACTTTTTAAAATTTTATTTATTTATTAGGGTTTTACAGCTATGCGAGACTTACACTATTCTCCAGTACTAGTGAATTAATATGAATGATTATTCATAGTTCCATTATTTTTATAAGAAAAATTTTAATTACTTGTTTTTTGTTAATTTTTTGATGTTTTTAGTTTTCAGGCTGTAAGATGAGTAACAGTAACAGATACTTATCTTGTCTCTAGATGCCTGCTATGTCTTGACAGTGATTGGTGATACTCAGGGTCTTTAGGCGAGACCTCAATTTAAATGAACTTTTGCCTGTCAGTCCTACAACACATATAATCAGTTTTTCCAACTGATGATGATAATCAGACACTCTTCGGTTAACAGGCAATTCCATAACAATTTTATTATAACGCCTGAAAAATTTTTAAAGGCAAATGTTACAAAAGTAAAAAAATAGCTATTATATTTCCTTCTCATTTTCTTTGGTATTGATAATATTAATTAAAAAAAACATTTACTTGCTTATTTTAGTTCATTATTTATAATGTTTCTATATTTTTGATTCTATTGTATAATTTTGACGCAATATAATACATATTTGTTTAGACTTTAGTATTTTACCTTTTTAACTAAGTAACTTTTATAAATTGTTTTAAAAAAGTTACACCAGTTAAGTCTTTTCAAACGGTTAATACAGATATTGTACATAATTTATTAACAGAAGGAAATAAAACATTTTCTTTTAAAGTTACCAATATAATTGACTACATGCAATTTATACATAATTATTATGAAATGTTTGGTTTTCCCGATAGACAAATAATTATAAAATGAATATCCAATCTACTTACCTACAAGTTAATGATACACAAATTCTTGCATATAAGATGTTTTGAAACTCCGACGTTATGTGAACAAAGCCGATTACTTACCTACATACTAAAATGCTGAAATGAATTTTTTTAGTAAATAATTAATGGATACCAGGGTTTCTCATCTTTTTTCTATCCTCTTGATGTTTCTTGTGTTAACAGTGGATGGAGCCACATATCACTAAGTAGATCTTCAAATAAAAAACGTAATTACTATTAATGAAAATCAACAAACATGTGTTGAAATTTGCAAAAAAAAGTTAGGTACAGCCTAAAAGTTCTTTAGGCAAGCAACCCCATTACTGCTGAAAGCGCGCTGCCGAATACAGCGGATTGAGTTTAGGGGATTAGGAAGGAATAGGGAAAGGGATAGGTATGGCATTCCTTACTCACTCATCGAAACACAACAGCACACATGCTGTTACTACAAGGGTGCAGTAACTGCCGCCGGACGGGCTACCCAAATGACGCAGTGTGCCCTGTCACTACTTTCCAGATGCAGACCAGAGGAGAATTTGAAAAGATCATTTCAAAAGTTGATACTGCCGGGAGTCGAACCCGGAAATCCTGAAACAGAGCGTTAAGGTAGCACCCTAATCTTGCATCACATGCCCATTCTGTCTTCGGTTATTCGCATTATAGTGTTGAGACAACAAATTCTCCAAAACTCCTATTACTGACTTCATTCGCTCGTACAGGTTGCCCTTAATACAACCTGCTGTCAATCGTCAATCGCCAAGTGCGAAATTAATCGTCGTAGGAATCTCTTGATCGAGTTACCCTTAAAGAATTTCATACTCGGTAATATTAGCTTGGACACCCTGAGAATAAAATTAATGAGAAAGAAGCATCTTGTTTATTGGAGCGTCAGTAAAAGCGTGCGGCCATGCGCGACTGAACGTTGATCTCATGCGTCTGGGCTATTTTATTTAGCACGTACGTTGCGCCTATATAATTATACGGTGCAGATCAAGTTGCCACTTCCAGTACGCGGTGGTTTACTATGTAATTTTCTCTTAATGACTACAGGAACTATAAAACCAATTTTCATAGATAAATGTATGTTCCTTCGTTCCTTGAGTTGTTTTTAATGAAGGGCGAATGAAAGTAAAACGAGAAATATTTTTACTTATTTAATAATTTAACAAATGCTTAAATTAACATTCTTACATGTTTCTTAATCTAAAATAAGGATTTTTACATTAGTAGATGAATATAATATAGTATCACTGAAATTGCATATAAATCAATGAGTTAAAAAATATTTCAAAAACTAGTCGAGATTATTGACTATGAATTATTTTCTTAAATATTTACATTAAAGCTCAAATGTGAAATGTAACAAAACATTTGTTTCTTTTATATTAGTAAACATTGAAGGGAATAGATAATGAAGGGAAGTACCAAATGAGTAGGTACTGAAAGTTCACATGGTCTGTCAGTTATACGCTCAAAGAATATTTGAAATAAATGAAACGTAACAATATGTATAATAATTAAAAAATAAGTCTTCAATAAATTTATTTGCATAAAGGCAATAAATTGTTTATTTTATTATGCCTTTTTAAAGCAGTTTCTTCATAATAAAAAGAAATAGCTTAAAGCCTAAAAGGAATCAAAACCTATTCACTATTTTAAATTTATTGTTTCATATCTCAAATGCTTTTTTAATGGAGAGATAAAATTTATGTCACGTTCTGCGTCTGTCTGTATATCCGCTGACTCCTCCAAAACCACGCTACGGGTTCTGATGCGGTTTTCACTAATAGAAAGAGCGATCAACCAGGAAGGTTTGTGTATATAATTTACAGAAAAAAATTTCATCGGTGCGAACCCGGGAGCGGGCCGTTAGTGATCACTAATTATTGAAATAGTTCAAGAAGATGGTATTCATCAATTAGAGTATTTAACATAATATTATTAACATTTTGTCAACAGTTATTATTTCCGTTTCGTTTACACGCGTAATAATTATTTTGCTCGCTATCATAATCGCCCAATTCCTCTTGGTACTTGTATGGTGTTTGATAATCGCTGGGTATCCTGACGTTCCTGTGGTCTCTCGTGAATCCTGAAGGTTTGAGTACAGGCCACCGCCTTCTATTCTTATCGTGATATTGGTACGAGGGTCTCGTTGGTTTTCGCAAGCGATTACGTGTGCTGCAAAAGGAAATTTTCATAAGCCATTGAACTTATGCACGGACAATGCGTCGTAGACACGCGTAACATCACGTTTTTTTCTTTACATAACTATGATAAACGCGAATCACAGCACGCATGCAATAAGTATGACATTTTAATAGTTTGTACCTCCACTTTATAATTTATCAATCGATTGATTTATATCCTATTCCTAGGTAATGCATTATGTGAAACTGTCTATATTCGACAAAAAGAAATCTATAAATATATTATTAATACGTGAAGTGAAAACTTTGATCATAGGAGTAACTTGATAGCGAGAACTTTTTAGGAAAATTACGCGGAAATTTTCATATAAATTTGATATTTTTTGGAAAAATACCGTTTTTTCAAGACGTAAATATTTTGAAACTCGATGTATTTTTTTAAATAAGTAAAAATATATATTATGTTATCCATTATTATTAATCTATAATTCATTCTTTATTCATACAGCTAGAATTTTATTGCAAACCAAACAATTGCTTTAAACTGAAAAAAATCACATACCTAAAGCGTAAGAAATTGAACTGAAACTCGAATATTCTGTATTGGTGAGCAGCTTAATTTGCGTTATTAAAATTGAAATCAAACCAGTATCTGTATTATCCTATGTCTTAACTAAACCAGGTTACGTCTATTCAATATTGTGACAAAACCCAAGTGTTCGAATCTTGCGAATTGAACATCTTATTATTCAAATTTTTCGCTGTGAAGAGAGTTGTACATTTTCATCTCGATCGAGTATTGTCAAGTCAAGTAGTGAACCATTACATAGGCAGTAAATAGAAACTTACTTCTTTGGCCTCTTAGCATACTGCGTTTTCTTAGGTCGTGGCGAGTAATCGACTTCTTCTTCAATCTCTGCATATCCGTCATTGTCTTCGTTGTGTTTTGGATGATGGAATATTGGACGGATGTGGGGCACCATTACAGGATATGGCTTTATAACTGGCACTGACACCTGTAAAAGAAGTTTAATGTTATTTGCAGGTTTTCATATTATTTGTGTTGTGTATGTACTTAAATCTGCTTATAATATAGGTTTGTTTCACCGAGCACTAAATATAAATAAGGAATCAAAATGTCGACAGACTTGGAAGTCTGTTGACATTTTGATGTACTTTAATATCAATTACCTAAGCGAAATAGCTCAAAATATTGTACTATATTAACTTTGGACTTTTTTTTCTTAACCTATTAGTTTTTTTTTTACAATTTTTCTTCCATAGATGTCTATGTGAGTGTACTTACCCGTCTTAGTTTTAATTAAATCAAATTTATTTAATGTAATTTTTAAAGGTAGTGAGGTATATTGTTATAATGTTAATATTTTTAGTTCCAAAGGAGGAACCAAGCACTAGATTCACAGCAAGAAAAGTATGACATATATATTCATTTTCCCCAATCATGATTACTTATTTATAATCATGAATGAATTACTGCTACCCAGGATTTACTGCGCCACATGTTGCCAAAGTCATAGTTAGATTATGATGAGGTCCAATCGTATTCAATAATGAAGAGTCAAACACAAACATCTGTACAATGAGATAACATGTCTGAGTAGAATGAGACAACATGAAAAACATAATAAAGAAAATTACTAGAGTAACAAGGTAAAAAAAAGATGAACAGATGATTTTTTAAAATAAAGAAGAGCGAAATTTTGAAGTAAAGGAATAATCATTTAGACCAGAAAACCCGCCTATTATTTACAAGACATTTTATTAAAACAGTGAGCGTGCGTGCGGTCATGAAAGACCCTCCGACAAGACCATAACTTAACCAGAAATCGTTCCTTGGGGATTACTTGGTATATTAACTAGTAGAATTATATTACCTATTTAAATATCAATTAGACTAATTAAGGCCTTGAAATTAGCAATAAATTGCCATCAAAAAATTTAATAATCATTGAACTAAAGACCAGTCTAAGATATGGGTGATGACAATGTTTTATGTCTTAAATATTGTAATAGGGAATCGTAAGCTACTATATATGAATATTACTAAGGAGTTACGTTTTTAAAATTGCTTCGACCTAATTAAAATTAGTATTGTTATATTTAGACTTATATTAGTTTAGCGTTAATGTTTCAACTCTAAACTAACCTGTTTCTCAACAGGCACAGGCACCGGCTTCTCTACGGGATAAGGGACCTTTTTGACTACCGGATACGGTACCGGCTTCTCAATCGGGACGGTCAGCTCCTTGATAACCGGTACCGCAACCGGTTTAGGTACCGGCACACGGACCGGATAAGGCTGAGGCACCGGCACTATCACCGGATGGGGAACTTCAATCTGTAAATTTATTGTTATTATTAAATGTTACTTAATGTTAAAAACTTAGTCAATTTTAATATTTATTATACTAATTATGTGGGATTAAAATGACATACGAGTACATTGCAATTGCTGCTCACATTTAAAAAGAGTAAAATATTGGCTATGTGCTTAGGCACGATGGATATATGATGCTGTGTAGTTGTTGGTAAGGTGGAAGGGAAAAGAAGCTTTGAGAGAAATTTTGGCCTCTCAACATACGGAAGTTGATACCAATCAACTATTATTGCATCTACCAATGGACTGTTCCCATATTCCGTTGACAAGGACAAATTCAGGAAGAGTCTTCAATCTTAATTGCCAACCTCAAGACTGAATCTGAGCTACTTAAAAAAATATAGGCCAAATTTTAATAATAAAAAATATCTAGAACTTGATGAAGGAATTAAACTTATAGAAAAGGGATTCCAGAACCAAACATGCCTACAAAGTGAGTTAAGACGGAAGAATATTTTAAGCATTGAAATTCTCACTATATTCAAATTATCAGATAAGAATAACGCATAAAAGCAATTATGTATGAAAATTTCGTATCAGCAATAATTTAAATTATGAATATATAAAACGTTGAACTATAGTTTTAATTAATGCCTCATAAAAATGTTGATTTTTTTTCGTAACGAATGGAAAGTATGAATAAAGTTTATTACCTACTGAAGCCAGCGCCTGAAATAAATAAACGTCGCTACGTCGTTTAAATTCTAGTCACGCAATCGAATAGTAAGGCACTTACTATTTTTCATAGGCAAAACTAAAAGAGTAACTTGGCAACTTTGTTCCCAAGTTTTATATTTGCATACAAAGGGCGATCAGAAGATATTACCACAACATACTTATATATTACTTAGTTTCAGCAATATCTTCTACATTTAGGTTTATGTCTGGCATATTTTTTATCATAATCATCTCAGTCGCAGGACTTCACTGCCAAGCATAGGTCTCCAAAAGGCCGTTCAGAAGCCTAGATCCACCTGGATGGTGGCCCTTGATGGGCTGCAGGTCGACGGTGCGCGATGGATAGGTTTTATAAATTTAAAAAATTTAAAAAAAATACATTGCTCCTATGGATTTAGATAATTTATCTGTAATTTTTTTCACTATTTTGATTTAAAAATATTTTAAAGTAAAATTACAAAATATATCTAGGTAAGTAGGTATTATAACATATCAATCTACATCGTTAACAACATAAACTTGTAAATATACATGCACAGGTCTAACCTTAATAAAATTAATCTGTATAATCAAATTTATTGGCAATAAACCCAGATATGAATATTCTGCAATAACTTCGTTTATTTTACTTACCGTAACTAAACCGATTACACAATGACCTGTATTAATAAAAGTAATTTGCGAAATTTCATAGTTTTTAAGTGAATTAAAAATTGAATTATTTAAGCAAGATTGGTAAGGATTATATATTATTTAAAATAAGTTTAACTTAAAATGTATAAAGTGTAAAAAAAATGAAGTGATTCAAAATTTGCATTTTGAAAAACTAATTAATTAGACTTCCCATGTGAATAGACAAATATGTAGATAAGCGTCATGTGACGCAATGGCCTACAGAAGGCATTAACATTATTGTAATTAAAAAATAACAACGCATGGACCTTCATTCCTGAAAATCTAACTAAGGCCAACTCTAAAGTGAAGAACTGAAGACTATACATGATATGAAAATTTTATTTTTATTCTAGAAATAAATACATAAACATAGGTCCTGTACTATTCAGATTCAAACGAAAACATACTTCGATTCAGCTAAAACTAATGTGTGGTTTGAGATCATTCATTTGTTCTTAATTACCACCTATCTAAGATAAACTAGCGTTAATTTCTTTAATTGGTTTGATAGTAATTGCATACAATAATAAGACAGATTAAAATAAGCTTAGATATTATCGATGTAGTGTCAAATCTCGTTTTAATTCGTAAAAAGCGTAGGTAAGTCGATGTAAAACCTAAGGTACTTCATAATGAGCATAACTTTCGCTGGGGTGGACAATGAACTTTGAATGTAATCTACCGTGACTGGAAAACAATAAGCACATCTATTAGAACTCAATTTGCCTGCACTTCTGATACTTTTGCTTTCTAACAACAGACTTGCTTTGGGCCAATGAAAATAAAATGTAAAAGTATTCTGTTAAATACTTACATACTACTTGCAGGGAGCGTATGTTCCACTGATTCAACTGACCTCTCTTATAATTGGCACGACTCGATTTAAGTATGTGCAAACTTTATGCATTGATTTGATGTTTATCTGTCCTCTGAATATTAGTTTTATTGTCTCAAAAAAACATTGCTGCTGGATGTTCGTAACTTAGACCTTAGTAATTTATCAACATTTTAAATATATGGCCCATTTCAATGGAAAGAAATTTAGAGGAAATATTCCCAAATTTAAAAAAAAAAAAGAAAAAATTAAGTTGAAGACGCAAAAATTTTATTTGTGACCAAGAAATTTTTGTAATAATTACAAAAATAATAACACATTAATTTTAAAATGAGGAAGCTCGCTACCCCAGAATTCTCTTCTTACTTTAATGTAGTTTTTTAACTCTAAATTCGAAGACTAAGTTTTTTATCAAAAATTTATACGCAAGTAATATATTTTCTTACGTGTTAAATACTTGCCCTACTTTTATCTTTTCGGATAACCTGATATACTCCTGAATGGGTGGATACAAATGAGAGTAAGCAAATAAATATTTTTGCTTAACATGTTATGTAGATTTAATTACAATGATAAATTAAAAGTAAAATAGGGCTTTATTGGCATTAAATGAAAAAATTGCATAAAAAGATTTAAAGATTAAAGCTCATTTTTATGGCTATAATATGCAACCATAACAAGAAATTGATTTGAAATAACCAAGAATCGACTAATAAGTAATATCTGAATAGAAGTTTCAAATAAAATTTCTCACAACCATGCGTGTTTTGTCTACCGAAGAAATCAGTGCGCGACGCACGCTCACTGCTATTTCGATCCGCATTCCCTCTTCGTTTTTTTGCTTATTATTAACATAAAAACATCAAGACAACTAAGTCAATCACAACAATTAAATCCACAAAAGACTTACCGGGTACGGCTTCGGCACAGGCACGTGAACAGGCTTTGTTTCAGTTTCAAAACTTTCATAGTCTTTGTACGAATCTTTATATTTCGCCTTCAAATAAGATTGCCTCCATTTCTCAACAAGTTTCTTATAATCACTGTCATCTGATAAACCATCATTAAAAGGCTTATATGTGGGTAAATAAGATGGGTGTGATGTATCATGAGTTCTGAGTCCAAGTAAATCTTCTTCAGATTTAAATCTGGTATTAACAATTTCGTTGTTCCAGCTATTTGGTAATTTGTTCTGTTTATGTGGTCTATACTTGGAGAAGAAATGCTGTTCACTTGGTTTATTCTCATATTTTCCATAGTTATGTTTGAAACTCGGTGGTCTTTTTGGAATATGAACGATATCATCACTGTAGTCTTCATCGAACTGGGGTTTCCGAGGGTGATGTTTAAAAGATGAATATTCGTTTGTTTTAAACGCATTACCCCAGTGACTGGTTGTGGTTGGCATAGTGCTATATAGATTGGTAAACTGATTTATGTATTCGTCTTGTTTAAATTTTTCATTATTCTTAAAGGCTTGATTTATGGTAAAGTCTTCGTTAATATGAGGCTTAAAATAAGGAAACTTTTTAAAGCTATTTTCAAATTCGGGGAAATCAATAATGTTGCTACTGGCTGGCACAACTTCATCTCCATTATTATAGTTGGGTTTCCTACCTCCACCATAGTTAGATTTGAACCTGGTGTTGCTGTAATTTGTAGAATATTCGTAGCCTTTTGTGGGGTTAACCCAACTCTTAAAATCATTGCTGTTGGCTAAACTCGGAACTATATTCTTATTTCTATTCCGATCTTTATAGTCGTTTTGTTTTTTATTTTTATTAAATGTGAATCTAGCATAACTGTGGGACGCGTCTTTATTGTTATGTGAGTTACCTTGGCTTTCCTCTTTTTCCATTTCGTTGTTGTCATTATTTTTGTATTCAAAGTGATTATATTGTGATACTATTGGAGCTGGATTCGTGAATTTGGATTCCTTAATGTCGTATTTTGTGTTCGTGTTATCGTTTTGAAAGTTTATGGAATCATGTTGTGCGCTTGATGGATTTCCAGAGTCCGATAAATATTTATTTTCAATCTCTGTTGGATAGTAATTTTTAATCTTTGTGTAGTCAATGACTCTTGGAAATTTTATAGGTGAAGGTCTATCAGTTGTTTTTGTTGACTCTTCAACGTCTGTCGACAAATATGTTGGACCGTAATTATTGTACATATTTTGAAAACTATTACTAGACTCACCGTATGATACTGGCTTATTCTGTTGCATCATATCTGCTGTATGAATACTGTTGTACTTGTTTTCACTGGGGTTAGAAGAACCGTATTCATTAAAATCAGTTTCGTTAAAGTTAGTAAATGCTTTTGATTTGTGTCTAGAAGTTATTTTTGTTCCATAAACAGGCGAATTTGTTTCATCTGCGTTTCTTTCGTACACTTCTTCAGGAGCAGTGTTTTGAATTTTAATGTCACTTGAGTCAAATGTTGGAGTATTAAAGAAATTTACAGGAGAATGCGAATATTTTAACATACTTGCTTGTGGACCGTCCTCGTCTCCGAGTTTAAAAGCTTGTCCCTCTAACTGTTGATTCCCGTAGTTGTTATTGGCAAACCCTGTTGACTCCATTGCAGTTGGAAACGCTGGAGCATATAATTTCGTTGCACTATCCTGATTGGCACCGCTCAAGTAATTTGCATAATCGGGTGAACTGGGTATAAACCCGTCGTATGATCCTACATCATTGAAACCAAATGTCGAATATGTTACTACGCTAGGCTGTGGAGTAGAATCTTCTTCGTCGTTCTTGGGCGTTTTATTTTTTCTAATTTTTTTACAATGAACATTTTCATTTAATATTAATACTACTGCGATAACGACTAACAATTTTGTGTTAGACATTTTATTTTATTTTTTTAAAATTTCACTGAAAACGGTCGCACTATTAACATTTTACGTGAGCGTGATTTGTGGTTGGAGATCGAACAGTGACTGAATGTAGAGGCGTGACGAAACGGTGCACCAGGGTGGTTGCACTAGACGCTTCTGACCACTCGCCGATGCGACTCCCCGTCCTTATGAAATGGAAAGCGCTTACGCATATAACTCGACTATTTTCATTTCAACTCATTAGATATCCATTTATCCACTGTAAATTAGAGACAATAACATTTATCGCATTCCTATATTACATTCTCTCTGCATAAAGTTTGGTTTGTTGTTGATTGCACTAAACCCTATTATCTAAATTAATGTGTGTTATCTTTTTATATAATATACATGGTGTTAATTGTTTGTTTTCCCTAATAATAAAATAAAATAAATAATTTTTCTTACACAATAAAGCAATAATTGGGCAATGTAGTAGTAATACTGTCTATGTTATTTTGTTTCGCTGTAGTAGGGTTTATTTCAGAATAAAATAAATAAATAAAAGCTATTCACTTAACCCGACTGAAGTGGAATTTCTATATACATTAATATTTTTACATAATAATCAAGGTAGTCAAGATTTATTCATCTTAGCAAGGGACTACGATTATGGTTACTACAAGTTGTATGTTCAAAAACTGATACGGCAAGCCCAAGTTCGAATCCCAGTTGGATTTCGACCCCTGAATGTTTTTTATAACAGTGAGACGGGAATAATATTTTTTTTATCTCATTTTTCTCTAGTAATAATGCGTGCATAAAATTATAACTACCTTTCTACTTTTATATATAGACAGCGCTTTTTTAAATTGGATTGGACGGACAAAATTACTTGTGGATTTTTGGATAATTTTCTAAAATATTTTAATATAAGTACTAACTATGTAGTTAAGTATAATAAAACTCACAGTAATCTAAAACACTTTTATTTGTCACTATGTAAATTATTGAATTCTGATACAGTTTTACATATAATATATATTTATTTTTTATTACTTTACTAAAAATTACATAAAAAATAAACAACTAACTAAAATGGCCACGTTACTGACACAAGCTTATAAAGATGCCGCTTTGTACTAAGACAAAAAATACAACTTATAGTAATCTTAATGTATTTAGTAAAAAAGAACACAAAATTGTAGAAATGAGAAAATATCTAAGTGACTGAATAACAAGTGGAATGATTCTTATGTGTTTTCGTTAATTTTATTAGATTTGTGAGAATCTTAATTTTAAATTATATATCTTAATTCCTATTTATACCTTAAATAATAATACTCTGAAATTAAATAACAATTTTTAAATAGGCACAATTGAGAAAACAAATAACGAACAATCAAGACATAATATCATTTTCACTTATTATGGTATTAATTAATACAAAATAGCAATTGAAAGATTTTAGAGACATTGTGAATTTGCGAAATATTTTTTTTCATATAAGTTTAATGTTTTGATAAATTTATTTTAGCAGATCTACTTAAGAGGAACAAATAAAATAGACATTACACAGTAATAGTATATTCTATCGAGGGTTTTATAAAGATTATCTATTATAAACTTTGAAACACTACAGATCACCATAAATATACAAAAATATTATTTTCTTCTCCTATCACTTGCATGAACACTTTTTTTTTTATTATATTGGTGCATATTGAGTTCATCATTAAGTATAATGAATTTCTAAAGAGTTAGGTAATAAAAATATGTGTGTGTTTATCTATTTTAGATTGAATTTACACAATGTTATAATAATAACAACAGGTAAGTAAGTATTTCATTGGGCACTATTATAAGGGGTCACTCGTTTCCACTCTAACTTTCATAAGAATTACTACTCTGTCAATAAGTATATTTATTATAATTAAGTAATAAGTTATTTTGAAACATACTTTTTATATGTTAAATTACTATATGTAATATCCAACCAACGTCTAACTACTCTATTATTATATTAGATACCTAACTCAGTGTAATAAAATAGATTTATTAAACAGTTTTTGGGTCTTTTCAATAAAAAAAAAATTAAAAAAAAATGTAAATGTAAAAAGTTATAGAAACGTAAACGTAGTACTGTCAAACAATAATTGTCACATTTAAAGAAAGTCAACTTTCCATAATTACTTATGCTCGTACTTAGGCACGCATTAACGCTTTTCATAATTTATGATTGGGTTGCTTAAGTGATGGCAGGTGACACTGCGTTACGCAGTTTTTAATTTGGCAGCTCGTCTGGCAGCAGTAACCACTTCTTTACAGAAGATCACCGCGAAATAATAGAAAATTCCTAATCTCTTTTCCTTAATTAATAATAATAATAAATTATTAATAATTAATTAATAATAATATTAATTAATAATAATATTAATTAATAATAATATTAATTAATAATAATTAATTAATCATTCAGAATTATTAATCCTAAATTATTAATTAAGGAAAACACCTTAGCGCACTTGAAGCGCCTGTCGCTCTGCCTGTCTGACGACTTTTATTAAAAAAATATATAATTGGAACTCACACACCAGTGCACAAATCTGACAGTACACAATAATATTTTTAGCAAATATTAAAAAATTGTCTGCTAATTGTCCGATTGCCTCTTGATTGTATATTTAAATATACAGTACTGAGTCAGTAGGTATACATGTATTAATTATGTAAAACATATTTAAAAAAAAAACTCAAGAAACACATTCTGAAAAAATGCAGTCATGCGACAAAACCTTAAGTTTGTAATTTCCAAGAGTTGATATATCCAGAACCAAATATCAATCGTATTTATAGAACTATTTTACTATTACATATTTAGAATTGATATCAAAGTGAACATAGGCTACAGTTTGTACCTACGTGCGTAGTGTTAGTGTTTTAACAACAATTAGGAGACTTACCAATAGAATAAGAAATCTCAATGATTATGTACTGATATAGTTAGTACATGCCCAAGTGCCCAATACTTTAAACCATTAAAAAAATTTAATAATTTAAAAATTTACTCATTAAAAATTGTTTTATTGAAAAGGGAAAAGGCCCATTTTTATCGATATTTAATCTAAACGAGTTATTCATCTTGTGATAAGGTTTGTATTGCTGTCAAAGGGAACAACGAGAAATGTAAATTGCATACAAATCAACACTACGACGACGAAACGCTACGTGACGTTAAAAAGTTTAGAAAAATATTTTTTTTTCATATATCTTGTTCGAAGTCCACATTTAACCACCATACGAATAGTTGACGCAGTCGATACCTCAGAAAACTTTGTTCGATATACATACATACATACATGTTTTTGTTTACCCTTAGAAATGCAGTCAAAATATGCTGGTAACAAGTTCAATTCAATTCAGTTCACTCAATACACTCAAGTTTTTAATTATTGCCTTGACTGTACTTATATAACCAATTGGAAGGTGAAAACTTCAATTGACACAAGGGACACACACAATTTTACTTTTTAGTTTTTTTATCTGTTAATCTGAACTTATAATTAGTTAACATATAGGTAAAGTATAAATGAAATGTCTGGCAGCAGTAACCACCAATTTCTTAACTAATTTAAGAAACATATATAACGTTTTATTTTTAAATATTATAATCATTCTGTATAATCATTCTAATATGATGCTATCATTAAATATCTATTATATATCGACGATATTATCCCTCGAATCTAAGCACTTTTCTTCAAGTTTCTCTATTAAGTATACGAAAACAGATGGCGCAAAACAATTTTAAAAGTTATTCTTTTGAGTTTGAGTTACGTTTGTAACATTGATAAAAGCAAAAAAAAAAAATATATGTGCCTAGGCACTTTTCAGTGTGACTTTCCATTTGAAAGATTAGAATTTTTAAAATTTAAAATAAAAAGTTTAAAGTTGTCATCTGTCCCTTGACCGAATCAATTGAGGTTTCCACGATCGCTACATATTAAAAATAAGTTTTGTGACACTCAAAGCATTCAATTTAACTCCCCCCCTTACAACCTGTAATACAGGAGTAGGTACAACAAAAAGGGAAGTAAATTTGCGAACACACACTGACATGAACACACACGCATAAATATACGCAACGCAACATTTTTCCCTCCAACACTCACGACGCCTTTGATATTTCTCCTTCTTTAACCTTTCCTTATTTATTATACACAGTAATATGAATACCCTTCCTTATCCTCATTACGACTTTAACAATCCCTCTTAGTTCTAAACAATTGTTAGCAGATGGCGCCAGTGACTATTCAATAAGTAGTTCGCTTAAGTGTCCGACAGATGGCGACACAATTACCTTTTCATTAAATCATTTTAAACAAACACATGTTCGATGACAATATTCGAATGAGAATTAATATTAATATTTCTGTGTGACAATTAGACAAAAAAAAATACAATTGTTTAAATACAAGATTACTACTTTTAAAAATATTTTATACGAATTTAACTGTAATTTTAAATATGATTACAATTATAACCGCTTCATCTTATAATCAATTATTACAACCAACATTTTCTAGAAAAGTTGGTCATGTCTACATTTGGCTTTTTGCATCCATCCAATTACATATTTATAATTAACGTAAAATAAAATTATTCGAACGATACCATAATCTCACTATATTACATTACAATCATTAATTAATACACTTAATTAATTCCAAGTCCAAACGAATATAGGGCAATTAATTATGCTTAAAACTAATTGATTATTCCCATAATAGATTGCATTTAAATTTTTGATTGTTTTGCAATAACCTTTGAACGCACACAACTCAATACAGATAAATTATCCGTAGGATTAACAAAACAGATTTTTGTATTTATCACTCGAATAAATTGTACAATGTATTTGTTAACCATTGAGTAAATAGTACTTAACCAGTATACTATTTACCTACTCTATGGCTATACCATAGAGTAGGTATCTTTAGACAACAATCTTTACCGAGACTGTAAATAAATCAATTAAGTCTAAATTAGTAAAGTAAAGCCACGGAGACAACGAAAACAATGTAAACAAACCCGACCCATACCATCCTATACTGAGTTTTTATATATCTTTGTCCCTTTTCTTCGTATGTAAAAATTTGAGATAGAGATTGAAAAAAAAATTGGACAACTAAATTTTGTTTTTGTTATAAGAAATTGTTTTACATAAAAAATATGTAAAAAAATGAATTCATGGCATAACTTTTCCGAGTCATTTTGAAAAATGAAACAGATTTTACTGGGCAGAGGCGGTAGATGTCGGTGGCGAGGCGTGTCGTAAGCGCGCCCTAAGCTCCTGCAAAGTCGGATTAGTTGCTGGATCTATTTCTTCAACTTGCTGTTCAGCCTGCTCGAGCCTTCGTGCCCTTTCTGCTATCGCTCGTTCGAGTTCTGAAATAAACGTCTTCTACTTAGAGAAATCAAATATAACGTAACATTAGAAATATATGTAGCAGAAAAATTAATAGATTAAAAAAAATGTGCTTTCTTTAAAACAGGAAGTTCGTTTTTAAAACAGTTATTATACCTACATAAACTGAACAAAATAAACTGTGGGAAACAAGAATGTTAATATTCCTGGCAACAAATTTTAACCAAAGAATCTTTATCTTTTAAGAGATTTCCAATACTTCACAACAACATATTGATTCACTACTGTGAATATTTACTAAGGTGCGGTCGATATTTTGTTTGCCTTTTACATACGTCCCTCCGCAATTTTAGGCTTCGACCAAAGCAGCCTATGTAACTTTTCATTTTTGTATGTGAAAATGTATATATATTCCAAAAAAAGAGGAAACTCAATCAGTGTAAATGGCCAGGAAACAAGTTAACGTCTACTCGATCGGAAAGTTTATTTGTTGCAGTGATTTATTTTATTCTCGGACAGATCGGGAAATGTTCAGATGCAATTTCACTTTCATTTAATAGGCTTTCATTGACACATTATATCGTTCTTATTTAACTTGCACCACACTTAAGTACCTACTGGTTCAGATACAATAATCACTAGTTTTTGCTCGCGACTTCTCCCGCGTCCCTTTTTCTTTAGTTTTGAAATATTTATTCAGTCTTCATTTATTGCTCATATATTTTTCTAATGCGTAATTTTTTTTATTTTTAACATGTATGCTAAATTTTAATGGTGATTGACTAGGTAGTTAATAAGGAGTGAAAGCGTAACAAAAAAGCTCGGCAGGTACCTACATAGATGAAAGAAAATATCTAATCGTAAAATTTTTATATTGAACAGAATTATTGACTGAGTTCATAGGACTGACTGAGTCTTAGTTCTCTAGCGGCCATAACATTGAAAAAGGTATTTGCTATTTTTAAACGCCCAATTGTCTCTCACGGGTCATAACTAAAGATTTGCTAACCCGTTATCCGAAGGTCTTTATACGTATAAACAGATTTCTAAGCAGCTTTCATTTGTAGATTGAAATTTGAAATTAAAGATGAATCTAATATAAATTCTTAAGGTATTTGGGAAAAACATCATAATCTGGGACCAAAGTTGCGGGCGATAGCAAATCTATATTAGTGCGGATAGGATAAGTATTAATTGCGATAAAGACACGAAACGACCACAATTTTATATGGCATAATATAAGCGACCGTAAAAGGAGTATGTCAACATAATATTGGCTCGGGCTCATGGGGTGAACGTCCGTTATGTGCACCTGCGGTGTCCATATTGTGTGCAGGATAACCGGACAGAGCGCCCAAATATGCAAACAAAAAGAAACCGAAAACATCGGTACAAGTTTTGCGAAGATTTTAATCTGTAGCCGTTTGTTTGACGTAATCCTTTCACAAACGAAGCAGTGTCTCGCATTCGAAAAATTTTAATTTCAAACACATACATAATGCCAAAAGAATAAAATAAAATGTGGTCACTGCATATTCAATATATTTTGTAACAAAAAAAAACAATAGTTCTTTTAAAATTTACACCGTGTGTGCTTGAAAACGTCAACCATAGGTACAAACCAATCACTGGCTATTACGAACTCCAATATTCTTCAACACGGCCACTAAGAACGTTTACATGTAGGCAAAATGGCTATGGCAAGATTTGTAATTTTGTATAATAAAAAAAGTATGAGAAAACTACGCCATCTGTTCACATCCTAAAAAAACTATTGACTAAGTTATGTTTACTGCGGTTTACTGTGACATGACGTATGTAGGTATACTAATTCGGGTACATGTTTCATACAATTAAACGTCACTGAGGGTGTCGCTTACAGAACGTGACGGCGCGTGATCACTGTTCTAAAAGTATTAAAATCCCCATACTAAGTGTCCAACGCGCCTAAGGTGTTTTCACTTAAATAAACGTCTACAATCAATCTATCACTTAATCATATAAAGAATATTAGACGAGTTAATAAAATAAATTAAAAAAAGTTCCAGGCGTGTCATACGACAATTGGATTAAATGGTTGAATGGAATGAGAGAACGAACATAAATGGATCAAGAATATAAAATAAGCGCCTACATACAATAAAATTGTAGGTAATTGAAAGGACACGTTTGAATGAAAATTGAAAATATACTGCAACTGTATGTCTGACTGACTGGATAGTGACTGGAAATGTGTGACCGTTAACATAATGACTGACGAAACATATCGCAAAAATATTTGTTGCTTTGCTTATATTATGTCTACTAAAAATCCAGCCATCTCTACTGATAATAAATAATCGACAATGATAAATTCAGCGTTACTGTTATGGCTTTATAGATATACCTAACCATAAGTAATCTAAAATCGAAGATATGCACATTATCTTCATATTTCAATATAAGTTTAAAATAGGTCATGAGTTTGATGTGAAAAAACAATAAACCGTTTTGAAACTATAGCACAGATTAAATTATACTATAGTATACCTATATAATAATGCGACTGATATTAATGTATATTTGTGTTATTTTTGAAGGTGGATGAATCCGTAGGGCAAAACTATTGTTTCAAAGACCAGTAAAATAAAATTTATTTTTTAAACCAATTTCAAACTGACTTTAACTTTCACCCATAATCAAAATATACAAAAAATATATAATACCTAAATGATACTAAATAAGTCACTCAAGGTAAATCCATTTTTTTTTTTTAATTTCTCCGAATCAATGCGTCAACAATACTTTCTTCGGCTTTCAGCTAAAACTAGGCTAAAACGTCTTATTTTAAAGGATGATTTAAAATAACCATTTTGTATAAAGCTAAAGTCAATGCAATTTACCGATACCCATAAGAAAAGCGTTCCGTATCTTGTGTGAACTTTATAAAAATCAAAAACCCAAACAAATGTCTTTAAATGCTTTCCTGTTTATTAAAGGGTTACTGCATAAAAACTGGATAAATTGGTAAACGAATAAAGTCGCTGGCGATCGCTAGTATATTAAAATATTGCAATAATAACCATGATCCGAGTAAACTCCACATAGAAACCGTTGACGAGGTAAAAAAGAAGCGAATACATACATATATATGTATATGACCATTTATGTGTGAGCAATGAACATTACCCTCCTTTCCTTTTCTATGGTAAAAACTCACTGACCTCGCGGGTCATTACTATTAGGTTTACCATTTTACAATTTACAATGAGTATTCACTGTTGTCACTATACCACTGGCTTACAATAAAATATCTCGTTAGTGTTGGTTCTGAATTACCATAAATATGTAAGGTAATTTTGCATTATAATTACTAATAACCGTAGATTATAATAAAAAAATTATTGACGAAATTACTCATAAATTTTCACATACATCTTCACTACATTATTAAAGCTCATATATTTTTGGCGTGCTATGTGATCAAAGTAATTGAAAACTTTAGGCACATAGCCCGCAGAGAACCAGAAAACTTGGAGAAGCTGGTGGTGGTTGGAAAAGTGAGACGAAGTCGCGGGCAAAAGCTAGTTACTAATATATTAATATATATACTAATATACTAAATATACTAATATACTAAGTAAGCATATGAAAATTGTAATAGTAAGTATCTCATGAATATTATAAGATTTATACCTGGCGTTTCTCTGTGCACCTTCACTTGATTTAGAATCTGCTTCTCTTTGTGCTTCGAAAGCGCCTTTTGTAATTCGCTCTTTTGGTTCAGGACATTCTTCCCTCTGAAACACCATGTGCTATCTTTAAGTACAAACAATATAAATACGTAGATATTATAATATGCTACAACAACGCACTGTTCATAAAATATTTTCATAAAATATTTCGTCGTTGTGTAACCAAAATCTGCTATGCGCTTTTTTTAAGGATCCAACCTTAGTGAATAGTTCACTGTCTTACCTATCGCTACTATACGATCTATCTATCGTGAAGTAGCTTTATCTACTTGATAAAATAGTATTAGTACAATCTCGGTTGAATATGAGTTTGTCTCCTTTACATTGCAATCGGCTCAGATGAACTACATGGTTTACGTGTTAAAACAGTGTTAAAATATTTCAAATGATGACTGACGACGATCCATTTAATGGTAGGTAGCTACTGAAGGTAGCATACAAGGAATAAAAAGAAGATAGGAGAATGAGCTCTGACCATTCTCGTGTCCTCTTACAACAAAACAAGTGGTAGAGGTAATATTCCACTGCGGTCTTCTGTTATGAATGCGGAACGCAATGTTCCCTGCCACTTCTAAAGCAGTGCATATTTGTTTAGTTAAGTACAACGAACTTTGTAGAAGAACATTTCTAGTATTGTCCCTTTATTACAAAATAGTTATTTAACTTTAACTTGATGAAGTTAAATAACTACAAATTCCTATTAAATAATAATAGGAAAACTCTAGCTAACTATACGTGTGAACTTCCCATGATTACAATGTATCAAGTTTGAGAAATAAGTTTGAGACTATAAGAGACCTAATTAAGTAAGTACTTCAGTTTCAGTCCAATGAGATCGATTGCAACGAAGTCATAAAAACATTCTTTTTTTGAAAACAATAGTTAAGTGTCGATAAGAAGACTCATCTAAAGGTAGTAGGTACAATCGATAAGGAGTTGGCAATTATTATCGCTTAGAATGCGATCACTACAAAATATATGTTTTCTGCTAATTTCGATAATTACTTTCATAACACCTGATAATAATAACTGTACACAATTGATAATGGCATGCAATTACTATAATGACGTTTGGCAATTAACGATACGTATCAAATTCAATCAACAACATAATATTTTCCGCTTGTTAAGAAAAATCATGTAAAACCTAAATCTGTCGTATAAGTACCAGGTAAATGACAATTTTATAAATTATGACCTGTGTTGGAGCCAGTCGACTTATTTACTTCTTGGGTGATGATTTTGGTGTTTTGAAATAAAACTGTAGACTTTTGGTAAACGACGTGATATATTGTTAAATTTACAATGCGAATCGTATGGCGAATAAAATATGAGTAATTATGTGAGGTAGAAGGGGGTCACATATGGTATTAAAAGATTATGTGGGGTAGCCGATACACGCGTTGCCTCGGTCCGTCAATAGATGTCGCTGTAGGGCTCGAACATGCCCCCGGCCTTGAAAGATCTGACTTTCAAAAGGAGTTGTTGTCTTCGGTGCCAGTAGAACCGTCTCGCTGTCACACCACGGGACAGGTTTTCGTGTATGCGCGTCTCACGATGCCGGATGCAGTCTGAAAGTCCGCTACTCTTGAAACGCCATCTTTTCTGGGAATCGCGTCTGGAGCTCGGAAATGTACTCTTTAGTCCAGCGTTCCTAAAAATGTCTTGTTTTCTCAACCATCTGGTACTGGTTAAGTCGATGTGCAGGCGTCTGCTGAAGATCTTCTGAGGCAGGCGACGTCAGAGCACGGCTGACCAGGAAGTGTCCAAGTGTCAGAGGTAGATAATCGTGCGGATCAGCTGACATCGGGGACAAAGGGCGTGAATTTAGAAGCCCTTCAATTTGCGTTAGCACTTGTGCTAAATTCTTCAAATGTGAGATGAGCGTTTCCCACAACACGGCGTAGGTGAAACTTACATGATTTTACCCTAGCTTCTCAAATAGAACCAAAATGGGGTGCAGGTATGAAACAAAATTTAATGTTCTCACTAATCGCGTGATTGATAATGTAATTACTACATCTTGCTAGGAAATTGGCAAACTCAAGCATTAGACCCACAAAGTTCTTCCCGTTGTCAGAGAAAATCTCCGCTGGTTTTCCGCGTCGAGCTATAAAGCGTTTAGGAGCAAGAAGGTAGGCGCCAGTAGATAGATCGCTCACGAGCTCCAAATGAATGGCCCGTGTGACAAAACAAACGAATAAACAAATTTTGCGGTTTAATATGATGATTGGCGTAATCTACGCCACAAGTAAAGAAGGGAAATGTAGGCGTAATTCTCTCCTCCGGTAGGTTACCCATCAGAGGAGTTAGGGTTTTCCCTCTCAATCGTTTACAAAGCACACAATCATAAAAAACCTTTCGTGCGAAATTCCTACCACCTATAGGCCACCAAGTGTTACGTAATTCGAACAGTAAAGCTTGTGGTGTGGTATATATAAGTTTTTAATGAAGTGTTCATAGCGAAATAATAGTGTGAAATACTAGTTATTAAAATCGGATGTTTTTTATTAAATGAAAATTCTTGCGAGTAACCAATGCGATAACTAAATATATAATAATTAATGAATTTATAAATAAATAGCGATAAATAAATTTAGCTTACTAAAATTGTGTTTAGATTTAAGTATGTGTGTGTGTGTGTGTGTGTGTGTGTGTGTGTGTGTGTGTGTGTGTATCAACCAATAGCTGGTACTCATTTGGAAAGGATTCCAACTAAGTCAGTCTGGTTAATAACTTGGTTGATTCTCCCAATTCCTCGCAATCTATATACCCGTCCGCTTGCTGTTTTTTATTGCGCGTATAATGTATAAATTTTAAAAAACATAACAAGCGGCGCGCAACATGCGCGAGATCTGTGAGAATCTTTCGAATGGGAAAGTGTTATAGGTTCACTGCTAGCGGTATTGATAAAGATTTTAAAAACGACACTTTGCCCTTTGAATATAACAAGTGCGATTATGATAACTGTAACTTATAATTAATTATGCGAATATAAATACAAGTGCCGTATGCCACCTGTGACGCGTAGGTAAATTATATGCAATTCTATGCGCGTTTATATAGTTGCTAATAATAATTACGTAACGCGGCACACGTATTGCACCTAAACTAGCGGTAACGACTCGGCGCACTTAGTTTAGGCGCGGGTGACGTCAGAAGGGACTTCGTTGTCCCAGCTGAGTAACCACAGACGTTGCAGTAAGACCCTTGTCTGCGTTGTTGTTGGACTGAAAAAATGAATTGAATTGGATTGAATACTTGTGACACATGAGATAAGATGCTGCGTTTAAGTTACCTTTTCATTGTTATTTATTAAATTTAAATTATATTGCGAATAAAAATAAAAATGATCTGAATAAAATTAAAATGATGCGAAATGTTTTCGAATAGCAGTTTTATCTAACGTACGAAGCGTCTGCGCATTCTATAGCTAATTGTTTTAAACAACGAACACTTAAGAAGGGCACCGATGCTGTGCCATAAGTAACTAGATTTAAACGATAAATACTGATCGGCAGGTCGGGGCTATCGCGCCAAAGAATTAATTGAAGGTCACGTTGCTGTTCAGCTATTAGGACGTGGCGGTACATCATGGCCACATCCGCACAGGCTACGTATCGATGCTGCTTAAAACGTAAAAGAATAGATAACAAGTCACCTTGAATAGCGAACCCTACCATCTGAAGGTCATTAAGTGACGTGCCAGATGCAGACGCTGCGCTGCCATCGAAAACAACGCGAAGTTTCGTGGTGGTGCTATGCTCGCGAGATACACTATGACGGGGCAATATAAAATGTTGTGAGTCGTATGATGAAATTTCACTCATGTGTCCTAAGTCTTCATACTCGTGAATAAAATCCGTGTACATTTTTTTATAATTTTCTGAACGCTGTAACCGTTTTTCTAGCGCCAGAAAACGCCGTTCAGCTTGAGGATACGTTTCTCCCAACACCTCGGGTGACTGCTTGAGTGGCATGCTGACGCAGAACCTTCCGTCGATATTGCGCGTAGTGTTGCGTACGAAATGCTCCTCGCAAGCCTTCCCCTCATCAGTCATTGCGTTCCGAGCCGTGGGCAACTCCTCAATCTCCCAGAACCGCCGTAACAACGGATCTGTTGTTTGTGTAAAATTACACTGGATGTGGTCCTCAATGCGTGCGTTTATATTGATAGGACCCGAGACTATCCAGCCTAATTTTGTATTTAGCAAGTAAGGTCCGTTATGTAACCTTATCTTACCCTGCGTAAGTAGATCCCAAAACCTATCGGCACCAATTAAAATGTCGATGTCTTGGAAATCAAGAAATTGCGGATCGGCCAACTGTATATTTTCTGGAATACAGAAACTTGCGCGATTTTCATATACAGTTGGCATAGTCGCTGTTATTTGCGGTAAAACAAAACAACGTAAATTAGTTTTGTAGGTATTAATTCGCGATTTTATCTGTACATCACAGTGTTGCGTACACTGTGTCACAGAATTACCTACACCGCGTATTTCGTGAGTGGACTGTACTAATGGCGCGCATAATAAATTAGCTAATGATTTTGTTATAAAGCATCTTTGACTCCCATTGTCAAGTAGTGCGCGCGCGGTGTGATAATTATTTTCATTATCTGCAACTTCAACAAGGGCCGTCGATAACAAAACCGGTTTTATAAGCGATCGTTGTGTGCGTTGCGATGCACACGCCGATAGTGTGTGCGTGTGCGTGTGCTGACAGTGCGCATTGATTGACACGGCTGAGCTAGACGTCGCGGGGCGTGAGGTATTCCGCGGGGTGGAGCGAATGCAATCGTCGCCTGGTGGATGCAGAATAGAATTGTGTTTACTAGTGCATTTTCGGCATGGTCCGAACAAACATGAATCTATAGTATGACCTGCACGTAAACAATTCTCACATAAATTATTAATTTTAATGAAATTTAATTTAGATTCATAGTCTAACTCAAGAAACTTAATACAAGAATAAAGTGGATGATTCGTTTTACACATTGGACATGCAAATCTCGATACGCGTTGTGATTTATTTCGTTTATTATTGGTGGAAACATTACAGTGTATTTTGTTGGTGCTATAAGAAGCATTAACATGTTTTTTGTTTACTTCATATTTATCGCGGAAACTCGTAGTGTGCGACGCCTGTAATGTTTCTAGCATGTCAGCACGGTTTTTTAGAAATTTCAGCAAATCATCCAATTTAATTCTGACTTCAGAATCGCTGCTAGTAAGACTACTTTTATATTGCTCCCATTCTCGTTCGGTAGTCCTATCCAGCTTCGAAACTAAAATATAAATAATTAAAGTGTCCCAATATGAAACAGGTTCACCTAGAATTTTTAAAGCGCGTATATTTTTAAGTGTAGTGTCAATTAATTTTCTAATAAATATGTGAGATTCCTTAGGCAAAGATTGCATTGAAAATAGTGCTTTTATATGATTGTGTGTCAATAACCTATTGTTGTTGTAACGATTAAGAAGGAGCTCCCATGCTACTGAGTAGTTACTTGTTGTTAATTCGAGCGCGTCTATAACCATCAATGCACTTCCCACTAATGAAGACTTGAGGTAGTGGAACTTTTGAATGTCACAGAGGTCTTTTGACTTATGAACAAGTGACAAATAAGTGTCCCTGAATGCAAGCCAGTCATCATATGAACCGTCAAAAGTAGGCAACGATATTGTAGGCAATTTAATCGTGTTTACTGTATTTTGCAAACACGAAGGGCTCTGAGCGATCTCGCCACTGTTGAGTATGGACTCGGCCAGAGCTAGTGCACCATAGTAACCATCCTCAAACTGATCTCGCTGGCATAACTGATCATCGAGATTTGATTCAAAGACATTTGTTTCAATTTGCGTCTGAAGATCGTTAAATTCGATGCACAGGCTCTTTACTCCCTGTACGCGTAACCTTAACTGAATTAAAGAGCAAGCAGTTAATGCGTTTAAATTATCGTTACAATTTTGTAGGTAGCTTGTGAACTTTGTAAGTCTAGCTTTAACTATTCCGCGTTTTTTAATTAATTGATTAACAAATGGCTCATTTTCTTCGTCACAAATGGGCCTAGCTGGAGATCTACTGCGCGATTTATTCTCAACTACGGTATCTAGCCCCATTTTGGTTATATAGAAAAAGCCAAGGTACTCACGTGCGTCTTCCAGCCATGAAGCGAATACAGCTCGTGCTAGCGTATATTCTTCACTGTCCCACGCTTATCACGGTCGTTTCTTTCGTCCAAGAAGAAATGTCGATGTGCGCTTTGTCTTCTCCAAAGTTGCGGTAGTATTTTCCAGAGGTGCTGCTCCTCGGAAATATTGTTCGGCGAAGAAGAATCAATATGATATTTGGCTCTGAAGGACCAATATGTTGGAGCCAGTCGACTTATTTACTTCTTGGGTGATGATTTTGGTGTTTTGAAATAAAACTGTAGACTTTTGGTAAACGACGTGATATATTGTTAAATTTACAATGCGAATCGTATGGCGAATAAAATATGAGTAATTATGTGAGGTAGAAGGGGGTCACATATGGTATTAAAAGATTATGTGGGGTAGCCGATACACGCGTTGCCTCGGTCCGTCAATAGATGTCGCTGTAGGGCTCGAACAACCTGTTTATAGAGAATAATAAAATCTCAACTTAATAATATCAATAATCTCAACTTCGGCCCATCTATTGAGTCCAAAGCCCAAACAGCGGCCAAAAAGTTGGGCATCCTAAATAAGGTCAAGCGATACTTTACGCCTGGACAGCTCCTATCTTTGTATAAGGCGCAAGTCCGATCTTGCATGGAGTATTGCTCCCACCTTTGGGATGGCTCAGCCAAATACCAACTTGCCGCACTCGACTCGCTAGAACGCAGAGCTAGGAGACTCGTAGGCGACAGTACTCTTTTAAAATCCAAGATGCAGAGCCTGGCACATAGACGCAAAATTGCCAGTTTATGTGTCTTTTATAAGGTGTACTTCGGAGAGTGTGCTCAGGAACTGCATGAGCTGATACCGCCTTCCCCTTTCTTCCATCGGACATACAGACGTACGGCTGGCTACTATCCTCATCTTGTCGAAATCCCTCCTTTTCGGACCAAGCGCTTTGAAACATCCTTTATAATGCGCACTGCAAGGGTTTGGAACTCCCTGCCGGCGTCTGTGTTTCCGAGCACATATAACCCTAATCTTTTCAAGGTTCGAGTGAATAGGCATCTTCTGGGTGAGCTCGCTCCATCTTAGGCCTCATCCTTGCCACATGGCTGGTTGTTGGTCAAGAGCTAACCCATCTCTTTTTAAAAAAAAAAAAAAAAAAAAAAAAAAGAATATTAAACGGTCCAGTCTTTTAGAAGACATACAATAGTTTCCTTATGACAACTTCGTTCATCTTTGAGGTAACTGATCATCACTTGTGAAGCACATATATAAACAAAATCTCAGTAATGCCATAGAACTTGCCTCTGCCGTGACTACATAAAAGTTGGTTTAACATAAGTACCGCCAACTGTTCAATAGAGGAAATTGCGTGAAATACGTGTGGTGTTATTAAGTTGGAAATACCAAAGCTGTTTCTAGCGTAGATAGGCAACTTCACCTAGCCTTAGTCCTTTGTTCAATATCCCACACACTATAAATATTTCTCATATTATAATACATAATTTGATTGTATCATTTAGTTGACAAATTACTTATGAACATTTTATGTTATATTTGTGAAGCTAACCATACTGAACGTGACGTTCAGTGCTTTTTCCCCATACCAAAAGTGCCCAAGGCACCTAAAGCAACGGACTGACATTTACATACTAGGTATGCTGAAATCTGTAATAAATCACCACAATATATTTTCTACAAGAAAATATTCATTCACCTACATAAATATTTACTCAGCGTCAAGGGCCTCAATCCTCACTACTGTCCCGTCTACGTTTAGAAGACAAATCAACACTCTTACTTAATTTTGTTTGAACTACAAATGATATTAAAGATTGGTTGAAATAATTAATAATAATTGTGTGACAACAATAAACAGTTATGTAATAATTCCAGTAACAATATAAAGTATCATTGTTCCTAGCGTATCACAATTAACGACATTTGACCGTAGTGAAGTGACGTCAGTCAATAACAAACATTTCGTTTACAGCTCTTATCAAGTCGTTACAACTTGCATTTGCATAACAATTTCCTAATCATTAGTCAGGACACTGATTTATCAAATCTTCGATTTCGGTGAGCAATAAATTAATTTTATCAGTAAGCTTAATTTAAGTAGATATATCCGTCAACGAATATTTATAACACAGATCTGACTGCAAATGTTTGAGTGAATGGTGAGTAGGTAATACTCGTAATCCTTATGAGCTCTAAAGCGCCCAAATATCTGACTAGATTGTGGCGAAAATGACTCAAGCTGCATATTAGCACATATTAGTATGAGTTTTATTTTAAAATAACTGATCAGAGTGCTTCAAAAAGTATCAATTCGTGTAAATTAAAAAAAAAGAATATAACAAAAAAGTCTATTCTCTATACCTCCTACTAACGAAATCACATTTCACAAATTTTTAAATTTAAATTTTTTCCAATAAAATTCCGTCTCCGTTGTTAATTTTATGTCTATTTACAATACACGTTCTATTATGCAATATCACATTCACATATTGACAAGTCTGGGCTGCATTTACATATTTCGTGCAATAAAAGTGTGCAATTTTCAGAGTAAAAAATGTAAATAACCATTTTAAACAAATTCAACAAATCAAAGACCGTAAAATTCGGTCCAGCCGTTCTTGAATTATAAATGGTGTAGGTAACTAAACTGACTTTATATATTAATGGATATAAATCAATAAAAAAAAGCATAAAACCGAGCTGTTAATAGCTTAGCAATCAACGAACTACACTGAGTGGAAAATATTCAGAATCCGTTCTCGTGATGAGGTGGAATCGAGTTGGCGCTCCATTAACATCAGCTCGTCCCGACGACGTGACTTAATTTCATTTAATTCTCAGTTAATTACCGACGTATCCACACAGCACCGCGCTGCCGGCATCTCTACGCTGATGAAACTTAACCTTATTTACACGTCGGATTCGGGCCACGACAAGCTCTATCTCGACGCTATATCGAGTCAGCAATCAGCGAATTCTCCGATGCGAATCGGACTGATACAGTCCCATTTATATATCTGTATTCTGATTCTGACAACTCCCATTTTCAGTGTGAAATGTTGTGTACCACACAGCTAGAGGAATTGAATTTATCTACCATAAAGCAGAATCAGTTTTACGAAAATCCGTTCAAAAGCAATCCTCAGAAACTTTCGATTTTTATATTTAGTCGATTTTACTATTAGGTAAACTCGACAAATAAAGTGCTTTATCACCCTAAGATTGAACATTCTTTGTATGTTGTAGAATGATAAGGTCTGTTTTCCTTTGAAAATTCAAAGTGACAATTTCTATTGCTATCTTTATTACCTATCAGTAATTAATACACATTTCAAATCTAAGCCTTAGCGAATTTTGAAAGAAATGGAATTTGTAATCGAAACTGATAAAGCACTTTTCTTGTCTGCTTTACATATTATTACTTTTGCTAGCGAAAATGTAGCCTTTGTGTTATTCTGATATAATAAACTATATTAAAGTTTCAGTACAATAATATAAAACTGGCGAGGGAACACCAAAAATATGAATAGAAATCAAAACTGTCTGAATTAAAATAAGAACTGATAGTTGATAGACTGGTTTATAATCTTCCTATAGGAAAACAATAAATAACTATTGCGAAATAAGTCTGGTTTGACGTTATCTAAGATAAATATAATACATTCCTATCGTAAATATCTCCAAAGCCAAGTAATATTAGACTAACGAATATTTGCCAAACGATATTATCAGTTGCTTCGCCTACCATCGTAGGTAATTCACCTTGCAAACTCGGCGAGGCACACGTACCTATATCTGTATTTTTTTATCGTGACAATATCCCATATTTCATTAAGTATATTAATTATTGCTATTAAGGAATCGGATACCACACAGAAATCATCACAATAAGTAATGCTAGTAATGACGTTGTTTTTAATTACATTGACTTTTGTCCTTTAAACCTACAAACAAGGTTAATAAATAATTTAAAAACGAATAAAAACATCTCAACAGTGTAATAACATTAAAAATAAATGTTTCACGTTTACATTATTAGGGAATATTAAACTTATCTACTATTATCTATATAAAATTTTACTTCCGTATGTTTGTGTCCACCAAACTCAGTTTAGTGTTTTTTTTTAATTTTATTGTTAAATTTTAATTTGAAAAAATTACTCTTTTGTGGTGTCCAATAAAAAATTTAAACTTTTTATTAGGTATTATGACCCTGACCCCGGATTCGGATAAACGTAAGTCTTTCAAAATCCGTTGGGTGGTTTAGATAAATTTAGCAGAAAAACGGACAGACGCGGACATCGACTTAAACAATAAAATGAGTAGAGATGAATAAAGATAATATGAATTGAACAGCACCCAACGCCAGTGAAGCTATGTCCGTGTACTACATTCGCGTTATCAGACTGGAATTGCTTCCTTCCGTCGCCGACGAGAGTTGACTAGTCTGCAGACAGGCGCGGAAATAACAGGGACACGCCGACAATCACATTCCCAGGGAAATGGACGGAATCAACAGGTCAACGCGTTTATACACTCTTTACATTTGCATATCATTTAATCCATCTTATGGAAAATTTGGATACGTCATCATCTATAACACAAGAAGACATGGTGTAGTTGTCATTTTGTTTTATGATTTATAATGCCGTACACACTGATTTAATCGATTTCAATTTATTTATGATATGAAAGATGAAACAATACTTGTCTAAACTAATAATAATATTATAAAGAGGAAAGATCTGATTGTTTGTTTGTTTGCATTGAATAGGCTCCGAAACTATTGGACCAATTTGAAAAATTCTTTCACTGTTAGGAAGCTATATTATCAGCGAGTAAGATAGGCTATATTTTATAAAGTTACGCGGACAAAGTCGCGTGCAACAGCCCCAAAATTTTATAGAATGAAGACAATTAAAACACTCATCTTCATAAAATATAAACGACATTTTCTTATTACATTTATATTTAATCTACCTACGTCAGTAAAACGTCTATAGATGGGATTATTGTATTGTGACGGTTGTGGTTTGGTCGGCAGATGTGCAGCAATTAGCGCGCGTTCACAGGCCTCGAGACAGGATGTCGTGCACCTGTGCGCTAGCTGGAATCCAAACTTACGCGCAGCCGAACCACATGTAATGAAAGGAATTCCTCTCGACTTACAAAGTATTGTTTCATATTAGGGACCTATTAGTAATCGTAACCTCCAACCTATGCATACAGTCGACGAATTCCCAGCGTTTTATTGTACGGAATGCAAACAAAAAACGCACCCTTATAATTCGTTTCCCATGGCACAAAGAAGTTCAGCTCCCAAGCCTTAAAGTGATTATTAACAACGCGGCATACCTTTGATAGTGTGATTAAAGGAGATTAAGATTATGCTTTTTAACTTTAATATAAAATTAATGTATGTAAGATAAATAATAGTGAATTAGACACACGTATAAATAAATAAGTGAAATTTAAAAAATAGAATAGGTACGAAGTTATTTTTAAACTAAAATTATTTAGCATCAAAAGGCGCTATCGAAAAAGGCTTTCGAGCGAAGTGTCACGTTCTTAAAGGGGCCTTTGTAACTGACAACGGGGAGAGATAAAAATAAAGTGGACTAGAGTCTAGAGTTTAAAAAATTACTAATACTGGTTTAAAAAAAAAGTGTTAGAATGTTGAGAAATTTTAATCCAATAAAACATTTTTGGACAAATTGACTAGAAGTACGAAGTACGAATATTACGCACAAAAACCATTCAAAATTTAGGGTTCCAGTTAAATGAACTGTCTCTAAAAAATATAAAATATTATAAAATAAAATGAACCTTTCATCATCTGTACACATTCCTTGGAAATTTTATACAATACAGTCAACAGAGTTTTCAATACCGACCGATCTCTCGAAGCATAACAAACATTAAATTGTTCCTATTGAGCATTACCAAACAGGCGGTATTTATGAAAGGCAAGATTATCACATAAAAATGTCTGTGGTGAGTAAGTATGCGTCAGCCTGACCCAAAAGGAAACGTATTATACAATGATAATGATTGTTAATAAAAACAAAGTAACTGTATTATTCATCTCAAAATGGGTTAAATTATGTGTTCGATTCGTTTACTGGTTGTTATTGTGCATTCATTATTACTTTATTAATGGGTTTATGTTGTTGAAACAACACAATTTGACGATTGACTAAGAAATAAATCAAAGATCATTAGACCTGATTGACCTAAGTGAAAACATTTTATTTATTTTAAGATTACCACTTCAAAATACAGGCTTGCCTAGTGTGGGGACCGGGTTTTTGTTTCAAAAAAATTGTAAAATCTTTGTAAATCTTTGGAAAATGTTATAATATAAAACTTTTGCGATGTAATATACACTAATATAAAGAGTTTGTTTGGTTGGTTACTTACATCCTTTGATTAAACAACAACTCCCTATGCAGATCCATGCGCTGCGGACTATCGAGACAAGGGTTGGGCAAACGACGAGGAGCTATGAGGCTTCCGCCTTCGGCGACTCCTTCGCCCTCCTGCACCATGTCTACGTCGGCACCCAGGTTTGACTCTGACACTAGCGTGGGAACAACACCCACGCTACCAGCGGCGGCGCTCAACGTGCTGGCTGCCAGCACTGCAAAAAAATATACAATATATTTGATATTGCCATTATCACTTTGAAGAAATTGAAAGAATTTTCCAGACATTTTTAGTCAAAAAACTTTACTAGAGAAGCATCCATTTTTATTTTTTTTCAGACTTTCAGGCAAAATTTCATGCATCACTTTTGGCGCAAAAAATATTGCGCCCAAAGTGATGCTTGAAAACTAATGTTGGGAGGATTTCCCAAAATTGTTTTATTATATTTCGCGTATTATCTTCCCACAAGGTAATATTGTGTATTAAAATTAAATATTATTTTAATTATTTGAAAATTCTTTAAATTAGAGGATAAAAAAACAATACAATATCTCGTAGGAAAAAAAGATCTCCCGCGTCGCATTTCATGAACAAATTTACCTAACTCGAATGATTTGCTATTCTTATGCCTAAACCTTGAACGTAGAACAGAAGCACACGTGGATATTTTTAAATGAATCATATTCAAAGTGGGTATAATGACATCATCGCGGTTAGGCAACCACATCGAATACCAAATCGGACATTGATTTTTGAAGTAAAACCACACGAGTTTACCCCGCGAGTTTGGCTTTCTGCCAAAAAGTAAAGCGGTTGCAACATTAAATTTCTCCACAAATGCATGATAATAATTGTATCGGAGGCATATCGAGAAAACGTGGTGGGTGACGTAACATTCTTCGACTGAAAATAGCTGTTTTGTAGTTGTGACCTCGATCGCGGGATGAATACCTCTCCAACGCGTATTTGCCGGGTCCCCCCTTCAGCTCAGGTTAATAACTGTGCTTCCTCGCTCGCTCTCCCAGGACAATAACATAGCATTACATGGTGAATTGTCTACGGGAAACGAGACCCCCACAGACTTGTAACAGTATGGGACCCAGTATAATATTTCACTGCTCGTTGCGGATCGTTATCGCGCCACGACCTCGTTTCGGCCGCATCGCTCACGGAAGCAGTAGACGATTTGAAATCACCCAATCTTTTGACTCTGATTTTTTCAAGAAGACAGCAGAAGAAATTAAATATTCACTCATTTCCTTATACGTACTTGTATAATTAGAATTTAAAACTAGGCAATTAATTATCAAATTAATTTTTTTATCATCTGCTAATAGAGTTATAATTCGAACCGAATCAATAAAAAAACAACATATGAAACAGAACAGAACAATTTTAACTGACACTTCAACAGTGGCAAATTAAAATCAAGTGGGAGCGGAGTGAAGGTTGTGAGAGCAAAGCGTCATTGCTAAAAACAATTTACGCGCATATATTTACAACTTTTCCGCCTAATCTAAAGCTAGTAGAGCGCACGCGTGAGTGAGTACGAGTATATGCTAAAGTCTCAATTCCAACTAGTGTGTCTATTTATTATAGTAACGCTTAATACATGAGAAATTTATCATTATCAACTTTACTCATTCCTATTAAAACAAAACCTAGTTAAACATCCCAGCATATTAAAAAAAAAGAAACGAAAATTCGCAAACCTATGAAAATTAGGTTAAGTATAACTTTTATCTGATACTTTGTAATAGTAACCTTTGAATGCCTACGGAAGCATTTGTTAACCAATATCGATGCGTGCATTTGATAATAACCAACCACTCGACCATATCTGATATTGCTTCATATTTGATACGAGAATATGTTGGTGAAATAAAATATCTTTATTATACAATGAAATCTTTATTCTATTTATATATAAAAAAATAGAATACTATGAAGATTTTCTCCTGCTCTGCACACCTGCTTATCAGTATCAAAAATAATAACGCATGCGTGGATTTTTATAATATACTTATTACTTTCCTGCTAAGATATGATCTTTAAAAAGTCTTTATTTGAAAATCGCTAACTCATCGAAATAATATATCTTTGCAAGAGCTCACCTAGAGCTCACTTCAATATTAATTGTTTGAATATTAAAATAATAAATTGTTCGAATATAGACATAGACATTGCATAAAGATTTATTGTTACTATTAATGAAGCCATTTTAAATAATAACAAAATTTTAATCATGGGTTATTCAACTGCGAATGAAGTCTTTAAGTTAAACGAGGCCAAAATAAAATGTTATATAACATCACATACTTTACATAACGCATTTCGCACGCGATGATCAATATCGACGGAAGTTTTTGCGTTTTGTTATCTCAAAACCTGTTCACAGTAATGTTTCAAACAACGCGCTTGTATTTCTTTTACGAAAACCACATAAACAAAACGGGGTTTGGAATGTTACGTTTGTTTTATGGCGACACAGATTTCTTGCTGTGCAAGAAAATGTGTCACGAAACAAAACGTATGCAGGTATTCCGTGTGAACACAAGATAACATTGTGATATTATTAACAAACGTTTGAATGGTAATAAAAACAGTATGTCACTCCACCTCGTGTCCTGGTTGCTACCAGTTCTTTTGTAACAAGCGACGATGACAGCGTATGCTGTGGCCGTCGGTATCTATATTCTTGTTCGTATTACACAATAGTCGAAATTGGTATTGTTTTCACAAATTTTCGTAATATTAAATTTAAATTGAATTTAAACTGTTTTATAGATTCAGTATTATAGAGTTAAAAGCTAAGTTTCTTCATGAAATACCTAAGGAACCTCAGTTATTCCTGATTTAAATGATTGTATTGATTGATTGATGTATTGATGTATTGATTGCAATGGATCCAAGTGGACAGAGCGGGTATGACTTATAGTATATTTTATGTTAAGGGTTAACAGACTTCACACATTTCAAAAGTAATTACATTTTAACGTTGGTCTTGTCTCTTCAAACTAAAGCATATATGTAGTAATTTTAACTAAAGCACCATAAATTAGTGTGGTAATTATTGTTTAGCTATTGCAAAGCAATGTAAATGGCCGAAAATATTTTTACACTTACACTTAATTTCGTTTTAAAATGTAATATTCCATTTTAAGAGACGATGAAGCGTTGTAAATTTCACTTTCATTCCTTTCACGTACTTATTAAGCCTATTAGCGTGCATTATTACAACGATTAGTGACGCCATTTGTGGCTAATAAAAACGCAATAATCCGGAAAATATACGGATACAAAGTGTGGCGGATGTTAGCAGATTTGTGAACACTTTAATACAATGTTATCTAATATTATTTACATTTATAATATTAATTTTTTTAGCACTTAAGCCATGATATGATAAAGGATAAGGGATAGGGATGATATGATAAGGGATAAGAGTAATGGGAGCTGGAATCCCTTGCTAACTCGCCAAAATACAAGATCACATGTGTTGCTATTACAATGTGGTGGGTTTTTCAATTACAATTTTCTTTTGGAATTATGGAAAAACTATAAATCCAAATGAAAATCCAATGAATATAATATAAGTGATGATAATAAATTCCCATTTATTATCATTTAGACCACAAGAAACATAACAGCGGATGATAGGATACTGTCAAGTCTGTAAGTTTATTTACAGAGCTATTCTACATGTAAGTAGCTCACTCGGAGTATGCATTAAATGAGAAAACTCATCATACTTTCCCCCGTGTACTTACAGGCGGTAGAGAACACAAAGAGAATCGATTCGCAAATCAAGTATATAATCACTCAATCAAGCTTAACCCAGTTCAAGACAAAACTTTATATACATAAACTGTTTTGATTAGGTACCTACATTTGATTGCATCTGCGTATCGTTTCGTATACTTATAATAACTAAAAATTATTCAGAATTATTTAGTAATCTCATTAACCCCATAACTGAGAATTCAGAGCAATTTAAATTTTATTATTCCCAATATAGAAACAATAAACAAAATTGCGTCTTTCACTTATACGAGTAGATACCCGTGATGTAAGTAAACAGTCTGAAGGAGTGACCTTCAAAGGAGAACACGGTTCGTTTATTGAACTGAATTTTGGAGGTCGCAGGCTCGTCGCATTTAGGTGCCGAGGTCGGGTGTTCAGGGGTAAAATCTCATCCAAGGTCCTTTCAATAAAGGACTACGTCATTTCGAAACTTGTACGCACAACATTGGATTTTATCTAAGGAACTGTATTTTCGTTTCCAAGTGAAGGATTATACTGTACCTCGTTATCTTAATTAAACTTGAGATAGTAAAAAAATGTAGAAATCGTAAACCAGACAGCAGATAATGAGGCGCCTCGGGTGAACTAATATTATAATAGTCTGAGGTGTCAACTTTAATTATTATTTATATGTCAATTTATAACACATATTTAATCGAACATTGCAATACCAATTTAATATAAAAGATATTATATAAACGAAGTGGACTTTATAGCTTTTGCTAACCTCTGACCTATGGATATTTTTAGCTTTCCAACTAGAGTATTGGCTCCGCAAGGTCGCTTTGGTGCTCGTTAGCTGAAACAATTGACGTCATTCCAATTCTGAAGGCTGTTATTTCACTAATCTGACAAACAAGGTTTCCACATGTATAAAAGTCATTAATTTATCAACTTGTATTTTAGAATGTCCTATCCAACACTGGCATTTGTTACTTTAGCATCTAAATCTGCAGTAGGCTATACCGTGGTTGTCTTATTTTTCGCGTTGGTTGATTGTTTACCCTTAATTCATTCTGTAGACAAAAGTATCAGCATGTAAGCTAAAGTTAAAAGAGTGAAACATAACTTGAAGTGAAGGCACAACACGGTTCTTTTTAGGCGCCGAGATGCCTTTGAATGCTTTGCCTGGAAACTACAACTTTTCCTCTTAGTTTTCTTTCCCTGAGCCTCTTACGACGTATCTCTATTCAAAAAGCGTCTGAATATCTCTCACGCTTCTCTACATCATTTTACATTGTTTACATCTAAATTCATGTTAATATTGGTTCAAATTGTTCAAATTTCAATTGTTCAAAGTTCAAATTATTATGTAGATAATTTTTTGTGACCAATGTATGTTAACCTTGAATATTAACAAAAATGCCAAATTTTATAAATATCTAATAATATGCTTTGAAGTTACTTTAACACTGTGTTCAAGATCGTTTAGGTAAGTATGAAACGGTCGAGGTCATCAATATACTTACTGGAAAATAAGTATTCATACCTAACGTATAAAATCCACACTTATATAAAAAAACACAAATATATACAGGGCGTCCCACGACGATGCCACATGGAGGGAAAGTACCTTGAATATTGTAGATGGAACATTTTACTGAAAGAAGACATTATTTTAATTTTAAAAACAATTTAAACTGCATTCATACATTTTTAAATAATTACATGGTTGAACCGGGAATCGAACCCGCTGGACGAGAAAAAAAATTACCCTGTAGCTTTATTATACCGATCGAAAGGGTTCATCATAAGCATTATTTTTTGCTAAATAACATAGTGTCAGAAATAAAAGGAAGACCATGAATTTTAACATTTAATGTGAAATTTTGTTCCAAAAATGAAAAGCTGACATTGCCGTAAGGCGGTAAGGACTGTTGAATACAAAGTCGCACTCTTTTGATTATTTCACTCCCTGTCGATTTTTTTATCTTGTTGTGGTGGATATTTAGAATAATATGCTCGTGAACACTTTCATACTGGTTCTTATAAACTAAATTTTTTACATAACCCCATACATTCAACAGTATGGGACTCATTTTGAGCATTTGATAAATTGATTAATTTTGTATTAAAATGTTAAAATTCATGGTCTTCCTTTTATTTCTGACACTATGTTATTTAGCAAAAAATAATCCTTATGATAAAGCCTTTCGACCGGTATGATAAAGCTACAGGGTAATTTTTTTTTCTCGTGTAGCGGGTTCGATTCCCGGTTCAACCATGTAATTATTTAAAAATCTATGAATGCAGTTTAAATTGTTTTTAAAATTAAAATAATGTCTTCTTTCAGTAAAATGTTCCATCTACAATATTTAAGGTACTTTCCCTCCATGTGGCATCGTCGTGGGACGCCCTGTATACCTAATATATTTGTGTTTTTAACTTTACCCAACTATAAGATTCAAATTTCAGTGGGCGCTATTAATAGTATACATTATATAGGTATACCTACTTAAATATATGTAGTTAGATACGTAAATAGCAGACAATACATTCGCAAACCCCATTGTTCTAACATTATAATGGTTGTTTCCTAGAAACACATGCTTATTTGTGAATCGAAATAAGATATGGAAAACAATGTAAGCAGTTACATCACAGACTTGACTATAAAATGGATCTAATATTTTTTATGACGTCACCATGTTGACAGAAATAGGGAAGGGTCCGCAATGTCACTCACAACGGGAATTAGAGATACCCATTATACTGACCAAACGAGATTAATCAGTTGCACCCCTTTAATTCTATTAACCACCTCGTCGAGAGCGACCTCCAGCTTTTCTGTCACAAGTGGATATAACTCGACTGTCAACGAAATAAACGAAATTCAAATCATTTTTCAAGCACTGAAAAACATTTCAGTAAATAATGCAGGGCTAATTTGGATCACATTTGACACTTAAATAAAATTCAACAACGCAACCTTACAATATTATTTATTTTTCATACTGCACTCCACACGCCTAACTTTATTCAGTTACTAGCTGGCCCCACGACTTCGTCCGTGTTCATTTACTAGCCTAGATTTCATTTACTCCCGTGTCCCGTACGTCTAAATGTTTATATCTACCAAGTTTCATGAAAATCAGTTTACTCGTGGAGGAAAATAAGTAGTATGTACTTATTTTCCTCCACGAGATTAAGATTTTTTTTTCAGTTGCGTCGAATTAGCTTTAAAATGCAGGCCTAAGAAGAACCTTCGGAGATGAAGGCAATGAATAATTGAAAACATGCGCATTTCGGTGGCTCATGGGACAGTGCCAATTCGCGTTTTATATAGGTAAGCTAGGTAGTAATGAGAGTTGTATTTTTTTATACGACGTACCTACAATAGTAGTTCAAAATCATGTTGTTTTATATATATCCCATCTTTTAAGTTGAAATAGGTTTAGGAGTTCATATGCTAATATTATAAACAAAGAAGATTTGCATGTTTGTAATGAACAAACTCAAAACTACTGGACCGACTAAGAAAATTCTTTCACATATAAAAAGCTACATTACAAGCGAGTAAAATAGGCTATATTTTATAAAGATACGCGGGCGAAATCGCGTGCAACAACTAGGAAAGAAATATAATTATATTATGTTTGTTTAAGTGGAGGATAATCGCCGAGACCAATGCATTTGCACACAAATTTTTTCACTACTTGAAAGATTTCAAATGGACATTAGCTGTATAATATTAATTATTATTTACTATCTCACCGAATTAACCGAATTAACCAAATAAAGGGATTGAAGAGGTGACATCTGAAGTTTTAAGCTTTCTCAGGTGTTCAACAATTTAACCGCGAGCCTACCTTCTGACCTTTAAAATAATTTTAAAATAATATTCAAATCAAAATGTGCATTGACCTATTTAAAGTAATCAACGATTTAACTTAATTATTTCAATGCGGGAGCCAAACCTACAATTAAATTAATTGCAAAGTAGAAGCTGTACGTACATTTCATGGCAGATTAATTAATTAGCACGCAAAGTGACGGTGTCGTATCGCTAATTATTTTTTAATTAGTAGTTTGTTGAGTACCTTAACCTTAAATCATACGAAAGGGTCTAAAATATTTGTAAATCCCTCCTAGATTTTGTAGATAAATAATTACAAGGTAAGAGATAAAAAAGATCTATAAAATACGTGATCATTTAAGAAATTTGTGATGGCGCTGTTAAAATTACAGATAACGCTCTAATCTAACATTCTTTTTAATCTCTGATTATACTTGTAGATATCTAATAGTAGGTACTTACCTATATAAAGAGAATTATTTTACTACTTTGGCAATAATGACAATTTTAGTTAAACAACAAGAAACAACAGAATAAAACACGAACCAATATCATTCGAGAATTGATATAAGAGTTTTTCTGCAATCCTCGCCGAGTAAAAAATGCCTGTTAAGTACCGAAGTTTTCCAAACTTAGTATTCATAGCCTACTAGCTGTTGCACGTGACTTTGTCCGCGTAACTTTATAAAATATAGCCTATGTTGTTACTCCCTGATAACGTAGCTTTCTATAGGTGAAGGAATTTTTCAAGTCGGTACAGTAGTTTCGAAGCATATTCAATTCAAACAAACAAACAAACAATCAAATCTTTCCTCTTTATAATATTTGTATAGATTACATTGGGTGATCATTTAAATCGAGTGATCTGTTTTCGAATTCAGTGTTACCAGAAAAAGAACTGACATCATTACCGCATACAATATATTAAGTATTTTAAGTACCTAAACCATTACAACACACCCGTGAACACACACAATAAAGCGCAGGGTTTATGTCCCAACAAAGAAAATGGTACGTGATGATGTATCGTTTTAGATATTATGAGTCCAGAGACACATGCGTATGATGTTTATAGGCTATAAATTATAAATGGATAGGATGGGAAAGGCAGGCGCCTAAGAAAGCTCTTTGAAATTAGAAACTGTTAGGTGCTTACTAGCGATTGTTTTCTTTTTAATTATTTTTAAGGTAAGCTTTTAATAACTTGACACTTCGTTTCGAAAACATTTTTACTAAAATTGTAGTTGGATATAAACTAACAAGTCTAACAACGATCTAAAAGAACATTTCATGTCAACAGCTAAATTCGTCTCTGTAATATGTGTACTTATGTAGAAGGTATTAGACACAGAGATATTTTATTTATCATTCTATAAGACAGTGATATCATTCTATAGTGGTGAGGGCGCTTTCAATGACAAAGCGGAGTCCAATCATCCTTTTTAATTATTCCCTTGTAGACGAAGTGATCCATTCAATAATACCTACTTTATGCGGGCGTGCACTAATCTTAGGGAGGCTCGGTGAAATTTCTCGTACAAAACTGTTGAGGTCAACTTAATTCTTACATCGTCAAATGCATACATAGCGTCTGCATTCATTTGCTTGATGAGACCAATAAAACTAATAGAACTTCATTGTTACAATATGGCAGCGTTTCATGTTACAGTTTTGGGTCACATCTGTTGCCTCAGATTAATGAACGATTTAAGAAAAGAATACATTAGGTTATATTGTACTACGTAGATATAACCCGGGGTTATATAGGTTATGTTGTATTCATAATGTTTTTGTACAGTCCTGGAAAATTATTGCTTTTTTGTACCAATTGCCGTGTCACACCATGAAAACATGTCTTAACCATGTATTTTACCAATCTTGTCTTTGAGACCAATATACGCTGGTAGTTAGGTACTATAAAAACCTGCATGAAAAAATACTTAGATAAGCCAATTACCATAGTGATTCGTCAAATGTATGCGAGTATACGAGTATACAAGACTACTCGTGTAAGAAAATGAGAAACATCATTTAAAATTAATTGAAAGACTTACTAAAAAGTAATTTACAGACTGATGAAAATAATTCTTTTTATTTTATTCCTCTTCTTGGTAGTAATTTTTTAAATTGCTTTAGCAACTGCACACCCCATTCAGCAACACAAAGCGGATACGAGCAATTGTCTATAATTGTGTCATTCGGAGGTAAGAGGGAACACTAATTAACGCAGAACACAGAAGAACTAAACTTATAGACACTGCGTGATATAAAACTTAAAGTTTTCATTGTCGGCACAGTTTTTTTTTTATTGTATATTTGTCGTTACAGATTGCTTGCGTTTGAAAATAACTGGGGTGTGATGGGGAAAGGGTTGAACTACATATTTAGGGGACGACCCTGTTTCATTGAATACTAGTATCACACTTAACATTGAAATGTCGAGCCATGTCTAAAGTTTCAACGCGCAGATTAAACTGAACTGATCCGGCTGATTTTTTATAAAATGTTTTTTATGAATGCGAAATATGAGGCATTTAAAAAAGGACGATTGCATTCATTAAAATTTGTACACACTTAAATTAGAACCGAGAATAACGTGTGAAAGTAATAAGGAAATTTCATTGTATGTACATGCGAGAAAAATAATTAGGTAGGTCAATTTGTTAAGGCCTATGATGCAATGCTCGCGTTATAATGCACACATAAGATCAAATTGTGTTTGAGTGTACAACGCTACACTTGGTTTCAAAACACCGTCTCGTTTTTGAAAGAAATTGTACATTTCTCTATTTACAGTACGATTTGTGGCTTTCACGATGAAAAATCATAGCGATGCTATAAACTTCTTAAGGAAAGGGTCTTGATAGGTAGAAAATATATGCAGTAGTTGGCTCTGACCTCAATAAAGGTATTCAAACATGGAATATCCACAGTAAACAAACTGAACACGTACTTGAAGACCGCCTCGATACATAAACAGTATTTTATGAACACCTTATTTATACAGAAGAACAAATAGAAACATTCCAACGGTGTAGGTAACTGTTAAATAAGTAAAGGAATAATATAGGAATATAAACACAAAAAATCAAATAAATAATTCGAAAGTAAAGTAATGGCTATAATGAATTTTATTATCCATCCATACTTTATTAATATTATAATTAATGTAAAGGTAATTCGTGTCTGTCTGTTACCTTTTCACGCCTTAATTACTCAACCGATCATCATGAAATTTTTTTATATACGTTGTCAGGTTAACAGAAAAGGACAAATAGGGTATTTGTCCTTTTCTGTTAACCTGAGGAATCCGCAATAATACGCTACATTTACCAACAAAACTTTATCGTACTTAGTACCCGTAAGTGGTATGCCATGTATGTACATATGTATTTTATTACCTATCTTATCGCTTATCTTCTCTTTATCTTTACAACGTAAGAACGTAAATCTTTAATAAATATTTGCCTTGACCGATTCCATTTAAAACACGTGCATCTATCTTTTAATCGCATTATACGGTATCTTAATTAGAATTTAATATTTTTACTCTGTACAAATCACAATATTTTTACTATTTAAAAAAAAATAATTATTGTAAAAGTTCCACTAAGAAAAATAAGTTTTGTTTTTTTTAACGCGGTTCGTGTTTTCCGCAAATTAAGTAGTGTGTGGACTGTTGTAACGGTTAACCTAATATCGATATTTGGTTATAAAAACTTTGTGTTAAATACAATACAAAGTTTTAATATTAATATTATAATTTAATTATTGTAGCTACTTCTTGAATATAAAATTATAATATAATTACTAGCGATCAGCCCCCGGAATTGCACGTAGTTATTTTTTTTCTAAAACCCTTATTTAGTTGATGTTTAAGTTATAAAATATTCCTATTTTAGCTTTCTACTTAATAATTTTGGCAGGCTATCAATGCCCATTGATAGCCAGGACAAACAATTTTATAAGTATATATTATAATATACACTTATTAATAAGATACTTAATGGTTATGTTGTAAAAAAGCGTATCTAAAATTGTTTATTTACATTAACAATGAGCAATAATCACGTGGCACTAAAAACACTGTTATATTTTCAATCTGTAAACAATATCGACAATAAGTATGAAATAGTTAGGAGGCCATCCCTTAACAGTGCGTTCACGGGCAGGGCTCGCAGGGCATCGACCCCTCGCGGCAGACGTAGCTTTTCGCGTCTCGCCCTAGTTGCCGCCCGCCCGCCCTGCACACATCAACACATGTAATTTTAACGCAATATCGGAAAATACGCTGAATTACTAAGCTATTTTTGTACACAATAGCATCCTGCATGTTAAGTGTGACGTTTGTTAAAAGTATGTCGCATTGACGCCAAAAAAATCGTGCTCAAGCACTTCCTCGTGGCGGAAGAAAACCCTTGAAACAGAGGGATGTGCGCTCAAAGAGGCAACACTTGTATTATTTCTTTGTTACTGTGTACGTTTAAGGACATTTTAAGAGACATCTTTACACGAAAAACTTCCAGTTCGTGCAAACAATACTGTCAATTTTATAAGAGGTACTGGTAACAAGAGATGTGAGAAAGTTATCTTAACAGGTGACACGTTAATAATAGGTATTTAATAAAAAAACCATAAATAGTAGGTATATTTATCAAAAAATAATGTTCTCTAGAATAAATTATTTTATTACATTGTATATGACTTCCTATCTTTTATATATATAAACAAATTTAGCTTTAGAAAAAAAAATGAGCTACAGCGAAGCGTGGCCGGGTTCAGCTAGTAAAAATTTTTAAAAAAAACTAATTATTATCTTTATTCATCAGTAAGTAAAACTTTGACCAGAAACCTGACAAGTGCCTCAAATTCTGACATAATAGGATAAATTCTGACGTATGGTTAACCATAACAGAAAGCTAAAAGGAAGTGGCCAGTGTTGTTGACAATAAGTTATTCTTATTTTCAATTAAATCATTCTCGTTCCTAGTTTTCTCTCGTGTCCAGTCAATATAAAGCATTGGCGTCGCATATGATCTCACTTTCCTTTTCAAAGCTTCGACCACTGTCGGTTGCACGTTTAGCACGAGTACAAAGATAAACATTTAGAGATGATTGAACAAAATTATAACTTAACTGCATTATAATTAGGTTTGATATTCAAAAGTATGGCTACGCTTAAATTTTGATCTAACATGAAACCATAAGTACTGTGTTACAGCCGCAGACCAAGTGCTGAACTGTGGTATTTCTGGTTCAGTTTGATGCGATAATGCATTTATTAATAACACAGTATTATTATTATTTCTTACACAACAACACTTGAAGGAATTTAAGAAAGTTAAATACAAGGTTCTACTTATTATTCGTATCCTCAGTGCACAGGAAACTTGTAAGACACCTCGAACTGATAGTTCTTTAATAAATAGATTACAAACAGCTTCTACTGTTGGTAAACAAAATTTTACGTTTTGGTTGGTAAATACAACGAACTTGGACATTATTGGCAAATTTTTACTTTTGTAATCTGAAGTTTTGAATTTGTAGATGTTTAATTTTGAAAGCTTTTTAGGGGTCTTTGTGTGCATATATAAATTTATTTATTGTGAATGTTTTGAATGCATTTAAATTAATAATTTAAAATAATTTGCCCACATAACACAGATATTATCTTTACATAGTATAAAACACATTTATTTTAAATAAAATCGTTATTTTTATAAGCAGCACTTAACAAAGAAAGTAATTTATTAAAAGTATATTAGGTATATTCTCTTTCTAAAGTGTCCAACCAACAATGTCCACTGTTACAAGAAATTACTACAGACGCTTAATACCCATGACGTAATCATTACGATTCCGCTACTTTCATACGATAATGCTATTTTAGCGGAAATATAGTCTCCATTAACGCAGGCTTTCAAACGCGTTCGTGGCTTTCCATTAGACTAATACTAGTCAATTAAACTATTCATTTACTTGGTCTTTAAGGACTAATTAAACGTAATTAACCGGTATAATAAAAAAAACGTTTCTTAGTAAATTGTATAATAAATTATAAAGTATTGAAGTTCTTACGTCTGCACTCCTTATATTTACGTGAAGATATAAGAATTTTATTATAGTTGCAATAGAAGGCGTAATTGAATACTCTGTAAATGGTGCGCATTTAAAAAAGAATGCGGTGCACGCGGTGACTCGACGATTTCCTTCAGAGGGTCTATTATCAGCAAAGATTTAAATATTATGAGCTTTTCTCTAGTCAGTTAAGTAATAGCAAAAAAATATGTCTGGCATATTGATTAATAATTTAAATAATTATTTTACAATCTATGATAGAGCATAAGGTTTAATAAATTTAGATATTAGTAATCCTTACTTACCTACTAAGTTTTCAAATAATAATGAAAATACAAGCAAGTATAAATGTATAGATTAATTTGTAAATAATATCTAAGTAAGTAATATTTTAAATTGCAATATGAGTAGGTATTAAAAAAATACGTAGTTATGTTTTAGTAACTTACTGCTAAAAAAATATTACATGTCAAAACGTACCTAAAATAAACGAAAAAATTCAAGCTTAACAAAGTCGCAAGCATACGTGCCACTGAAAGGTCAAAGACCTCGGAGCGGAAAAGGATGGATTGTATATTGATGTCCATACAGTACTGATAAATCTAGGGCTAATTTATTTCATTATGAAATTTTCATTGACATTTTTCAAGAAAAGTCCTTTACTGGAAATAAGGTCTTAATATATACCTATAACCAAAAGTTGACTAACAATTAACTTAATTTATTTTTCGGAGTAAATGATATTGTACAAAGATTGTACCTACGGTAAGTAGGTACAAAGAGAATTTAAATTCTGTAGTAAATTACTTAGAATTAAGTGCTCGTAATACATCCCCCTATACGTAACGTGGCTTGAAAATTATAAAAAGGCGATCGATCCAGCAACCCCCCGCGAGTTGAGGACCAAACACTCAACGACGTATGAATATTAATCGGGATAGTTTTACGTCCACCGCAGCTATTATGGAGTGACACTCTTATGAATAAATCATATTAAAAAAACATTGGTCACTGTGTCCGAGACTCGTGATTAGATTTCATTCTATTCCATTTTTGTTTAGAAAGTACGTCTAAGGCTGTATTTTAACACGTCAGGGATACTTATGCCTTCTTTAGTTACATAATGTGGGTTGCCTCATTAAATCTAACCGCATTTTATTCATACAATTATATCAATCACAACAAGGAAAATTTATTATACGTCCACCATTGTTCATACCTTCACTTGATGTCCTTGAGCCCACTTGCCAAGTAGGTACTTAGACTTAACTTATAACGCACAACACCGTTTACATTACGAACTTTATCCATTTGCAAAAGTTTAGAAGCAAAGCGATAATAAGTAGTAAGATAACACTTACTCGTATATTAAACCGCATAACATGTAGGACGTAGGTGTATAAGTATCTCTTGCCACCCATGTCGTTGGATGTTTATCCTTCGAGCCCAATCCCCTTCGTTCGACTCCCGTGCCAAATGCAGCACGCTGCATACATAATGCAATAGGCACATGCGATGCACAAAAAGATAACCGTTAGTGTCCGCATAGCGACACGTATCCACCTAACTAGATGATTTCTGGTTCATCTATGAATTACTCACAGCAAAAAAAAACAGAAGGAAATTACGAAACTAATATAAAATGTTTCGTAATAATGTTAATATTAAAAAATACTTGAAAGTCCTAAAATTAATTTTAAAAGGAACTATAAAAGCAGTTTTGCAAATGTTCAGTTGTTTCTCGATTTGGTCGACACAAGTTTTGATTTAATTTTTATTTTATTAGACCACTTTAGAGTAGAGCTTGATGCTAGATTTTATAAAGGCGTGTAACCATTATTTCTCAACATGTATATTCAAAGCCGAATCAGTTTGTCGTTTATTCTTAAATTATTTTTATGACACTTTTTCTATGGTACTTAAATACTTAAATACGGATGTGGGTGTATTCAAGATCGATATACCCCAACACCATATTACTAATCGCCAAGTAATTGGTAAAGTAGTCGAAGCTTTTCACCGGGAAGGTATGTTTGGACACTTTTAAGGCGATCAATGGAAAGTCCAGGGAAAACCCAGACTTGTTAAAAAAATAAAGCTTAAATTTCTGATTCTGATGGAGCACTGCCTGCTTAGAATGAACCGTTTCTGCACAATTTTTGGTTACTCATTATTAAATTATTTACTTTCTTTCAATATGTGACAGATAATAATCTAACATGGGTCACATTGGCTTGCCACTTGCCAGCCACAGTCGTAAAAAATATTACTTCTTATTGTATTCCTGTAGTTTTAACACTGACTTAATAAGTAAGATAATACAGTCGGTAACCTTCAAAGATTAGGTAGGTTAAACTATAATCTACCGTTCATATTCAAGTGCAGACGTGAGAACAACACATTATTGTATCTCACAACAAAGCTGACGAGACTGTTAAAGAGTTGTTAAGGTATTTTTAATGACGAACAGTGTTGGTCATTACCAATTTTCAACGGGTACAAAAAGGTCTTTACATAAACGGTTGGATGTATTTTTGTGAAAACATTTCTACATCGACTCCTAGTATTCCTTAATATATATATTTTCTTAATATATTAGCTGCGACTGGTATAAAGATAAAATAGCTGCTCTTTTTAGAAGCTTTTAGCTCTCTTTAGAATTTTTATTTTATATTTTTAATTTTTTTACAAAAAGCATTAGCTGATTATTTCTTATAAGCTGGCTAGTCTAGTTTTTAGGCATCAGTAAGTAAATAAAAGATGCATTTAATTGCAAGTATAAATCACGTGGTTGAATAAACGAGCACTCAGTAAATGGACTTTCAGGCTAGGTAACTAATAGAACATTAGAAACTAAAGAGAGAAAAGTTTCATAAAAAAGAACACAAACTACTTAAAACTACAAACCATTAATTTGCAAACTTTACAGAAAATCTAGCATTTAAGTATGTTCCAGTATGAAAACGAATACTTAGCCGTAACAAAAGGATTTAATGTCATTTGGATTACAATCACGAGTGTGAAAGCGTTGTACAAATGCTTTTGTTTTTACTGAGCTACCTAATATGTGTGCTAAATGACAACTGGCCGTTGTGAAATACTACTCTAACCAAATTTACGTGTACGCATACGTGATTAAAGAATCGGGTTACTGTGTGCGGTCGTAAATTTAATATTAGAGAGTAATTATCGAAAGTAATACGTTAGATAAACAATTTAACCAAAAGCCTAATTAGGTTTTTCTATAGATAGGTAGCATAAAATATAATTTTATTGTTTTTATTACTAAAGACTAGCTGTTCGTACGCGCGGTATTCGGAATAGAGCGTAACTTTTTTGTTTGTAAACAAAAAATTATATTACGGGAAGCTTGTTACAATACATCTACTGTGAAAACCGCACACAAATGCGACTAAGCCGTTTCTGAGAATAGCGTGCACTAAAGCGCAGATAAACAAATACATATTTTATTATACTATGTTTGTTGGATTGATGATACTCGTATATTATGATGTGTCAGCTGTAATTGTCTCGATTGAATTGCCAAATTTTTGCAATATATAACTAATACAATATACAATTTACATTATAATTTGTACTTTATACGCCGAATGTTGGCCGAATGATATTAATATTTTTTATGATTGTATGCAGTTTTCTAAACAATGTGTGGATACTCGAAAAGTCGTATGGTGATTATCCTATGATGATGTATTATGATGATGCAAAGTTAAAAATATAATATATTATGTTACTTATGTTTATATATGCTACCTATATGTTTAATGGCAATGCTACATTAATGTTTAATGGGATTGCTCTACCACAACTTCATGAATGTACCATTCTCGTAGAAGGCCAGCTTCTCTTCTATAGCGGGCGATGTCCTACTAGATCTCATCGCGGGGATGGAGTCGCGGCGGACTTCACTGACTAAATGTTTCGAGTGGAAGCCGGGCAACGTGTCACGGCCAACTAACAGGATTAGTTACCTGTTCTAGTGCGCAGGTAAACTGTACCATGCACTCGCGTAGACCATGGCTTAACCGGATTATAATCGTAAAGGGCCGGATTTCAACAAAAGCAATAAAAAATACTGAACATTTCAAACTACCTGTCCTTTATGCACTTGTAAATTTTTAGATAACATTCCGGTAAGTCTCAGAGCGGATCAAGTTAGCCAGTTTATAGCGTTTTTTAAAACACTATAAAGCCGTTTTATATATAAAGGTCATACATGGCTACTGTCGCCTATAACAGAAGCAAGGCCACGGGTGTTGTAAGTGCGCTATAAGAAGTTAATAGATTAAGAATCAGAAGAATATCGCCTTATACGAGTATAAGGAAAATTATTCGGATGGCTGAATTATGTATAGAATTCTCATTATTTAGGTATATGCATAAATGAATCTTGTTTAGTTCATTGTAAATTGAGCAATTTCCCACGTGTCTCTGATTTTCTATCTCAGAGAAAATTGACGTCTTAAAAAGTATATGTACGTGCCGATGGGTGAATTAATTATGCGTAGAAAAAATTACTATTAAATTTTATTATTATTTATTACTTATTCATTCTTGATCCATTGTAATAAAGAAACTCCCGAAATAGTAATAATATAAATAATACGAAAGTTTGTACGTTGGGATGTGTGTTACCACACAATCACGCAAAACCGGCTGAACGGATTTTATATTATTATATCCTGGAGAAATGTTAAGATTCCTGTAAAAAAAAAAAAAAAACAAACTACAGCGCGTACGAAGTTGCGGACATAGCGGGACAGTTTTTTTTTTTTTTTTTTTCATATATTATTATATATTTTTCTTTCATTCGAGATATCAATCTTCTGTTCGAAATCCATTCTGTTACACAATAAGTCACAGACAGTTTGATTTTTGTTATATTTAATTTTCCTTTAAAAATAGATAATAACAAGTCAACAGGAAGCGATAACTCAGGTGGGAGAGACGGTTTGCTTGAGTTTTATCAAAATAATGCGATTTTTAGAATAAAACTTATATTTTATATTTACTACATTTTATATTCTTAAGACTTTCTTGACAGTTGGAATACTTATATACATACTAACCTCATTTATTTTTCGAATTATTCTAACAACCTGCGTATTTTATTTACTACAATGAATCCATAAGTAGCTACTGACAAGATTCATCATGACTCAAGGGCTCATTCTGACTGAACACATTAGTAATTTACTATACAATGATTAATGTTTGGTAATAGATACGTAGTATGTTATTATATATAATAAGACACCTGAATGTAGGTAACTATGTATATTAATTTTCATTGTGGGAAACACAACAATTGGAATGTTGTAAACATTGTAAGTAGGTATTGTGGAAATCCGATTACCATACCATATTAACGTAATATATCAGTAGTTTAAGGGTTTAAGTGTTTAGATAAGGTTTCTACTATCTTAATATAATACTAGCTTTTGCACGCGACTGTGTTCGCGTAACTTTATAAAATTAGCCTATGTTACTCGCAGATAATATAGGTATACCTAGCTTCCTATAGGTGAAAGAATTTTCAAAATCGGTCCTGTAGTTTTTGATTTTATTCATTACCAAAATAAATTTTAGTAACTTCTCGGGGATAAATATTTGTGTAAAATATGAAAAATACAGTAGCCGCTAATTAAACTGTAGTGCGTAAATTAAGTTAATTAATAAGCCTAAAAACGAATGTAAACTTTTTTTTGTTTTTCTTAATGTTTTTTGAGCACTGTTTTTTTTTTCAGTACCTACTTAACTTACTTATGTGGAATTTTTTTGTATAACTGACCGTCTCAAACTTTTTAAAATATAGTCTTTTGTCATGTGCTGCATTTTATCAAATATTTAATTTGACTAATACCTAAGTCATATTAGACGACGAAAGTAACAATTTTCCGGTAAGTCCTCGCATTAAGTAGGTACGGGATGTCAGAGCTATTCTCCTATTCCACCTTGTACCTTAAACCAATAAACCTTATCCTTTATCTTACCAAGTTAAGCAGCCTACTTGCATGTCTCTGTTCCTGCGTTTTATAGCCGACACTATCCATCTACTATACCTACGTTGTGGACCGTCAGGTTAGTTTAAAATAAAAGACACTTAAAAATAACTACTAAGTAAGTATCTATGTAATTATAAAAATATTAGTGCTCTAAGTGTGTACCGCATTTAATTTTGATAATATGAAATGATCAATAATACTATTTTCCTCTATAAAACTGACAATAAGAAAAATTAAAACGGCCTAAATACCCATTCTCATATAAATTCCTTCTCGGAGACATGCTCTTTTTTTAAAAAAATCCCTCATTTTGCCGTATACATAACTAGAATGATAAAATGTACTTAAATAAAAACATAAACAAACCACATTCAATGCTTGATATTATTATTCAACTTACCTTAATAATTTCTCGAAGAAGCAATAAAGACGATCCAAATGAACAAGAAAAGCACTGTGATTGTCTAGAATTTTAAACTGTTTGTAATCACTATTTTATTTCGTATCAGTAACGCGCTCGATTATAGACATCTACGTAACATCACTTCGCTTCTGTTTCTGTTCTTCTGATAAACAAAACTTCCGCCCCTCGCAGCGCGCGCATTCTAGGGTTGCCAGTGCGTAAAATGTAGTTTTTTTTTTAATATGTTTTTAATCTAATTCATATTTGCAAATAAATATCAAACACAGTCATGACTCATAATTGTCTAGTTTATTGGCTGGTTTTAAGTTTATTATATTAATATTATGATATAATTATTGTAGATGTTTCTTGAATAAATGCCGATGATATATTTTGTTCTGTTAATTTGTAAACGTCATTATATGCATTGTCTGCCGTCAAATAATGTTACGTCAATGTCAAAATGGGCATATCAATTCTCTATGTATCTGTCAATGCCAAATGTAACCCCCTCCCACCCAGCAGTAGTTCCCGTACTAAAATCGCCTATTACAAAAAATCTGCTATCGCCAGGGCTCAATTCTTCTTCCTTTTTATCGACAAACCTAAATAGATAAGACAATGGGATATAAATTTCTGAAACTTGCATCCTCATCCTTTAGGGTAAGCCATCTATCAAGCAGTAGTTGTAGAAAAAAAGGAGGTTTCTAAGATAAGCTGTCAAATGTTATGCAATGGTTTTTGGTATTGTTTTCCCATTATAAATTTTATGTTAAGTTCTTCACTTAATCAGCCATCATTTTTAATATGTTACAAATTTCGCATTCTTAAGAAACGCTGTTAATTTGTAAATAATATGTCGTATTGACCTTCAACCATGTGACCGACTGTAGGTACCTTTTCTTATCAGTTCCACCTTCAGGTCAAATTAAATCACTACATATTCATTATAAATTTACACACTTGTTTTAGCGTAAAACTACTTAAGTAGTAGAACTAAAACTACCTTATATAGTGTTTTAACATAACATGGGCATGGTGACGTTAGTTATTTAAAAGTTACGAGAGATTACCGCCGAGGAAATCGAAAATTTAGAGATTTTTGTAAAATAACATTTGTGTATACAGAAATACTATATAGATATATTTTTTATTGATAAATAAATTTAGGCAATATTTTATGACATTTTCCTTTAGCATTAACATACAAGGTTAAATGTTGCATTCAAATTAAATACCTAAATGTAAAATTTTAGCATAAAATATACAAGAAATGTAAATTAGAAATACATATAAATTACAATTTTTTTTCAGACTGGGGGTTTAAGAGTTGCCACTAGGCAATACTCCACCACACATGATTGTGACCTGGTAGTGATAGGTTCGGGCCCTGGCGGTTATGTAGCAGCAATAAAAGCTGCCCAACTGGGCATGAAGGTATGCAATCATGGTATAAAATATATTCTTCTAACAAACCTACAATTCACATTGCCTATGTAAAATACTCAAAGTAAAATAGCCTAAAAATGTTTTTTTTTTTTAAATCTTACTGTTAAATCCAGATTAGTGTATTCAAAAAAGAAACAAAACTAGCTTTGTTATATTAATATAGATTGTATCTTAGTTATTTCTTTATCCAATAGCCCACTTTGTTTATTCTTAAAGGCAATTTGACTCTAATGACTGGACAATAACATATCTTAAATAGATATTAGTACTGTTCTACCTATAGAGCTATCTTTCTTTTTTTTTAATTTATTTAAGATACACCAACAATACACATGTACTTGTTACAACAGTACTTGTTATAATATTCTGCTTTATAATTTTTCTACAGGTTGTCTCAGTTGAAAAGGATCCAACTCTTGGTGGGACTTGCTTGAATGTCGGCTGTATTCCATCAAAGTCTCTACTACACAACTCACATTTGTACCACATGGCCAAACATGATATGAAACACCGTGGTATTGAAACTGGTCAAGTTACTTTCAATTTTGATACCATGATGAAAAACAAACGAGATGTTGTAAAGGCTCTTACTGGAGGAATTGGTATGCTCTTCCAAAAAAATAAGGTAAGCGACCTTCTACTTATATTCATAAATTATAATAATCATAAATTTCACATGTATTTATAACATACTCAAGATCCAAGTATCCTAGCTTCCCGTGGTTGTATTTAGTATAAAATAAACATTTGGATGATAAATATAAATTGAAATACAGATGATTTCAAATAGTGAAAGAAATTTTCAAATAAGTGCAATCATTCCAGTGATATACTCAACATCCTCCAGATAATACATGAATTCTATTTGTATTTACTATTTAAATGTTATAACAAACAAAGTCAATGTTTCCCGGTGTCATTGATCCAAAACTGTAATTTTCTTATGCATACATGATTTATCATACATAATTTTGTGTTTTTAGGTCCAATTAGTCCGAGGCGTTGGCACAATTGTCGCTCCCAACAAAGTGGAAGTGAAAGGAGAAAAAGGTGTAGAAACTGTTAATGCAAAAAATATTCTCATAGCTTCCGGATCTGAAGTCACACCCTTCCCTGGAGTAACGGTAAATTAACTATTTTTACCTGTTTTTGTTTATGCCATTTATAACATGCCTACAAAGTAACATACCTAACCAATCTCGGTATTCCGAACTGGCAACCCTAAAATTTAAAATTCTCAAAACACTGAATTTTATTAAATTTTCTTCAACAGTTTGATGAGAAACAAATAGTGACGTCAACAGGAGCACTCTCCCTGGAAACAGTTCCTAAGAGGATGTTGGTCATTGGCGCTGGTGTCATCGGCCTCGAACTGGGCTCAGTGTACCAGAGGCTGGGCTCTGACGTCACGGCTATCGAATTCCTACCCTCTATTGGAGGTAAGCCAGAAAAAAATCCTTTAAAAACCTTTTAACAAGTATGGGGTGTTGCCCCCATTTATCATTCGTTCATTCATTCGTCAGCTTGCTATCCTTAATTGACTACAAAATCGTGAAACAATGTTCAAAATAGTGATAAGATTAATAATGGAATTGACATAAACAAGTTCAACCCTCTTTTTATAAAAATTGTAAAGTTTTATTTATTATAAAATAAAAGTTCTAAAGTCATTTTATACAGCTTGTAGTTTAGATAGCTTGTGCTTATAAATAAATAAAAAATTGTAGGAGTGGGCATTGACGGCGAAGTTGCAAAGACACTGCAAAAAGTTCTAACCAAACAAGGAATGAAATTCAAATTGAACACAAAGGTGTTGGGTGTTAAGAAGGAGGGGGGCATTGTGAAAGTTGATGTGGAAGCTGCCAAAGGCGGCAACAAGGAAACGGTAAGCTACTTATTCTTATACAATCTTATTAGAAAGAGAAAAAGATTTTGTACTTTTGTTTGTATTGAATAAACTCAAAAACTACTGAACCGATTTTAAAATTTTCATGAAACTTGGTAGATATACATTATTTTTTTTATATTCCCCCCTCGGGGGTTACACCACCCTCGTGGGCCGTTTATTTTGTAACATATATTCACAATTATTAAAAATAATAATATTAATCTCGACCAATTACTAGGGCGGAATAAAGGCGGAACTCCTACAAAACCAAGCGGTTAAAGGGCTATTGAAGAACTAGCTTGTGCCCGTGACTTCGTCCGCGTCCGCGTGGATGAAAGGTACCCTATGTCCTCTCTGGTGTCCCAGACAACGTGTATGCAAAATTTCATGGTGATCGGTTCAGTAGTTTTTGCGTAAAGGGCATAACAAATTAACAAACAAACAAACTCACATTCACATTTATAATATTAGTAAGGATATTGCAGATGGATTGCGACGTGGTGCTGATCTCGATCGGCAGAAGGCCGTACACAAAGGACCTCGGCCACGACAAAGTGGGCATCGCTCTCGATGACCGCGGCCGAGTGCCCGTCAACAACAAATTCCAGACAACAGTTCCCGGGTGGGTCAAAGTATATCAAGTTTTTTCAACCAACAATAAAATGCATTTTATCTAATAGAATCGTTACAATAATATCCCCGTTAAATGTTTTTCCCAGTATCTACGCTATTGGTGATGTCATCCATGGACCGATGTTGGCGCACAAAGCTGAAGATGAAGGCATTGTTTGTGTTGAGGGAATTAAGGTTAATTATATAAATGCCTTAAATTTTGAATAATTTTCTTAATGAAAGTCGTGTCTTTTCTTGTAACCATGACAAAGGTGTATGCAAAATTTCATGATGATCGGTCGTGTAGTTAAGGTTTGAAAAGGTAATATTAGTATGGACTAGTAAGCCCCTCCCGGTTTCGTCCAGAAAAAAAATTTCTTTGAAATTTTTTTGAATTTTTTTAGAAATTTATTTGGTATATAATTGGTGGTTTAGGAGGAGTTAACTTATATACAGCTAGAGAAACGAAAACTAATCAGTTTTTTAATTGTATATAAAATGGACAGGGTATGCCGGTGCATTTCAATTACGACGCGATTCCGTCAGTAATCTACACGGCACCCGAAGTTGGTTGGGTCGGCAAATCGGAGGAGGATCTCAAAAAAGAGGTATTTTTTCATTATTAAAAAAAAAAATTATTGATCATAAGTAAAATTTACTCTTTTGTAAATAAGAAAAAATAATAACTTTTTATTCAATGTCTTGATAACCTTTATAATATTGTTCTTACCTAATAATGGTACAAGTTTCAACAGTAAAAACGAAAATAAATTGTAATGAAATTGTATCGATTGTCAGGGTAAAGCTTACAAAGTGGGCAAGTTTCCGTTCCTGGCGAACTCGCGCGCGAAGACCATGGGCGAAACGGACGGGTTCGTCAAGGTGCTGTCGGATAAGACGACCGACGTTATATACGGAACGCATATAATCGGAGTTGGCGCCGGCGAGCTCGTCAACGAAGCGGTGCTCGCGCAAGAGTACGGAGCCGCCGCCGAAGATGTCGCAAGAGTGTGTCACGCGCATCCGGTCAGTATATCATCATCATCATCACCAGCCACTTCTTGCGATGCCTTTCAGGTCACAGAGCGTCCCTCCAATGCAACATTTTAACATTATTCCCCCATATTCCGTATCATTCACTTTATGGATAACGCAACCATTATAGACATATGTATTACAAAATCAAAGGTTAAAATGTCTATAACGGTTGCATTATCCATAAAGTGAATGATACGGAATAAGGGAGGGGGATTATCTAGTTATTATCATTACAGTCATCATAATTACTAAAATTTATGTCACAATGTGTGTGTGTGTGTGTGTGTCAGGTGATTTTCACCATGGCGTAGCACTCGTGTGAAGCACTAGAACAGCATCGAAAAAAGCTAAGAAAAGAGAGTAGATTAGAGTAGACGATGTCGAAATTCATTTTCAATCCATCAAATAAGGAAATGTCTCTGAAATGTGTAATCTAATTTGTCGATTTAGAGTAAATCAAATTCAAACTTTTAACTTTTCAACAAAATTACAATTGCTATTTAAAAATAATTTCAAAAGAAAAAATCGTTTCGAGAATTGATAGGAGCGTGTTGCATATATCTCGAAATCTATAAATAGCTGCTTTACATTTGTTAAAGCAGTTGTTTTACCACATTGTTTTTAATTAAAGGCCGTATTAAAATGAAGTGTTTTCCGAATTGCAGACATGCGCGGAAGCTCTTCGAGAAGCAAACTTGGCGGCGTACTTCGGTAAACCAATCAACTTCTAAGCGTAGCATTAATTGTGGGTGATGTCAAAGATCTTGTATGAATCTAGTGTGGACAATTTTTGAGCAATAAAAATATTTTATTGATACAATTATCGATGCAATCCTTAAGCCGATGTATATAGAGATAATAATATATATATAAATATTTATTTGAAATGTCAAGTGCACCGCCCTCGTGTAGTTAGTATTTTAACACAAAAACATTAAGTAAACATTTGGTGAATTCATTCCGTTTTAGTTGAACCAGAACCGTGTCGCATTTGCTCTGAATAATTGTATATTAGACGTATTTATTATTCTTTTGTAAATATATTTACAGAATAAAATTCCTTAATACTTCTTGTGTGTTTTAATTCCTGCTTGAACATTTCATCAAATATATATAAAAACTTTTTAAAACTGTTGTAAGCTCTATTCACACTCTATCACATATCAAAAAAATAGGATTTCCAGATTAAAATTCCAGAAAATAGTCTATGTATTTATGGAAAATCGACACCCTTTATTACTTATTTACTTCTGTTTATACAAAGGAAGCAATATTCTCAAACTGTTTTCCGTTAAATACCCTCGAAAGAGTACTGTGGAACTTAAATATTAAATTAAAATAAATTATATATTTATATTTAATTATTTATTAAATAATTTTATTTATTTGTCGCCACGCTAACAGCTGACCCGCCGCAGAAGATGTTTCACATCAATAAAATAAAAGCAGTGTATCAGCAATTCAATTGGTCTTAAACAGAATTAAAAAAAAAAACAAGTTTTCTCTTGCAATCATTTATTATCATTTACTTTTTGATTTGGACATAATTTCTAAGCAATACACCGGGAACATTTCAACTGGAGTGACCTCAATTAGCTTAAGTATTATAATTATATCCAATGAAATCGTTATTACCAATGAAGTATGTAACAATTACGAAGACCCAAGACTTAAATCGTTAGAAAACAAACGTGAATGAATCACTAATTCTTTATCAGAGACGTGCAGTATAGAACTGTTATATTATACATAACATTTATAGAACTGTTATGTTATATATATATATTAGAGCATTTATGGCACTGCGTTGCATACTTGGAAAAAATATGTTATAATAAATTATAAATCATTGGTTTGATAAAAAAATACTGATAAAATTATTAAGGCTGGGTAAATAAACTAGTTAAAAGTTTTCTCTGATTACTAATTTATAACCTGGGAATCGCAATCTGATAAGTTCTTATCATCAAATCTCTTCATTGTTATCCCGATATACAGACAGACAAAACCGAACATTCACTTCAATTTATACTATGTAAAGATATTATATACAAAACAGTTAATTTTCATTTCGAGCTATTAAAATGCGATAAAGAATTAGTGACTATTGAAATTTTTTTTTCCTGTTCTAAATAAGATTAGATTTGACCACGTTTGCTAACGATTTAATCTTTGGCAGACTAGTGGATACAGTCACAGTCAGAAGTGTTTGAACATTACTCGAACCGCGTGAAACTACACTTTTAAGTACACCTCCAACCGTAATTGTATAGAAAAGTACAAAAATAAAGAATATTCAAATGAAATTATTATAGCTCTTATATATCTAATTAAATTTAGGAATGTACAAACTTAACATAAATATATTTTTATTAAATGAACGTCTACAGAGATACACACTGAAGGACATAATGTACGTAAGAAACAGACTTTTGATCAAATCAATGAAATTATAAAAGAAAAAGAAACCCTTTTGACGGTCTTTTAGTTTCATACTACAATAATATAGAAGTTAAGAGCGCCTAACAGTTTAACGCTGAGGGCGTAATAACCACAGCAGTATATATTTATCAGGAGCGTTAAATTGTGTATTTTTAAAAAAATCCTATAAAACAAACCTTAGAATTTTATAATAATATTTATTTATCTTTTTACATGAAATAAGCATTGAAATTTCATGTATTATTTTTTTAAACGATCGGTCTGAATTTGTAGAAATAGCACAAAATGTAAGACTACATTATTTTCTAATAATTTTTCTAAGGTAAAAAGATGACCAAAAGTGACTTGATAATAAATTTTAAGAAAATATGAGTTACATTAAATAAAAAATAATTTTTAATTGCAATAAAAAATAGAAGCAAAATTGTGCTATCCTATTCAATTTTTGTTTTGTTTGTATTATTGTTACGTGATTTAAACGTGAGTTAAACTGTTATACACCCTCTTAACTTTAATATACACTATAATCCGAAAGCTTAATAAAATTAAAGAAGAAACACTATTATAGATGACCATTGTACACACACATTATAATATAAATTATGCACCGTCTACTACTTTGCTACATTTTTCAATATATATACACACATTAAATATAATTTCACTACAACAATAGCAACTTGGTGATTGGTGTGGAAATAAAATGGGAAAATTACATTAATTCAATTTTAAATGTTCTAACGGAAACAGTCTAAGGTCGGCAACATCATTATTTATTATACTCTAAAAAGCTCTTGGAAAATCTTCATTATAGTCAAAAAGTGACTTGAACTTTTTTTGTTTAGTTAGTTTTTTTTTTTTTTTTTTTTTTTTATATAAGAGATGGGTTAGCTCTTGACCAACAACCAGCCATGTGGCAAGGTTGAGGCCTAAGATGGAGCGAGCTCACCCAGAAGATGCCTATTCACTCGAACCTTGAAAAGATTAGGGTTATATGTGCTCGGAAACACAGACGCCGGCAGGGAGTTCCAAACCCTTGCAGTGCGCATTATAAAGGATGTTTCAAAGCGCTTGGTCCGAAAAGGAGGGATTTCGACAAGATGAGGATGGTAGCCAGCCGGTACGTCTGTATGTCCGATGGAAGAAAGGGGAAGGCGGTATCAGCTCATGCAGTTCCTGAGCACACTCTCCGAAGTACACCTTATAAAAGACACATAAACTGGCAATTTTGCGTCTATGTGCCAGGCTCTGCATCTTAGATTTTAAAAGAGTACTGTCGCCTACGAGTCTCCTAGCTCTGCGTTCTACTGAGTCGAGTGCGGCAAGTTGGTATTTGCCTTTAGTTAGTCTCGACGAATATTAGAACGAACCAAAAATCATGTTTCATTGATTAATTCATAAACACATATTCAAATATATTTAATAAACTGTATGTGGTTTCATTTCTATTTCATTCCTCTAAAAAAGAAGACTAAGTATATTTAATGAATATATTTTGTCTTGTGTATTTTTTATAACAATTTGTATAAGCGTTATTGTTTTTTAATGATTTGCAAAAATAGAAGCTTTAGATACTTATAATTATCCCAAGATACTTCGGTTTTGAGATAATATGACATTACTTTTTTGGCTCGTTCTAAGCTGCCGCAATTATATTGGTTTTAAATAAATGTTTTCGGAACAACTTGTTTATAGAAACCTTTTCATTTTACATTTATAAACAACCTCACTGTGCTTTGATGAACACATTCAAAAGTTTGGTTCAAAAACATAAAAAAGCATGGATTTTTAAATTGTTTTTAATAGTAAAATAAATATTTCACTATTCGATTTTTGCTGAATTAAATTGAGTACATACTTACAATTTAAAAAAAAAATCAAATTCATATTTTGGTGACATAGCCATTGCAATAAATTAACTTCATACTCAATTTTCTATGGGTTCCGTTTGGACATATGAACGAAATTGCTCTCCGCAAATTTAAAATACCCTATTCAGTACTTAAAACTTAAGTAAAATGCACGGCGGTACATACATTCAAGGAATATTTTTTTAATTATTATTATTATTATTTATATAGGTAATTTATTTTTCGCATAATCTAGATAACATTTCTACCAAAGTCAGAGGCGTAAAATAGAAAGATACTCATATATACTATATATTCCAGTGGACATTACGTTTGGAAAAGATTCTGCTGTTTGGTATCGTTTTCGAAGTCGCTCCACGCATTGTTCAGTTCCATGAATATCATTTTTGCTATATTCTCGTTATCGGTCCCCATTTGCTGTAATCAAAACAACACAAATGCGCATTAGACACTAAATTAATATGAAATTATATTCGTTGTTGTATAAAAATAAAAATCAAATTCCGAAGAGATTTCGCTGAATAAGGTTAGGTGGCCAAATAGTAGGCAAATCTTAATTAAAAAAAAAATTGAAAATCTCGAAAGTCAAGACTGTCATTTTAATTATCTATAACATCAGTTTGGCTATTTTTTCCGAACAGTAATATAATTTCTTCAAAACCAAATATATTTAATGGATAAATAAGTTTATAAATTAATAAATAAATGTATAGCAGATAAGAAAAGTGCTTTATCAGTTTCGATTACAAATTCCATTCATTTCAAAATTCGCTAAGGCTTAGATTTGAAATAGGCATTGATTACTGATTGACATAATTTGTCATCGCTAATAAAGATAGCAATAGAAATTGTCACTTTGAATTTTCAAAGGAAAACAGACCTTATCATTCTACAACATACAAAGAATGTTCAATCTTAAGCGTCTATTACACTATTCAATTTAAGGGATTCAATTTAGAGACCTTGGTAGAGAGCTCGCGATTACACTATCTGATTTGACGTAAACACTACGATTTAGAAATCAAATTGAAGGACCTTCAATTTCTCCAAATCGAATACGATCTGTTTCTAACTGCGGTTACACTATCCGATTTCCTAGATTGTACTGTAAGAAATCGGATAATCTAATCGAAGCATTAGGGTGATAAAGTACTTTATTTGTCGAGTTTACCTTATCGGGATGAACAGCCAGACAAGCTTTGCGGTAATTCTTCTTGACGTCGGCGGCGTTGACGAGTTGGGACATGTCACAGCGAGTCCAACGACACTCCTCCCAAACCACGGTATGGAGGGAGCACAGCAACGCGCGAATGTTCGCTTTCTTGCCTTCAGTCTGCAACATTGGCACATAGGAAATCAATGGATCTTCCTATTCAAAGAAGAAGAAAAAACTACAAACGATTGACTCATTGTTACCCTTGACACATTGCCAAGTTACAGTGTTGTAAACGAAAAAAAAAAAAGTCTGCAACACACATAGCTGCAACTCGCTTTTCACTAAAATTCCAATGATTTTTTATACTAAATAATTTAATAAACTGTTTGGTATCCATAATACAAGCATTAAGTTGCTTACTTTGGAACTAGATGGTGCTGTGTGGAATGTGTGAATAAAAAAAAAATGATTCAAGATTTTGAGGAGACGCAGCGTCTCGGTGTGAACCGACCCTTATAGTAAGCAACAGGCTCCATCATTATATCCTAAACTAATTGGTGCGCGCGACTTCGTATGCGTTGAAAAATAAAAATATATAATACATAAATAACGTCTGACACCTTTATCGATGGGACCCATTTCTTTTATATTTTAGATGATCCACAAGAAAAATTACATTGTTTCAGGATAAAAAGTATCCTATATGTTACTCCAGCTAATAAACTATGTGTGTATCAAATTTCATCAACATACATCCATCCATCCATACTAAGAAAGTTTTGCTTTTATAATATTAGTTGTTGGATATGAATTTACAAACCCAATCGTGAATTTTCAACTTTTCTGGATCCATTTCCTTGACCATTTCTACCTTCCTCATAGCGTTCATAGTTTTGGGGCCTGTGTCTCTTTTGGTGGCGAAGTCGTATCCTTGACTGCCCAGCAAGTCACCGAATATGTCCGTGGACTTTTTGGGCTTCTCGTCGGCGGGAGACTTGGCCGGCTCGAAATGGGCTCGACTGGAGATGAAAATATTTTTTATTATAAATTCTAACACTGTTCAAACGTACACTTGTGTTTTAATTCATTTAATTCAAATATAAAAACGGGGACCAGCGCCAGTGTACGACTGCACGCAATACGAAAACGATTGTGGACTATTTTTACGAAAACATCTGCGACAGTGAGTTTGAGACACGTTGAACCAATTAGCGACGACATTGTCGAGTTTAACGGTTTATTCGGATATTTGGAGGTATCTAAATTAACTTCTTTTACTCACCCAACACCTAACAATAACACATGGAGCCGTTTTAAGTAAGATAAAATATTTCGTCGTAATGAGCTCGCCGCTTCAAAGTTATCCCGAATGTTCGTCAAGAACGTCAAGAACTGTCAAATGTGCAAACATAAAACGGCTCCACAATAACAATATAACGTAACGCAATATACATAGAACTTGGTATTGGAAAGACAAATACTTGTAGTCTGGTTGGTGAGCCGGCGAGCGAGTGGACGGAGTGCGCGCGGGCGATGACGTCACTCCCTCAGCAGGAAGACTGCTCCCCAGTAGACCGCCCAGATCAGCGAACGGGTCAGTCTTCACTGGCTGTGCTTGCTCCTTCTCTTGTGGTGCGTTTTGTGATGTACCTGCAGGGTCGGATTATCCATTAGGCAATGTATGAAGCTGCCTAAGGGGCGCCGTGTCCATCATCTATTCATCTAAAGTCAAGATTGGGTAGTAATTACCTGTGTGTTGTTGTGCGGCGTGTGGCGCAGGGGAAGCGTGCGGGGTGAGCGTGGGCTCGTTTTTGGGCAACGGCTCGTTCAGCCCGAACGGGTCGAAGTCCAGCGCCTCGCCCGCCACTCCTTCCACCCCCGGGCCCCTCTCGCCCTCCGCGAACACCGGCGTCGGCTCGAACGGCTGCACACACAACACTCATCATCATGACTGTCAGCCATAAAACGTGAACTGTGCTGACCGTGATCAGCGCTGCGGGTGCTTGCATCTCAGCACAATGCTGAGCCAGTATCACTGCCGCAAGGACACACATATCTTTTACGTGATTATTAATATATGTATTGTTGTTTTTTCCTTTCTTTCTAACTGCTGGGCAAAGGTCTCCCCTATATATTTCCAATTCGCGGCCCACCTTGTGGGTGGGCTTCCTACCCGACGCTCTCCGCACTATAATTCGATCATGCTCAAATATTATTATAGAGGTTCAAAAAACACATCCCGACTGAAACTTGGTTACTTACTTTTGGATCTCTGATTTTGTCATTTTTTGTTATTGTATTTCTACCTGCTGAACTATTTTATGTATTACTACTATTGTGCTTTCTTTCCTATGTTAAGATCTTGACTGTATTAGTTATTATTGTGTTAAGAATCCCATCCCTATCCGTTCCTTATCTCTTATATTTAATTCTTCTATGGTCGGTAGCGCACTTGCAGCAACTATGGCGTTGCTAGGCGACGATAGTCACCTACCATCAAGTGGGCCGTCAGCCTGTCTGTCGACATTAACATAAAAAAAAGAATGCCAAGCGTTGACCATATCGCCCCTTTTTTTTAGAAGAAGACGGCGTGGTGAATCTTTGCTCTGTGGTCCAAACAAACCTGTGGATTATCAGCCACTTGAGTCACTTGTCCGCTAAGAAAATCACCAAATGCGTCTTCGGTCTGCTTCTCCATCATTCCGAAGAAATCGAACGAGTCCTCGGTTTTGAGCTTCCTCTCTTTGACTTCCGGCTGCTGTTGAGTAGCCGAGTCGAGATTGAGGAAGTCTGCCGTAGAGGGCGCTGCTTGCGGTGGGGGAGGGCGTTGAGGGGGCTGCGGGGTGGGTGGTGCGGGAGGTGCGGGACGCGATGGGGGAAGCTTTCCTTCATCCTTTGACGGATAATCAGCTGTAACTGTACAATATTCAGGTCATAAATTAATTTTAGGTGTCGATATTGGAAATAAGGCGTATTAAAAATAGCAACAGTTGGGCTATTTTTAGCAGATATATATATAGCAGCTATGTGAAATTATAATAGTGTATGGATCAGGGCTAAAGTGCAGTGAAGATTGTAAATGAAACTTTTAGAATAAAAGTAAAACTGCATATGTTTTCATGGAGAAATATAAAATTTTATACCTTAACAAAAGTCATTGCATGATCAGTTTATTTTTTTAACAAAAGGGTTAATTTCTTATAATGTTTATTTCCAATAATGATGAGTTTTTCCAAACACTGATATTTGGCGTTATGTTATAATTAATACATTTTTTCATAAACCTTTATGGCAGCTACACACGACAAAGATTTATCTGTGCAGTCCATTTGCGCAGTTTTATCGAACGTGTATGTATATGTCAAATTTAACTGTGCAAACGAAATAATCTACAACAATTTGACATACAGATACACACATCCGATATTGTGATGTGTAGCCACCAAAAATCGATTTTGGCGTTCACTCGAACAAACGGACACTTGTTCACTTGGTACCAGCTCACACACATCAACAAATTAATATTTTTGGAATATAATATACAATTTAAGATTAAACAGTTTACAATTCTACAAACTGAAAAATCAATAATATTGTTTGACTATAATGCTTTAAGAAATTTTTTATAGGAAGTCGACATTGACTTGAAAGAATATATACTATAAATAGTAACTTTCGAAGTCATTTCTTAATCTGACCCTAAATAATAGCGTGTCAATTTAAAAGAAAATGAGTAATTAACATGAAATAATTACGTGAACAAATGTCAATATGAATGGTTAAGGAGGGTGATTCTACAACACACAATCTAGCACATACGTGTGGACGGTGCGGCTGTCGCGTTCTTTCTGAGGTTGGCTGAATATAAATAAAAATAAATTATGGAAACAAAATATTGTCAGCTAGCTTTTGCCCGCAAATCCGTGCGCGTTGAAATATAAAAAAAATATAACGCCTGACAAAACAAAATGAGCAATAATAATTATTTATTACTGTCACTAGTTTTGACAGGTTGTTGGATTTTTATTTTTATGATCCCTTGGGAAAAATACTTTTTTCTGGATGAAAGGTAGTCTGTCTATGTCCTATGTCTATTGTCCATTCGGTTGAGTAGTTAAGGCGTGAAAATGTTATACACACATACTTACTTTCACATTTATAATATTAGTATGGGTTAGCACAAAATATGTTATAAATATGATTATCTTTTCTCACTAACAGACAAGAGAAAATATTGTATTTTATCAAGATATTAGAGAGAGAGAGCCGATTTTGTAAGATTGATTATAAATAATATGTAGAGGTTGATTATATGACCAAAATCATTTTTAAAAATCTTTCGCTATTTGTGTATTACTAAATCTCTCAATTGCACCCGGGCAAAGTCGGGTCACGTCGTTCTAGTGTGTATCTTTACTAATTTTTTTTATTTTATTTTCTTCTGTAATATGCCGTTCTGTAACATAACTGAAACTTATGAAGAAGATGATTATTACCAAAGTTATCGATGGTCTCGTCCCTCTCGAGGGTGGTGGTGAAGAGCAAGTCCGGAGTTCGAACCGGGAACGAGTGGTCGTCCTCCCAGAGGTCGCAGCGAGGCCTTCGCCGCTCGCCGTGCTGAACTACAGCGCTGATGACCGCCTGCACGCCCGGCGGGAAGTGTTCGCTCACCGACGCACACTCCTCGATACCGTCCATCTCGCTTCTGTATCAAAATGGGATACAACTGGGATAAAACTATAGCAATAAACACGATGTTCCTCAAGTAATTCACTTAGGCATTATTACTACAAATACCTAGCACGATTTATAATAATAATATGATTTAGGTGTAGGTATAACATAGATATGGATTTGTTTCTTAGTCTAGTTCAAAATAGGTCTGTGCTACGGGGTAAGACTATAGAGTTACAAAAATAAGCAGGCAATTTTTAGTTGTTTTTTATACAATACTATTTGTGTGTATACTATGCTATTTGAATGCTCATTGTACAGATATTTTGCTATTGCGCGTTTCGCGTCTGCCAGTTGCCCGATATTTAAATGTCATATCTACAGATGGGTTGCTCGAGTATGTAGGATTTTCGCATTTTTGAGGAATTAAATAAACCTTAATAATTTGCTGTAAAAGGGTTTTATGGTTTTCTGTAATACAAAAAATATAATCATTACGAATCTATATTAAAGGTCTTTTGTATGTTTTTTTTTATAACATTATATGTTTTTCTTTTACTTGGTCAAAAATGTAAAGAAATGCTACCATACAGAGTTGTTGGTAGATTGTATGCCTCAATTATCTTTTTAATACAAGCCAAGCCTACGACCGGTTGTTAAAGTTACCTGGTGAACTTAATGGTATGGTGATCTGGCGACAGGTAACCAGTGTGAAAATGCATAGAAAACATCGGCACGGAGTGAACGCGGCCCAGTTGCTGTCGAGCGTGCGCTACGCATATAGTGACATCGCCGCAGACAGTCGTGTCCAACGGTAAACTTACCTGCACATATAAACATTTTCATATGTATGGCTATTAAATTCAATAAAAAAAAATCAACTAAATATTATGATTCTCAAAGAAACTCTGACCATATCTCGGTAAGCAACTTAAATTGTAGACTTACATTTCGCATTTGTTATTAAAGAAATGTTCAGTTATTTAAGAAATACTGATTTTATTGCAATTTCAGTTTCAATGTTACAAATTAAAAATATTTTAATTTGAATACTAATATCATAAATAGCGAGAGAAAGAAGACACACTTTAAAAGTTCGTTTATATGTGGAATGTTATCTCCTTGACCAATGTACTTATCTTTATAAAAAAAATCTTCTAGTATGCTTGTAAATACATAGGCTATATAATACATTAAGTATACGATTTCATAGATTCGTCGATATATAGTGAGTGGGGTTATAAAATTAAACGAAACACAATTTTTTACCTTGCCTTCAGCTACATTATATAAATGCAATCTGTCGTAGTCTTGCAGTGTGGATAATAGAAGTCGATCTTCGTTGTATATTTCGATGTAGGGCCTGCAACCATCCCTGAAGAAACGCAATATCGAAATCGTTTAAAAAAATTACAATCATCCAACACATAATTATGTATATAACACAAAAAGCGAAAAAATAATACCTGGCCTTGGTGAACAGTGGTACAGGTTGAATTGTAAGAGATACTAAAGTGACAGGCCTAAAGTGAGGCAATATTGGTTCCGGTCTGAAAGGAAATAATAATTTTTAATCTTTAAACTAATATAAAGCTGGAGTTGGTTAAACTATTTAAAAGTAAACTTTTCCAAGTGGATATATGCTGTATATTATGTAAAAAAAGTCCTCTTAATTTCTCCCGGTCGAAGTCAGGAGCTTGTTGGTATTTTTATTAATAATTACCATTCAACATAAACTCATATTAAACTGTTTATAAATGTATTTTCTTAAAAATTAAATAAGTAAAATTAATCATGCTCCATAGAATAAACTCAACAAAACAATACACAAATAGTTTTTCTTCTTAATATTTTTCAATTCAATTCTGTCTGTCTATTTTCTCCTAAACCACTTAACAGTTTTTAATTCGATTTTCAATAATAGTGCTATCTATAGACATAAGACAAGGAAGGTTTGTGTATATAATTTGCAGAAAATATGTATCCGTGCAGAGCCGGGGGCGGATCCCTAGTTTAAACATAAATAGATACTTAATACATTGAAATGTTGGGTGAAAAAGTATTTACCTAATAATATTATTGAGATAATACAAGTATCTGAGTTGACTAGGCGGCATATTGATGGGCGCTCTTTTCACTGCGAAAATTTGCAGCGCGTCTTCAGGAACTGTTACCAGCTTCGCGTACAGAAGGAGGCTGCACGTCAACATTGCGGACATGCATTTACCATCCTATAAATGGAAAATTATTAACTTTTATTTTTATTATTCTCGTCAAATCCAAAACTCACCTTTTACAATAAATACCGAACTAGTTTTAACAACAATAATCGAAAATTCTCAAAGCAAGAAGCTGCCAGACATGCTGCACACCCAGTTTATGAATATAGTGTGCCCCGTGACAATTAATTACTGGTACAGCTATCAAAATGTTTGAAAAAGAGTACCTGACAAGTGATGACAAGTACGTTCCGATCGTCCTTGCCTAGATATTGATACATGTCCTGCAGCAGAGCGTAGAGGGGAGCAAGGAGAGGAGTGCGGTGCGCGGGGGAGGGGCATAAAGTACGCCCCGCCTCCCGCACCACTCCGCCCCGCCACGCCCCTCCGCCCGGCCGCGCCCCCGTTCCACGACACACGTTGTACACACAGTACCGGCCGCCTCCGTGACGACTCTCCAGAAACGCCTGACGAAAAATACACTATTAACCCTTTACCCGCCAGAGTCGGATTTATCCGACAATTTTCATTTTTCATAATTCAATAATAACCACAATAAACTGTTTAAAGATTAATGTGAAGATGGCAGCTATTTAGCTAAGATTAGGTTTTATTACATTTTGTGAGATTATGAACATAACTGATTTCGGGTCGAAGGAGATATAAATACATATTTAAATACGATTAAACATTATTAACGTTACCTTGACATCCTCAATGTGATTAGTTTTATATGCACTCTCCAATCCCTCAGAAGGATGTGGCATTACAATTATCCGACTAGTAATGTAGCTTATATCCAAATCTGTTCTTGCAATAGATCTGAAATTTCATTTTACAATAAGGAGGTAATAGGTAAACGAATAGACGACAATAACAAGACTGGCCAATTGCTTTTGGTCAAAATTTCAAATCAATCGAACCTGTGAAAGTTAGTGAGATCCATTCATCAACTAGGAAAGGAGCTGCCCATCACCAAACGAACCATCTCGATCACGTCAGCTTTCAATCAAAAACAAACCGTATCAAAATCGGTCCATCTGTTTGGAAGTTATGATTCCACAGTCACTCACATATATATATACAGGTCAAACATAAACACGAATAACGGGTGTGCGTCGGGCGTTAAAAAATACAAATAAAAAAATGTAAAAAGTGCCATGGCTTCTCGATGGCACAGTAGACATGAATATGTCTCATATCATAAATGAAAAGAAAGATTTAAATGGTCCCTATCCCTATCCCTATCCCTATCCCTATCCTTATCCTTATTCTTTCCCCTTATCCTTAATCCTTCTATGGTCAACAGGGATAATATATATATAAACAAACGAACAAACTATCCCTATCCCTATCCCCATCCCCATCCCTATCCTTATCCTTATCCTTATTCTTTCCCCTTATCCTTAATCCTTCTATGGTCAACAGGGATAAAATATATATATAAACAAACGAACAAATTATAATTAATTCATTTACGTCATGGTAACGATTTTCGTGACACACATTCTTTCGAATGTGAGACCCCAGAGAAAAGACATATTCATGTCAAAATATGAATTTCAAACTTTTATATCAATTAGGTACTCACTGTTGCACTGTTTGCATAACTTTGGAGGATGTGTCTTTTAGGTTCTTAAGAAAGCTTCCAGCGCCCCCTTTGAAAGATGAAAACAGACCTCCCGAAATGGCGGAGGGTTGATTAGGCTGCGAGGGGTAATGGGGTGCGACGGGGGGACGGCTCGGGGCAGGGGGCGGAGGCCGGGGCGGCTCCACCTTTCGACTTACTGCTTCTTGAGTGGTCGGCATCGCATCTTTAACGTTAGCTGAAAACAACGAAAAATATTAACAACATGAACAACATTCAAAACTATGCACGTAATTTTATACTAGCTTTTGCCCGAGACTTCTTCGCTTTTAAACTACACAGGATCATCTACTGGGCTAATCTGAAGATTGTCTGAAAATTTCATCAAAATCGATTGAGCTGTTTTGTAGTCCATAGAGAACACATTATATAATACACACATTTATTTTTATAATAAATATAAAAATTGTCCTAAAACTTTGTATTTACTAAGCAACAATCCAGACAATGTTTAGAACAGGATTGCGCAACATGTCAACTCTCACTATGTGTGTAAATAAAACGTTGCGAAATATAATTACTGTGACTTCACACGTATGAAGCTAACAAGGTAATGTATTTTTTATATACCTAGTATTTGTTGTAATCATATTTATTTTGTTCTAATTTAAAGTATGATACACAAGGAACTTTTAAAAGTAGTCAACTATTGCTATAGAATGTATTGAGTAAAAACTAAAACAACATTTCAAAATAAATTCTATATTTATTTCTACTTGTAATCTGTTACATTTTGTGTCTTAACTATAGGTAGGTATTATATATTTTTATTATATAAAAAAGCCTATCAATGCAATGTTCTTTTTATTGTTATCAAAAAACCATTATTTCAAAGTTCAAGATGCTAAAGGAAAACGGCGAACTGTGTAACGCAACTAAATCAAATTGTGAGGACATCACATAATATATCTTCAAAAATACGTAGGTAACTAAACCCCACTTGCTATACCGTATAGAGGAGTTTTAGATATTTATATACATAAACATAAAAAATTTGAACACAACCCTTTCCCTTAATTTAAAATATTATAAAAAAATTAAAAATGTTTAGTGTTATTTGCACTAACATCTTCAATCAATTGATTGAAAAAAATAAAATTTAAAATTAGTCATTTTTAACAGAAACTGTACATAATATTTTGAACCTCTTTAATTCTTTATTTTACTTGGATTAAATACTTCATGAACCATATTTAATTTTGTATAATACATTTGAAAAGTAAGAATATAACAGTTCTACCGTTCTCCTATAAAATTTTGCATTTTACTACATTTTGTACTGTTTAAACTGTTTTAATTGAACAATGACTATAGTTTAGATAAAAATACATCTCTCATATTTATATTGAGTAATGACAAAGAAAAATAAAGCGACATGAAGGAATGCAAATTACTAAACTGTTCTAAAACGAATTAACAAAAAAAAACATAATATATTCAATGACAAAATTATTTAAAATACATTTTTAAATACTCTTAAAAACTAAAACAGTAGTACCCATATCACAATACTTTTCGATAATACAACACGGTTAAAAATTATAATACTAAATATACATAGGAAATATTTAACATTGTGAATACATTAAATCAGTAAGGGCATGCATGGTGTCCTTTTAGTTAACTTATTGGAATGAAACTACAAATTACAGAGGACCTATAAAATCTAAACATAAAATCACAAATGGCCAACATTTATATCTTTTATTTGCATCAAAAATGACAAAAAGCTTGGTACTAAACTTGTCTCTTTTATGCAAATATGTTTTCAGGATAAGAAATGCTCATAAATGGAATGAAAGACCTATGTACTGTACACCATATATCCACAAATATACTGTGTAAGACTCGACGAAGATAACTCGGTACTTCATGTGGGATGTGTGATTGAAGCGATTATTGGTACTTGGTGCAGTGTACCGTATAGTAATCGCCGTAGTTCAGTGGTGCTCAAACAGTCAATCGAAAGAACTTTTTAAGAGTAATATTGGCAGATATCGGTCGATTCGAATTTTTGTTTGAAGGCGACATGATTCACATTTAGGCCAGACTGACGCCAGAACTAATTATTCAAACATAGATTTATCGGAGTATTACTTTGATAAAGTATAAAATTGCATTACGCCTTACTGACGCCGCAGAAGCTTTTTAAAAAGGACTAAATGCTATCCTGTAAAAATAGATTGTTTTATGTCATATTTTTGGAAATGGGCTTTTGAAAGCAAATTATGTCTATCTTATATCACGAGTTCAATATTACATAAGTACATTAAGTAATTTTACTTTTTGTTTTTGGGAATTAAAAAAATATATAATGTAACTATTTCTATCAATATTATAATATAGTATTTAAATATTTGAATCAAGCTATATTGGAATGTAAAAATCACAGTGCGCAAGTTAAAGAGCACACTTGTTTCAAAGCAAAAAGCTCAGTTTTTTTGTTGGCATCTTTCACTATAGAAATTACTATAGAATTCACTATAGAAAGGACATTAAATTTGAATTATTTTTTATACACATAACAAAAGCAGCCACTTTGAACACTATACATCTACCTACATAAATATTATTATAACATATTAAAATTCATAATTACACAACAATACACAATGGTAACTATATGCCATATTTGGATATTTTTTTCTTTTTGCTCTCTTCTCTATAATTACAATGCTGACGTAACTTTTTAAATTTTGGAAAAAAATACAAAATAAATAACAAAAAGAAAAATAACGAAAATATATACATCAATATGCATATAAATAATTTTAAAATAGGTACTGAAGCTGTTTAAAAGCGTAGCTTTTTCATATAAGTAATTATGTTTAATGTTGAAATATTCCAAGAAAAAATATTACAATTAAAAAGAAGCCTCACTCAGAAAATATATTTACTTTAAAATCGAGTAATATTTAATGCTAAGGTAATAAGAGCGCAAAATAGGACGCAAATTTTTGGTGACACAAAAAAAAATTCTTGCAAGATAAACATATCTTAGTAAACTAAAGAGTTTAGGTGCTAGAACAATATATTTTGTATGAAATTCTTTTTTTTTTTCTCTTTCTAATAAAGTAGCAATCAAACTGCAAATATGTATATAAAAATGCATAAATGATGCATTGATTAAATGATGTCCAATGAATTAAAAACATTTAACTAGATAATTGTTATATCCTTCAAAACCAAATCATATATTTGGTTATGTGAACGCATAATACAGTTTTTTTTTATATTTTCACATACTATTGTAATTTTATTACATGTCTTAAAATTATGTATATTCGGCTGACGAACTTTAAAAAACAAGTAGCAAAAATACGAAGACAACGTATAAAAATTAAACTTTACAGTAATATGTAGCTATTATTATTAATCATTGTCTAATAAAATAAAACCGCTGGTCCACTGCGGCGCAAGCATAAACGACACTTATCTTCATCTCACTTTGTTCTGAAAAACTTGATTTGATCCTCTAAAAATCCGCACTACTTTGCAAATATTTGCACTACTTTTATATTGATAAAAAGTATTAATCTAAAAGTTTAGGCATTTTTTTTTCATTAATTTATACCACAAATTTTAAAAAAACAAGCACATACAATTGACTTTCAATCCTCAAAACAGAGCTAAGCAAGCAAAGCCAGTGCCATACATATATCTGAGAAAATTTCTTCTATACGCTATCAGATTGCAGGGCTGACAAAAAATTCATAAATGTTTCCTTATTGTTTTGTGTGCAAGCTCTACGAAGAAATATAAGCAACAACGTGCGTTCTGAATATATGTCTGTATTATTCTGACATATCGGCCTGAGAAATTCATTTCACAATGGAAAAAATCTGAATGTGCAACCTTTGCAGAAGCATTGCGGATGTTTTAGGCCGGACTTACATTAAGAATAGACCAATTATTTACACTTTTGGTTACACTTTTCATTATCATGAATTACAATTACAATTATCATGAAGTTACAGAAATGCGTGCATTGCGTGGGATATATTATACAGTTTATAGGTGGACATGACACCGCTAAGCGTACCCAGCAGTGGACTAGCGCTTAATAAAAACAGCCATTCTACAGCGTGTTCTTATTATCATTAAATATTAATTAATAATGAAATTCCCCAGATACTTATCAGTAAAGGGCGATTAAACATATCTATATTTTTCTTCTTCATACTGATTCTATAATAATAAAAAAAAATTTTTTTTAATATTTTTATACATTCAAAGTAAGGGGACAGTATTTTTTAAATAAAATATCGCAAAGTATGTTATGTATACTGACAGTAATACGAACAAAATATGTATACAAATTAACACTAATAAAAAATCAATGAATACTCATCATTGCGAGCATGTCCAATGTGTTTCTAGCACAAGCGGTCAAGGTGTGAGTGATGTCCATAATGCAAGAGTCATGCGCCGCGGGTCATTTAAATGAGAAAGCTATTGGGCATCCAAAAAAGTTGAAAACACCTAAAATAAAAAAGAAAACGTGATATGTATACATTCTTAGTTAAAAGAAAGGTTGATCAAGACATGCGCTTTATTATTTCAACTAAAATTTAACAGAGGGTTGCATTGTCCAAGTATAATTCAGCGTATCGTCGTTGTCAATTTTGACTTATGAGTGTGTGCACGATCTCTTAATAAAGTATGCTATGTGCAGCAGCTAGAATTTGTTATAATGCAAAATTTACTCTGTTATCAAAATAATAAATAAACTATTAAATTTTCATGTTTAACAAATAAATTAACGTATTTAACAAATCTAAGTTTAAATTAAAATTCTCCTTTTTAAAATAAACCTTAATGTAATATTTTCTAGAAAACATTTAGATTTTTGTCCATATTTCAAACTAAATGCAAATTTAAGTATAGCAGATTTTGGTTTGACAACGACGATATGTGGCAATAAATGAATTTCTTTATTGGTTCTGCAATCTAAAATAATCTAAGTTAATTTAATGTTCATGTTTTTGGCTTAAATTTAATGGCTTAATGCCTCCATGGATACGCAAACTCATATCAAAATCAAAATGTTAATAAAAAATTAAAATTTAACTGGAAATAACAACTCATTCGTTGCTTTTTTTTTTTAATTTAAAGCGCGTGCCTTGATCTTTTGAACAAGGACATGCATTTTTCTATTATATAATCATACAAACGAAGCAATCTAGACGTAATCTTTGGCATAAAAGATAAAACATTACATGCACAACCTATTTCAACACACATACAAGCCATAACTTAATGTTGTCGTTATTCCTTAAAAAAAAATTACTGTGCAAAAAAAAAACTACTCGAGTATTATTTTAAAAGACTTTCAATCTTATTCTTTATTTCCTTGGAAAATATTTGGTATTTTCATTTTGCATCATATCATATATAGCTTTAGTGTTATAGCTATTTTTCTATGTGTGTCAATTTAAAATATAAAACAAATTTATTTAATAATACTGAAATGTTTAGAAATACTGTACAAAAATCATCACACTTTATACAAATTATCTAAACGTTAGTCACTGCGAAGGTAATTATGGCCTGAGCACTGAGCATTAATTAAAATGGAATGACATTTGTAAATAATAACTACATTATTTAGTAAAAGCATGGTGCACGTTAGTTAGTGTGTTAATTATTGAGAATTAGAAATTAAATATTAAGGAAATTAGCAATGTGCAAATAAATAAAATTTAATTACCCAATATATTTTTTGTCAATACTTTTAAAACGTATCTCGTTTCTTTGTTGTCGATGTGTTAGAAATAAAACCAAACCTCTAATGAGAAAAAAAAAATAGTCATTTATTTCTCTATAAGCTCTGACATAGTTTCAATTAATTTTACCTATAGGTAATGAGTGAATTTTTGTCACATTATAACGTAATGACGCAGTAACTCTGACAACGTCCTTGCAGGGGGAGTAACATTTATTTACCTTTAGTAACATTTATAAATGAATTAAATATGGTGATCGAACTAGAAAGGTTATTATTACAACAGAGACGTTGTGAGAGTTGAAAGTGATTTACAGATGACATGAGAATGACTGTTAACAAAATAATAATATTAATGTGATGTTTCAATATATCATATCATATATCAAATTTAATAGATACACCTTAAATTAGCCACTTGTAGCATAATTTTAACACTTTATCCTTAATATATTGTCTTTATTTTGTATTATTATTGTGTTACATTAATGATTTATAGTTATAATTATCAGGACTGATTGATAGTTCGATAATGTTTTTGTATGTAACATCATACCACAAGAACTAAAAAAAATAGAAATCAATTTATCTATTTATTTCAAGAGGTGTTGCAAGAATTCACTGTAATTGAGAGAAGGTCCATTTTTTTATTATGCAACACATTTATCAAATAATTTCTGGAAACATTTATCCAAAGTTTATCTATAAGTAAGAAATAAGTAAGAAAGAATCAAGCAACATTATAGTTAACATAATATGGCATTTCAATTCCGTTTCTATATTTTAAAAGTTGCTTTGACAACAAAGTGTGAAAAAAATCGATCTATCATCCATCCATTCCATAATTCTTTAAGTTAAACCATAGACTAGAATAAACCATTAATCATGTTAATATTGTAGGCCGAGATATGTGAACCTACAAATGAAAAAAAAAACTCCTTAGAAGCGACCCATTTGTTAGTGCTTTTGTGATTTTAGTGCCACAGGTAACCCATAATGTTAATGAAGATATTAATTTAAAAATTTTGATAAGATAGATGGCTACCTCTGTCATTGCAATGTTACGTCACTAGGCGAAACCCGAAACTTCAGAAATATTAAAACTATAATTTTTAAAATTTCGCTTACACGATAATAAACAACGAATGTTAGAACTACTTTTTATAGAAAATATTTTATCGGCATTGGCACGAGGTTAATAAAGCAGAGAATAACATGATAAGCGTAGATATTTACCAAGTCACCCATCTAAGGATATTCGATTAATTATTATTCGACTTAGGACGCTTTTAGATTTTTGAGGGGAAAACTTTTTAAGGCGCGTTTATAGCTGAGCAGTGAATGTAAGTGAACCGTCACGCTCGTGTCGGTGACGCACTGATCATGTATATTTTTGGCTAAGAATATATATTTTTTAAATTGGTTATAACGCGCCATTTTTTAAAAAAAGATGGCGACCACAAAGACATAAACCGTAAAATTACATAATGTTCAGTTAATACAGTTATATTCAAGTATTTTAAGTGTAAACAGAATTTAAAACTATTTTCTTAACAAGCTGATTACACGGACAATATAATAAGTGCTTTGCACTATTTGAAAAGTGTAAGAACTTAATAATATTTTGTTTAAAATGGAATATTTTAGGAATGTATATATCCCGTTAATGGCAAATCAATCCCAACTGTTACAGTTGAGACTTTTATTCTAAAATATAAAATTCTAAGTTTTTTTTATAACAAATAGATTTCTTTTGAAATATATTAATATTTCTACACCATTATTTGTGTAGGTATTAAAATATTTTTTTTTTTATATCCAAGGATATAAATTCTAATATTGAGTTTTATTTTAAACTTTTAATGATATTTTTAAAATACCGTTTTGTTACGACTTATTGTTAAATTAAAGCTTCACGCCTTCGAAATATTATGTTCACAAATGTATAATATCTGTTTGACTATATTGCACTTTTTTTACATTTGACTTCAGAATATAATACACACATGTGATAACAAATAAAAAAATAAAAAACCACCTACATGTTATACACCTCTTATCAGAACTCACCCCAACATAAAAGCGAATAAATACGAAATTCCCTAACTGTTTTTAACTACATATTTAAAAATAATATGTTTAAAGTCAAATAAATGCTATACTACCTTAAATCAAATAGAGAACAATTCATTCAAATTGCCTTACCTTTGGTGAAGAAATTTTTTGGCGATTATCAACATTGGAATGTTTAAATCTCACGTTATAGTTCAATTCGAAATAAATCTATGAAATCAATTAAAAAAAAAACCAAGAGAATTAAAAAAATAAATAAACAATTTGAGTGTAAAAAGTTAAAAAACGCTTTGACCATTATTAGCTCTCGATTCGTCCCTTTTAAAGGACACATAAAAATAAAAAAGTGTAACAATGATAACCCTAGGTTGTGGATGAAAAAGAAACTTGAAAACGTGACGTCACGCGACCCGCGACCCGAACACACGTTTACGATATGGTAGTGTAATATTTACTTGACTTCTTATTACCTGGCGAGCTAGTGGCCACAGATTGTTCAACTTTTTTACGCTCAAATTTGAGTGGTTGCTTGAGATTGACACTGTTCGACTCAGCAATGGCCGCCAACCGCTCGAGAACGCCGCTCATCGTAAGCCTCTCCTCCGGGTTAACAGTCAGGCAGCCATCTGCCGGCAAAACGTTTAATCAATGAGGAAAACTTTTTTTTTTTTTAATAAAAATAAACTGTATTTAATAAATTTAAACAATCTTTTGAATATCTCAAAAAATTAAAAAGTTACAAGCTTTAAAAATGAGCGCTCGTAAAACACACGTGACAAGTTTCAAAAAGTGCTTTATTCAACACTAGCTGGTGCTGGCGACTTCGTCCGCGTGGAATAGTTATTTTGGGAATCATTTGGGTATCTCGAACGGTTTTCGCAGCGCACGCAACGGAAGCCCCCAAAGATGAATAATTTTCCCCGTCTTTTCCACATTTTCGACTGTTTCTTCGCTCCTATTAGTCGCAACATGATGTTATATAACCTTAAAGTCTTCCTTGATAAATGGACTATCCAACACAAAAAGAATTTTTCAATTCGAACCAGTAGTTCCTGAGATTAACGCGTTCAAACAAACAAACAAACAAACTCTTCAGCTTTATAATATTAGTATAGATGTTTATAGCAATATGCTAGGGTATTTTGAAGAATACTTCTTTATTATATATGACGCTTTAAGAATACAGAGACCAAAGCGAACGACCGCGACTAACAATGTGGTTGCATCTTGCGTCGCACTCTCGTTCCGTTAGTACCGTCGTGCCTAAAAATAAATTCAAAACAACTAACGTAAAACAACTTACTTATAATTTCATGAAAACATTTGAAGCGTGCATCGTTAGGGTTAAGATTGTAGTTTCCGTTCAAAATGGCGAGCTTAGCGGAGTCTTCGAACGGATGTTGCATGTAGCACAGAGTGTACAATATACATCCGAGTGCCCACACATCTACAGCGTGGTCTATTTTACGATTATCCCACGTGTCTAACATTTCTGGGGCTCTATACATTGGTGTCGTAAACTGGGCCAACTGAAACATGCATATTGTTAAATAAACAAAACTACAAGTTGATTTGTAATCAAAACATTATACTTTAGTTTATTAGGTATCATCTAATAAGATGAAGATTATTCTCTACTAGCTGGTAACTGCTAATAATCCTATTAATATTTTAAATGCGTTGTTACTCTCTCACACAAAAACGGCTGAACGAATTTGGGTAAAATTTGGCACACAGATAGTATATTACCAGGATTAACATATAGGATAAATTACACAAAGTACTCTCACATTTAACTTAAACCAAATTTGATTTTTGGATTTTTTTGATTTTTTTCAAAATTCTATTTTAAAGGGTTGAAAACTAAAGTTGTAGTAAGTATAATAAACTACAAACTTGCATGAAGAATTTTTTCTTTCTATGTGTGATAGGAATAGGAAACTGAAAACAGCATTTTAATTCACTCAAAACAAATATTTTACACTTTTGGCACAGAAAAAGGTGTTTACTTTAACACTATCTGTTTCGAGTTTGATTCCTGGATAACTATGAAAAAGATCTTTTCCATAGTTCATATATCACTCTGGTCTGGATCTAGCAAGTGGTCAGGGCACACTATGTTTCAGCCACTTGGGCAGCATTAACCACATCCTTGCAGAAGACCACCAAGTAACAGCAACAGAATGAGCTGTTTGTTTCAATGAGTGACTAAGGGTTTTCCAAGCCCATTTCCCTTTCCCTTTCCCTTACTCCTACTATGGTTGGTTGACAGTGCACTTGGATCACCTATGGCATTGCTTGTTATAGACAACTGAGCCACCCACCATCAAGTAGAATGTCAGCCAGTCTGACAACCTTGACAAAATGAAAAAAATATATTAACTTTCATACATCACTCAGTCTTAACTACCACAAATAAGCAATAGGGTTCCTTTTTTTCTCCCAAATTATATTGAAAATTATTACTGAAGAAAACTCTTCATATTCATATTCAAGTCATATTCAAACCTATTCGTATGTAACACATAAGTTGCAGTATAATGAACTAAATAAAATAAAATTTCCTTACAGAACCACCTTACACCAAATACAATACCACCCCTTTACATAAAACCACTGTGAAATAATATTATGTGTGCTATTGTATTTCGATGAGTGAGTAAGGCATGCCAGAGCCCATTCCCTAGTGCATTGCTAATCCCTATCTTTAATTCTACTATGCACTATGCAGCATTGGTGGCGTTGCTTGTGTTATAGTTGATGGTAGCCTTCTACCATCAAGTCGACCATCAGCCTGTCTGTCTAGTTCAACATTAAAAAAAATCCAATCCAAATTAGACTAATGAAATCTTAAAAATGTGAAGGATACTCACATTTTCTTCAAGCATGTTTCTTTGATTAGCACTCCAAGAAAGATTCGGAGTGTATACATCTGTAGTAGCTGATCCAAAATCACAGAGTTTCATTGTACCTTTTGATAATAAAAAAATAAATAAATATGGCTTAAACAAGGCAACATGCAACAAATTTATAAAATACATTTTAAGAATTCAATAGTTACCATCATTGGATATTAAAAAATTTTCTAATTTAAGATCACGGTGAGCAATCGGAGGGACCTGTGCATGCATATGTTGAACAGCTCTACACGCTTGGTAAAACACCCTCAATATTGTTTGCAGAGGAAACGCCTGCGATCTATTTTGCAATGCCTCCATAAGGCTACCACCACTACAGAGATCGGTTAATAGTAAATATTCTCCCATCCCATGACTAGTCTTGGACTTGTCAATAAAGGAAGCAGCTATGTACTTTATAATGTTTGGATGCCCAGATAATTTCTTCAGAATGCTAATTTCTTGTATAATATTTTTATTTGCTTGATCGTCGGCCGCCATAAGCCTTTTCAGGGCATATTCTGTACCAGTTGAGATGTCTTGGGCGACAAAAACAAATGCAAAGCCACCTGAAAAGCAAAAAAGTTATTTTAATTTACGTCTCTTCCCTATCCCACTTCTCATTTCCTTATTCGTAATTGTATTCCTTCCCTATCCTTCATTCTCTAATTTGGTTGGCAGCACTCTTACAGCACCTATGGTGTTCCTTGTGTAATTAGTGATTGTAGCGACCCTATCATCAACGTGGACTGTCAGCCTGTCTGATGATCTTAATATAAAAAATTACAGACATTTTTCAAATAGTTCAAATAAAGTAAAAAAAAATACACCTACTTAATGTGTAATGAGAATTAGGGATATTTTTTTCATCTAAATTTAGAAGCCTGGCTTAATATCTCATTCATATTTACCAATTAGAAATATTTTTCCATTTGCTTTTCTAGTTAAAGACAATAACTGCATGCAGTATGCAAATTAGCAGCTGTGGTGTGCAGATATAACAATATTGACATTTCTGTTACAAAAACTAAATGGCAAGAACCCTGCAGAATCCCTATATTTAATTAATATTGGTTATAACAACTATCCTTTTATTACACTAATTATTGTCCCTCATAGGTGATTTTCATTGTAGGTATTGGAAATATTATTAAAAATATATTATTGCTAGAGTTACATATTGCTTTTAGATGCATGATGCACCATAAATGTTTTATGCCCTTCAAAACTGCCAGTTTTACACAGTTTGGCACTATCGAGTAATTTTACACAGAGGGCTTAAAATTACTAAGGGTCCAATATATTAACACCTACAGGTTTCTATTGAAACTCCCACACTTCTGTAGTGCATAGATCTGCAATGTTTGCGGATGCTGGTGTAGACAATTTTATATGACATCATGTGACAAAGAAGTGCATCCATTTTGTGCAGGTTGTGGACTCAGACATGGGAAATCCAGAAGATGATAGTGGACAGAATGGATGCAGCGGGATTTGTTCCATTTAGATTTTTATTGTTGTGTTGCCTGCTGTATGTCATATTATTATTGATTTTATTTTTATTTTAAAGTGGAAACAGTTTATTTAGTTTATTTTTTAATGTTTAAATTTTAATTATTATTGTAATTTACTAAATATGATCTAATTTGTCTGAAAATAAACGATTTATAATAATTATTATTATATGTAGTTCATAATTATAGGTAAGACTAAAATTATAAAACACATGAAATTACTAATACTTACATAACTAGTATGTAAAACACAATAATTTAACAGTTCTACTTTAGTTCTCTACATCTACTTCATTTCTAAACGAAGCATAATACAAGTTCTTTGAAGAACTTTACATAATAGTACAGAAAAGTTTAAATTAATTGTCAATATAAAATAATTTTAAAGTAGTGGCAGGCAGTAGTAAAAAAGCTATTGTGTTTTGGTGAGTAAGGGATAACAGAGCCCATTTCCTTATCCCTTCCCTATCCCACATCAATAATCCTACTTTGGTCGGCAGCACACTTACAGCACCTATGGTTTAGCTTGTGTTATAGGCAACGGTAGCTATCCTACTATGAGGTGGATCGTTAGCCTGTCTATCGACTTTAACATAAAAGAAAAACAATGAATTTAAACAATAATAAGTAGTCAGAAAATGTATATACATACGCCCCCATTTTACCTCAAATCTAATAGGTAGAGACTAGTGAACAAGATATTTTTTTAGTAAAATATTAAATAAATCTTCACAAAGACATTATCTACTTACCTTCTGCTATTACTTTTTTAACTCTTAATTTCATGTTTCCAATTTCAACAAATTGGCCAACGAATTCATTGTCACTACCACCATTAGCACCTCCCGAGCTGAAGTAGCCCATAGCGGATTTGAACACGCTCATTTTGGAATTGTAGCTTTAGTCTTTTTTAATAAGAAACCAAATTAATCAGCACCACCTGCCTGGATCCATTATAAGATAAAATCGTATTTTAAATTGAAATGGAGTAAAATCAAGTGAATTGATAAATAGAAATGAATGTGAAATAAAAAATTGGCAGACAAGAGACAAGCAAGACGAGACGAGCGAGACAGGAGACAGATGACAGATTGGTTGGTTTTGTTGTGTTGGCAACACAGATAACTATAAAATAATAGAATAATGATAAAACACTGATCTAGTGTGAGTTTATAATGCCCGTACTCGCTAGCTAAATAGTAAAATTTAACAATGACAATTTACAATTTTCCATACAAATATTTTTCGCAATCGCTAGCGAATGCATGTATTTTAAAATCATACAAGAGCCACAATATGTAAATTGCACTCATGCACTATGCCTGAGTGTTCTGTGGTACCTTTCCCAAGCAAGGATGTTAGATAATAATTATAACAGGACGGCTAACTTGAAAAAAATTGCATTTATTGCATAAAGTATGTTTTTCATTGCGTCTTATAAAGAGACTAATCCGAACAGAGAGAGATAGCCAAACTGAGGCCATTTCCTTTTTTAATTAGCACTGTACGACAATTTTCTTCCAAGTTACAGCCTGTTGAAAATAACCTAAAAATTTGGAACTTTTATATCCTACAAGCGCGATATCTCAGGAATGGTAGTCTTTAGAAAAAAAATATAGGGATCATTTTTATAGACAACATTAAGATCTAAAACTTTGGTTTGAGATACTTTTTTGATAAAACTTACCGTTTTTGAGAAAAATTCAAAAAATACCTGAATTTTTGACTTTTAATCCCGAGAAAGTTTCTTAGCACACATGGGATCGATGGGGAGTTTTGACACTTTATTTTTTATTTTTATTTTTGACACTTTTTTATTTTTATTTTATAGACCCAAGGTCTCAACGAAAATTTGGCTCTGTAGGAATTATTGTTATTTCAATTGTTTAAATTGACCGGACTAATAGTGGATATGATTATATAGAATTGGTGTAAATCTATTATAAGTAATAAAATTAACAATCCGAAAATTACAATTATTGGTAAAAAATTGGTTAATTCATATTTCATTATTCAAAAATTCAATTTCAAAAAATATTTATAAGAAACTACTGCTATATTACAACATTTAATTTGTCTCACATAACAAAAATCTTGTCACCTTATTAGAAAGGGACACATAGCTTCTTTACTACATATCCTGCTCGGCTCGCTTTTTAGATGCAAGTAATAAATACTTATTGTAATAGATCTATGCTCCCAAGATAGTTAATAGTATTCTGTGTCTGTTTGATTGCTGTCTGCTGTCTGGCTGTTTATTCTGTCTATTCTTACTATTCTATGGTCTGTACTGTGTTTATAACTTTATAATCTGTGGTGTCTGTCTAATTTTATTTTTATTTGATTTCATTGTGTGTTCATGTGTTTATTGATAATTTTAATTAAAAGCTGTAGCTATATTTTACTATTTTGTGAAACTCGGAGAGCACTGAGCAGTATTTTTTAACGTTTACAAACTTAGAATAATGGTGGAATAATCTTTCTCATAATTATTAAATATGGGTTTTGAAATTAAAAGGTTTCAAGGTGACGTTGACGAAGAACTCATTTGCCCTATTTGTTCAGGGGTTTTAGAGGACCCATTACAGGTTTGTCTAAATAGAATTCGGTAGCTTATTTTATCGTTTTTTCAGTTTCAAATGAAATAATTTATTTCAATAGGCTCCTGCATGTGAGCACGCATTCTGTCGTGCTTGTATTACGGAATGGATTAGTCGCCAGCCAACCTGTCCCGTGGACAGGCAAGCTGTTACGGCAAGTCAATTAAGACCAGTTCCTAGAATACTACGTAACTTACTTTCCAGGTAAATTATCATATTTACTGTTTATTGACACACTGAAGTAAGAATTAATAAGAGCATAAATAAATTTTGTATTGGTGATAATACATTTTTTAAAAATTAAGATGCTGGCCCACCTGAATGCATTTAAAATTTGTTTTACCCAAAAATAACTAATTTTTTTTTAATTATTACATTGATTATTTGTAGTTTGGACCTATTTTTGACCTACTTTTTTGATCATTTGTAATATTTGTCACTGATACCAGCCCAAATTACAACATCTAGTTATGCATCACATGCCCATGCTACATTCTTGAACAAGTGGATCCATAATTATAAGAACAAGCCATCCGAGTGAGTGCTCCAACGTTGACAACATGACTCGAAAACTTAGGCCAGCTTAACATCGACCATTGTGTTAAAATAGTATTAATTAGTAATTTAGTTCAATAATCGACAATTTTATAATAAAATTATTAAAATAATTGCTTTTCAAATACATTTCCAAGTGTCTCACCAACTAGACTATCTGTTAAATGTAGTCCACATTTAAACAATTTCTTAATTATGTCTACATTCTAACCTTCATTAACTCCTAAACCTTGGGTAATTAGTTTTATTGAGCTCTCTAATTATATTACTTATCTACTGTATACAAATACAGTAGTAGCATATACAAAGATGTGTTATTATTTATATTCATATTTATTTAACAATGCAAAGTTCCAAAATCGTCCAAAAAAAGAATGGAAAGCACCATATTTATTTTCAGAAGCTTTTAATTTTAATTTTCAGACTATGTACAAGTTGTGACAATGCCCCTCACGGATGCAATGCCATTTTAAAATTAGATTCCTTGGCTTCACATCTGGTAGAATGTATGTATGACTTTCTTTTTGTTTTGTTAAACTATTAGATATAGATATGTATGCTAGTTTGCTTCAAAGATGGTTCCAGATTAAATGTATTAAATTACATTATTAACTTTAAGTTTATAATTTATGGTTATTACATCAAGATAAATCTATACTTCTATATTAATATTATAAAGAGAGAAGATTTGTATGTTTGTAACAAATAAACTCAAAAACTACTGGATTGTTTTTGAAAATTCTTTCACCTATAGAATGCTACATTATCCTTGAGTAACATAGGCTATATTTTATATAGTTACACGTGCGAAGTCGCGTGCAACAGTTAATATTATGTCATATTATATTTAAATATTATTGTGAAATTAGTAGATACATGTAGTGTTTGAAATTCTTTAACCAAAGTTTTAATTACAGGTTAAAATCTTATTTAATTAAGTTTATTAATTTTACCTACAGTTAGAATTAAATTATTAAATAATCAATGCCTATTAGGGATTGCAAGTTTATAAGATAATACTAAAACTGATAAGATATAAAGATGAGGATAGGGGATAGCCTTGGTATCCTTCACTCACCAAAACACAATAGCACATAATATAATCATTTATGCTTACTGCCACTTGCTTATGCTATGCTTTAGTAAATTCTTTATGGATTTCTTAAAACCTATTTTTAACACTCGTCTAACATTATAAATAAAATAATGAATAATAATTGTTCAATTTCAGGTGAATATAACCCAAAAAGACCGACACCTTGCGAAGCTGGGTGTGGTCTGGTTATACCTAAGGATGAACTTGGAGATCACAACTGTGTTCGTGAGCTTCGTTCTCTAATAGCCACACAACAAGGGAAGCTTAATGATTATCAACAGGAACTTATAGAACAGCGACTTGTCATTAATGAACACAAAAGAGAGCTGGCATTGTTAAAGGTAATCAGCATTTTTAAAATAGAATTTCTTACTACACAAACTTCTCAAACTTCGTCCGTGTTCTGGATGAAAGGTACCCTATGTTCTTTCTGGTGTCCCAGACAACGTGTATGCAACATTTCATTGTGATCGGTTCAGTACTTTTTGCGTGAAGCGTAACAAACAAACAAACTCACATTCACATTTATAATATTAGTAAGGATTATTTATAGTATCATCAAGTGTGTTTAATTGTAGGAATTCATGCGAGCAATGCGCGTGTCCAACCCGACAATGCGAGCACTGGCGGATCAAATGGAACGAGAAGAGGTGGTCCGTTGGGCCAACTCGCTTTCTCGTGCAAGGGTTACCCGCTGGGGCGGCATGATCTCAACACCCGACGATGAGTTACAAGTTAGTATTATAGAAAGATATAGTAGTCAAAAAAACATTGATTTTATAGTTCCAAATTAATTATTTACATTTTTCTAGAAAATGATCAAACGAAGCTTGTCAGAATCTGGCTGCCCTCCACATATAATTGACGAACTCATGGAGAATTGTCACGAAAGACGGTGGCCTCCCGGATTGTCATCCCTTGAAACGAGACAGAATAATAGGAGGTATTGATCTCTTTCTCTCTTATATGGATTTAAAATGCTCTAATCTACACTACATCGTTATGTTATAATTTAAAAGAATCCATTCTGAATCCAAAATTTTTTAAATACTTTAAAATACTTTTTAAATACTTTTTTAAACAGCCGCTCGCAAATCAAAATTTCGTTTCTCAATGTGGTCTTTTTTCGCTCAATTTCCTCGATACTTCATGTGCGTTATTAGATTTGATATATTTTTGAGTGGGCTAAGGTTGGCTAAAAATAGTTAAATTTAACAATGGTTTTTTTTTTCAGATGGTATGAAAAATATGTATGTAAAAGGGTGCCCGGTAAACAAGCAGTGTTAGTGCTTCAGTGTGATAATGCACACGTCGAGGAACACATGATGGCAGATCCCGGACTTGTCATGATATTTGCTCACGGGATCGAATAGCAATTAATAATTTTAATGCTCTCTTACAGTCTGCTAATATACTGGATCTATGATAGCATAACTGTAGGTTCTTTGTTTGCTATGTGGAAAATATTTAAATTTGCTTACAATTTAGTTAATTTTATTCCGACGTTATGCTTTATTTCTTTATACGCATTTCAAATGAAATCTAAATTTGATATTTTTTTTAAAAAAGATGGCTAAAAGCGTCATTACACGTTTACATAGTGAATGGTTTTACTGGTGATACAGACGGTGGTAGTTTTTTTGGTTTATTTTGCACTCCTGAAACCAGTTAACGCTCAGACTGAATATAGGAAATTTTATAATTTAATAAGTTTTTTTCAATTTTACTACTGGGTAAAAATATGTAATAGATGAGATGTATTTTAGGTTTGCAACATATTTATAAATTTTTCATATATAACATATTGTCTGTATGTCTCTGTCGATTGATATTATACGAAATGTAAAAAAAAAAAATTTGTAATGTCAAGCAATGATGACCACTCCTTATTTACAACTAGCTTAATCTTAGCTTAGTTTTTTTTTAAAGATTAATGCAGCAATGTACAACTCCCATGTGAAATCCTCATGTGTGATATTGTATTCTGTTCTAAATAACAAATTTTCTTAAAAAGAAAATTTTGATTTTAGATTAAATGATTTAATTAAAAATAAACTACTATGTTTCCGTGAAACGCAAATGTATGTTTACAAATATTATTATTTCTATCTTGATAGTACTAATATTATTATTACTGGGGTCGCGTCTGTATTGATACTTATATTAGAACGTAACAAAATATTTAGAAGTTTAAAGAGGCCACTTGAAAGAAGGATACTCATTTTGGTGCCTCCCTCCAATAGCTATGTGTAATATAACGTAGGATAGCTATTTTGAGCTCAACAATAGTTATTATGGCGCCTAATTCGAAAGTTTCAGATTTATGCGGTACATATTATAGTCAAAAATAATATTTTACCATGATACAATGCACTTTCGTTTTATGCATTCATACTAGATTCATACTAACATTTCGTTCAGCTAGCCAATGGCACATTACACACAGCTATTGGAGGGGAATACCCGAATTCATACATTTCCTAGCATCCTAATTTGTAACACTTTAAAATTTTATCGTGGAAATTTTCCAAATGAAATTCTGGACCAAATTCTAGTACAGTGAGTTATCAATTTATTATTAACTAGCCCTCAATTTGACTAAATATAATCGAATAAATTTATGGACAAATAAAATAATACAAGGCATTGATATTATATTTTTTGTAACATGTATAGTACATACCGCCTGAGCATATAAAAATAATTATAATGTATTTTATGAAGATTTATTTGTAACGCAATAAATAGTCTATAATTGCAACTGTTTAACAATGCGTAGTTATATTAGGAGTTCATTTCAAAAATATGTCAGTTGTCTGCATAGTGCTTTAGTTTTAAAAGGTAAGAGTCTGTGACTTGATAATGGAATTAGGTAATTTTAAAACTGATGAAAGTATTCGTACCCCGACTGTACTAGACTTGCTAAGCGTAACTATTACGTACCGTGCGAAGGAAGGTGCTTTTGACCTTTTGATCGCTAATTTTAGCGTTCTCGCTCAGGTACCGTATTTGACAAAAAAAAAAAATCTTACGATCACCAAGTCCAGTAGAATACTCATTAATAATCTTTTGAATAAATACATCAATGTACATAAATAAGCTTTTGAATAAATATGCTGCTGTAAAAGGAACCAAAGGACTATTCATCCCTCACATCAGTACATTAACTGTTGTATTCTTTAGCCGGTGACTGCTCTGACTAATCTATAAATATTGCAAGTATTAATTAGGTATTAATAAATCTTTCGTGATGTTAAATTGGAAAAAATATAATCATGTATAATAAATGATAATTGGTAACATTCCTGAAAATTTTAAGTTCTCAGATTTAATTTTAAGACCTAGTTATAATTAATATTATGTATTGGGTGAATATTTTTCATGTCCGCATTAAAAAAAATATTCCCTATAGACTTAAAATATAAGTTTTTACAAAAAAATAATAGTGATAGAGTGCTGTGTTAAACAATAGGTACCTACCACCCATATTAAATTTCATTTAATTGTCCTGTGTTAATGTGTAATCCATTTTCTTATTGTTTTATTTTATTAACAATCTTTACATAATTTTTTATTTAAACAACAGCAGCAAATGAAATATATAAATTGTTAGAAATTATATTGTTTACTTTTGTTAATCTTAATTGTTATTTATTATTGGAGATATTTTTTTTTATTTTGTGTCACACTTATTTGTAAAAGGATAATTTGGCAAAAGATAGATGAAAAGGTTGTTCATAAAATACAAGCACTTACAATATGAAAAAATATTTAATCCAAATTTAAATGTTTTTTTTTATTTATTTTTTATTCTGTATTGTATTTATTTGTTATTAATTCGTTCGATTTATTTCTTCATACTTATAAGCCTTATAAGTTGTCATAACTCTGTATTCTTTAGATAAATAAACATTTGGGCCTTACGTTTATTGCTACTTATTTATTTTGACATGTCATATTCCACAATTGCATGCCTTTGCATATAATATTTTTTTTGTTTCCTAATCACTATTTAAACTAACAAACCATATAGATGCTATGAAGGGCATGACAACGCAAAAAATGAATGCTTTTCTGGCTTTTTATGGCATCGCATCGCCGTGCCCCTGGGAATTGCCCTGGCCTCTCACTAGAGAGTAGTTATATTCTTTGGTCCTGACATTGCAAAAAGCAATGTTTGAAGGATCGTTCAAACATTGCTTCCGAGAGATCGTTTGAAAAAAGGCGCCACTGCCGCCATGGTGGAGGTATGTACCGTCATTACATTGATTACAGCGATAAAAATGTCGATTTCTTCTTTTCCGGGTTCAGGTAGGAGCTTTTTATTTACAGTGTAGGTAGGTAGGTATAATATAAATACCTTTATATATCGGTTTTCTCCATAGATGATACTACCGTTACTTTTTGTAAGTATATAGTGTTCTGTGGTTGTGTGTTTTCTCTTGCAAAATAATTCTTTTTACTCTTGTGTTCTGTGGCTATGATTCCTATGTTTTGCTTGTCATCATCATATTGTCATTTTGCATTGCTTGTAGGGGTGTCCACTTAAAAAATATATCGATATTTATATTCGATGTAAAACATCGGATTCCAACATCGATGTTTATCGATATATCGCTAGAAAACATCGATATTTTTCTACTATCGAATACTTTCCACAAAAGTTTAATATTACCTTTTTCTAGTGCAATGCACAAAATTTGTGGTCTTGGATTTTGCAGGTGTGAATGTAAAATCAGAAACCAGAGTGTAACGTAGCTAAACTAGTAGTGTAATGATAGTGATTTTATATGAGAATCACTATAATTACATAGTTACTTTTTTTTTTTATTATTATAGCCGGCATATGCCAACTAATAATTATTAGAAGGTTGGTTGCATCCACTATGCTGGCTTGTTATCAATACTGGCTGTTCATAGCTGAGTCCGAAACATAATTTATAAAATCACTAGCTGGTGCCCGCGACTTCGCCCGCGTAACTTTGTAAAATATATACTAAAACCTTCCTCGAGAACCACTCTACCCATTGGTGAAAACAGCATGAAAATCGGTGCAGTAGTTTTTGAGTTATGCGCTTACCAACACATTTAGCGATTCATTTTTATATATAAGATTTCACGGCCCCTACGCAATATGAACGGTGGTCGCTAGCCAGTCGGGACACTTCCCTACCATCAACCATAAATGGAATTGTAATACTAAGATAATGGTGAGATGAACCATATTTAAAATCCAAGTCATCAAGTAGTGTTAAAATTATTTAGTTTTTTAGTAGATTATACAAAAAGAAAATAGAAAAACAAATATTCGATGTTTCTATAAATATATCGATATATCGAATACAATAAATATTTGACAAAACATCGTATCTATCCGATATATCGTAAAGAAAACATCGAATAAGTTCGATATATCGATGTTAAGTGAATATCCCTAATTGCTTGCTTTTATAAATTGAATTGAAATCAGGGAAATTTGTTTTTTTGGGTTATTTACTGTTTTTTACGTTTTATAAACGTAAAAAACGATAAAACAACAAATATGTCTAAAATGGATGTAACGGAAGGTGAAAGTGACGGCTCAAACGATTTACGTAAGCATATTTGTGAAAAATTAAATATAATATGCCACTATTATTCTGGTTACGAATATGCCGGCTCATTTCATTATTTGTAATTTTTTTCGTTAATGTGTGTTGTTTTGCTATAGCAATAGACATATTGTTTTCGTTTTAGTTTTACTTGACCGGGTTTTCTTGCGCCTTGGTAATGCGGATACAGATGAACAGCTGGAGAGTTGTCTCGGCAGATTTCTTCCTCCAGTCATGCTAAAACTCTCCTCTCCTGTTGAACAGGTTTGTATATGAATAGGCTGTATACTTATGTTATAGGAAATGCACAGTTGGCTTTTTACAATATTTAACAAAAAAGCAATTTCTGTCCATGTCCATGATTTGTTAGAACCTGTTTGAACTTTAAAGTGTGCAGAAATGCAGCATATTCTGCATCTGGAGTAGACTAACTCAGGACTCATAATTAGTTGTTTTAATTTATTTTGTTTTGCAATATTGCAATATTTTATTTTAAGGTTCGCACAAAGGTAATGGAGTTGCTTGTGCACGTAAACAAGAGAGTCAAGTGTCGGACTGATGTTCAACTACCAGTGCAGACGTTACTTGACCTTTACAAGGATCCGAAGGCTAACAGCTTTATCATTGTAAGTCATAAAATATGATGAATTACTAGGTGTTTTCTAATATTAATAGCTCCTACAGAATTATAACAACTATTGATGTCCCTATTATTGCTTAATTTCAGAACTTCTCAATCATATACATAACTATGGGTTTTCCAAGACTACCAAAAGATGTACAATTGAATTTAGCTCCTTCCTTATTGGACTCTATTGAGAACAAACCACAGGCACATCAGGATGGGTATGTTACTTTTACAATTTTTATTTTTTTATTTTGAACTTGTAACAACTGATTTTCTTACATGAATCATTTTCACTTACTTATGTGATAAAGAGTGTTATGTAAAATTTGGATGTTTTAAATTCAAGAGTATTATAATTTTTCTGTAATTTATTCATTATTTTCACCTTAGGTGATTTACATCTAGCAATTTTTCTTAATTTCTTTTTCATGTTCGGGCGATATCAAAAAGTGTCATTAATTAAGTAATAAAATTAAAACTGTGTTATTTTATTTGAGCTAGAGGACCAATGTTTTATCTCGTTTCCTCACGCTAGTACAGAGCATTATTTCTGGCCTGCTTTCGAATAGAATGCAGTGAGTGCCAGATGTCACTTATCAAAGGCACTTTGTGCTTGTGCATATGCTATGTTCAAACAAAAAAATTAAATTTTTATCTATTAACAGGAATATTTTGTCATTGACACTGCAATTGTCTTAAATAAGTAAACATAATTTATTAAATTTAAACTACAATTCCTTGTTTTTCAAATGTATTAATGATAATAAATTACCCTCCTTAATAATTGCAGAATCTTAATGTTAGTGATGCCGTTACTTGGTGATATAAAAGAATCAAACCTGAATTTCAAAGAGAGACCTGCATTGTCTTCAATGGTGTTGCAGTTTGCTACTGACGTGTTACTCTTGCCGTATAGGTATGTATCCTTAAAAACTTCATAATAAGGTAATATAATTTTGAACTGAAAAACACCTTATCGAAAATTATCTCTGTAGAGCAATCTGGAGACTATAATTATAAAATAGATATATGTAGATGAAATACATAAATTTCATATCTAGTCTTACATATTCTTTTATACAGAATTCTTTAAAGACACTACTGACTGACATTGTATCCTCAAAAAAATAAGTCCCATGTTTCGGATTTATTTCGAAAGTTAGTTAAAAATTGGAAAATTAATCGGAATGAATATTCACTGAGAATAATTATCTCAAAATAAAAATTCAATTAAAACGCTTCAATTTTATTTCAGGGCATTGCCAATAGACACTGATGAAAGTAACTTTCAAGTGCCACCCGGAATGTCGATGAGAACATATAAAAGAATCATTGGAAAAAATCCAATGAATCCCAATCAACTCGAAGAGGTATATTTTTGTTAATTATAATTTTATTTATCTTGAAATAAATCATCTTTTGGCCACATCAATAACACTAATTAATAACAGGAGCAGACATTTGTATTCATTTGTGGTTATTCTAATAATTTTTTTAAATTTAAAATTGCAGCTGTTTTCCTTATTTGAATTATTTGAACGTGAAAAAATCAAAATGAATAGACACTACTTACTTTGTTATTAGATAAATGAAATTTAGTTTAATGAATGTTGATTTAATTGCGGTGTACTAAAGTTTATAGCAACTGCATATTCTTCAAGAAACCTAAAGCATAGTAAAATGTATAAGGTTTTTTTTTTATAATTACATTAATTTGATCATTAAACATTCACAGATGAAGCTGTCAATTGTGAACTTTATAAGCAAGGATATTTTCAATATGAAAGATGTTTTGCTTCCGTTGATAATAGCAGCGGCGGACTCGCGGTTCAGTGTTGCCAACCATGCCAACAGTCCGTTGATAAGGGTTGCCAGGTTAAATAATTTTTTATATATTTTTTATTTATGTAAAATTGAATTAATTACTGAATAATTGTGAATAACATTTCAGTTCTGTGGAATGGTCGCAAGCGGCTGTTGTGTTCCCTTTATACATTCTCTATTTGGGCACAACTGCCGTCAAGGGAAAAAATGTTCGCAAAGAGGATGTGAAGGTATGAAATAAACACCAATACAAAACTAAATGAAAATAAAGATAAACACTACTAAGAAATTTTGTATTGAATTTTTTTTTTACTTATAGGTTCCAGCGTGTACTAGGCTGCGTTTGAAACTCATACAGTATTTAAACCGAGGAACTGGAGACGGAATATTGTTCCCATATTGTGTTCAAGTAATTAATTTATATTTTGTACTAGCGACCCGCTCGCGGCTTTGCCCGGGTTCATTTTTATATAAAAAAATCTTCCCGAGCACGAAATAGTCTGACTATGACTATGAATTTCACAGTCATTTGAGCCGGATAAATTGTTCCTTATTTTATTACAAAACGGCTCTTAGATTTTTATTGGGATTTTGAGATTGTATGCCACAATAGAAAAAAAAATTGACAAACCTATTTCAAAAATATTTTGACTGCTATGTGTTGTATAATTATGCTATAAACAGTATACTTTGATGTATTTCAGGTGTTTTTCTCATCCATGTTCGACGAAAACACAAATTCTAGATTGCGTAACCTCTCACTTGCTTTTCTACTAAACGTATTGTCCAGGTAAATTTATTTTTGATTTTGTTTTTTAATAGGAAATGGAAACCTTTTCTCATTTTCTCTTTACAAATCTCGTTATGTGAAGCAATAATTTTTATTCTCACTTTTTTTCAGCGGTAACGAGGCACCTTTGAAGAAGGTTGCACCAATTTGTCAACAGGGACTTCTGAAGATTATTGCACAAGAGGAGCACTCGGAACATCATTCCAAAGCATTCTTATGTCTAGGTACAAATTTTTCTACTTTTATTTAAACTGTCCTTTTATTTGAAGGGTAACTGTATTTTCATTGTTTAAGGGCTTTTCATGTTTCAATAATATGGAACATTTATTATCATTTATTATCATGGCCAGATTTTAAAATGTGGGTACTAAAAATTTAAGCGCACTGTAGCACCTGGGGCGTTGCTGGACTGTCAGTTTGTCTGACGACTTTTACATAGATAAATAGTTTTAAAAGATGTTTTAATTGACCAGGGAGATTAGCAACGAAGGTGCCGGAATGTTTCAATCGTCAGTTCGGACTGTTTGAAGAATTGGTGAAGAAGATACCCGACGCGACGCCTGAACTCAAGACCGCACTGAGAGACGCTTTGCTCCAAATGGCTGTTGCTTATAAAATTACACCAAAAGGTAAAATATTGTAGAAGGGTGATTTGTTTTCATGTTCCTTAAGGAGATACCGACCTGTATATACAAGTACAGAAAGTATAGCTTGTTATTTGAATTATTACCTGTTGTGTTGCAGGAAAAAGCGAACAAATTGATGCAACAGCCGGCACGTCTCGCGACGTTCCCATGGATGTCGACACCAAAGAAACAGCGTCCGGTTTCGACGAACCATATGCGCTTGCTTTGTTTGCTCTACTTGATCAGTAAGTATGTTTTCATTGTATAAAAACACGAACCAAAATAATCGGACTTAAAAAGTCGTCTTGTTAAAAAAATGTCTTGTATAAAAATTGTTGATCATGACCTATGCAAAGTGTATTTCTACCGAAAAGTATAGACGACGGAAACTATAGACATTTTTTTAATGTTTTTACACGATCTCTCAAAAACATACTAATTTCGGATTAGTATATTTCAGAAGACACAAATTTCATCCAAATCTGTTCAACTTTTTTTGAGTGAAAGAGTAACAAGCATCCATACATTCATACATCCTCGTGCATTAATAATATTTGCAGGATGTTTCATCAATCGCAGATTAGTTTGTTATCTTTTATAAAAATGTAATTTGATGTAACAGTTACATGTTGAGCGAAGAGTCAATGATCCGTTACATCGCCACAAGATACGCAGCCATCGTTTTCCCACAAGACTACGTACCATCTAGATATCTGCTGTTGCTGGCCAGTGGAGATAGGTAAGACGTTTAAAGCGACATTTCAATAACATAATTTCATCTTTTGTATCACCCCCAGTGAGACTTTAAAATGAAATAGGTTGTTTTTTATTATGTTTTCAAGTTTCAAAAACAAATTGGACTGTTACTTCATTTGCTTTATCTTAATTTTGAAGTTAACTGTTGTTTTGATGATAATCTCATCACAAAAAAACGAATATTATATCATATTTGTTGTTTTGAGTAATCACGACTTAAAGCGTCTGCTTCTATTGAGTTTTGATTATTTCGACGATTATTACAGCTAAAATCTATATAAATTAAAGCACGTTTTGATTTTAAACTCATATATTTTTTAAATATTTTTTTTAGCCAAGACGAAATTTCTACTGAAGCGTTAAAATACCTTTACGGCACATTCCGCCCGAACGAAATAGAAGATGTTGTGAATAACGTTTCGAAGACACAGACAACAGTGAATATAGATGAAGATACAACTAAGGGTAATAAGGACAACAAATCGGAAGTTGAAGAGTTCAAAGTGCCAAAATTCAAAGACGTGTTAAATTACATTTGGGAACAACAGGAGAAACGGAAGAAGGGTTCAAATGCAAAACATAGATTCGTTATAAACAATCAAGTATTGCAGTTTCACCCTTTGACTTATCAGCAGGTATTTTTTTTATATTCTGTTTAGCCCGAATGGCGACAGTAACCACCGAATCCTTATTGTGTTTTGGGGAATGAGTAAGGGATGCTAGAACTCATTTCCTTATCCCTTATCCTCAATTCTACTATAGTCGGCAGCACACTTGTAGCACCTGTAGTCTTGCTTGTGTTATAGTTGACGGTAGCCAATCCGTACTAATATTATAAATGCGAAAGTTTGTATGGATATTTGTAACTCTTTTACGCAAAAACTACTGAACCGATCACCATGAAATTTTGCATACACGTTGTCTGGGACACCAGAAAGGACATATGGTACCTTTCATCCAGAACGCGAACGAAGTCGTGGGCACCAGCTAGTATATAATGAAGGATCTGGTAAAATTGGTAAATTGCAGTTCTACTAAATTTGATTAAATCAATAATCACCTCACTTTTTAACATAAGGTCAATGTAAAATAATACAATTTATTTGAGAGCAAAATAAAGACTTGTAAATTTATATAAAACACTAAAATAAATATTTTAGATATTACGGTACTTGCGGATGTGTCTAAATCGAGATGCAAATCTTATGGATTGTTCGAATCACCCAAACGCTACGTCGCCGAAACTCGCTAAATATTTCTATGAAAATTTACTAGAAACCGAGGTACTAGAGAGATATCTGACGATGATCACTAGCTTGATGAATGCTAGCCCAGGTATATATACAAAATTATGTTTATATTTCACAATATAGACTATAGTAAATAAATTTTAATAAATAATGGTTGAAATCTTATTACAGATTTGATGTCTCTGACATGTTTCCTGGACATCGTCGGTTGTGTTCCTGACAAAATGGCGCCCAAGTATCAAAGTCTTCGTCCGTTTTTAAAGAATCTCTTCGTCACAAGTACAAAGGAAGACATCAGAGACACTTCAGCACTTATTTATGCAATCCTCACTGTGAACACTAGTGAGAAGTCGGCAATAGAAAAGGAGATTAAAGATTTCGTGGCTCAAGCCGAAAACAATAAATGTTTAGAGTCTCAATGTGGTTATATATCAGCATTCGCTCACTTATGCGAGCGATGCATAGCGATGTCGAAGCGAGGGAAGTTTGGCGGGAAAGGGTTCAGTGTTGCCAACTGGGAGCCTTACCAGGGAGCGGCTCTGTGTTTAGGTGTTTTTTTTTTTCAATATTTATGGTATAATTTCTAAAAAGAAATCCTATTATAAACCAGTCCAGAAATAATTTATTTCAATAATTTTACCTAAAGAAATTTTGTAACACATTTTTTCTGTATAGTATCGATAAAGTAGTCCCGAATTCTGCTGATTAACGAGTCTTTATTAGACACAGAAAACAATAATATTGACGGAAATTTGTATATGTACAATTATAATAAATTGTGTTATTTTCATTGTTCCGTTTTAAGTGTGTAGAATATATGTTTTTTTTTTTAATTATTATTTAAAGAAATATATTTACTAAGGTTAAAGCTAGCTGGTGTTAAAAACTTTTTATTTCATGGAACATATTGTTCATAACATATTCAATATTGTTCATAATAATTCTTTATATTTTTCAGCTAACTATTTGTCAAACACGCAAACCCTGTTTGTGAGCACTTCTTGTGCTGCATTGTCCATTTTGGTACGTTGCAGCGGTTTGCCACTTCCCGAATCCGCACCAAAACAACAAGCCACTATCAACAGCGAGAATCCAATTAGTCTTAACACAGACACGGATGAGAACGGAATTGAAGTCACAAAGTTCACTGTAGTGGAGAAATTGTTCAAAATTGTGGGCAACGCGAAACTGTCGTCGAAAATTAAAGAGAAGTCTCTGAACACGCTTGGCTTATTATGTTGCGGAGAAATGTTTCCGTTCGCTAAACAGATTGTTAAAGGATTCCTACAGATGTCTAAAGAGGTGAAGTTAAAACAGTATTATTATTGTTTGCACTTAAAGTAGAATGATGTAAGTACTTAAAAATGTCAAGATCATTAGTTTACTCTATTTCGGAAATGGCAACATCACATTGTAATGCCATCGTATATTATATTATACACGTATATATTTTAAAAAGGAAAATATCTAAATTAGGTGTTTCTAAAACAGGTACGGAGATAGCAGAGGGAAAGAGAGACATTTACTACTTTTTCTTATTACACACATATTAAGCCCATTTTAGGGAATCTAGAAATTCATAAAATTTGTTAAATACATTTAACTTGAAGATAATGAATTGGTGTACAATTGGTTTTTAATAGGACTTAAATAACTTAAAGTAAATATTTATTTTAATTTACAGACGAAAGAGTTTGAAATTCATCTGCAAATAGGAGAGTCTTTAGTATTATGTATTGAGGGAGTCAACTCAAACGAAAACAGGGATCTTTGGACTGAATCACCTAAAGAGGTAAAATGCCGCATTTAATATATATATATTTTTCTTTAAATACCCATTAAGCTTCTGCTTACTTAATATACCATATTTTTAACATTTTAGGGAAGTGCCAAAATAAAGAATACAGAGGCATTAAAAGAAAATGATCGACTATTGAAAATGTTGTTGCACGAACTGATAAAGATTGGGAAACATCCCCATCCTAATTCTAGACAGGTTGGTAAACTACATTTGTGTACCTTATACTTAATTAATACTAATGTTACTTGTTGAGGAGATCCCATTACACACATTTATTAGGTCGGTCATAACTAACAAAAGATTGATTTATTGAAATGAATAAATATTTAAATATTTATATTTGCTTTCAAAATGGAAGGCAATTTAGAAAACTGAAGATAACAAAATCGGGGGGATACAGTTTGATGCTGTCTCTATTATATCATCTGCATCTAAAATTTATTTACACCACTCGATACCTAAATGATCATTTTTTTGATAATGATATATTCGAATTCGTTGGATTTGTACATATAATATTACTCAAGAATACTCAATTCGCTCAAACAAAATATTACTCAATGTACTCACGTATCCACGTAAAACACAAGGCCGTGTCCACGACACAGTCACGCCCCATTTTAAAAAAAAAGCTTTGATTGGTCATTTTTATTGGTTCGAGTTATAAGTAGGTAAGACATCTGGAACAGATTGTGTGTAAAAATACTTAATTTTCAGGCGACGAGTATTTGGTTGTTAGCACTATTGAAGAACTGTTCCGAAAGGGAACCGATCAAGGAGGCTCTTCCATCTCTACAGGATATGTTCATGGATTATCTGTCCGAAAATAGTGGTGAGTGATCTAATATTGTACGGGAATCGTACATGCTTTGCTAAAATAATTACACCACATATCTTCTTTGCTATATACAACTAGTTTTCTCCCGCGACTTTGTCCGCGCTAAATGTAAGGTAAAGTATCCTGGTATGATTTCGATGTCAAACTCAAATTCTGACAGTAGCCATTGTAGGTCTTCCCAGCACCATCGAACAAATCTAGCTCGTGCAATATTTTTCGAACACGGGGCCCTGTGATGTTTTAAGTTTTAGTGATAAATAAATAAATATATTCACACATTCCACACAGCGCCATCTAGTTCCAAAGTAAGCAATTTAATGCTTGTATTATGGACGCCAGACAGTTGATATACTACATACATTAGTTTTTTTTGTTGTTGTGAAATGTTGATTGTTTTTGTTTCAGAGATAGTGCAGGACGTGGCGAGCAAGGGGCTCAGCCTAGTGTACCAGAACAGCGCGGAGGCGCAGAAGCAGGCGCTCGTCTCGCAGATCATCGAGCAGCTGACGAGCGGCAAGCGAGCTGTAACGCAAGTCACCGAAGACACGAGGGTCTTCGAGGAGGGACAGCTCGGAAAGGCGCCTACGGGGTTCTTATAAAATCCTGCTAATACTATACCGACTCGGGTCATAAGTACTGTCACAAATATTATGTTTATTGAGCAACAATTGTAACCATTAAGCTATTAACTAGCTAAATCAATTTTTTTTTTTCAAAATTACTCCCACGATTTTGAATACAAACCTTAAACATACGCGGCCAGTCACGAATGAAAAATCAATTGAGGCTTCGAGCAGGCCTTTTCCTCCAAGTGTTGCCATATTTTATAATCCAACGGATTTAAATCTGGACTGGAGGAGTGCTTTTACGCGCTTTTTGAAAATACGCGAAATAAATTTTGTTCATTTATAAATATAATACAAGAATTGCTCGATTAAAGTTATTTAGATAAAAGTATTAACATTTTAGTATTTTTCACTTATTTCCTATTAATAGGTAAATGTTTTTGTGTATGTTATAGTGTGTATTTGCAATAATCCTAAAGAAAACATTATATTAAAATTTCAGTGGAAATCTCTCAACATACAAGGAACTGTGCTCCCTGGCGTCAGATCTAAACCAACCGGATTTGCTGTACAAATTCATGCATCTCGCACATCACAATTCAGTTTGGAATTCTAAAAAGGGTAATGTTATTTAATGATAGAAATTAAAAGATTATCATCTGAACATAGTAGTATAGTAGAGTATAATATTAACTTAGAGGAAATTGCTAGAGATAGAATTTGATATGAGTAAATAGCTGCCAATCTCAGAAATTGACTAGAGTGACGTTTCGTTCGGAAGCTTCGTTCAGTATTCCAAACTACAAGGACGGGTAGTCGCGTACGCATTTCCATACAAAACTGCTCTTTTCTCTGTACAAAGTTTGTATTGATTTGAATAAATGTAGGTACTTCCTTACATGTAAATACGCAGCTGACCAAGGCGGAGCTGTATAAATGTAACCAAAATCGTTCAGGGAAACGCGAACGAAGATAAATATATGTAGTTGCTCCCAATGACTTTTATTCGGTAATTCCCTGTAACTCATTTGCAAGGGAAGAACGCGTAAGGGCCGTATTTTCTATCGCTCTTTCGACATTTTGCTCGCAAACTTTAACGTAAACTTAACAAACAATTTTATTCTGATCACCAAGTCTAGTAAAATACATAAAGGTCGTTAATTACTGCCACAGGAAAAGTAATGAATTTGAATTTTGTGGCAGGTGCGGCATTTGGGTTCCATAGTATAGCGGTGCAGGCAGGAGCCACACTGGCCGAGCATCTGCCGCGAATCGTGCCACGCCTCTATCGCTACCGCTTCGACCCCACGCCTCGCATACAGAACTCGATGGCCAGCATCTGGCACGCTCTCGTGCCCAACACGCAGGCCACAGTCAGTTTACAATTTCTTTCAATGAAATTATATCGATAGACAGTTCGACGGTACACTTGATGGTAGGTGGCTACCGTAGCCCATAACACAAGCAACGCCACAGATGCTGCAAGTGCTTTGTCGATCACAGTGGGATTGAGATTAAGGGAAAATGGGCTCTGGCAGGCATCCCTTACTCACTCAATGAAACACAAAAGCACACATACCGTTATTTCACAGTAGATTTCTATAAGGAAGTGGGTTACTGCCTGAGTATTTTAATGTATACCTCAGGAAAAAATTACATTTCGACTATAGATAGAAAAAAGGAAGACAGCAAAACCATAATTATACAGTTTTATTATACTAGTAATATTTATTTACAGGTGCAAAAGTATCACAAGGAGATTTTAGATGACTTAGTGAATAACTTAACCTCGAACCAATGGCGAGTGAGGATGTCGTGTTGTAATGCACTCGCAGATTTGTTGAGGTATTTCATTTTGAAGTGATTTATTTTTTTAACCTTATTAAATATGTAATATGTAGTTTTATTTGCAATTACAAGCCCCGGTGTGGACGCGACATTTTCGTCTTGAGACAATCTCGAAGGTTCAAGCGTTTCGTCCATTTTGGTCTACGTAAAGACTAATTTGAACATCAATTCGAAGAGATTCTTAAAACAATTTTAATACATGATTTGTTGCACAGGGGTTCTAAAAGTCTGCATGAATCCTTGGAGCAGCTTCCGACTCTGTGGACTCAGTTGTTCCGCGTAATGGACGACGTTCACGAAGGCACGCGACAGGCCGCCACCTCCACTGCCAACGTACTCTCTAAGGTATATATATTTTTAATTTCTTCCGTTTAAGAATAAGACTATTCTTTAAGAGTTCAATACCTAAAACGGACATATATTTGTTCCAAGCTACCTAGTTTTCTTTAAACTTTTAGCGTGTTCCAAACTCCAAAGATTTGTCCATAGACATGGTTTGTGTTATAGATAACACATTAGCACAAAATAGGGCCTCATTGTTTGTTTTTATATTCTCGTTTTTCATAAAACTTTTATTTTCAGCTATGTATTCGTGCATCTGATGTGAGTCAAGGTAAAGATGGCAAGGAAATAGTTGCAGTAATTCTTCCCGTTCTCCTGGATACCGGCATTACAAATCTCGTTAAGGAAGTCAGAAGTGTTAGGTGAGTTACTTCTAAATAATTACATACTCGAATAATAATAAATATGGTTACTGTGACGCTTTACTTTATAAATAGATCGAATGTGATTTCCTAGTTAATGAAGGAATTTATTTCACTAACTTTTAGATGTTAGATTGATGTGAAATTTGCTATGCCGTTAGTTTTAATGGTATTTCGTGATGGGGGTTAGTTTATTTGTATTGATTGCAGTTTGCAAACGGTGTCGAAGCTGGTGGGCGCAGCGGGAGCGTCTCTGGCGCCGTTCCTGTGCAAACTGGTGCCGGCGCTGGTAGGGGCCGCGGGCGAACTGGAGTCGGCGCAGCTCTCCTACCTGAGCACGGCTCTCGGCGACACGGACACGCGCGCCGTACTCGACGACATGCGCGCCACCGCCGCCCGCCACCACTACACCACCGACACAGTCGTCAAGGTGCGTTCACAGGTTACTTGCAGTACAGCCTGTGTGTACTCGCCTAGTCACATATACACCTTGTCCCGAAACTCAATCATAAGCTAGGTTGTGACAAAAAGATTTAAAAAATAATCAAGTCTGTTAGTTATGCAATATATATATATTTTTATTGTTTTCAGTGTATGCCTCTCATAAACATCGATATAATGAAGGAAATGCTCCCGAAAATTCTGGAACTAACCAAGTCCCCCCAACTCGGGACGAAGGTGGCGTGTTCCCATTTTATAATTTTGTCGGCGCATTACTTGCGCTCGGACCTGGAGCCATTAGCCGGAAAGATAATGTCAAACCTTTTGAACGGTTCCTTCGACAGGAACGCCACGGTCCGGAAGAATTACACGGAAGCCCTGGGGCAAGTTTCGGCCTATGCTAAGGTACCTTTTCATAATTATGCGCTATTTACGGTTTAATGTTTGATTTAATTTTATTGTTATTGTCTAGAAAAATTATCAGTGTCTTTAAAAGATCTACAGTAGGCCTCATAAGTATTTAAAATACTTTTTTCAAAATTAGTCAGCTGGTCAAAATTAATTTGATTTTCATACTCTATTTTTAATTTGCTTAACTTTATGTAATTGATAAGTTGTTAATGTATCTGTGATTTCTGTTAAAAGTTGTCAACAAAGTGTTTGTTCACATATTTATTGAATTCTTTTGGGCCCAGATTTAGGCTTTCAGAACCACTGTGTGAAAATGATAATATCACTTTGAGTTATCACTATTTTTTTCAGCCTCAGTCAGTTGAGAAATTAATGAAGAAGTTAATAAATCTATACGAAACTAAAGACGATGAGGTGTCGCGATCGACAATTGCTTTGGTGCTCAAATCAGTCGCTAAAGCTAAGATTGAACATATAAAAGACAATGAAGACATTTTAGCCCCTATGGTGTTTTTGGCTATGCACGCACCTAAAGATGATGGTGAGTTTTTTTTCATAATGAAAAATGGAAAATTTCCAGATAAATGGAAGCAAATTTAAAAACGCATTCACGTCAAAAAATAGAAAATGTAATGTAGTAAATGCATAAGAATTGGCTATTTTAAGAGGCTTTTTAGTCCTATTTAATAAACATTGTTTAAATAACCTGTTTAGAATAAACAGCGCGATTTACCTTTCAGAGACTTCAACTGTGGAGTGGTTCGAGGAGATCTGGACGGAGATGAGTCCGGCCCGCGAAAGCGGCATAAAGCGACATCTGCCCGCCATCAGCGAGGCACTACAGCACGCACTTACAGAGCCCAGTTGGACTAAGAAAATACAGGTTCATTCACTATATTTTGTTTGCTTGTTGCGTTCAAGTATTACGTAATGAAATTTTTGAAAATGTTTGTGATTTTTGACGGTGGATCAACATATGATTATGATCAACACTTGAAGATACTTTTCAATGAGTATGATTCCTAGGCCGCGAATGCCGTGAAGACGATATGTCGCGAGGTGTCGAGCGGCGCTGGCGAGCAACGCGAGAGGCTGGTGCGAGCGCTCCTCGCCGCCTTGCATGGCAAAACCTTCGTCGGGAAACAACACCTCGCCGAAGCTCTCTCCATGCTAACCGGGTAACGCTTTCACCATATTATAGCCTTGAATATCAATATTGTTTTATATTATCAAAGTTAATATCAGTAATAGCATAGAGGTAATAGAAGTGTACATATGTTGTCAGAGTGAAAGAGGGCGAGCAGCCATTGGCGTCGGCGTTGGCGGCGGAGTGCGTGGAGGCGCTTCTGGTGGAGAGCAGGAAACAAGACATGGAGTACAAGCGCCACGCCATCGCCGCCCTCGGCCAGGCGCTGGCCAATACGCACTGCGACAGATTCCACCAGGTCTACGACATCGTTAAACTCATTCTCTCCAAGGTGACATCTTTTTTTTAATCTTTACTTAGGCTTTTCTCTTAGGGACATGTCATCTAGGTAACATCTTACTTATTAACTTTGACATCGTCAAACTTATTTTCGCCAAGGTGACGTCGCATTTTAAATAAATGTTTGTCCACAAGTTCAAAGTCGCTCAAAGAGATGCGGAGCTGGGTATGCTCGGAGTTTCTTTAGTGGGTAATAGGGTCAGAAATTTAGAAATTCGTCGAAGAACCAAAGTTTGAGAGAATAAGCAAGCTGAAGTGGCAATAAGCCGATTACAATTGTTGCAGAGCGAATAAACGATAGGGTAAAGTGGAAAAGGCGGCGTACCAGGTGGAAAAAGAACCTCAAAGGGACTGTTGCCTATATCCAACAGTGGAGAGACACAGGCTAATGATAAAAACCTAAAATAGTTAGATTGTGTTTATATTGTTACGAAGGTGGAATTAAAATAGTAAAAAATGTTCATTTCCAGGACGAGTATTCGGTTGGCAAAGACTCGGACGAAGAAGACAACGAGGGAGCGCGACAGCGTCGCGAGCAGCTAACGACGTTGAAGGAAGCCGCATACGAGCTTCTAGGGAACGCTTGGCCCAAGGACTCGCATACACAAGGTGCGTCGCAATATCAAACACCTCATAAATCCGTTAGTTTTATAAAGTGCTAACTGTTGCACGTGACTTCGTCTGCGTGACTTTATAAAATATAGCCTATGTTATCCGCTGATAATGTAACTTTCTACAGGAGAAAGAATTTTTAGGTGAAAAGAAATCGGTCCAGTATCTTTTTGATTTTATTTATTACAAACAAAAATAGAAATATTTTCTCTTTATAATATTATAATTAATAGTATTGTCATCGTAAATGGGACAATTTTTTTTTTATTTGTGTACAATTTTGGTATACTGGGCTAAATGCAATTTTATTTGTATTTTAATAATGAATTAATATATATTTTTGTAGAATTGTAACAGCTGGTGGCTGGTTTGTGTAGTTGATGATTTTAATGAATGTGTAGGAATGAGCTTTATTTGGTTTGAGCAGATAAATACCGCGAGGTGTTTTTCGAGCACTGCGCGAAATCATACGCGACTAGTTCACGGTCGACGCAGCTGGCGATCCTGCGCTCAGTGGCGCGCGTCGTCGAGCGCCTCTCCGTGCTGGCCTCCGAGCCCATGGACACGGACGTGCCCACGGGCACGCCCGTCACCGCTCACTCTACGGGCACGCCCGTCGCCTCCGTTGTTGCGCACATCGCCACCATCGTTGAACACACGCTGAGTACGTATATTCCCTTCGGTTGTTATAGTAGGTATGTAGTACATAATCCGAAAGAATTGAAATATGCAATGAGTAAAATGTATTGTTTGCAGAGAACAGTAATCAAGTGAGACATAGAAGGGATGCGCTAAATTTGATGGAAATACTCATCAAGCCACTTAAAGGTAAGCATTTTTATTCTATTAAAGCTTGAGCAGGCCGCTCTGCTTTGTCTGTCCGACGTAAAATGTCTGTTTTAAATTAAAAAAATAATAATTTAATGTAAATATAATCTATCTTGATTTACCAAAAAATATAGAGAAACCTCTTTCTCGACCGTTTTAAAATATTATAAATCGATATCGTAAGATCAGTCTTATTGCTCTCATGTAAATGTTAATTACTATTGTTTCAATAAATCATCTGGAATAAATTATATAATTAATATGGAACCAGGACTTTCTCTTTCGAAATAAAAGTAAGAAGGAAGAGAAATACTTTTTAAGAACAAGCGTTATCAAACTCAACTACATTTACAATGAAAATGTTATTCTTTTCAGATCTAAACAAGGCAGAAGAATTGAGTAAATTGAGAAATATTTACCAAACCTATTCTCCAGATTTATCGAAGGATGCGTCACACGAAATTAGATCTAAAGTAGATAACATTAAAGCTCTATTTAAGTGAAATGTTTGTTTTACCGTTTAATAATAATGAAATAATTATTATTGCAATAAGTTGTTTACTTTTTCCGTAATTAAAAACACTGCTATATTATCAAATTTTATAGATATTGCAAATTTATTCCAGATAATCAATCTAATTAATAAACACAGACATATCCGAACGAGTCAAATAAAACACAATTATTCACATTATTTCTTTCTTTATTAAATCTATGGAATGAAAACAAAACACAATATAACAAAATATTATGTAGTTGACTAATATAGCTTGATTGCAAGCGATCACATTTATAAGTTATGAATTATACTAGATAAATAAACAAAAAATGCTAATTTTGCAAACAACATATTCACTAAAGACTAAAACCGTTTGCTTATCGTCGGCTTATACTAAAAAAACGGCCAACTCGTATTCAAATTACACATCAATTTTTCAGTTAAACATTTGTTACGCGATAATAGAGTTAGGTAGGTATATTATAAATCCGATAAATATTTGTTTTAATCTTGGAAAAAAAAAATCTCACTGTAAACTGGCAAATATTCTAATTCGACTACAATATGTATTTCAATTGACTTTAGTACAAAACTATACAAGTAAGTCAATTATTTAAAATTATGTTATATAAATTATGTTTATTTACCGAATTATTCCTGCTTGGCGAAAATATTATATCCATAAGTTTTTAGTTTACAATGTTACATTAAACGCATTTTTTTTATAGAATAGGCCCAGCGAAGTTTTGTTTAAGAACATACTCTCTACTACAATTTTATAGGTCGTGTGCGTATGTAGGCAATGAGAGGAGAATTATTATATTACATAGCAATTTTATTTATTTATTTATTTAAAATCTAATATATTATATCGTTTACGTACTAACATACATAATTATAACGGTTGTAGCGTATGTGTTGTATAAAAAATATAGGTAAATACTCCCATATGAGGACACATGAGATTTATTGTTGACAGGGTAAAAAAAAAATTTCAAGACATAAAAATACATAAAAAAATTAATTAATTTAATAAATTTAAATTAGATAAAGATAAGACATACATGATTTTATTAACTAAAACAAATCAATAACATTAGTCTCAAATAATATTGGATAATGTCTTGATAATAATGCAAACGAGAGGAGAAAGGTTTTTTGTTTTTGAAAAGTTAGTATAAAAACTAAAATAAGTTAGTAAACAGGGACATTAGTAATACTAATCTTAATTTCTATCATTTTACTGAACTAGGCTAATAAGCTAATTCTAATTTCTTGACTCCGCACTCTTTCATTTAACTATCTAGTCAACTACCCTTTATTAAAAAAGTCCACACATTTTTAATAATTACAATAATTGAATACAAATTAATAAATGATTTAATTTATATATTATTATATTATTATGCATAAAATAAACACTTTTTTGTACATTAACCTAATACTATTTCACAACATATTAACATTTATTTTAGAGCTTTAAGTCTAATAAGTATTTACACAAATTGATACTACTTCAAATAAATACACATTTAAATTAGATTGAACATAAATAAAGAGAAAATAGCTTTTTTATTGTTAAGAAACCATTCAGTTCTATGCTTTCGCACAAATCTTTTCTTATTGATTGATTTCTTTAGCATAATTCAGATTATTTTAAAACGATATAAAGTAGATATATATGATCCTTAATAAGTATATTTACCTGCTCGATATCGGGTGAGTACTGGTACAGTATTGTAAACTAGAATCTAGTCATCTAGTTACTAGATGACAATCACTGCACGCTGATTGGTCAATTAGAATTTTTTAAAAGCATTAATACGACATTATATCTCTTTTATTACTTTACATTATACAAAACTGTATGTACTGTAATAAAGTTTTTCTTACTGTATATGTAAATGCCTATAAGTAAATTCTAAATGGCATTACTTAGCTGCAAACATAATAATTAACTATTGAGGTATGCAATGAATGGAAAGCAAAATGTTATATTAATATTTAAACATGGCCTGCATACTAAAACAAATTCTACATTCACTTAAGCGAAGATTGGACGCCATTTCGAATTAATTATATCTACATTTAGAAATTTAAAATTACATTTACATCTTCCAAGATAAATTTAAAACAATACATTTGGATAAATTATTTATTAATATAATTAGCTTTAGTACCTTAAACACAATATAACAAAACAATAACATATTTTAAAAGCTTTAAAAGCTCCAGTGACGATACACTGGACGCAGTAAAACTGAAATACTAATTGACTACATTGTTAATGTTTAACTATTGTAATTATTAATGTTAATATATTATTAGTTTTCTAAAGTGACGTCATTGATTACCAGACAGGCTTAATTGGCATACAAAATAAATAGCTTCTATCAAGTTTAACTATGGCCTGTATAGATTAGAAATAAAAATATAAATCTCAAGAACGTTACAGGTTAAAAAAAAACTGGATGACAGGTGAGCTGTCTCTTTCTAAGATTACTTATCAGTGCTAACTCTGAAACCGAAATCCGAGCGAAGTGACTCGGCAAAAGTACACACCAACAATAAAATTGAATATACTTGAGTGAGTAAAGCAAGAAAGTGTCAAAAACAAATAGTTTTAGTACATGTAAAGATAAAGCACAGCAAATTGCAACGGAAATCCCTACGAGCGAAGTTACATCACGCTTTTCATGAGTCATTTACCTCAATTCAATTTTTCTTCATAGAAAAAAAAAACAAGTGCGTGACAAGCTAAACGGACGCGTAAGCATCTCCATACAAAACCTGTTTTTTCTTTGCACCAAAGCTGAATTGAACTAAATGAAGGTAGTTAGTCTCCGAGTCATCCAGTTTTCTACCGATATACATATAATTAAATAATAATAAATAAATATTATCTTCACACATGCCACACAGCACCATCTAGTTCCAAACTAAGCAACTAATGCTTGTATTATGGATTACCAGACAGTTCATATACTACATAGATATATATTTTTTGTAAACACATACATATTATAAATACAAACATCCACGACTCGGGTACAAAGGTAAAATGTTGACACATAAACATTTGCCCCTAGCGGGATTCGAACCCGCGACCGTTTGGTTAACAGCTGTGGTTACTAGCTACTGGACCAAACGTGTCGTCAAAATTGCACTAATGATACAGGATGCATTCATACGTCATCGAACAAGCCCCTCGGGGGTTGACTGAGCGTGTCGCGCCTGCGCTCCTCGAAGTCGGTGCGCAGAGTGGGCAGAGTGCTCTCGCCGAATCTGCCCTCGATCTCGTCCTCCAGACTGAGTCCGGCCGCCGGCTGAGTCCGGCCTCGCTCGGGGCTCGGGCTCACGTAATAGTCTGAGTCCACGTCGTTCAGGAGCCCGGTGCGGGCTGAAACGTGGTGCACGTGCACGGTAACTCGACATAACACACCGCAAATCGACCAAACATATTGATGCAACACAGACATGAAGGCTAGGTTCCCAATACGCCGGGCCTGGCGAATTTACTAGGCCGGTGAAACTGCCTGAAAGTCCAGTAAGCTACTATGCCAAATCCGGAAAAATCCGGATCCGTTTTGTCACTGCGTGTGGAGGCGCGGCAAAACCCCTAAAGGGGTGGACGAAATCTAAATTTCGTTGCGGCGGGATTGCGACAGAATCACGCCATGAATCCCTGAATTAGCGGTTTAGTGGACTGTATCTCTGGTTGCGGCTGTGTGCGAACAGTATGACCGTCTGAAGGACAGGATTAGAAGTAGAAGGAAATGCACATACCTTATACCGGTGCTCTGGTGCGCTCTCCTGCAGGAATCTCTAAACGTCCAGCTGGCAGACACTGTTCACATGTATTTTAAATGTTCAGCGATAAGGTGCGGATGAATCACTTCACTTCCGAGAACGAGTTAAGGGCGCGGATTAGGGATAAACCCCTTGGGAACACAGCTCAAGCGCGGGTGCGTTCCATTTCTTTTTCTCCTCGACCTCTCACGCGGCGGTCATCGGCAGTAGTGCATTATTTTGATAAGAGGGTAAAGAGGAAAAATGTGAGGGCCATAATTATTAGGAAGGTGGGTATACGTGAAAGAAAGAAAGGTACTTGACAGCCAACTATTCGATCACGGCGCAACCATCTCCCCCGGCCTTAAAGGGTCACCTTTAAAGATCTCACAATGCGAATGCGAAAGAAATGCGGTAAATAATGCTAAACGAGATGCGGTTACTTTAACGATATGCGTTAATTTATACGAAAGAGATGCGGTTATACAAAAGAAAGAATGCGGTTTTTACGCGAAAATAAATGCGGTTCCTAATAACTAATCCTAAAACTAGGTGATAATAAATGCGGTTACATAACTAATAACTATCTACTACTAAACGACTATACTAAACTATTACTAATCCTAATTCCTAACTATTATTCATAAATGAGTATAAATGAGTAGAAATGCTACTCTGCCTATAAACGCGGTTATTGACTAGGCAAAGGACAAAGTCTAACTACTGGGCGCACTAAGCTTCCCCTACTCGTCCTAACAGTAACTACGCGCGTTGTTCCGTCCTTCGAAGGGTGAACAGCCTCCACCACACCTAGCGGCCATGCAAGCGGTGGCGCATTATCCATCATAATGACAACAACTGACCCTAGCGGAATGGGAGTGGAAGGCGTAGTCCACTTGGAGCGAGCTTGCAATTTATGCAAATATTCTATCCTCCAACGTTTCCAGAAGGACTGGACCATTTTATCCAGCATCGAATGTCTCTCGCGTAAGCTAGAAGAGTCTATTTGAGGTGCGGGTAGCGACAATAGCGGTGCGGTATGCAAGAAATGAGCTGGCGTTAGAGCTGACGGCTCAGCGGGATCGCCACTCATAGCAGTTAGCGGGCGCGAGTTTACAAGTGCCTCGACCTGAGTAAGCACTGTTAATAATTCCTCATACGACAGTATCTGCTTTCCTATGACCTTGAACAAATGAGACTTGACTATCTTTACCATGGACTCCCAGCATCCTCCCCAATGAGGGCTGGCTGGCGGGATCTGCTTAAATTCAATGCGATCTTCGGCTAGCTCATGTTCAAGTCGCGGGCGATATTCGTCAAGGAACTTATAAAAATCTCGCAAGTATGAACGACATCCTACAAAGTTCGTGCCGTTGTCTGAGTAAAGACACTGAACCGGGCCGCGGCGAGAAAGAAAACGCTTTAGTGCTGCAAGGAAAGCGACTGTGCTTAACTCTGTTGCTAATTCAATATGTAGACAACGCGTTGTAAGACACGTGAAAATACAAATCCATGCCTTACTGCTTCTAACACCTCTGCCGCGTACGGGCGTGTATTGCAATGGACCTGCATAATCGCAGCCTGTATGCAAAAATGGTTTGCTCACTTTATTAACGCGATACGCGGGTAAATCCGCCATTAAAGGATAAGACGGACGCGGTTTAGCTCTAAAGCAAGTGTTACATTTATGTATGCGGTATCGAATTATATTTCGTGCTGCAATTATCCAGTACTTCTGTCTAAGTATAGACATAAGAAGCTCTGGACCGGCGTGTAAATGAGTCTTATGATAATAATCGATTATCATATCTATAACGTGGTCGCGTCGCGGGAGTAGGGACGGATATCTTTGCGAATAACTAACGTCAGTATTTGATAGCCGACCGCCAACACGCATGATAACATTTTCGTCAAAAAATGGGTGTAATTTTTGCAAAGCATTCGAACAGCTTTGGTTACATTTCAACTTAATTATGTCATCAGCAAAATATATATTCTGAAGTACGAGTATTATTTTATTTTCAGCGAAATTTAAATCTGAACTTGTCACATGCGTTCTGCGCGGTAATACTTTCAAAAAACGATAAATATAAACAATTATGCGTAGTAACTTCGACCACGAAGAGGTACGAGTAGCGAGTACATAAATTAAAGAGTCAGTCGAAGTAGCGGTGACTGTGTGTGTAAGCGGCTTTAGATCGGGTACTTCTATCGCGGCAGCTGTGCTGTTGTCATAGTCGGAGCGCGGCATACTCGAACATTCTAACTTGCGTTCTAAGCATAGAAATTGTCTGCGGACAGCGGAGTAAGAATCTCCTAATTTATATACATCGTCTCCAAACGGCAGCGCCACGGTGTATCTTCTGTTATCCTCGCGCGTAGTGGTAGTACGAAAATGCGTCTCACATTCAAGATCGTCTTGACTGTGGGTGGGCGGAGCAGAGACCTCCTCTAACTCCCGAAACCTTTTATGGAGGTTGTCCAAAGAAGACTGTTGCATGACGGTACAACAGGCGGATGCGGATTTTAACAATGACCTATTTCGAGGCATCAAGACCGGAGCTGATCCCATAATTATGTATCCCAAAACAGTTTCTACGGCTCGCGGCATTCCACTAATATTACCCTGTACCGTGCCCGGTAATAATAGGTGTGGGAAAATATCAGCTCCAATTAGGACTTCTACTTTCGAAGGAGTTGCGAAAGTACTATCCGCAAGCGGCAATCCCCTTATGTGCACGAGCGTGGATTGATCGACCGGACTAGAAGGCAGCTTGTCCGTTATCCGATCGACAATAAGCGCCGATACGTCATAATGAACGTTATCCGGATAACGAGAAAATATTTTAAAGTCCGTTGCGCCTCTAATAGATTTCTCTGTACCACCGAAACCGCGAACAATCGTTTGTATATCTTTATTATAATTCAAACCTAAGCGCGCGCAACATTCGTTAGTTATAAAGTTACGCTGCGATCCCGAATCAAGCAAACACTTTACAATGTGCGAGCGCCCCTTACTATCATAAATAATAACTTGAGCGGTTGATAGTAATACAGTAGTGTGTTCCATACATTGCGCGTTCAGACCGCTACTATTGACGGCATTCTCAATCGGCGCAGCGATGAATGTGGGCATAGACGAGACATTCATATCACGCGCATCAGTAGGCGATCTAGCTCGAGGCGTCTGTCTCGCGGTAAAATGTGTCGACGGAGAGCGAGTCGGCTCGTCCAATTGCGATGCGGTTTGAACCTTCAAATTATGATTTTCAAATGTAACGCGGAATGATGTTTTTGATTACAACTACGACATTTAACACTTGAAGCACACTCGCGAGATTTATGTTTTAAACTAAGACAATTTATGCACGCGTAACGTTCTTTAACTAATTTAAAACGTAATGAAGGTGTTAAATCATTAAACTGTGGACATTTGTAAAGGTGATCGTGCACAATGTTTTCACAGAGACATGTCTTACGTGCAGGTAACACTGCTACATAAGTGTGCGGATTTTGTATACGATTTCGCGGTTTATATGTACTACTACTGTAAGTAGGTGGGCTCTGCGCGTTATGGAATATTTTATGCTGACTCCTAATAAAGTCAGTTAGTTGCGTGAAAGTAGGTATCTTATACTCGCGATACTGCGATTCAAAGGCGCGGACGGTATCCAAATCAAACTTCTTTAATGCCATATGTAACATAATAAAATCTGACAAATCTTCGAGTTTCAAATTTTTCAATGCGTTCGCGGCAGTTACAAACTGATCCATAAATAATTGGAACTTAGACTCCGAGGCGGGACCGTTCAACTTAACATTCATCATCTGTTCCAAGTAGGTATTTGCAATCGTACGAATATCCTGATATCTATCAATGAGACACTTTAATATTGTATCATAATTATCTGCGCATGGTGTAATACCCGAAAATACTGATTGCGCCTTACTGGAAAGCTTGCCCATCAAATAATATAATTTTTCCGAATTGTTTAAATGCGGATTATCATGTACCAAGGACTTAAAACCTGCATAGAACAAAGGCCAGGTACGTATGTCCCCATCAAATGACATAATTTCTATAGGCGGAAGGGCAGGCATCCTATATCTCATATCTACGCGGTCAGTTGAACCTTTCTGGTCGTGGTCAGCGCTGTCCACCCTCGACGGTACGGACTCGATACGCTTCAATACGCGTTTAATTCGACAGTAAAGGTCTTCAAAGGCATTCAAACATTGATAACTAGGTGCGGTTTCCGGGTCTACCAGGAGTAATGTCTTATTTAAACGATCAACAATACTCTTAAATTCAGAACGCGTATCTTCTAACGTTTCTACGGAACACAAAAAATTCTCTTTATTTTCATCGTTAATATGAACCTCTTTTGACAAATCATACACTCGTTGTATATTTTCAAAAAGTGCATCAAGTTTCGATTGTAATAGCACAAGCTCGATATTATGTTTTGCGTCGGTTGCTTTTGTTTTAGACATTTCGTGCGAAAAGCGAAATAATAATAATACAAGTAGGTAGCTAAGAAACAACGTTCGGTGCGGAGCGCGCGAAATTCAAATTATTAAACTAATGTAGGTATATGAATACGGATGCGTGCGTACAAATAATTCTAATGCGTTTATCTAAATAAATCTAACGGGAATGCGGATTAATTATACGAATGCAACTAAATTATATGAAATATTAATTTATACTAATAGGTATGAATAAACTCGACATCTCTTCGCGGTAACGTATAATAATGCGTTTCGCGGGAAACCTATGATTCGAAAAAAAACAAAAAATATCCGGTTCGTAAGGACCAACAAATGGAGGCGCGGCAAAACCCCTAAAGGGGTGGACGAAATCTAAATTTCGTTGCGGCGGGATTGCGACAGAATCACGCCATGAATCCCTGAATTAGCGGTTTAGTGGACTGTATCTCTGGTTGCGGCTGTGTGCGAACAGTATGACCGTCTGAAGGACAGGATTAGAAGTAGAAGGAAATGCACATACCTTATACCGGTGCTCTGGTGCGCTCTCCTGCAGGAATCTCTAAACGTCCAGCTGGCAGACACTGTTCACATGTATTTTAAATGTTCAGCGATAAGGTGCGGATGAATCACTTCACTTCCGAGAACGAGTTAAGGGCGCGGATTAGGGATAAACCCCTTGGGAACACAGCTCAAGCGCGGGTGCGTTCCATTTCTTTTTCTCCTCGACCTCTCACGCGGCGGTCATCGGCAGTAGTGCATTATTTTGATAAGAGGGTAAAGAGGAAAAATGTGAGGGCCATAATTATTAGGAAGGTGGGTATACGTGAAAGAAAGAAAGGTACTTGACAGCCAACTATTCGATCACGGCGCAACCAGCGTGGATCGCCCAGACTGGAGAAATGTGTTTAATACTGGACCAAACTTCGATGATGCTGCATACGGTTTAATGTGAAAACCTACATCCGGCGCCTACATAGGGATACAATAAGGACAGCGCCTATATCCTTTATTGTATCCCTGACAACGTTTATGCAAAATTTTATAATAATTGGTTGAGTAGTTACAAAGTAAAAAGGTAACAGCTTTCACATATTTTATAATATTAATATGGATATATATATATGACATAAGATATATTTGGTATAAAGTGTGTCGTGTTACCTCCGTCCTGATTGCGGTACGAGGAGTATCGCTCGCTGAAGTCGCGTCGTCGGTTCAGCGACTCCTCTGCGCGCTGTCTCTTGCGTTTCTCTGTAAACAATCACACTCCATAAGAATCACACAAATGAACGCTAGGAAAGAATGAAACTATCACTTGAACTCACCTCTTTTAACTATCTCCCTGCCTTCGTCCACCAAGTCAGTAGTGAGCTCGTCGTCACCAACAAACTGGTGGAAGCCGCAAAGCGAGAGAAGACGACTGCCCAGCGACAGGTACGTGGCCACGCACAGTAACACCACCAGCATCGGGAAGTATATGTTGAAACCTTCCGCTATTATGCCCAGCACGTCCATGTGTCCCATTATCTGCAACATTGTCATACAATCACACTCAATTAATTGTATAGTGGTCGCGTACTCTGATGATTGAAACCAAGTTCCAGAGTTTACAACACCAGTGCAGAATTGCCTGCCTGTCGGTTTTCTATCGGAGAATGTGCACGGAAACTTCATGACCTAGTTACTCCATCTCCTTTTCATCATTGAACTACAAAACATGAAGCGTTTTGCGTCTTGTTTTATTATGCGTACAGCAAGGGAGTGGAATTCTCTCCCTTCTTCAGTGTTCCCTCAAGAACAAGGGCTGCTAACGGGGACAAGCGAACACTATATCTTCGATCTCACCTTTACTTAGTAAGTAATATAAATTGTGAGCTGAGGGTAACTGACCTGCGTATAGTAAGTCTCCATTATGTGCTCCTTGATGATATGCGAGTCCATGTGCACGAGGCTGAGGAAGTTGAGGCACATGGCTGGTGTGAGTCGGCAGACCATCATGCCCGAGAAGATGAGGCTGTACTCGTTGGTCTGGTGATGCGGCGCCAAGTAGTACAGGTTAAGAAGACGGATTTTAAGGACCGTCGAGTACGCGCAGTAGAACATGTACGCTATTATTATAGTCGATACTGACTGAAAGAGATAATTACGTGCGTGTTAATTAGACAGTACCTGGGCAAGCGAATCGAGCGAAACTACTATCGTCACAATAATTGCATTGCAATGTGGCGTAGATATGTCATATATTATGTATAAGAAACTGCCAAAAGTTACCAGAAAAATCGGTGGGGATCAAAGACGTCGCCCGCCACGGCTTTTCATTGACCACAAAAAAAACTGTTTTATTTGTTAATTAGTAAGGATTATTAGTGCAATAAAAATATTCACCACAATGGCAGCGTAATTGTAGTGCTCCTTGGCCGAGTTGACAATTCTGGCAAATATTGAGAGGACGGGTCGACGGCAGAAGAATGTTACTTCGGACCAAACCACTGCGATGGACAGTATACATGTGACTACAGCCATAGTTTTCAGGAAATACTGCTTCGCGAAACATTCCCAATACCATTCTGAAATGGAGAAATTATATTAAATGTTATCTTGACATTTTCGCCTTAAATGTGTCTTAAATTCGCACTTACCTGCAATTGGTGGATATAAAATCCGTTGCACTCTAGGCCTGGGGGTGTGAAACGTGTGCTGAAAGCGTTTATCAGGTGATCGCAGGTTCGACGAGATGTCCTCCAAGTGAAAGATTCGTTCCAGCATGAGCCCCCACTGCGTCTCAGTGCGTTGGAGTACGTGCAACGCCTTTATTGTCTGTCGATTAGTTTTATGATAAAAAAAAAACAATTATTAAGATCCCTTTCTGGAAACATCACCTAATATTTGAATATATTGTAAAAGAGACCTGTCTGTACATTAATTAAATATTGTTGTACTTATGTTACCGAGATCAAAAATGTTGTCTGTTTGTCTGTGCACGTTCTTCTCAGATACGGTTTAACAGATTTGGATGAAATTTGTCACTCAGATAGTTTATTACCAGATTTAGGCACTATAAGTAATTAACCTTCTAAATCAAAGTTATATTTTCCAATGCTAAGGTTTGCAATAATTACATAATGCATACATTTTTAATGTTACTGTTAAAGTCAACTTTGACAAAAACAATAACCGAGAATCACAATTTTTTCTGTAGACAATAATAGACTACATACACAAACTGTTAAATAAAAACTCACTTTCTTGTGTAAGTTGACGAGAGATTTGAATGAAGGTGGCGCAGGCCTGTCCGGTGGATGGCGCGAGTTGAGTCGGTCGCGTAGAGTCATTGGCAACTTCTGTACTATGGTCTCGACGTGATGGTGGAGCGGATGACCAGCACCAACTGAAGCTAACACTGCTGAGAGGCTCTGAAATTTTTATTTTAAAAACTGTCATACAAATATGTAGGAAATTGCCATTATCAACATTTGTTTTAGTAGTAAAAAAATCTTTCACTATTAAAGAGCCAGTGCTTCCCTTACGGTCTGTTCTTACTTAATGTCTAAGTGCCACCACCGTCACAGCAATAAAGATGTCAGATATTTTCTCAGATGTTATATTTTTATTTTACAACACAGACAAAATCGTAGGCACCAGCTAGTATTACGTAAAAAAGATTTGTAATCACAGTGAGCATAGGTTGAATTTAACTATACATAGTTGAAATTATGAATATCATTGTTTTTTATTATATTAATGCTTATAATATGTAATACATTCAACTTACATCTAAAATGTCATCAACGGTTTCCTCCGCTTCACACTTATCAGTACTAAGTTTTGCAATTTTGAAATAACTATAAGTCAAAGTGTAATTTTTCTTAGAATTATTCCACAGATTTCTCGGCACTTCAACTAATGCATATCCCAGCAACAAAATCAACAGAAAAAGACCCCACGTGTTACTTGCAGATGATGCTATGGCCTTTATTTTTGGTCCGTCCAAGTAAACACCAGGTTTTAAAGCTATGTATATAAGAAGGATGCCACATATAAACAAGTATGAACCGTAATAAATTGCATTGTCCACTAAAGCCGATTTTAATTTTCCTTTAACTGTGAAATCACCGGCCTTACTGTATGATTGCATCATTGGCATGATTAACCTGAAAATATAACAGAAAATAGGTGGTATTATAAATGAGACAGTCATTAGACTCATTAAATTAATCACTAGCTTATGTGAACTAAAATTAATATACCATTTTTAAAAACTGATATATTATACTAAAGAAAAGGCTAGGTTTCTATCAAACCGGAAAGGAGATGATATGTGTGGAATTGTGCCAAAAAAGCAGGGCAGACATTTGTGCTGAGCATGCGAAGTAGAGATGAGAGTAGAGACTAGAGAGGAGCAAAACTGTTTATTTTTGAAAAGAGATGAAACAGCAAACAATTAGTTTATTTAGCTGATTTTAAAACTAAATGTGTCATTTCAAGAATATGGAATAGACTTACCAAGTGAGGCACTGCGAGGTCCAATAGACAATCCTCCACAAGTTTGGAAATACATTGTCTGGTACGTAATTCCATGGTTTTTCACAGTGTCTTGGTGGGGTTACTGTACTAGAGTCATTGCTGGGCACTGATGATGCTTCAGTTGTGGTTGTATTACTTTGTAGGCACTGGCGGTACACAGTCTAAAGAAAAGATTAATTTCATTATTTTACATGTTATTAAAATACATAAATTCATATAATAATAATAATTAAGCCAAACAGTAAAATTACTCACCGAAGACATATCCAAAGGCAATATAAACATAATGACAAATGAAAAGTACCATGCTGTAAGTACTGAAACTGTAACTAATATGTGGTTTCTGTAGCAATCGCCATATCTGTACAGTAATGTGGCTGCTAAAACAAAAGCTAGCACTATTTCTGTTATGAATAACGTGTACACCATCTTTGTAGAGTTTGTATGCAATTATATTTTAAATGTATTAGTTATCTTTGGCGGTTCTTTGTTTCTGCTTCCAGGCTCTATTAGCTTCGTGTTGTAGATGTTCGAAACGTGTTTGCGTACTCGATTTCAAAGGTAACAACTTAGGCCGTTCTATTTCATACTCTGATGGGCATTCCTCGTAAAATAATATTCCGTTGTCAGGTAAGATTGGATCAAATTCGATAACAATGTTTTGCGTAGTCTTCTTCGCTTCAGACATCTCTTATGTGTAAAAGAATGATAATACTACCATTTTTTTCCCAGTTATTAAAAAAGTACTATATGAAAAAAATAAAACAGTTACGATTTAGAGAAATTAATGTTAAAAATAATATAATATACTCAATATATCGCAAAAACCACAAAATTATGATGATAATTATAAAATAACATACACGATTTAACCCACATCACCCGTCACTGTCATCTGTCACTATAATGTCAATTGTCTTTCTGTTTTGTCATTTCATTTGTCATAATCTGAGATCACAGCGCAAATAAAGAAAGCAGGCATAGAGGTTTGTGCATAGAGGTATGACGTTCATAAAAATGTACGAATCACAGATTATAAAGTTATATGTCTAAAGACAGATACGACAGCTTAGCGGTTTTCGTGACTCGTAAGGAGTTTAGTATGCAGACGATTCACCGCAAGGTGCCACTATGTTCGCACTAGCATAGAGTAATGATGTTCTGTTTATAAAATATCGATATCGATACTAGTGTTGTACATGGTATCGATAGTCTAATAAAAAGGGATCTCAAAAAGGAAACTCAAAAAATATTTTCAATTTTTATTTTTATTACTGATAGTTTGCTCGTAGCTGGATGCTTATTCTTCGGCATTTCCTTCCCAATTTCTTTAGTAATTTCCATGAAGTTAGTATTTCTTGTTCTGAAATTATAGAAAAATACCATTAAGAATTTATGTACAATACTAAAGTTGATGATAGTATTTTTCTTTTCAGTTTCTTTTTTCTTTTCACAATTTTGGCACAAACATTGTAGTATAATGGTACCTACTTAATTCCTGAGATTCAAGTATCACTATATTCTGACTAGTAATATGCTAACTATTCATTACTGTTCAGTTATGGGTACTTTTTTCTTACCCCTCAATTCACTAATCATTCTTTATTTGGTAAACATCCTTCCAATGAGTGGTTAAATCTAACAAGGCAAATAATCTCTCAAAGCAACTGGCTTATGGTTAAAGGGCCAATCGTACGCGAGTAGATATGTATGTATTAAAAAACACATTTAAAAAATTTTGCTTACCATTTGAGCTGCCTGAAGAAGGTCGGTTTAGGTCAGGTTCATTGTTTTTCCATTTTTTGGCAGTAACAAATGTTGGGCATTACACAAGTTCTCTTACAATAGTTATGGTCTGACGGTATAAGTGTTGGATCTGAAAATAAATAATTTGTATTAAGTAATTTATCATTGCAGGACTGGTTGATAATCATCATAATAATTCATCATTGCAGGACCATGATCTGTATCTTTGCATACTGTAACGGGCAACTTGATAAGTTGCATGCTAACTCACTATGAATAATGACCATCTGTATTCACCAATCTTTTGAGAAGAAACTAACGCCTGGTTTCTTAGATATTTGACAATAGATTAATAGCTGTTAAATGACATAACTCTATCTAATGAGCAGTTTATCTAATTAGCATAATGTCCATGTAGCAAATTGTCAACTTCTCAAAATGACTAGACACTAAGGCACAATTGCAGTGCAAATCTTACATCTACAGCAATTGTAATCTTGACCGTTCTCAGTTGGGGGCAGCAGCCTTGGAAGGAGCACTCTACCAGGAGGGTTCATCTATTGTCAAGTCTCAGAAACCGGACCTAATATTGGTTAGATAGAATAAATAGTCTAAGAAGTTTGTGCTAGGGTATAATAATTATTAAATAATAATAAAATAATAAAGCCTTTATTCAGATTTACAGTTAACAATTATATAAAAATTCAAAAGTCCAGTATATGTTTCTTGCTTGTTGCCTGTAAATCCGTTTGCCAATCGGCATAGGCCTCCTCCAACCTTTTCCATTCGCGTCTATCATGAGCCACTCTATTCCATGTCGTTCCAGCTACTTGTTTGATGTCGTCATCCCATCTTTTCTGTGGTCTGCCTCTCTTCCTTATTCCCTCTCTGGGGTACCATCCTGTAACAATTTTACTCCATTTTTCTTTGCCCCTTATCATGTGTCCCGCCCATTGCCACTTCAGTCTTCTAATTTTGTATGTTATGTCTTGGATCTTTGTCTTATTTCTGATGACACGGTTGCTCAGTCTATCGGTCTTTCTCACATTCAGCATACTCCTTTCCATTGCGTGCTGGCAAGTTGCTAGTCTATTCACCGTGTTCTGTGTTAAAGCCCATGTTTGGCTACCATACATGAGAACAGGAAGTATGCAGGTGTTGAAGACTTTACTTTTTACCTTTATGTTTAATTTTCTATCCTTCATAACTTCTCTCAAGCCCCAGTAACTCCTCCAAGCATTAGTTACTCTCCTTTCTACTTCTTTGCGTATTGAATCCCTTTGTGTTATTAGCTGTCCCAAGTAGATATATTCATCTGTATATTCGATTTGGTTGTTTCCTAGCTTAATGGTAATTTCGTCTCCATTTGTCATTACTTTTGTTTTCTCTGGGTTCAATTTCAAGCCTGCTTTTTCGCTTTCCATTGCCAGTTCACATAGCATTCTATTTAGATCTACAGATGTTTTAGCGAATAACACAATGTCATCCGCGAACCTCAAGTGCGATAGCAAGACACCATCCACATTGATCCCCTGGTTTTCCCAGCTTAGACCTCTAAATACAGATTCAAGTACCGCCGAGAATATTTTTGGAGATAAGGGGTCTCCTTGTCTGACACCTCGCCCTATTTTGAATTGTTTGCCTTTTTTTTCTAGTTGTATTCTCGCAGTACTGTGACTATAAATATTTTTTAGTATCCGAATGTACTTGTGTTCGATACATTGTTCTCTTAATGCTTCCCATATCTTTTCATGAATCAAAGAGTCAAACGCTTTACAGTAGTCGACAAATGCAACATAATAAGTAAGCTGATATTCGTTGTATTTCTCCAAAACTTGACGTACTACGTGGATGTGGTCGATTACGGAGTACTTTTTGCGGAACCCTGCTTGCTCGATAGGTTGATGTTCGTCTAAATTTCCTTCAATCCGATTTAGCAGTGTCTTAGCAAATAGCTTGTACACGTTGGACATAAGACTAATAGGGCGGTAGTTTCCGATGTTGTGTTTGTCTCCTTTCTTATACAGAAGAATAATGTTGGATTCTGTCCATTGCTGTGGAATTATTTCTGATTTAATTATGTCATTGAACATTTCTGTAAGGACGGGTGCTAAAGTTTCTTTGTTTTGTGTTAAAATTTCGTTTCTTATCCCATCAGGGCCTGGTGCTTTATCTTTTCCCAGAGTATCTATGGCTTTCACAACTTCGTCTTGGAGAATGTTAGGAATGTCTGAAGCATCTGTTAAATCAACTTCGCCTTGTGAAGTAGCGCATTCATATAGTTTCATGTAATAAGATGTCGCAATTTCCAATATCCCCTTCCTGTGGTGTTTCCACTTTTCATTATCGTTTTTCATTTTTACAATCCAGTCCTTCCAATTGGCTAGTTCTTTATAGGCTTTTTTGACACCTCCTGTCTTGCTTATATGCTTTTCGATAGTTTCCATCCTCTTTCTCTCCTTGTCTCTTCTTATGCTTTCTTTGATTTCTTTGCTAGTTTCCGCTATCTGCTTTCTTCTGTCTTTTACGTTTCTTGTGTTTATTAAGATGCTTCTTTGTTCTAATAATTTTAAAGTTTTAGTTGATAGCCTCGGGTCTGTTCTAATCTTTGTAGTTATTTGTGTCTTAGTTTTCATGTTATTTTCTATCCAGTTGTACTTTTCCTGTGTTCCTAAACTCTTTGTGTTTTCTTGGAAGTTTGTAAATTCAACTCTCATGGTGGTTCTTATTTGATCAATTTGATGTTTTCCGAAGTTAGCATATCCTGGTTCAATTCTAGGTCTGATTTTCTTTTGTTGCATTGGGCTCAGTTCAGCTCTAATCAGTCTATGATTGGTGTTAAAATTAAATTTGTTGATGACACTGAAGTTTGTGAAGTATTTGCTTCTATTAGTCATAATGAAGTCAATTTCGTTTTTTGTTTTTCCATCTGGTGAAGTCCAGGTCCACATCTTCTTCTTATTTTTCTTATATATAGTGTTTAGAATAGTTAGATTTTCTTCTAGTATAAAGTCGACGATTTTATCGCCATTTCTACTTCTGCGTTTATTACTATATGTAAATGGGCCTAGTATCATGTTTTCCCCTGTGCATCTCTCTCCAATTTGGCCATTAAAATCTCCCATTACTATTAGATTTTTGTTAGCGTGCTCTTGAATAGCTTTATTTAGATCAAGGTAAAATATATCAATTGTCTCTAAGTCCGATTGTTCTGTAGGCGAGTATATTTGTACAATAGACCATGAATCCTTATATCCTGGTAACTTAAGATTCATTATTGCTATACGTTCAGAAATTCCTATAAATCCTTCTATATAATTTGTGAGGTAATTTTTGACAATAAAACCAACACCATGATGTCCTGGAGTCGTTCCTATGTGGTATAGGAGGAAGTCTGGATAAGAAACAATTCTTTCTCCCATTCGTCTTACTTCACTTAAACCAACGATGTCCCATTTGATTGATTCTAGCGCATATGTTAGTTCTGTAAGATTTTCATCGTTTCCAAGTGTAAGTACATTGAGGGCTGCAACATAAATATTGCATTTGTGTGATTTGCGTGGTTTGTTTTCTTGTATGGTTGGAGGGTTGTGGTCTCTGTCCCCCACGAGGACCAGTCGGCTTGGGGGAGATTGATTGTTTTCTTTTTGTCGTATCTTGCTTTTGTATGTTGTTTTGTTTTCTCGGTAACCGGTTGATTGCTATTGTTTTTTATTTGAGAAGACATTATTTAGAGAGCTCGATCTAGGTATCAGTAAATTGAAGGTTGTTCTGCCATCTTTATTGGAATTCAGCGTTTGTTTTTTGGTTTGAGTTTTTGAGGACGACTGTGGTGACGTTGAGTGTTCTCTTTTCCTTTTTTCGGTGATAGGTTCTTCAATTATTAGTTTATCGTACTTTAAGAAAGCTCTGTTCCCTTTTTTCCTGGCTTCCAATAGTTGTGGTTGCAAGGCCTTCCTTTTTTCTAAAACCTCCTTTGAGTAGTCCTCCGTTGCATAAATTTTTTTAAAACGCTTTCTATTTTTCATAATTTCGTCCTTTTTCCATCCATTTGTGAAAGAACATAGCACTGGTCTTGGTTTGTTTTGGACTTTATTTCTCCCTAAGCGGTGTAGTTTGTTTATTTCGCTTTCTTCTATACTCATATTTAAATCTACTTTAAAGTTTTCCTTCATATTTTGAAATAGCTCCGAGGTTGACTTTTCACCTTCTTCCAGTCCAAAAATAATTATATTGTTTCTTTTCTTTTCTCTTTTTAGGTGTTCTATCTCTTTCTCAAGATCACTAACTTTTTGTTTCAATTTTTCATTTTCTTCGATGATAGGAGTTAACTTTTCATCCATTCTTGTCATTATATTTTCCGTAATGGATTCTTTTAGTTCAGCATTCTGCTTCTGCATTTCTAACTTCATTTTATCAAATAACATTTGAAATTGACCATCCATATTATTATCCGGCCAAATCTACCTACAATGGAATTTCTTAGTTTTTCTCGTTTACTCTATGGTATATGCTCAAAGAATACAAGTTTCGTGGTCTATGTCTAATGATAATCTGTATTTCAGTGCTGTATAAATATCTATTCTGTGGTCTACAAAAATTGATATTCTGTGACACTCCACTATTTAGATAATTATTCGAACATAGGTATGTTTTTTTTTTTTTTTTTCTTACCCTCTATATTATTTCCAATATATTATCTTATTTTGAACTCGTATTTTGAGAATTTCACGATAAACACCTTATAATCAGTTTCTAAAATTTATTAATCTTGTAACCCAGAACTTATTTTATCCGTCTTTTGACTCACTTTTCACAAATAATGCATGAAACTTATTTATTATTATTAATTTTCTTAGAACCGCTCGTATATAATCTTTACAGTTTGACAGCCGGCCGAAAAAAAAAAAAAAAGTAATATTATTATTATTATTATATAAATAATAATTATTACTGACCTTTAATTTCAAAGAAGAAACACAACATACGATGAAAACCATTGTGTAATCAGGTTAGGGCCTATCCAGTCTTTTTAACATATCATTGTGTGTAATATCCAAAATACAGCAGCTAAATCAAATCGGAATCCAGATAAGAAGAGCCAGGTCACATAAAAGAATCCAAATTCGCAATAAACCAATATAACAACTAATAAATAAAACCGAAAACGGCTGGCTTGGCATGGCATGGCATGTCAATCAAAACAAAACATTCAAAATGGCTGCCCCGATACATGACCTACCGCTGTAGCGCCCGCTTGTGGCAATTTTGCATTTTGCATTTATACTAAACTCTTAAGTACCGCCCACTTTGTTCGAGCTGTCGATGCCGTGGTACGAATTGACGTGCTGAGAAACAATTTTTGTTATACAAACGTGGTCAGACCAGCGACCTCAAGTTCGCTGTCAGACAGGCTGACAGTCCCCCACAGATTATAAAGTTATATGTCTAACAGTCCCCTTTATGGTAGGTAACTACAGTCGCCTATAACACATGCAACACCACATGTGCAGCAATTGCGCTGCCGATTATATTAGGATTAAGATTAAGGATTAGTGATTGATAATAGATAGGGAAATGGGTTCTGGCATCCCAAACACAACAGCACACGTCATGCTGTTAATTAATATAGGTATTATTGACACAATTGCTCGCAATCACAAATCATAATCCCCTGAAGCTCCTCGCTAGCTGCCCACTGCGATAAGTGGCTGCCCACATTCCCCTGGGACGGCTGACATGAGGTAGTCCGCCATCATCACAAAACTGCGCAACGAGGTGAGACGTGCTGTGTGTTTCCGGCATGTCTAATCACTTCGCGGAGTGTACGGGCCTCATCTGGCGGGGAAGACAGTTGCGATCCCTAATCCCTGCCCATAGACGGCGCGAGAAAACACCGTGGGCTTTTAGTTTATCTCCCCATGGTTGGTCGGATCTGGTTTGCAGATTTTCCTATGCAAAAAAGGCGGCAAAAAAACCCACCATAATAGAATTAAAATTAGGACTCCTAAGTCCTAAATCCTAATATTCCTAAATAGGAAAATGGGCTCTGAAAGGGCTCTGACATCTTTTTAGTCACTCACAGAAACACAAAAACACTCATGGTATTATTTCACGAAAGGGTTACTGGTGCCAGAAGGGTGGCCAGAATGACTGCGAAATGCAGCATGCCCTGCCACTACCTAAGTAGGTACGATAATTTTTCTTTTGTTCCATACATTATTGTAGGTATCACTGGGGTAAACTAAGGTCGTTACATTGAAGGGATTAATGCGGACGACGATGAGAACACCTGCTTACATAATTTCCATTCCCGCTAAAGTGCCGACCCGTGCGTGTAAAGTAGGCGTCGCAATTATCTAGACAAATGCGAACATTTCTCCAAGTATACTTACTTTCTTTAAGAAATATCCATCGGAAATATCACTTATATTTATAAAAAACAAATCCCCCGCTGCGTCTGTCTGTCTGTATCAAGGGTCTGTAGGCATGTATGTTTGCGATGCGATCTAAAAAAACATTTTTTATACACCTTCCTCGTTGCAAAATATTGTTTTTTTCTACTTACATAAAAATTTTAATTTGGTTTTATTATACAAAAAAACTCTCTAACTGATGATGAAAACTGCATTAAAATCCCTTGCATGGTTTAGGAGGAGTTAGCGGGCAGACAGACGCGGAAAGTGACTTCATTTTTATACAATTTAAGATACTTACTATTTACCAAACGTATTTTAAAGACTGGCACTGAAAATGCTTACCATTGTTACATTGGTTGGATAAGCGATGTAATTATGAAGTCACGGTGATGCACAGACAGAAGAAAGTTTATGAGGCGTGCGGAATCGAGTGTCAGGGCAGAGCTGTGTCGGTCGCTTGGGCGGCATGGTGGCGGGTAGCTCATGACGTCAGTAGGTGCCGGGCGCGGACTCCCAACAACGCATGCGTCCTTACAGAATCCCTATGGACCCTCCCCTCAATCCTACCCTTACCCGGGAAAGCCACTTCTCGGGCGGCGTGCGACACCTCCACTCGCTCGCCCGCCCGCAACAACTTTTGCCTATCGCGCCGATGCCGAATCATAAACTTTCCAGTTAGCGACAGTGCGTATTCTCCAAATAAAACGAACTAAAAGGACGATTTTGTGACGTTATTGTACATCCTTAAATCGGTGTTGTCCATAAATTCGGATGCAATAATATATCACAGGTAAGTTGTGTTAGTTAATGTCCGTTAGACTTTTAAACTACGCCTCCAACCGCTTAAGGTGTCGACGGAAATTATTGTTTTATTGAACAATTTACTAAAAAATTAAGTGTTATATCAGACATCGAATGAATCGAATTGGGTGATTGCGTAACTGGCTGCGCCGGGTTCTCATTCGTATGATAGGCGAATTTGTTTCTTATAACTTTTTTTTAGTAAGTAGTAAATGTGAAATTTTATCACACTCATCAATACCTACTGGTAAGAAGTTAACGAAGGATTTTCTAATGAGCCCTTAGATAAATTCATTCAGAAATGATTTTAGTGTAACTATTCCAAATTTATGTCTGTATAATTACTGTTTTTAAAGAATGGTCACTGATGATTAATAACATAAAAAATAATAGGTATTTTTATAACAGATTTTAGACTTAAAAGTGAGTTAACATTTTTGAGTGCATGTGTACTTACTAAGTACAGGTATGGATCTTTTTCTCTTTTTTGTGTGACTATATATAACATATGATACAAAAATGTTATTGTTATTTTGAGATGAATGGTAAGTAGCTTTAAATATCAAATAAGTACCTAAATGAAAATCAACAATGAAATCGCGTAACTATCTTACCGCCCTTACTAGTCGTTCTAGTATCTAGTGTTAGTTTCTCGAATCTTCCGTTTTGTTCAATGTTAACTCTTTATACTTAAATGTTTCTATAAAAAATGTTTTCCTTTTTAAAAGTTTAAAATAATTTATTAAAATTTAAAAACGCCATAACCATGATTGCATTAATTTGTTGGATTTGTACATGTATTATGAATTTTACGGCTTTAAAAATATAATCTTAAATAATGAAAAAAAACTTCCTTAAAAAACTCCTAACATGTAACATACATAATGTGATTAATCACTACATAGTATAAAACAAAGTCGCTTTTTCTGTCCCTATGTCCCTTTGTATGCTTAGATCTTTAAAACTACGCAACGGATTTTAATGCGGTTTTCACTAATGGGTAGAGTGGTTCTCGAGGAAGGTTTAAGTACATAATTTACTAAGTTACGCGGGCGAAGTCGCGGGCAGCAGCTTTAATTTTATTAACACGTAACGTAATTTTATAAACTATAACTAACATGTGGTGCCATCTGTTAACAGACTTTTTCCATTATTCGAAGTGAGATTAGATGAATTAGAGTACTACATTGCTTCAAACAGAATTCCCTAGATGGCGTTGTAAATTTTGCATACACGTTGTCTGGGACTCCAAAAAGGACATAGGGTACCTTTCATCCAGAACGCGGACGAAGTCGCGGGCACCAGCTAGTACATAATATGATCGTGAGATAATAGTCATATGTTGTGTTTCGGTTCGATGCGTGATAGAGATTCTAATGTTCTGTAATCCCCATTATTGTCCCTTATCCTTTATTATGTGCTTTTGCGACGATCATGCCACCTATTAAATATAGACTATTGTCTATATTTAATATTAAAAACACCCTTTGAGAAAAAAAAAACGGGCAAGCCGTTTGGAGGCAGTAACCACCCCCTCAAAGAAGATCACAGTGGATAACAACAATGTTGTTTTCCTTATGTTGTAATCCTTATCCCTCCTAACCCTAAATCTATTTAATCATAATAAGGTCGGCAGCGCACTTGTTATATAATAGGTGACGTAGATACTTCAGCCTCAGGAACGGCAGCTTACCTGCCGTTACATAAAAGAGATCTTATGTTTTTTGGAGAACTAGCTGGTGCCCGCGACTTAGTCCGCGTTCTGGATAAAAGGTAGTCTATGTCATTTCTGGTGTCCCAGACAACGTGTATGCAAAATTTCGTGGTGAGCGGTTCAGTAGTTTTTACGGGAAAGAGTTACAAACATCCATACATCCGTCCATCCATACATCCATACAAACTTTCGCATTTATAATATTAGTACGGATTAAGACAATTATTATTTTGTATTTTCCAAAAATCGTAAGATCTTAAGAGCATCTAAGTCTGAGCGAAAAATGCTAGCATTTCATTTAGGCATCATAATGCAAATGAATCTGTATAAGTATTAAAACTAGGAATATAAAACAATCTCAAAGGCTTCCCGTCGAATCTAGGCTAAAGTTAATTGCCTCTCGTAGGAATGAACGCTCGGTTTAATAATCGCCAGGTTTAACATATTTTAATCGAGATTACCTATGCTCACTACTATGTTTCCGAACTTTACTTAGCAACTCAGTTTTTAGTCTATTAAACCGTGGTGGTACCACGTTACATTTAATATCACATAAGTTAAAATGTATAAGTACACAAGTACGGGGAATATGTTAAACCAATGACAAGGTGCCAATACTAAATATAACAAATTGTGCAGATGGCTATGAGAATCAAATATTCTTGACCATTAAGTATTTGTCAAATATCAAAAAGCTACCTACGCGAAGCATCAGATCCAGGCAATAAAATAAGACATAAATTAGGAGATCAGTTTCAATTGGAATAGTAAAAATAAAACTGGTTTGGAAAATCCTATGTAAAAATGGAATTGTTCATCTTATCACCAATTTTCTATATTCCATAATATAATATAAGGCATTGCATTTAATATATTGTATACGAAATAAAAAATAAAACCAAGTTAGCAAGGTACCATAAGCAAAAGATAAAATACCAAGTCAGTAAAGTTAACAAATTCAAGCCGCCACCTCCGCCCACACCACACCTCGCCCATAAACGTTTTAAAGTCAGTGATATATGTCATTAATTAATCCGACTCAACCCGTTAGGGAAAACATTTAAAAAATCTGAATGATGATTTTAAATTTCCATGTAAATATTTCCAATAAGATCTTCGGACCAATTTTGGCTATGAGCTTGAAACAGTCCTCTCTATTAGTGTGAGTGTTTATTAATATGAAAAGAGGTATCTGCAAGTGTTCGTGGCTTATTTTAAATTGGAATATTTTCCTTTATTTTCATTTAAATTGCATAGGTGAAAACATTAAACTCTTTTTGTCATTGCAAAAAAGGTTTATGAAAGAAATGGTTTCAATTTGTGTAAGTGTGAAGCTGTAATTAAAGATGGCGCCTCTGATTAAGGTGGATTTATATCATTAGCTATCATTAGAGGTGGACTCATATCGATTAGATCGCTTAGATTACCTACTCATAATACTCATATCATTAGACTAGTATACAGTGGACTGTGTTTACCCTCTAGTAGCAGTAGTCCGGTTGTTAGTCCGGTTGACCGAACTAGTGCAACTACCTATAATAGTTTTCCTATAGTTTAACCAACTATTAGGAACATATATACAGATACACCGGTCAAACTTAAAACATCCCTCTTTTGCGTAGGGTGTTAAAAATCAGTAGGTACGAGAATCTCGCATATAAATAAATCTGATCAATTAACGATAATTAACCATTTAACAGTAATTCATACTGATAATAATTAATTCACAACGAATCGTTTGCAGTTTAATGATTTATAATATGTTAATGACTGCGTGCATTGCTCGTTGCTTAATATGTTTCGGTTTTCAACTGATTTTCAGGCGAGAGGCGAGCTCTACTGTAACATAAATTCTGACTATCGCTTGCTCCCTAGGATGTTATCCGGTACTGCAAATATTTCTCCCTCGTCATAAAATTACGCAGATCTTGAGTTTATCTGGTTAATTTATTACTCCTATTTCTTATTTTTCATGTTTAAATGAGTTTCTTAAATTTATATACAGACTAATATAAACTCTGTCAGATAAGACTTTCTTTATGTTGATTTAGCTACTCACCCCCAGCTTCACATGGATACATTTCTCTTCTGAAAATTACATACATACTCAAACTTTCCTCGTTTATCCTTCTATCCATTAGTGAAAACCGTATTAAAATGCGTTGCGTGGTGTATAAGTAGTATCGGCGAAATGGTTGCAAAATATTGTTTTTTTTTTTACTTACATAAAAAATAAATAGCACAGACATAAATAGGCTTGATGATATAGGTATATAAACTTTAATGATGGTAAACCGTAACTGATGGTGAAAATCCGTTGCGTGCGGATATACGGACAGAGAACTGCCGAAAGCGACTTCATACTATTAGTTATGAGTAGCTATTATTTTCTGCAAATAAGTTTTTAAATTTTGTGTTAAAACGACATAATATTATTGGGGTCGAAACGTAAAAAAAAAAACTTTTCTACCTCACTACCTTACGACTATGCGTCCCTCGAGGTCGATTCAGTAGTCAGCAACATTTTAGTGGTTCAAGGCTTTCGTTTAATCTGGTCCCGGAGCGAATTTGCTACAAAGCGCCTCATTCTCATAGCAATCTTTACTTGAACAGTATTTTGACGACGTCTACTCTCTTTGCTGTTATTATGATTGTTTTCATGAAAGTATTATGTTATCAATGATATTTGCTAAAATTTAGAAATTATTGCTTGCGGTCCCGGTTACGCCATCTGTCGGTGACCTTTTCAAAACTTGTTATACACAGGTTGATATTAACATGTAGTCACATGAAGAAAATATAAAAAAACATATATGTAAGTAGAATTCGTCAGCATAAATGTCTTCTTCATTAAAAAATAAACATATCTATGAAATAATGAAGTATCTACTTAGCCGTTTTTAGGGTTTATGCACATTTGATTAATCGAGTAATCGAATGGCTTTAAAACACAAAAATCGAAAAAAAAAAAGCACAGCAAATTTCAAACGTGCATCGAAGAAATGTTCAAATCCCATAATTGGGAACCCACTGATGAATATTTCGTTCCACCAACTAAGTAATTCCTACTAAGCACCCATTTTAATTCGGTTTTCATAAATGGAAAACGGGACACTCGTAAGCGGGGATGATTAATATAATATGTAGGTACATATATAAAATTGCACCCTGGGCGAAGCCGGGATCGGGTCGCTAGTAATTTATATTATACTAGCTGGCGCCCGCAACTTCGTCCGCATGATAAAAGTAGCCTACCCTGTGTCCCGTACGTCTAAAATTTAGACTCATGTTACCAAGTTTCCTGAAAGTTATGGAGGAACATATATACATACATACATACATACATACAATACTACACTTACAGATTTATTATTACTTAGTATTGATTGATAAATAATAGGTTTAGAAATGAACAGTCGTCATTTTTGTGTAGAAAGGGTTCCCAAGTGCTTTTCTGGCTCGACACTACAAAAACACTCTGCTTAGAGATAATTCCAACTTTAACCACGTTAAAGTTGGGGTGCGGATGTTAATTTCGCCTAGTGTTGCCATTTTCGTTGCTGGCGTCGGCAGCTGGTGTTTAAAACCGAAGCGCAATAATTTTAAGTTAAAACAATTTCTGAATTTCATGGTATCAACAAACTTCACATTGTATTGTAGTTAATGTTCTGCAGGTAAGAAAAAGCTTCGCGGTGGTCACGTGACTTGTCGACTGTAAATATCAACATATTTAAGTAAAAAATATAAAGGCTCCGTTTATAGGCTCCTAAAAATATCCAGATCCAGATCTAGCAAGTGTTCATTATTAAATTTACCGGAGCGATGCAAAAAGGTATTGCCAGGTATTGCCAGGCCTGCCTCAGGGTTCGCATCTGGCTCCCCTATTTTTCAACCTATTCATTAATGACATTGTTGATGTTTTTGATCAGTCCAACTTTCTACTATACGCTGATGACATGAAGATTTTCAGAAAAATTAAAACATTATCCGATTGCATGGCCCTACAAGAGGATCTCGATAAATTTATAAGTTACTGTAAAATTAACTACTTGGACCTTAATATTAAGAAATGTAATGTAATTTCTTTCTCTAGAAACCCTAATCATCTTAAATATGAGTACAATTTCGACCATGTCACTTTAACGCGTGTTTTAGTTACGAGAGACTTGGGTATACTACTGGATAGTAGATTGACATTTGACGAGCATCTTGACTATATAATATCCAAAGCCAACCGCATGCTTGGATTTGTTCTTAGAGTCAGCAAGGATTTCAAAGCCAGTTCAACCCTCTCTCTCTTATTCGACTCCTACGTCAGACCTCTACTCGAGTACGGGTCTATTGTTTGGAACCCACAATATAAAACTCAAATTAAGAAGTTGGATAGGGTATTCAGCTTGTATTTGAAACATCTTCATTATAGATTTGACAATGCACCCTCGTTCGCACCTCTTAGTCATAGACGAATTCTGAGAGATCAACTGTTTTTATATAAGATTTTAAATGATCAAATTGATTCACCGTTTTTATTAAGTAACATTGGTTTGAGTTGCCCTCGAGTGAATTCGCGCCGCAAGTGCTCGTTACATATTCAGTTACATAAAAAGAGATATACTAGTAATAACTTTTTGCATCGATCCTGTAAATTTTATAATGAGCACTTGCAGGACCTAGATATTTTCAGTTGTCCTATAGGAGCGTATAAACGAAGTCTTAAACAGGTCCTCGATAATTTAGTTATGTAGTGTTCTTTTTATAGCAGCCAGTTTATTAGTTTATTTGTTTATTTTGTATGTTGTAGTTATATGTTATTTATTAATTGTCTTCTTTCTTTCTTTTATTTTGTTTGCCTTTTTGTATGTTTTCTCCCAGCTTCAATTCAAAATTTGTTTTAGTAATTTAGTGGAAACTTTGCTGATTTATGTTTTTCTTATGTGTATGTGTAATGTGTATCGAGATATTGTTTGTTTCCCAAATATAATAAAAATAAAAATAAAATAAAATATTTCTTTTTGCAGAACGGATAGGTACAACATTGTGATTGATTAGGAAAAACACTTTCAAAAAAATATTTATGGTTGTAGATGAAGTGAAATGAATACCGATTCCTTTCGTTGTTCCAGTGAATAATTCATATAGGAAGATGTAAAAGATAACCCGAAACACAGAGCGATCTAACATTCGTTATTGCCGATTAAACATCCACCACGAAAATAGCCTCATTTTGGAGTTTACTCAAGAGACCTATTTGTATGGGACCGGACGATATGCGATTAATTACTCGTGTAATAAGGGAACAAGACTTCGAAAATATTCCCTATATATACTTACATGTATTATGTACTAGCGACCCAGTGGCTTCGCACGAATGCAATTTTTTTCTGCAAATTATAAACAAAAACCATCGTTGGGTGGTTTAGAAAAAGTTAGCGGAGACACAGACAAAAAATAACTGCATCTTTACTTTATAATAATATAGATATTCCAGATATTTAAGCTCCGTATTGCTGTTTTTATGCAAGATCTTTGTGATATTGTCCATCAGAGATTTTTTATACATATTTTCGCAATACTTACTTCGGTTATAACCCTAACGTGCTTATTATTTTACTATAATTTTCGTATAAGAACTTATTTTTATTAAAATTATACGCTACTCACTCCGCGCCAGAAACCACTCTAGTCTTGGAACATTACTCATCGCTTCTGCCTTCATGACGCAAATGCAGAATTCAGCAAAACTCTGTCCCGAAGTTTGCCCGACAAGAGGAAGGAGCTTGAATCGAGGTTGACAATTTCTCATCGACTTGTTTTTCATACTGCAACTTCTCCGCAACTAATCTAAGACATACGTTTGTAACATGCTTGACTGTTAGCATTGCATCGGGGAAGCAAGGACACTCCCCATGTCTACTCGTATTCCACGCCTGGGCCTTGAAGTAGGGTAGGGTGTACAAATTTCCCCAATTACTTACTTATCAAAAATAAGTTTTACTATGCTGTTCTTCCCAAGTTATCTTCTCTTTGTGTATAAGGCCCCCTTTTTTTTTTTTTTTTTTTTTTTTTTTTAACGTTGGGAAATCCTCTTGGATACCCGGCAGTGAAGAGGACACTGCGGGGTTATGCCGGATTCCTACCGGCTAAAACCCAACGACTTTCTATCTATCGCGGCCGTTGATGGGCGGGGTCGTGGGGACGTTGTTACACGACTTCGCGGTGCACCGCCACGTGTGTATAAGGCCCTACTGTTTCCATGATATCCATATTGTATATATTTATTAAAATTATTATATATGTTAGATATCTTTGTTGAAAATATAATTATTATGACCTGTGTAGATATGTGTTATGTTATTTTGAATGTTTTATTTAAAACTGTAATTTTTCCAGAGTTATTAGTCAACTCGCCATATTGTCACGAATGAAAAATGGCGTCTAAAACCTTAGAAATAATTTTAGTAGTTCTAATAATTGAATATATGCTAACAAAAGATCAAATGTGAGTGAGGTTCATTTTTGATCCTTTTCCATAAATTACACAGTCCCTAAGAATAGGTTGTAATTTAAATTAATGGAAATTATAAATAAAGGCATTTGCCTTTTATTGATGTCGTAAATTTATGTGACTATTGTAAATAACCAGATAGTTCAAATATTTTTTTTAATAATTCCAGATGAAAACAACACAGATTTAAACTTACTAAACTCAAGAATGTTTTTAATATTGAAGAAACGTTTCAACATAGTACCAATTTACCTCTTAACTTTTGCTCGCCTTAAACTTTTCCTCCGATGTTTCTTTAGAGCGTCGTAATGTGGTATTTATCTGGTAAAAGCGCCCCAAGAGATCATAATTTAGTCAGAATCCCCAGCAACCGGAGACGTAAAGCGATCGTTTGTACCCCACTCACACCGGGTTGTCTCTTCAAATTGTTTTAATACAACGCAAAATGTTTCAGAAACACTACCGCTTCAGCGTTTCCACACAATTTCCTAATAATACTGCGGACTTTAGTTACGAGGGCAGAAGTAAAATGTCTTCGAACTAAGATAATTTGTGTTTAACTCGAGTTATTACGTTAACTGTAAGTTACAACAAGATAAAAAACCTCGTATAGAGTAATATAATAGGAAGGTTTGTATAAATAACTTGCAGAAAAATATTGCATATGAAACATGGGGGTGGGCCGCTGCGGTTACGAATATTCTGATTCTGAAAAATGACTAAAACAGTAATACAAAGCTTATATCTCACAATTCTGCTAAATCTGTTAAAACATTACGCTTTCATTGTTGCTTTCAGTGCTTTTAACTAAATTATCTTAGTTTTGTCGTGTTACTAGCGAGTGAAATTTGCATATATAATTGAGATGTTAAAGTTTTATATTGAGATGTTGCATAACTATATAATATATTAAAGTTTTGGCTTTTCTTTGGGTCACTTTGAATGTAAATAAATGAAATCAAATTTAGTATGCATAATACAACTGTTTCTGCTCTACACCGACCTTTTTCATTGTTTACTATGTACGAGTATATACTTATTTAGATTGTATTAATCATTAAATATATATTATTATTTAAAAAAAAAAGTATATACAAATATAATAATATTTTATATGACTTTTTGAATTCACTGACCACGAGGGTCAGAGAAGCGACACCGGACTTGAGGGTGGATAAGCGTCTAAAGGCGCTCAGCCTGAAGGCTAATTAAAATTAAGTGGGGTAACTTAGCCAGAGGGATCCCTCGTCGGTTTGTTCGCGTGAGAAAGGGCCCTCTCGATCTAACGGCGTACAAAAGAAATTGTTGTAAAAAATGTTGCTTAACAAATTATCTAGCATATAAAGTTTATTACATAACTATTTAAAGTAAGCAGTGAGTTGTAAAACTATGACTATATTGTATTAGCAAAGTTACCGTCGTCTATACCACAAATAACTGTGGATAGGAGGGAATATAGATATAGGGGATAGGGGAAGGGGTGACTACTATTTGTCTTATTAAAGCCCAGTAGGTACTATCTTAAACAAGTATTTTAGCGTTGTTGATTTGTAACGTTAATTTTGATTCTTTACTGTTGAAATTAATCCTAAGTAAGTTTATTTTAAGTAAATCTGTTAAGTATGTGTAACTTAATTTTATCCGAGCCGAAAAAAAGTATAAATTCACAATTAAAATTAAATTGAACACGAATTACCTTCTTTAAATTTAAGTCTAAATTACACCCATAAATACACAGACTAACCATAAATATGACAGCTTTGAAGTAACGACGAAAAAATCTTCTCCAATATAGAATGATTTATGTATAGGTACTTATAAACCTTTTATAAACCTAATATACTCATAGCGAATGAAGTGTCTTAATTTCGTCGATACAAAACGACATTATGTTCTAAATGAAGAATGGTAAGAGGTGTATAGCGGCGTAACAATGAACAGGACGAGCTCAGACAAAAGGACTCGAGAAGGTCACAACGCCTTTGTGAGATTAATGACTGAAACTTTGACTCCGATACAATCTTTCAACAAACTTCGCTTAAAGTTACATCATTATTTAGAAAAAAAATTGATTATGAATAAATATCCCTAAAATTAATCAGTTTGATAAAGAAACTATGTCAGATTATCTACGTCATTTTTTTTTACAAACAGTTTCTGCTCTGTTGGATGGAAACGTTCACGAAAAATATAGTTTGCTTACAATAAATATATCAGAGGCTTTTTCGATTTTAGTATTCTCATTGCAATAACATTTTTGTTTTGTTATTGTATTTTTAGTATTTTCGCAAATTGTTTGTAACATTGATGGTTTGTAATGAGTATGTTTTTATTTAAAATAATTTTATTTTATTTTATTTAAAATAATATTTAAAATATAAAATGTGAAAGTTGATTGATATTTGCGAATTATAAAAAAAATGTATTCATCTATTTACGGGAATTATTGATGAGTAGTGACGCTAGTAGGTATATATTAGTATGGTGATGCATTACTGCATGGTATAGAAAAAAAATAATTAAATTAAACTCTTGAGGTCGTGGGTGACGTTGACCAAGAGTTTTAGCTAAATGTCAAAAATTTTAATAAACCTTGATCTAGATAATCGACACCAAAGATAATAAAAATTTTACATCATCATTTCTAAATTTTGCTCTTTTCGGCCTTATCTTTTCAGCACTTTTTAGCACCAACTCTGAAACAACAGTTTTTTGCCAACGTGTGCCTACGCAGGTTCTAAATTAACTACGTTAAGGCTCTGAGATGAGTAAATTTACCATAAAGATAACAGCTTGCTAAAGCCGAGAACAATTGATTCTCTAGAATCAAGTTTGTTCTTTGTTAGTTAGTTTATTTTACGACACAAATTAAGTTGATCGTGAATAAGCTCACTCAAACAAAGTTTAGACACCTCCGACCGCAATTGAGGTTAACTGGAATTTACTTTGAAATACCTATAGCCTTTCCTATTATGATGTACAAATTTTTGGGTTTAGATAGAAAAATGTAGGCATTATGAATTTTCTACCGTTCAAAATAAAAATTAAGGAAGCACTCAGATATAAATTCAATTCTAATCTGTATTCCGCTGCAGCCTTGTTAAGTAAGTGCATGGGAAACCCTTAAGATTTGATTGGAGTCCCTTATAATAAAGAGTTGTTAATAATCTACTATGGTATAAAATACTTCCATCATATTGTGGTATAATCTAGATTAAATAGTTATTATAAGATAAATAATATGAATTACATTGACATAATTGTGCCTCGTCGGCTGTTTTTATACCTATTTCCATTTTAGGTCAATTTTCAACTGACTTTCGCAATGGCTAGGACAATATTTTTCCAAATATGTTTGCTGAATCGTCAATGTAATTAGCACTATAGATTTTTCTACGTTAGATACACTGATCGTGAACTATAACAGTTATCAAAAAAGCATAATTACTTATGGTCTTACTCGAAGTATGTATGCTTTTATGTATGTACAAGAGAGCCTCCCGTTGTCAAGTTTTTGACTTCAAGCCACAATTTGATTTTCTAAAAGCATTGTAGCAATATTGAACTTATTTTCTCAATGCTGTGGATGACCTGAAATCAATAAAGATTGCAAATGGCTAAGAGCAAGTCAAAGAACTCTTGTCAAGATACTTTTGTTTGAAGGTTTTACTAATATTGATCTCGTTGTTTCTCTTCCAAGGTCGAGGTCGACAATACTGTTAGGCTAAAGTGGACTTTTTTAAAAATGGTCTGAAGTGATACCGATCAACCGTCACTCAAGCATTTATTATCGAGTGGGTCTCTCGATTTGGTTGTCCGAGATGCATTAGGACTGATAGGGGTATACGTTATAGTATACCCCTATCAGTCCAGTTTGGTGTATAGCAAGGTCATCTTATGAAGCTGAAGATGTTACTGTATATGCGCAATATATAATTAAAATAAATACGTATAACAAGAGAAAGAATTAGTTAAGAACCAAGTGAGTATCATCGCATGCGATAAATTAAGACTCGGGTATACGAAAATAACTGGGTAACAAAAAGAGCGAAATGTAATTTACCGTTATATCCTTATCTCTGTAGATGTTACGTTTTCTTTTTACATCCCTTTCGTAATTATCTAAAGGGCACAGATTTTTGATAATAAAATCATCATGTTAGAAACGTATATGTATTAAGATTCCAGATTCCGATTCCGATTAAAAATTAAACTAGGGAATTATTTTATATATTAAATATAGCTTATGGTATTGTGTCCAAATATAAGTTACTTATGTAACATTATCACCCTAATTTAATAAGACTGTTTATTATTAACACTTCTTTAACATAGTAAATTTATCGTTCATTTACTTGTATGAAAAAATCACTAATTGTCGAATTCTATTCCTATGGGGCAGGTAATTTTTTTTTTTTAAAGTAATGTAGGTATTTTATTAATCGTTTCTTTCGAGACCGCGTTGATAAATAGTAGCTACATATTATTTTCAATACTTAGTGATTGACATATAAAACCAATGCCAAAGGATAAAAATAATCAAAATCTCTTGAGGCTTGAGGACAAACAAAATTTATATGAATACAGTAGTACTGTTATCTATTAATTCAATAGATTTACTTTGTATTCCAAAATGATTTCGAGAAATCCATAGCTTCAGATAAGATTGAATAAAAGACGTTTCGTTTAAGCAAATTCTATCAATCAACTTGAAGTTCGTTTCTCGACGACCACCCGACCATGAACATCATTCTTTGATCTACGCGGAAAAGGTATCCAGAAATTCAACAGGACAAAAAGTTGAAGCAACGTTAGTCAAACAATCCCGTATATCTGATAAAAACGCTTCGTATATTAAACCTATTATTTGTTTTTTATGTGACCTCCCTCTGTGTACCTACTGTCTAAATAATTTTTGGCCTAATTAATGACCAGTTAGTCTATAATAAGCTGAAAGACTTTATCTTTTAAAAAGGCGACCTGGTTTTGTGTGTTATAATATAGTCATAGGTTATAATATTCGTATCTCAAGACAAATCTTTTGCTTCTGGACAAAATTTCTTTAAATTCTTTGACTGCTTTGATCGCCTTTAGTACAAATATTGCCTGATTTTTCTATATTGTAATCTGAGGATAAAAATCTTAAATATCTGCTTAAAATGTTATACATATCTCGTCCTACTTCTGGGGCAAATCTCTTCGCAATGTGAGGTGGTAGGTATGGTTAATAATCATAAAGGCAATAATGCGTATTGGCTGGTCCTAGGGCTGGTCCATGTCTCCGAAGATTGCTAGTATTTTAAGCAAGTTTCTATAGTCTGTGGTATTCATTTAGTATGTGCAATTCCTCTTTGAAACTTAATACTCGTATATAGGCTGACCTGACATACTTAATGTAGATCATGAAAAAACAGACGATGAAAATAAGAGCTGCATTAACTATTATATTTAAAAGAAAAAATACAATACTTATCTCAGTCAAAAATTATCAGTCTCTCGTTAGTCAGACTGGCTCAATTACACTCTTCTGTTTTTATTCTGACTGATGCTTGTATTCGTATTGTTAGAGCGATAATGAAAACAGGTCACATACATACATACATACTTAACGTATCGGTATTTGTTTCTGTATTTGTGAGTGATAGATTGAAGTAGATAATATTATTTTTATAAAGAGTATCATACCAGTTAACTATGTATATACATGTAATAACTATAGAAACTGTCTTTTTTTAATGAAACTAGTGGCATATGAATTACGCACTAAAAGACTTCATTACAATACATAATGATTGTGAATGGTTGATTTATTACTTAGGACCTCTTTCACTAACTACAAGTAAAGTGTTGATTAGTTACTTTAAGAAATAATTTTACCTCTATATTTCTTTATAAATCCATCTTCGATTTTAAATTGATAACATAAACTTTCAACACCCAAGGTACAGATATAACACTAGAAAATATTATTAAATAGAAAAATCACCAAAAAAATCTTATTAAAAGTGATGTTTAAAGTTAAATAAAGTTTTAAAAAACTCACCTCACCATGGATTCACTAGTCATATTCTTTCTTACATCCATATGAATGAATTTCTTTATTTTGAAATCCGTATAAGCAATTGTCTTACTGTTAAATTATGCTAGCATAGTTGCAGTAGCAAACGTGACTTTATTGCTCTTTGGGCACACTCATACTCATACCGCTTACTTCGCCAATATAGAGTGGCTTGCAATTTTCGAAATAACTTTGTGTTTAGTAAGCATCTTCTGTTAAAACATTCAAGTATGCTTGTTGTTGCGTGGTTCAGCTCGTGTATTATTTAAATTAAAATTGTTTTCGGTTATAATAACATAAAAATATAGAAGAACTACAATAAATTTTGAACTTCAAATCATCAAATGTACGCGTCGTTGCCCGGAATGTTATTTGTAATTCAATTAGAAATAGACCCTAGAATTTGGATGGAGTTAAGCACAAGTGGATAGCTTAACGTAATCGCGTTCCTTAAATTATTGTAAGAGTACCGGCCCCTGACTTTTAAACTAAAATCAATTATAAAGACTGCTAACTTCTTTATTTTCGTTTTGTTATTTCTTAGGGATTTTTTTTGGAATTGTTTTAAAGTTTAATAAATTTATATAAAATAAACACACCGAGTTAATAACATTCAAATATAAAGCGTTTATAATATGTGTTACTTATTGTATGTATATGGTTTATTGTTGGTTATTTATTTTTGTATTATTGTATGGGCTAACCTTCGAAAAATATACATAGGTACATAATTACTATTTATTATACATAACTTCTAATAAATTTATTTTTATTAGCAGTTAAAAATTAAAAACTATATTCAGAGAAGAATATAGAGTATTTTTATATTTTATAAATATTTAGGCACAAAAACCATATGCGAACATTTTAGTGAGCCATCACTGTTTAATAATAAAGAAAATTTATTTATAACTGAAATATTATACAAGGGCTGTGTATCTGTAGAAAACAGGCAACCGGAACGCCGACATTCTCATAGGATTTAGATATTGAACGTGGTTATCATCTCATAATGGGGGACCTCAACTCATGTTACTATGTTTTACGGATCTTCTTTAGGCGCGACCGCTATTTACCTTCGCAAGGATTCAAGAGGCTTCCATTAGGTTTGACCCGAGATCTTGTATGGGAAAATGTAATAATGTTCAAGGCTAGTTTTTTCATTTACGTACAATATCCATTTAATATTTACACGCTAATATTATAAATGCGCAAGTTTATGGAAATGTTATAGCGCTTTTGTTCATCATCATCATCATCTCAGCTGGACATCCACTGCTGGACATTCTTTCATAATTTTCGCAGACGAAATCGCGGACATCAGCTAGTCGTTTCATGATATAAAACGATATCAATGTAGTAGGAGAGGTGGCGAATATGTTTATACTAGCTGGTGCTCGCGACTTCGTCCGCGTTCTGGACGAAAGGGACCCTATGTCCTTCCTGGTGTCCCAGGCAACGTGTATGCAAAAATTCATGGTGATCGGTTCAGTAGTTTTTGCGTGAAAGAGTTACAACATACATACAATGCGAAAGTTTGTATGGATGTACATACATCCATACAAACTTTCGCATTTATAATAATATTAAAGTACGGAAGTACGGATAGTACGGATAACCTTTAAACACTTGCAGCGAGCCATTCTAACCTCAAACATTTTGAAGCTCCTCAGGGCATGACAAACTGTGTCAGCATAAATAGGTATAACATGATAGGACAGGGCACCCAGACCTCTCGCGCCATCGCCGATAATGGCTCGATACTCGATATCTTCCGTGACACATGATGACTACACAATAATGACAAGGCCTGCCTGGATAGATTTACAATGTTTTAATGTACCTACCTATCACGGATTTATGACTAGTTTATTAACTGGTCTAACTGGCTTAGTCTGCGTGAGATGATTTCTTTGTATTGCTCTAATTTCTGCTTAGTTTAGAATAAAGAAATTAATGCTAAATTCATTAAAATCGTTATTAATATGAAAAAATATATTCTATTCTAGTTTTTTTGTTACAACTTTTGCAAAGATTATGGCAGAACTACATTACATCATTACATTTCTCTTTCGTTGAGTTGAAATCAAAGATCTAAGCTATTTTCCGTATTAGGTTTCACCAAATTGGTACTCAGGCCGCGGGCACGAAATTAGCGACGGCGGAGCGGGAGCGGGGCGGCGCGACTGCGATGGAATCAACAGTATGACATTCTATGGAGGCGCGCACGAAACGGGCGGGAGCGGCGCGGGGCGATCAAGCGATGCACGGGCGGGGGCCGAGCGGCGGCGACAGGAACAAACATGTTTGATTCTGTCTCTCCCTCGAGTAATTTGTGTTCGATAGTGTTGTATTTTTATTTTATAATATTAATAAATATTAATAATGGAAGTTGATAACGAGGAATTCATCTCCTGTATTTTATCAAAACCGGCATATGGAACAGCAGAAACGTACATCACAAAAACAAGAAGATTATTAATAAGTGTTGGGAAGAAATATACGGTTTCCAACGATTATATGGTTTCCAACGATAACGGATTTCAGCTTGCATCTACTTTTAAATATAATCAAATGTATACTCATTCTCGTGTAGTTGTAAAATTTCTTTGAATGACACCTTAATTCATAATAAAGGATAAAATATTCGCCTAAACTACTTCTCACTTGGTTTATTGGATGAACACCATCTCTTGCTAATAACAATTCAGATCTCATTGCTAATAACAATGGAGACTAAGCTCCAATAGTTCTCTTCGACGTAAACTTATGTTTCTCACAACACTACTCTAGCGCGCCTGACCGCCGCCCGTAGACCGCTAGTTTCGTGCGCAGGCCATCCGCCGCTCGCAAAACGCCCCGCGCCGCCCCGCTCCCGCTCCGCCATCGCTCGGCCGTCGCTAGTTTCGTGCGCGCAGACTTAGTGAGTTAATTTTGCATGTCTAACATTGATTAGTAGTTCAATAAATAATTTGGTAATTCAGAAAACAATTTAGTATATTATCTTTTGAAAAAATATATAGATCACTTATGTAAAAATATAGTTCCTAAACACAAAAAATGTCTGAAAGTAAAAATGGATGTTAGTTATTGAACACAAATGTGATACTGAAATACTTTTGAAGGCTTAAGTCCAAGTTAAGGCTTAAGGCTTAAGTTGAAGGCTTTCATAGCTTTGAATGTAAAATAATTTCATTTAATTGCTGCTGATGCTAAGTGGTTTTTTATTCAAAGTCTTATTGGTGGATGCTTCGAAGAATCATTTTTTATTTTTACTTGATAGTGATTTAGTACATTACAAAGTTCAGTGGACTGTACCAACATTAATACCGATTTAAGTGAAGACAACGATAAATCCACTTGTCGATTGGCGAAGCAAATCTGTTACCATAGACAAAGATTTATTTCCGTAAATCTCTGTTATCCAATCGTGGCAGCTTGGATTTATTTTAAAACAAAGGGTCCGTGAGTTGATATCCGTCACGGAATGTAAACAAGGATTAATATTGGACGAAATGTCCATTCTATATTTACGTATAATAACACATTAGGTATATATTTCTCATGTGAAGTTAATAATTGAATGTCAACAATCATCAATTATTATAAATTTAGTCTTCAGATAGAAAAAAAAAACTAGAGGCCAGTTTATAGAATATTGGATGTCTTTATATTAAACTATTTATTAATCCCGTCTTTATATTAAACTAGCGACCCGCTCCTGGCTTCGCACGAATCATTTTTTTTGAGCAAATTAAATACAAAGTCCTGTCTTGTTTATTGCTCTTTCAAACTCTTTTGTTTCTTGTTTTTTGTTTATTGTTCGTTTCTTTCTCTAAAGAAAGTAGTATTTAAATTCCGTTAGATGAATTAGATGAAGTTAGCGTGCAGAGGCGGACAGCGACTTTATTTAATACTAGCTGTTGCACGCGACTTCGTCCGCGTAACTTTATAAAATATAGCCTATCTTACTCGCTGATAATATAACTTCCCAACAGTGAAAGAATTTTTCAAATCGGTCCAATAATTTCAGAGCCTATACAATGCAAACAAACAAACAAACAAATCTTTATAATATATAATATTAATCTTTATAATATTACTATTATAATATTATAAAATATATAATATTTATAATATTTCTAATTATACTAAATATTGACTACTTTTCTGGAGTTCATTATAGTGTTTCGTTAGTGGCTCACATTTTTCCGCGATCATGAATTGGGCAGCACGTCTGGCAGCAGTAATCACAGGATATAACAGCTTATGTGTAAGAATACGGTCATTTTGTCCTTTAAACGCCTTTGGCTATGGTAACTATCTACAAACTATTCCATTGTCAACACGCCTGCTGTTATAATAATATATAATAATAATAAAGCTTTTTTTATTTCCATAGCCTGTAGCAAATTAGCAAAGTTATTTGCCATAAAAAATAGAACAAAATTCAATACAAAACACAATTTGGTTCACTAATGTTAGTAATTTGCAATTTAAATGAATCATTTACATAAACTTTTGTGTGATTCGCAGATACAAATAAAAACGTTTTAATATCGGAAATGGGATTTTAAAATTGCACACGTGCATCCGATAAAATTTTGGATTATTTTGATGTCCGATTAATTGACTTTTACTTTAATTACTTTTTATTTGTAGAGTCTGATGATGCGCGTGAAAGTAATTAATGAGTCTTCAGGTATATTTTAAAAAGAACCAATTTCTATACTCCGTTAATTTTCATTAAAAAAAAAATTAAAAATTAAAAAAAAATCTACATGATTACTCTATAAATATTAAGATTAAAGATTAAATAATAAATCAGCTCAGTCACTGAACGTTTACTGCTGAACATAAACAATTAGTGGAATTTGTAGAAATACTTAATAGTAGAACTGTTTGGGAACAACCCTTTTCCGATAGGACCGGTCAGAAGCAACTTGGATCCACCGCCGACCCGCTGCCCTTGTCATGTTGTCTTGTGGGTGGACTTCCTACGCTGCGCTTGCCAGTTTGTGACACGTCACCAATAAATTTTATTAAAGTTGTTTGTTTGGCTATAACTTCAATTCACTGGCCATCCAACGATGTTATAAACTAGCTTTATCCGTGCGTTTTTATAAATTACTGCAATATTTTGGCATTTTCCCAATTTTCCCATAAAACTTACCTCGAACGAATATTTAAAAAAAATATCGCCGAATTTATCCAGTCGTTCTCGGGTTTTGATTAAGTTTTATTTATATTGATTTGTAAAAGCTTTAATTGCTACGTTTTAGTATATAATGTGATCTTATATTAAACTAGCTGGTGCCCGCGACTTCGTCCGCGTTCTGGATGAAAGGTACCCTATGTCCTTTCTGGTGTCCCAAACAATGTGTATGCCAAATTTCATGGTGATCGGTTCATTAGTTTTTGCGTGAAAGAGTTACAAACATCCATACACCCATACAAACTTTCGCATTTATAATATTAAGTACGGATTAAATTTGTGTGATGTGTAACATGTAGTGAAAGCTTAGGAAGTGCGTGTTAATTTCATAATAGAGTCGTATGTATATAATTAGCTACTCGTGAGACCAGCCTGAGGCGGTCGTACTACTGTCGCCAGCTTTTCCCCCTCATCCCCCCTTTGTCGCTACGCAAAAGCAAATACTCGCACCCGAGTCTTAAAAACATATAGGTACCTACATAGCTAGGTACATACATTAGCTGTTTACTTTAACTGTAATTTCATATTACAGCGGCCCGTTCTAGGCTTCGCACAGTAATTTTTTTTATAAATCCATACTTACATAATAATAATATTTATTTATTTTGAACATAAGCCCTACAGCAAAATAATATGACCTACAATAGACACATTGTTACTACTTACATTGCCGAAGATTTTAAAATGATGTATAAGTTACTTACTAATTATTAATTCTAAATAATTAGGGAGTAAATTATGTATAAGTTACTTACTAATAATTAATTCTAAACAATGTGAAAGTAACTCTGTATGTCTGTTACCTTTTCACGCTTTAACTAAACCGATCATGATGAAATTTTTCCCCTTGTTCTTCGTACATAACCGAGTTACATAACTAGCTATGTACAAAGAAAAAATATTCTTCGTACAAAACCGGGTAATGTACTAAGAAACTTACCTTCTTTGGACATTACTAGATCATACACGTTATCAAGAAAGGATATAGGGAACATCTAAAATTAAATAAAAAATTTAATGTCTCATATTAACATTAAATGAAAATGAATTAGAAAATTTAAAATTGAATCGGAAATGTTTCGGAAGTATCTACTTTTTATTCAAATCCACGGACATTCTTTACACTTGATTGTCAGAGGGAACCGCCCGTTCAGAATACATAATTGGACTACATTGTATTTGTACGAATAAGCTTTATTAGTACCTACAGCTGACTAATTATACAATTAGTTGAACAATTCATTCACTGGTTAGTAAATATTAATACTGCTAACGAATTAAGCAATAATTTCGCACCTATCGTGAAGCCAATTTGATACCGCATGTCGCAAAATTTGTTATTAAGTACCTTGTAATTTACTTGTCGACAAATAAGTTCTGGAATAAAAAGAAAATAATATTTAATAAATAGTATTTGACTACTATCAAGTGGACCGTAAAATTGCCTGACATTTACTTACATTAAAAAAAAACTTGGTCGAGCTCATGTTAGTCTTTCGGCGTCAGAGTTATTTTCTTAGATCGAGAGTAGGTACTACAAGAAGTTTATAGGTATTATAGGTACCATAAGAAGTTTTATCGCGAGTCCAGTGCTTACAAAATGTCCTAATACATAAAAGTACCTGATATTAATGCTTAAAATTTTCCAATTTCATTATTTAGTTTGATGTTAATATTATGTAGAAAAGTTAATATACTACTAGCCTAGTATACTAATCATACAAAGGTAATAATAAAGTTCTTCATAAAATTAGTAAAATTTTGAAGTAATAATTTATGTAACATAATTGCTTTTAGGCCTTAAAAGTTATCGTAAAACAAAATTGATTGTTATTGAAGAAAGTTGTAATACAATGAACTTCTAATGCAAAACCGAAAGTTGGCAATGATACTTTTGTGAGAGAAAGGCGATAATTTCCAGATTTCGAACGCCAATAAATCAGAGGGGGAGTAGCGATACCATAACACTTACATAACTGAAAACGAATTGGAAATAAGTTGAAATGGAACGAAGGAAAATGTTAATATGTTTCCAGAAAAATACTGGACATTTAAAAGTTGTTATATTTTTCTGTTGATTATGAATAAGAAGCCCCTTATCCTTATTTCTTCTATGGTCGCTGCAGCGCACTTGCAGCACTTATAGTGACGGCAACCACCTACCATCAAGTCTATCTATCTGTCGTGACATTGACACAATAAAAGCTTAAATTTTCTATTTGACACAATATTTCGATACGTCCTACTCACCATGTCAAAATTAATTTTTTAAAATATTTTTTTTTAAAAGTGAGAAGTGGATCAGGCTTAGGATAAAATTTTTATCATTATAATTGTCGACTTAGGCTTTTTTCATTGAGCACATTTTTCATTCAGACACTTACACATTCTTGAGATCATCAGTCCAGTTATCAGGTGGTCATAATTATAGCTTATATGTATAATCTTCATAATTGAATCTTGCATCATCCTCAGTGCACTTGTATCTTAGGCTGAAATCACTAGGTGGCGTGACGGTAGCCATCTACCATCAAATAAGTGAAGTTATAACATCAATTATATGATCAAATAAGAAAAAAATTGTAATAATACACCTACAAAAATTGAACATATACATGGTTTCTTTCATATGGATTGTCTTGGTAAATTTACATACATATTGTTTTGAGCTTTGACATTACAGAACAAACTCACAAGTTGAATTCAAGTCGCGTTTAGTTTTAGAGTTGGCATAGACTATGTCAGCATGTGTCCCGATATCAAAGAACTTAGCAAATGATAGCATTTGTTGTTTGATACCAAACGGTTGTTTGTGACATACTACGTTTAAATAAATGTTCATTTTAAATAGTATGAAATATATAGTCTATCGAAATATTATGTCGGCTGAGGTCTTTTAAACTGTAAACCATGTAATGCTTCTGATGTGGTATTACTATAATACCTACGTTTTAGTCATCAGCCCGTAAAGGTGCGTCTAAATTAAATAAGATGTTATATAACAGTGTTGTATAACATGTTAACATTATTTTACATGTATAACATTGCAATATAGAGCAAGACAGTATTCATTGAATTAAATGTGCAACATAATACTATTATCTAACATATAATATAATTGCCTGTTACATCATGAGTAAATGTGATGACGTGACTCACGCGTAATGTTGTTATATAACTTTGTTTTAACTTTTTATTAACACAAATCGTTCACACACAATTTTTTTTAAAACATGTGTTAACTGTGGTTTACAGTCAATGTTTAGTCATATTTTGTTGTACAGTCTTGATTCATCTTAAATGTTCACTGTTGGACCTAGGTCTTTTTCATTGAGCGTTACAACACTTACAATTAGTCTTCCTTTCTCCGTATCCGTGGGCTTTGAGACGCTCGTAGGAGCTCACTCCAACGAAAATGTGATACATACTTACAATCATAAAGTATAAATTATAAAGTATTATAAAGTACAAATAAGATTTTTATTTAAATTGTGTATTATTGAGTTATTGCTCGTCATATAACTGCACTTGTCCTAACATTTAGGTACTGAAGTGATAAAAAAAGTCCTACATATATAATCGTATAAGCGCCAATATCGATCAAATATGAAAAGATGTCGATTCCATCGATAACATCGTTACGTTGCCTACCCATGGAGAAAATAATTGGAAATAGAGCGAATGCGGTGTATGGTAGGTAAAATCTCGAAAGTAAGGGGAGAAAGCTTTAACGTTCGCTACCGACGCATAAAAACCATAACCATAATGTTATTTTTTCTGAGTTAGAGAGTTTTTGTAGTGCCAGTAGCTCTATGGTGGCGCACTTTATGATTCATCAAAATTATAAGAGCTTCCTGGTACTTAAAGGCTGCCTTCTATCGGGAATCAAAACGGTTTACCGCAAGAGGATACGTTCTAGTGGCTTTCAAAGGGTAAATGAGTAGAGTAAGGTGGGGTCATAGAGTTTATAATGCAGAATACCTAATGCTTTATTTGACATTTGATTATCCTACTTACTTTGATTATGTTTGTGTGCGGAAATTTGTGTGATAGATGTGTGGACATTGACAGGTGACAAGGCCAGCTCAGCGAGGACCGGGGACTGATGTTGGAATCCGGGGGGGGTTTAGTGGGAATTCGAAGTGATAAGTCACTTTATCGGGCGAGAGATAGTGCGTAAACGTCATTTCCCCTCCTCAAAAAAAGGCGTTAGATCAGGTATTTTTTTTTTCTTTTCAATGCGGACGAAGTTGCGGGCACCGAGATAGTATTATAAAATTTTATCTGTCTTTTTTTAAAGGATACGAAATAAAAAAAAGAACTGAACATTTGTCACTCATATTTGTTCTACAATCAGCGATTGTTTGTTCATCGCCGCGAGAATAGCAAATATGACAAAACCGTAAGGTACCGTTTCTTAACTTCAACAAGGAAAAAGTATAAGTTTACGAGTATTTATATAGGGTTTCTTATTAAATTTGTAACCTGTAGTACTAGATGGTGTAGCATCGTATTTAAATGCTAAAATTGTGATCTCGTCTTTAAAAATAGGTTTACTTAAAGCGGTTGAACTCTAAGTTAGAAATCAAATAAAACTTTTGTTACTTTCGTTGTCGAAACCCTCTGAGCTCAGGTGTTACCGAATTTTAAAGGTTTGCTAGCCGCAGGGGACCCTAACGTGTATTTAGCTGGTAATGTTCAAGCATTCTGAGCACATAGCCTCAGGCCCAGGATTTATACCTGTTTAATTTGTTTGTTTAATGTATTTTGGATTAGTTACTATTTATTAAAAATTGCCTTTTACTATTAAAATAAACTTTGATTGTCTATTAAAAACGCAATAAAGAGCAACTAAAGAGAATTAAAGGGAAGAATCTTCCTTAATACTGCCTTTTTAGTATTAGTACCTACGTAATGCCTTTAGGCTGAAACTATAAAATCAGTTTTATTATGTGTGTAATAATAAAATTAGCGTATGACTTTCTTGACTATTAAAAACGCCCTTAAATTTTTATCCTGTGCACATAATACTCATATGCGTATAAAGGGACGATGTAAATGAACTGATTAATTGCTCACGTTTAGATAATGTTTAATGAGGGTACATAAAATAAACTGTCGTCCGTTCAAGCACCACAGTACACATAAATCATGTTTTAATGGGGCTTATTCAGTCTGTGGACCTGTTTACTTATGGTGTCATGTTTTTGATTGATTCAACTTGAATCTCGATCGAAATGCTAATATTATTGAACATTCGATTCTGTTGTAAATTTCGATCTCTTATTACTTTCTATATATTTTGTCATATTATACTGTTTATATAATATAACAAGGACAGTTTATGGCTTACTCAGAGGTGGTGATCTTTTTCGATATCTTAACACTACACTAACCTTCAATGTTGATGACTAAAAATATGTGTATGAAAAGTAAGATAAAGATTAATGCTCTCGGATCAAAACATCAACACACGTGTAGTTGTTTCACCGTACTCAGCTTCACTGGTCTTTAGTGGTTATGGCTGCCAGACAGGTTTACCAATTAATCATTGAGGAACGCAAGTGACCCTGTCCCTTGGTAGGTAAAACGAGCGAACCTCTCAGTAATAGTATTTGCTCTTAGTAATAGTAATTAAGAAATTTTATTAAATATTAGTTACAATTGGTAAATGTAATAAAATTAAAATAAATATAATGGTTATTTTAATTTCAGAATGTTATAATGTTTAGTAAATTTACAAATAAATATACACATTTTGTTAGTGACTATAATATCTAAGTACGGTGAAATAATTTTTCCTTTTAAAACTTTTGCGAGACATATCGAAAACGAAAAATAAGAGGAAAAACAGGAGTGTTATTTTAGAGAACTAAGTCAACTCGCTTGACTGGGGACGGATAAAGTTTGCGGAAGGCCCCGAAGGAAATATTCTTCAAAATATTTGCTCCGTCACGAAATGCTACCGTTTCAAATTTGTTTTTATGTCATGTAGATTATTAAATATGTGTGAATGCAATAATACGAGTAATATAACATAACATAATAATATATAACATTGCGTTATATAACGTTGCGTTAAAACTATCGTCTGTCGAATACATAAAATAGGAGAGATGTATGTCAGATTTCAATATATATTTCGAGAACTCAGGTGTACGATCAAAACTTAAATAAGTTTATATTACACCTAAACTAATTATATTTTATTGGTGTAAATAAAAAAAATACTTACACTACTCTTCTGGAATCTATTTAAATTAGATTTTTATTATTGATATATAAAATTCAATATCTATTATAGTTGGTTACTTTGTTATTCGGTTTTATTTATACAGCAAAAAAAAAAATGGGAGCACGATTTAGAAATTGGGTTGATATCCGAACAAGTGCGTAAGGCTATTTTTTAACGTCGCTCGGTCAGACAGCGGAGCCATGTCTACGCAAAGGGAAAACCGTGAAAAATGTTTGAATCGAACAAGCAGCGGAAGTGTTCCGAGAAAGACTCACTTCTCGACCCATATATTTTACAAACTCCATTATCTCTTCTTCTCGTGCTATACGGAGTCAATTTATTGAGTTGTCCTATTTATTACATAATATTACATTAGGAAGCTGAGTGTAAACAAACTATTCGCTTTATTTATGCCCGTTTCAGATTTATTGCTTTAACAAATATTAATAGTTATCTATATATACACTGGTTCGCGATTTCATCCGAGTTTATTCTTAGGTGTTAATTTTTATTTATTATGTTTTTTTTTCTGAATGAATGGTACTAAATATAAATAATAGGTCTTTTTCTGATCGGTTGAGTAGTTAAGGCGTGAAAGCGTAACAAACATACAAACAAACAAACAAACAAACTCACTTTTGCATTTTAAATATTAGTATTTACATCATTCGATTTAATAATTTTTATTAAATCGATATTCTATATGACATACACTAAAACGATAATGTAACATATTTTTTTAATGAATTGGATATTCGCTTGAATAAAGAAATAAACTGTCCTGAATAAATACTTCATTAATGAAGTAAAATAATTAAAATATTTAGTACTTGTTATATGTTGGTCATTTGATAGTAGCGACCTACGAATAAATAATACTTGTAGCGACTACATTTTGCCACACTAATAAGACTAGTGGGGTTGTTAGTGCATTGCCAACTTTAGTATAATATTGTGCAATATACCAAATAATAAGTATAGACTCTATACTACAGAGTAATGGGATCTCGCATCCCATTACTCTGTAGTATAGAGTCTATACTTACAGAAGTATCAATTATCTAATTTTATCTATCATAGTTCGCATATCGTTAGTAGTATTACATACTTACACTTATTGTTACATTGTATATGAAAATTAATATATTTAAAATTGTATTTACTGGTTGCTCATTTGTTCTTATTTGTTTTTATTTGTTTATTTTATTGTAGATTGCCATTATTTATTATTTAATTGTAACATTATGGACTTGGACGGGCGTCCGTGAAGCCAAGTATGAGGTTCCCAGCGGAAGATCAGCGCTGTGTGTGACTCGTTACACACACAGCATATGCTGAGTTGGGTGCCTATTTGGGTCAATGCACTGGTGCATGCACTGGCAAATATGACAGTATGGCAAGTATTGCCAATATAATTAACTTTGTTCTGTTTTCTCTTGTTCTTGTGTGCATGTGCTATTTTTATTGGCTCAATAAAATTTCTTTTCTTTCTTTCTTTCTTTCTTTCCTTACTCAAGCACCGAAGCGTTGATGTATTCGCCAACTTTCTTGTTTTGAGTACTTTTGTAGTAACTCATACATGTTGTTCTGTCACATCACATGTATTTCTGTAAGAGTTCGATCGGTCAATCGATTGTCCAATTTGATGTCCCCGTGCCACAACTTCAATGTTCAATAATCTAAGTAATAATGTTTAAGTTCATTAAATCAGATATGAAGTACCAAACACAGATGTAAGTAGTAATAGAATGCGATTACGTGATAATAGGTGCCACAAATGTAGTTTGTACGAGTTCGTGATTAAACGGATTCGTGTTGGATAAGTGCCATAATGACACAGGACTGAAATGTTTTCGTACAATGATTGTTCAATCGTTTAATTCGAGCGACAATTGAGACTTGAGTCACGTTATGCAATGCTAGCGCGTTGTAATTCCATGTCTACTGTGTACAGTATACTTACAAAACAGACGTGCTGAATGGTACGAAGTTGGTTGACTAGAAAATTTTCTTCGAGTTCAAAAGAGGTGCACTAAGAAAATTAAAAACAAAAGTACACTCTATAAAGCTTAACACACACTGATCGAACAAAATAAAATAAATATTTTATTTTAAAATGGGGTTTTGAAGGTCAGTGACGTCGCAATATGGCGTTTTCCTGGTCCCATTATTGTAATCGCTTAATATTCGTACTTAGTTTCCGTCTTAACCGCGTGACGGGCCTCGAGATTTTAACATTTGTGAAACCGCGGCGCGCGGCTAGTCAAAGGATAATTTGAGTAAAACCTCCACGGTGAACATGCCCTTTGACATACATTATTCCGATTTATACAAGCAAACGCTCGGGGCTCAATTTCCATAAGGCTTTCATAAAATTCTGCACGAAGTCCGTAACAAACATCGTGGCGTCAGTTAGTACGTCGGTGTCCCACGGGTCTACCGCGGTAAAATGGGACGCCTCATAGAAATGTGAAATAGATACAACCTTGCTCCGACAATAGTGATTTATTTTGATGGATGCTCCATTGGATCAGAATATATTTACGTTATTTGTCCGACGCAATGTATCAGTTTTTGAACTGTTTCATATAATACATACGTAAAGATTTTCAGAAGTGTTTGGAAATAATTATGAAGATAATAATATAAATAAAATATTCTTCTTTTTAAGGTGCCACTTCTTTTCGAAGGTTGGCGACTATCATGGCTATCTTAATCTTGGAAGATGTTAAAAGAAAGAGGCAAAATTATATGTTGTTAAATTAAAGCTTCACAAGCTTCAAATAAAAAACTTTTGTTACGACACACTCCAATCTGCCCTAAGACTAACAAGTCTTTTTAAACAGGAACTTATGATGTTCAATAATTAATTAAGAAACAGGAAACAGAAAATGTGTTAGCAACTCTACATATCCAACGCATCTACACATTCCCGCCTTCTAATGTAAAATTTTTTAGTCTGATTTATAAGCCTGCATGCACGTAATGTTATATATCAATTACGAGAATAAATTCTGATCATTCTTGTCTTAACGATAAGAAAACGTCGCACGAGAATGAGGAAACTCCTTCCTTCGTTCATTTATGTATACTAGAAAATGTCTTTATGATAAACACTAGGGTTTTCTTCTAGACTTTGCTTACACGAGCAGCGCAATTAGCCTTTCTGTAAAAATAATGAAACTGTTATAACCCTTGTTATGTATGTAGTTGAAGAGCCAAGTGCGTCTCGAGTTATGCCTATTTGGCTACACATGCGGGTAGTAATTATTCTAAGAAACAGTGTGCACAACGATATTTTGCAATAAATGGTTTCAAGCTTAACGACTTTTCGTGCTTATCTGCTATCTGTAAGAGGATGCTATGGTAACTGATATTCTCTTAAAAGGGAGGTAAGGAATGTTTGAGAACATTTCCCTCACCCTCGTCTTGTCATCCTGTCAGGATTAGCAGCGCATTTGAAGTGGTATTGGTGTTGCTTGCGGATCACAGCCCGATTTACCATCAAGCGGTACGTCAGTTTGCTTGCCATAAAATAACCTTTATCAAAAAAAGGCTTTTAATATAATTGTTAGTTATTTTCAAATCTTTCAAAATATTTATACAATCTAGGAATATTTATTTAACAATTTAAGGCAGATTGTTTGGTTAAATTTCATATTGTGTGCCTCACATTTATTTGGTTAGTTTTTATGTTATTTAATACAAGAAATCCTCAACATGTGTCACGGTGATCAATTGATCACTTTATACACGTGATAAGGATGCGGCAAGGGTCGCAGTTCTAAGTGAGTCCTAATATACCTGTCATACTGCACTGCTTAATGTCCCACCAAGGAGATTTAACCAATCTGACCAATATTTTTTCCCCACGGAAATCCACTAAACAAAAAATACCTTCGTCTAAATAAAACAAGTGAAACAAAGAATACTTATAATAATTGAAAGTAAGTTAAAAAGAATGAATTCTTTCACCCAGCGAAATGAGTGTCGTTTTAATCAGGTTACCGTGACAGTGGGATGACATTTAATGGTACCTTCCCTTTGAAAGGGTATGTACTGGTTTTCTGATGTAGCTACTTTTAGCTTTTATGAAAACAATATATAGACTTTCTATTAAAAAATATTTATATTCACGAGAACCATTTCAGCAATAAACAAATTTCTCATATAAAAATAGATACTTATTTTTATTGCGAGTTTTCTTTTATCATTATCGAGAACAATGAATACAGATTTGTTCGAAGTTGAAAAAATATTGTATTGTTGGTTTTTGTGCTGTTCGGCGTTTTTTCCAGATTCAAGAATTTTAGCTGTACCTAATGAATTTTAATAGCTCATGAACTTTACCACCTTTTTTGTTTAAGTTGTATGACAGGTTTGATTGCGACGGTAGCCACCTCTTGATGGTAAGAGGTGGCTACTGTCGCAATCAAACCGTGCTGCAAGTGAGCTTCCGACCATGGATGGCATTGTTAAGGATAAGGCAGAGGCAAATAGGCATCCCTTTCTAACTCATCGAAACACAACCGCTCACATGCTGAGGGTTAGGGGTTATTTCACGATGGTCTTCTGTAAGGGGTTGGTTACTGCCACCATACAGGATGCCCAAATGACTGTGAAACTCATTAACCCCTGAGATATAGCGAAGCTCTTTTATTTTATCGTTTATTGACTACATATAATTTTCGTGTGAAAAGCAAAAGAAAATTGCCACTGTCTTGTTGCTAACTTTTTCTAGGTATAAGATATATAACAATACTAAATCACAACAAAACAGTTTCAGCGGTTTTGACATGAATACATAAGAGACGGGAGTTACTTTAAACTACTTTAAAGTTTGCGGGTTCCAGATTTATAAGCACAGAGATCGTGCATTTATTTTCATATCTCACATTTCATTGTGGCTATAGTCAGTGCCAGTGTCTGAAAATATAACCAGACTGCGTTTCTCAGTCATAAATTTGTCAGCCTCTCTGGTGGCAGTAACCATCCTCTTACACAAGACCACAGTGAAATTACAAAATGTTGTTTTGTGGTTTGGTGAGTAGTAGTGAGAGGAATGCTAGAGTTTATTTCTTGGTATTTTTAATAATGTTTGAAATTTAAATGTAAATTTTTAGATGATCCCTTAGAAACAGTACTTTTTTCAGGATGAAAGGTATTTTTTGTCTTTATGTCCTTTTTGGATTTCGGATTTAAAATATTATTTTTAAGTATAGTGTGACAACTAAGATAGTGGAACACTTGCTATTACCTAATATTAAAATCTTGTACAACAGGTTTATTAGGTATGCGGACCAAGATGGTGGAAAGTTTTAGTCAAATATAAATCTTTAGATCACAAAGTTTCATGTTTTATATTATGTCATGTATCAACAAAACGTCGCATGCCGCTTAAACATACTTCCAGTCAGATTAATGGCTAGATTAAATATCTAGGGCGAGTTTAGCACCTTGTCGCTAAGCGCTATGTCATCATTATAAGACGATTCATTGTAGGCTTTCATGGCTTTCACGGCGAGAGAACATAGCGTGCAGTTAGTTATATAATATTAATTTCACTGACGTTGAGTAAAATATTGCCACCACGAGATTAAACACGTTCAAGCGTTTCTGACATTTATTGTATTTGTGGATTCACGTGTGAAGTGTCGCTTTTATATCTTAACTTCAATTATATAATACTACCGACCCGACCCAGACTCGCACGGATGCAATTTTTTTCTGCAAATTATATAAGCAAACTTTCCTCGTTTATACATGTAGTGTATATGTAGTGTATGTGTGTATCTCATGTTAAACTCTAATTCACACAGACAAGCACTATCCCATAGGCAAGACGTTAGTTATACTAGAGCCATGGGCGAGAGTAGACTTTTTGGGAGTGTGCGCGTACGAGCCTGTGAGCTGTCCATTGGATATAGCGTTAAACCGTATCAAGATCCGTTGGGTAGTTTATAAGAATTTAACGGAGAAGCAATCAGAGACAGCTACTTTATTATGTAATATGTATAGATATAGATAGCCTTTAACCGCGGCAAGTCACGCGTCATAATTTAATTGGTATATAATAACAAATTGTGCCAGAAAAATTCCGTCATCTGACAGTCCACTTGATCGTATGTGGTTACCGTCACCTATAAAATTTCCATTTTCATGTTATTGAGTAACAAACAGCCAAACATACAAACTTTCGCATTCGATTTTATTTTATATGTAACTAAATAATAATACTGATATTCAGATATAGTTAGACAAATTATATTATGTTCGTAGAAACTTTGAGTAAATTTTATTTTAATTTTTCTTTTTTCTAAGCTAAGTATTAACTTGGTAAATTGTAGAACAATTGTTCTATACCAGCGTGATACCAGAATATAGCATTCATATTAAAACATAGTCAACTCATAAAACATTTCATGCTTATAAAAACTCTCCCATTGACCAGCCTTCATGTCTAGAGTACAATATTATCTTAGTCCGGCGATAGATCCCTTGAAGATGACGGGATGGCGCCGTCTCGCCAAGGTCGCGACCCGATCCCCTCAGTCTATACAATTCGTACATATATTTAACTCTCATGTATAATATATTGCGTCGGCCTACGAAGGACGTTGTGGCGACATAAATCCTCACAATCGTTAAACTGCCCGCCTAAACACCAACAGTATATTATTCATTGTGAGTTTTTTCAATTCTCACGAAGGCAGAGAGCAAGTCATATTACAAACCATAAAGAGTTATTATACATAAAACATTTATTTAATGCCATTCTTTAAGTAAGTATCATATGCTTACCATGTGTTTATAAATAACATACTTATTTATAACTTATTTTTAACCTTGCGCCCGCGATTTCGTCTGGGGTGCAATTTTTTTATATACACAAAGCTTCCTCATTTGTCCCTTTTCCCACCAGTGAAAACCGCATCAAAATCCGTTGGGTGGGTTGGAAGTAGTTAGCGGAAAAAAGACAGACGCGGTCCTAGCGATTAAAATATTGTAACTCAAATTTTATCTTTTTCACGTTATTGCGTTGTAAAAGAAGATTTTTTTAAAAGCCTACATTCATTTAATTAATTTAAAAAATAATTTTGATCTCGCGTATTATTAACAAATATTAAAAATTTCCACCTCTCGAATTTTATTCCCTTCATATTTTGTTTCTAAGCGAGACCTTGTTGTGAGAATATACTGCTAATCGTAATACGACCCGGTGCTACGCTTCAACGTAGTTACATGATCGTAGCACAGAATATACTTAGCGCGACACCGTATCCCCTTGTATGATATCGCGTAGCATGGTGCTACGGTACCTACGACAACACTGTTGTTGCTACATTAATTTATTTGTTTTGCTTGGAAAAAATATTATTATTAAAATAACAAAAAAATAAGATATGAATATAATATGTTAAACGTTTTTTTTTAAATTCCCTGGTATTTTTTTAAATATTCTTTCAGAAGTTCATTTATTGGTATATGTTATATAAGAAAACTTCTCGAAGACTTAGTGACTTGTTTGTAACTAAATATGTATTTCATAAAATAAAATTAAACAATGTGAGGAAATTTGCGATAGATATCCGAGTAAAATAGTATTTTATAAACGTACAACCGAAGGAAGCTTTTACTCTTACTCTATGTTTAAGTTGAGCTTTAGGAAACGATAGAATTTTATAATTTTTTTCTGAGCTGCTGTACCGTGCTTTTTTACTTGCAATTTATAATGTCGCACTGAATTACATCTAAAATGAAAATATTACAGTTTTTTTTATAAAAAATAATACTGTTACACTGAAATGGTTTTATGGAAGCTAGCTCTGTTATTTTCTGCTTGATGTCCTTTTTAATTTTATGTACGACTAAAGGATCCGACGAACTTCGTTCCACCTAACAATTATTTGATTGTAAAATTGAAACTCTTCAAAAGCGAATCTTCGAACTCCAATTTATTGAGATTGATAATATTGTAATGAATACCGTACAACGACATGAAATTGTTATCACAATCATTTAAATCTTTCTAAATTACTTTGAGAAATTTACAATAATGAAATCTTTAAATTAAGACTCCGAGTCTCGCTTAATATGAATTAACAATTAATGACAATTTCACACAACCCCAAAGATTAACAGTTGTGCAGGGCGCAGGAGAGGGATGGGAGAGAAAGAGAGAGAGAGAGAGAGAGAGAGGAGAAGAAGTAGAGAGAGTAAAAATAGTTACGTTCATAGTTTCAGTGTTCACATCTAAAAACAATCAAAAAATAAATTATTTTGATGTGGCTATTTTGGCTTTCAATGGTTTACTATATAGTCTGCAAATAAATGCAACATAATCGTATAGAATGATGCAAGCAAGACGCTTTGACTGGGGGTTTGTCTACGGCTGTAAAGACGTCGCCCGGAGCACTCTCCTAGGGGTTGGCTTTAGCAATGAGAAGCTTTGTTGTAACGAGCTAACCACCGCATCTGTATGTGACTGGCGACATACCCGAAGGGTAATGTTTATACCTATTGAATTTTATATAACAACAACAAAGGATATTATACTTTGCAAGAACAAAAAAGTAACCTTTTGAAGTATGCCGGAACCAGGTAAAATATTGTGTTTATTCTCAGCGGTTCCTTTATTTTCTTTGCTTCTACTCGTATAATGACAAGACAAGACCTATTATTACTAATGAGATTATTTTATCCCCACTATATAAAATATATTACAATACTATATATCAAGACGTTATACCTTTCAAGTTAAGCTTTCTTTATGTTAAGGTTGGGATGCAAGTTGAAGGTTCATTTGATTAACAAAAGTAAGGATTAGACTTAACATTTCGAGCAAAATAGCTTAATATTTTGCTCTTAATAAAGTTTCTCATTTGTCGACAAAAGACTATTAGTTATCGACAAAAAAATAATCCAATTTTGGCAACAATTTCATTCGCTAATGGAACTCTTCGAAGTCTTCCTACGAGTTTATTTGTAAGATTCAAAGCTACTGTACCTTGGAAATTCTCTGCAGATTTACAATTACATTTTACGAAGTATACTACTACGAGAATTGAAGGAAATAGGATACTATTTACCTGTCTGAAAACACTATTAACAAATCGTGTGTCGAGATGCAATTTATAATGATTTCAACCGAAAAACAAACTGTTAAGCTTTGATGGAAACTATATATTTTGCTTTACTGAGACTTCATATATTTTAAGTAAGTATTGCCTTTTAATTTCTAGCCAAATAATTTCAAGTTATGGTTTTCTAGTAAGTAGATCTAGTAAAAACAGTCGATTATCCAGGACCTGACTTGGGAACTTCCTGTGGGAAAACTTCGCGTATAGAGATTGTTTTTCTGAAAAGTTTAGTAGAAGTCTTTGGGTTATGACGTCATGAGTTTATGTATGAAAAAATATTAATATTTTTTTTCAGAAACCTATCGAGTTTCATTGTGAACGATTAAATTTAAGCGAATAAAATATATTTCAATGAAGAAAGTTTTTCAATGTATTAAAAAAAAATCTTTTTCTGACAAAGCCGCAGTACACAACTAGTATTATCTGCGAATCGAATGTTCAAACGATTACCTATCGCTGTGGTTTAGTGGTTTTGTTAAACTTTTGGACAAACCGCAACAGAGAAATTTGATTCAATTATATTGAGCAGTTAATTTATAAAATTTGGTGAACCACCATATATAATATAATTTGATATTTGAATAATCATGTATTAGACCACAGAACAAAGAATCACCGTGCCGCCCGCTACTAGAGACGGCATTTGGCCGCCAGTTTCTGTTTGCACGTTGTGGAGAAATCATTATCCAAAAAAGCGATAGAAATGCCTCATTGTGCTGTGATTTAGTGTAATACAAATTAAAAACGCGAATGAGAAAAATTCTATTGTATCATAATTATCACAAATGAGTAATTAAATGCTTTTAAAAGTTGCGAGACGAGATTTTTTTGGAACACAAAAACTAAACAATGCGTAAAAACGCATAACAATGCCGTGCGTGTACGGGTGTTGGATAAACGGTAACGCTCCTTGAGAAGCTGGATTTGTATGGAAAGCGTTGAGTTTGACTATGCCATCTCTAGCAGTGGGCGGCGTAGCGATTCTTGCTTGTATAGAAAGCGTTGAGTTTGAATATGCCATCTCTAGCAGTGAGCGGCGTAGCGATTCTTTGCTCTGTGAATTAGACATTGCGGCAATAAAATAAATGCCAGAAAAAAGTCGTTGACTTCGCAAGAGTGCGTTAACACTGTTTTACCCCTACTATAAAATCTCAGGTTTTTTTTATTATTAAGAGGATTGTCAAGCTGTAAATTTTCATACAAAAAGCGATAACGCTTTCCCCCCAGTAAACATAGTCCAATTTTTATAATTTTAGGTCTAGAAAAACTAGGTCCGTACGTTTTTATTTTTAAGAAATATTTGTTACGATAGAAGTTATTAGCATCTAAAAATCTATATTTTTTACTTAAAAACTTCCTCTAGCGTTTTTATTTTTTTTAATTAAATTAAACTGAATTACTAAAAAATAAAAACGTACAGACTTAGATTAAGGTATACCGAATCCAATGATATCAAAATTGTCTTATTTTGTAAAAGTTTAGGGGAGTAAAAACGTTATCGCCCGAAAGCATATTACACTAAGGAAATGTAGGCAATTTACTACAGGACTTGCAACTCTCTCTATCGCACGATACGGGTCGGAGGCAGAGCGATGTGAAACAGATAGCATTTTTGAAAATACCTACTCGCGCCGCGTATCGGCACCTCACAATCCTCTTAAGAGTCAATTAGCAGATTACATCATTTCTATTTTTTGTTATTTTAAGTAGTCATTGTCTTTTTCGTTCCCGCAATCAATTATTAAAAGTGTAGATGAGTTGAAGACGTCAAAATGACTTCCATTGTTAATGCAGGAGGTGGTCTAACAGTGAGCCAAGTCGCATTTAAATTCGTTCAAGGCTTAGGAGTGATTAGTAACAAATTTTCGCATTCGTAATTTTACTACTTAGTAAGATAACTAACGCAAACTCGTGGTAGGAGTATTGAGTTACTCTGGGGTGATTTTTATTGCTCTAGAATATATTAACTTTCTTGAATAACATCCAACCCTTGTAATAAATTAAATACAAAGATCTCAAACCCAGATCATCCATATCTATAATAATCTATACTAATATTATAAAGAGAAAATATTTGTATTTTTGTTTGTAATGAATAAACTCAAAAACTACTGGATCAAGAGAATTCTTTAGAATTTTAGAAATTTTAGAAACAAACGAAAAGAGCGATAAATGAGTATAGACCTGGGTATACAGTTAGTTTTTTTTTTTTAAATAAATGCATTCGTGCGAAGCCGGGTCCGGTCGCTAGTATATATTCTGTTGATTTAAATAAACAAAAAAAAGTATTGCCATTTATCCGTTGCTTGTTTGCAAATAATCAAAATTAATGTTCGTTCTAATTTCATTAAGAAATTAGTTACTTTTTAATACTTAATGAAGATGGTGGTACATTTTGTTGAAAATTTACGGGAAATAAAACAGATTGCCGCAATGGATGCTCATAGCGTTGATATAATCTGTTTTCGTTCTTTTATTTTTTTGTTTTGGACATATCCTAAAGTAATTGCCTTTATTTAGATTTAGATGTAGCGATGTTATCGCGGTGATATATTTAAATGGAACGTGGTAGTGGGCAATCTAGTGTTGTGTATTTTTGCAACGGACAATTTTGGGTTGTAGTTTATATTATTTCAATCCATGCCTACACATATACACTACATTCTTTCCAACTATGCTTATTACGCAGCGAAATCGCTGTATCTATGTGAACTATTTGTACATTATTAAATTGTCTATACATTATTCACCCGCTCATGTGTGTGTGTGCTCCTTAAACTATCTCTGTGCCAAATTTCATCCAAATCCTTTAAACTATTTTTGCTTGAAACATCGATCATCACAAACTTTCGCATTTATAATATTAGTAGGAAGTAATATTTTTATAGACTTCGTGGACACAACACATTGTGGCTAAACCATAATGAACTTGGCAATTTAATGTGGATTAAAATTTTCAGTTAGTTAATTGAACCGATGCGAAGCAGGATCGCCAGTTTACATACCTATACCTATACATACCTACTATACATAGGACAGTTTAATTTTGTTCAAGTCAATGACGTCGGCTAAAATTGGAGGCAGGGACAAAAACTGATTATTGTGGCAAATACGGCGTGGCGTGGGTATCGCAAGCTTCTAATATCGTCCCTGATATCATGGGCTTGTTACGATGGATCTCGTTAATGACTTTTTGTAATCCCGTCGTGGACGACGGTTATCAAATCGCAGTGCTCTATCTGTAGGGATTAGAGCCCAGTCGAGCTTATCAGATTCGATCTTTGATACATTATTTATAGCTCTCAACGTGACTTTGATGAATATACATCGTATTTTCTTGTCTGCGGAGATATAATGTGCCGCAAGAAAATGGGGAAAATAACATTAACAAATATTACTGGCATATTTAGAAGGGAAATAGCAGGGTGACGTAATGGTCCTTCTAGCCAAAGCTGTCTTGCTTACAATAATTTAGTATGTACAGTACAACCCTCTCTCTCTCTCTCTGTGTGGCCTCTATTTAATTTCTCGTTTTCAGACTCGGTATTGTAGCGCTAAAATTCTATTTCAAGAGAGTTGAGTTTTATTTTATTTCTTTTTGTGCCTTTCGGTAACCCCTCGTCATCATATATTTCTCTCTAATGTAATAATAAATTACTTAACCAATTCGTCCAACAAATCTTGACTAAGTTTTATGGTATAAGAGCAGTTAATCTCTATTTTTTTTTGTTTTGCTTTATCATCCTTTGTAGTTTAATAGTTATGATTACAATATTAAGTGAATACTACCTAGTTTCTTAAAAAAAGATATATAAAAACAAAGAAAATTTAGTTTTTTAATTGCTTCAAATATGTTGCAATAATTTTGTAATTATTCCTCATTAAGCTTTTCACGTGAACTGTCCCTCTTTAAGAAAGTTAGTTTATAACAAGTAGTTTATATGTATTCACAATGAAACGAGAGAATAACGTCATGTTGAATATTTTATCCTGATTTGCTAAGACAAGACAGTCTTGTGGTCTCTTGTGGTTTAAATATTTTAGGTTATTTGTTGTGTCAACTTGTATAATTTTTTTCATTATTTTTTGTTTCACGTTTTTTTTATATTTGATATCATGAAACTGTGATGTATAAGAAATCTATAAACAACCTTATAAATATGTAGGTATATAACTAAAAAAGTCACACACGTCCACCGGTATGGAGATGTCATATTTATATTCTCAACAACCGTTGTTGTTGTAAATTGGAGAATTAAACAATTTAGGACATTCCTCATGAAAATTAAATTGGACCAATTCTATATGTCAAACACACGATTCCTACCATGATTAATCACTGTGCTTATAGGAAATATATAGGTATGTTCCAATGATTGGCCGTACTACATATACGTGTATGCAATCCATAAATAAACATATATTAAAACATAAAGAAAAGAATGATCAAACAGTAGCAGGAGCCTATTAAATTCTTACTTTTAACACCTGACGCCCGACGCAAAAACGGGTCTGTAGCATCATAGCTCCCAAATACATGGACCGATTTTGATAGTTCTTTTTTGAAAGCTGACGTGATTGGGGTTGTTATTAGCTATTATAAAGACCTATCCAGGCATTTGAAGACCATTTCCAGTTAATGAAAGGATTTCCCTATCTTCTACATGTATGTAGGTATGATTGAAATTTGATATACTGTTACTTTACTTGACGTGGTATTTCCATGACTAGACAACCTTGACCTGAGGCTGCAGCTCAAGTAGTCTGCAGGATAGCCAACTCGTTAGCAACTTACTGAAGATATAGTGTGTTTGGGCTCAATAAGAAAGTCGGGTGCTAATGATAAAAGGATCAAAGATCGCTTATATTATGTAACTAACTGAAAGGAACTTTGTTATTTATAGCATACTAGCTGGTGCCTGCGACTTCATCCGCGTTTTGGATGAAAGGTACCCTATGTCCTTTCTGGTGTCCCAGACAACGTGTATGCAAAATTTCATGGTGATCGGTTCAGTAGTTTTTGCGTGAAAGAGTTACAAACATCCATACATCCATACAAACTTTCGCATTTATAATACTAGCTGGTGCCCGGACTTCGTCCGCGTTCTGGATGAAAGGTACCCTATGTCCTTTCTGGTGTCCCTGACACCGTGTATGCAAAATTTCATGCTGATCGGTTCAGTAGTTTTTGCGTGAGAGTTACAAACATCCATACATACATCCATACAAACTTTCGCATTTATAATATTAATAGGATTAAGTAGTTTGACCTTATCATAGTATATTTTAAATTAGAATATTTGTTACACATATATGCGGTTCTTAGGTAAATAATATATCTACTTACGTACCAAATCCATTGTTCCAGAACATTTGTAAGCTAATATGTTTGAGCCGAAAGCCTTGGGTAAAGTTGTTTGATTAATGAAGATAAGTTGGTGTGCTGTCGATACTTGATGTGGTTGAAAGAGTTTTTAGGTCGCGAACATTCTTAAAGCTGAGGGCAGCGGAAATCCGTTCTCATTAAACTCTCTGCGTCACGTTTCTGAATATAATTCGTTGAGAACATTCATTCTCGTAAGTTTATTGTTCAAAGTCTGCCTCCTTTGTTGAACGAGTTGCATTTTAGTTAATTAATGTAGGAACCTCCAACTTTTTGCTTTTCTTACGGGGTTGTTAGTATTTTTTATCCATTTGATGTCACTATTCGTAAAGGGTTAGGGATGTTTACTTTGGATCAAAAGCTAAAGGATTAAGGATTTAAAAAATAGTATAGAATACCTATATAGAGCTTTTTCCCGCGACTTAAACTATTGTTAGGTGTTAAAATCTAATGCTCATTATTATTGTTGTCAGGTGTTGAATGTTTTAATTGTAGATTTTGTCGAGGGAATAGTATTTTTTTTCTGGATTAAAGGTATAACTGTGTCCTATTCTGTATCTTTGACGATATGCAAAAATTTTCCAAAATATGTCACTGTTCTTTTAACATGCGTAGATTCAACGTAAAATATTTAACGTTTTTTCAGTACCATCAAAGATCTTGATACCGTTGCAGTTATATTGGCATTGGAAAGCGGTTGTGATTACTATTGGTGGAAAGACGACATTTATCGATCCTGGTTCGTGGAATGTCGCTTTGATTCGGACGATGTACCTACTCGTAGATGAACAGAATTTTCCTTTTCATTTAAAATTTTAGGAAAACAAATAATTTATGTTTGCTTCAAAGACATTTTTTACGAAAGATTTTGTATGACTGTACGAGTATGAATACAGTTCTTATTTAAATTTAGAATAGGATAGAATTTTAATTTAGAGCGTCCCCGCGTGGAAATGCTCTTTCCATTATTAGGAAAAAAGGCATTAAAATTCGTTACATAAAGATTAGAAGAACTAAGGGTACAGAGGGACAGACGACGGAAAGCAACATTATTTACTATGTTAAAATATACTTAAATAAAAAAATGTATTTCTACTATATTTCTATAAAAGTGTATTTATTTTTTATAAAATTTATATAAAAGTGTAATGTCCGTTTATTTTATTTTTACATGTTTGTTGCCATAAAAATATCTCCGCTCGGTGAATTTGCCTTGACACCGTCCGCCTTTAGACCCTTGATCAGCTCGGCTATCAATCAATACCAATATACATCACACACCTAATCCTGTAGACACTCGACCCGTACACATAGAGAGGACATCTCATCCGCTCTTAAACGCATTTGATTGGGAATGAAACCGGTTTGTTGCTTGAGTCTATTGTCTCTTTGAGTACCGACGTGAGTTGTATATTTATTTGTGTAGATTTGCGTATAATTCATTGATGACTAAGCTTTTGCTAAATAAGTCTAGTAGCGAATGCGACTTTTGTACTAATGATTTGATGATGTATTGATTAGATAACTGTACAAATGAAGCATTTAAGGAATAATTATTTTTTATTTATCCTTTTGTCATGAATTTGTAACATAATCTTTGTTAAGTGAGAGTAATAATTATTAAGGAAGAAGTAAATAAATTGTCGCTGTAAAAAAAATGGCTGAACGGATTTCACCAAAAATATTAATATAGTTTGTTGATGATAAAAATCTATCTAAGTACACCTAATCTACACATGTAATCCACATCACTTGAGAGTGTATACAAAGTAGTGGATTAGAAAAGAAGTGATGGTTTTACTTAAAAAAAAAAACAATCCAAGATTGAATCAAACGTTACTGGAAATCATGAATATTATCAACAAAATAAGAATGAAAGCTGTGCTTTAGACGAAGAAAGCTTAAACCCTCTCACAAAGAACCCAATGCAGTTACGTATCGGAAAAACTTTTACAGCATACAGAAAAATTGAGATATATTCTGGAATTTTTACTACAACCTTAACATAGTTTCTTGAATTCGAATTGGTACTGTAAGTATTGGACGTTACAAAGTTATGCAAACGAAATCTTACAAACAAAGTAGGTTTATATAAGCAATATTTGTTATTCGGGAATCATTAAAGACAGTAAGTAATTGTGGATAAACATGGAATAATAAATGATGTAATTTGCTCTGAGCTCGCACCTGATAAGGCAGTTGATTTAACGCACAAATACCGTGCACGTAGAATTACCGCGTTAACCAGAATGTTAGTACAGTAAACAATTCTATGTGCCGGCACACACAATACCGCTTGTTCGTTGGTTAGCTCTGCCTACAGTGTTTTGCAAATTTCCTCATAGAGAACACAATTTTATATGAATTTTTAGAATACTTTTATTAAATAATAAGTAAAATCATTTATTTTGATAATAATAAATATAATAAATAAATGAGGGGAATCCCTAAATGTGTTGTTACGAGCAAAACTCGCGAACGGCTGTATCAATTTGACTATATTTTTTTAATATAAACATTCGTTGAAGTTCGAGGGCTTAAATCCAGGGACCATTCGCTAGTTTAAAATAAAATAATTTATTGTATATTTATATAATACTACCTGATGTTCGTGACTTCATTCAATGTCCATTGCTCATTATTTTTCTAAGATTTTGATTGATTTTTAGATTTTCTTATTGGTAGCCCGAGAACAGTATTTTTTTTATTCTGGATGAAAACCTTTTCCGTACGGTAATAATCTACGGTTAAAGATTTCACATTATCGGACATTATCAGACATCAAACAGACGCGCAATGTGACTTCAAAATGTAACTACTTCAACTCAACCATGAATAATGAACCATGAATCATGAAGCTATCAAGAGAACTAATACTATACATTATTGACACGACTTTGTTCGTATAGGTGACCAAAATCCATTAACGCTCAGACGATTTAATTAAAAGGGGTATGTAATTAGGTACGATATATCACTGCGACCCTTTCGTACAGTGAATTAGAGATTTTTCGTTTCCATGCAATTAACTAACTATGACATGAATTCAACCCAAACTTAATTAATTTAAAATGGTCACTGAGCCACAATGTTAGCTAAAAATTTTATTAGAAGTTTTACATTTTTCGCATTTATGAATATTACTATTTGTGCTACGTATGTATAAATACTACTAGCTAAATTACAAACGGTAAAGTTTTTCAGGATAGATGTATGGAAGTTTATTGCTCTTTCGCGTAAAATTTACTTAACGGATTTTAATGAAACTTTATGACACAGCCTAGGCTTTATTTTTGAAGATAATATGTGGACGAAGCCCTGACAAACCCTATTATGAGATAACGTATACATAAAACTTTGCAGTCCATTTTTTTCCCGCGATATAAGTTGATACGAGCATATTTTGTAACCACATGTCGAAATTTCTGGAAGAGTGATTTTAAAACGATTTCATATTTAACTTTAATATGAGTTTTGAGGTCAAGCAGCAGTTGCTAAACGGGATACTCATTCTAAATTCAATTTCGGGAGTTTAGGTCAAGTGCTTACCGAGATATTGAGTAAAATTTGTAAGCCCACTTATTATTATTTTTAATTAATATTGCTAATGACTATGGTTAATTACTTTGTAGGCCTGACATTTAGTGATAGCGATTTCTCTTTGGAATTGGTAAATTGGACCATTATATAAATATATATAATTGACTTGTTTATTTTATATGACTATAATATTTTTTATTTTAAATATGTATATATATATATTTGTATTATCTGTCTGTATATATTTATATGTATTTTCTTTAATATGAACCCATGGTGTGCGGTAAAACTCTAATGAGTTTGTGTCTACGCCATTGTTAAACTAAATGTAACTTATGTTGTATAAATAAATAAATAAATCTATATTGTATATAAAAAATGTTAATTTGGTTTGTGCACGCTTCCTAAAAGTTCTGCATCGATTTTAATTCGGTTTTCACTTACGGAAAGAGGGATAAACGAGCAAAATTTTTTGTTACAATTTGTTTAATTTATCGATTAGAATATTTTTAGTATTTTCAGTTGGTAAATATTTCTTATACTGTGAAGTTGATGCTTGATACGAAATAGGATGCTGTTAGGAACACTTGTGTTATCGTGTCTGTTGAAGCTTACCTTCATACACAAGACTTATGACGCCATCACATTTGAATATTTGGCGGGAATATTTGTGCTGCCCCACTTTCTTTCTTCCCTTAGATTTATTAAGGGATTCGCGGTGAATTTCTCACGAAGTGTAATTTCGATTCGATTAAAGTGTTTACATATACTAGTTTTTGACGTCAATACGTATTTAAATTTGCATCCATCCATATCTACATATGAAACGCTCAAAGAAAATATTACTCGTAATGTACACGCATTCACGTAAACCATAATATGGCCGCGTGTCCACGACAAAGAAAAGGTACCTTCTGTCCTTTTCTGTATTCCTGACAACGTGTATGCAAAAATACATGACGAGCGACTTTATTCGCGTTTTTACTTTTTTTCTGTATGATAGGTCCCTAATGTCCTTTTCAGTAGATATCCTTGACATTTCATGTCAATCAGTTGAGTAGTAAAAGCTTGAAAGCTTACCCACGAAAACATAACACAGTAGGTACATTATGATGCTGTCATTCATTTGTGGTCTTTTGTGATAGAGCGTAAGAGAATAGTCTTCTTAAAGAAAAAGAAAAAGAACATCGTGGAATGGAATTATAACAATATATTGTGTGTTGTGTTTCGATGAGAGAGTGACACCCAGACCCATCTTCTGATGAGGATATTATGGATCATGAATAGTCAGCCTTATATAAAAAAGCAATAAAAGTCCAAAAGATTGGCAATGTTTAGCCGCCGTTTTTAAATTCTGGTTGAATGCATAAAAGTTTGTTTCGAATTTTTTCAACGATAAATATACAAAGAAACCACAATTGATGACACCATACTCCTTTTTCAAAAAGGAAGGCAAAACCTTATATTAGCATTGAGTTCGTTACAAAAGTTTTCCTGACGTTGCAACGATGGTATTCATTCTACTAAGACTTTGTTTAGTTTGTTTTCATGAAATATGTCAAGTGAAACAAAGACTCTTCAAGATTTCAGTACACAAACAAATGGAGCGAGTATATCGATGTGTAGAGCCGTCTAATAAGGCAATTTGTTCCCAACGATTGGATAAATTGAGCGTTATCTTTCGTCGTATTTTACTGCCATTATTCCTTTTTATTTATATGGTATCTGTATAGTTTTTTTCTTCATCAATCTATATGATTATACCAATAAATAATATTTTCATTTATTTATCTGTATAACCTTTTACAAATATTTTTATTATCATATAGGTATATAATAATAAAAGCAAAATATTTAGTACCGATGCCGAGAGCTGTTAATTTAGAGGAAAGAAAGCATTTTTTCTTCAAAAATGTATTACATTAATAAAACAAAATTAGTTTAATTTGTGGCAGCTTTAGCCCAATCAATACCTCGGAGGTTTCAGCCACAAACTAAATGGTTTCAATATCCTTTTAAAAAGTGTAAAGAAGAAAACAACTAGCACAAAATCTGTCAACTCATTCAGGTCACTATTATGATCTGAACAAGATCTGAAATAGTATTGTGACATATAGATATCTAGACACAAAGTAGGTTTCATTTTTATGAAGCTTTTTGGTCGCTGCGGCCTACGAATAACAAAGTTTCTTTTAATAAAAAAAAAAATGAATTTAGTTATTGAGAGCTCATTGGTGAATCATTTGGTATTGCTATGATTATTATTTTATGAATTGTTATTTTAATTGATAACTTTATGAATAATACTTGTACGTAGAAAAAATATATAATGATTTCATTTTTTTTTGGTAAATTTGCTATAAGTATAAAACCAATAACATTTTAAGGATTTTTTTTTAAATTAAGCAAATGAAATTAATTGGTAATCTTGCGAATATATAAATAAAGTTGATTTATTTTACAGTGCGAATAATGTTTCCCAGAGCGAATTTAAAATATTGGCCATTAAAACATGAAGACAGTGGAAAAGCTAGGGGAATTTCCACCCGGTAAAGTTAGCTGAAATAAATCGTTCCAGGAGACACTGTTAAGTGTTCCCGTGAACTTAAATAACTTTGCTTATCTACTAGGACTTTCTCTTTTCATTTATCGTTCATCTGTACTACAGTACTGTACTTGCATGTAACCAAATTGTTGCTTAAACCATTTTGTAGAATTTAATTATAGATAACAACTGTTTTGTGCTGGAACGATGATAATTACAACAACCTTTTGTGGTACTCACCTAGTTAATTTTTATGTTGCAATTATACGCAGTGAAATATAATCAAATGACTATTCAAACAAGTAAAAATGTTTTTTGAAGACATAATTTTTTGTTTTGTATGTAGATATTTAATATTTTATTGGAATAGAAGTAGACGATAGCCGTACGTGTTTTTTTTTATCAAATGTAATCTATAGTATAAGCATAAATAAAATAATTTGCGTAAAATGCGTGAATATCTTTGGGGAACTGCCAGTATTAGCAACATCGAAATCCTTGAAAGATTTCAAAATAAAGCCATAAGAGCAATGTTAAATATACCGCAATATATAAGTAATAAATACATACAAAAAGACCTGAATATTGGCACGGTAAGGCAGGAGGTGGCAGCTTTTAGCAGAAAATATCAGCAAAGATTATCCAGGCACGTTAACATTCTGGCAAAAAGTCTGTGGGGTACCGGGGCAGTGCAACACACCAGACTAAGGAGACACAGTGTTCCTAATCTACGAAATAGATTCAACGTATGTCAATAGAAGGCGATAGTGTCACTGGACACTAAACTCTGACCATTACTCATATCAGAAAGAATTCAGCCAAAGAAATAGCTCATTGTGGGGAAATACAGATCGCTATGGTACAGATATACCAAGAGAGAAAAAAAAAAAAAAAAAAAAATTTTAAGGGAAATATGATCAGTCGTTTATTGTAGTATAATGAAAATCTTAGTTATGGTCAAATAACTCAATTTTTATAGTTGTTTTATATACATAAAGATATAAGTAACACCTTAAATTATGTAAGAATTAACATGTCTGCGTGTTTCTCTATTCAAGATTCGAATTGTATAGTGGTTATTACTCCTTATGTTTACATACATAGTATTAATTGAAGTCGCTTTCTGCGTCTTGCTGTTTGTATTTTCACTAATTTCTCCTAAACCAACCAACGAATTTTTATGCGGCTTTATAATTTTTCATGGAATTTTTATACATAAGTATATTATAATAAAACCTAAATAAAGTTCTTTTCAGGGCAAAGCCAGGGTTTAGTTTATAAGATTTAATTAAGTAAAGTACATATTATAGACAAGACAACCTCCGACCCCCGGATGCTCTTTGCCGTGGGCTTTGATTTAGCTGGCGAGATTTTAATTAATTACCAGTCAAATTTTCGGTTCTCATTTACTTATTTTTATTTGTTTACGGCCTGCAACTTAATTAATGTGTTAAAGTTATGTCCAAAACCAACCAAATTCTGCTAAGCTGAGTGACTATAGATGTGAAAATCACTGTAATTGTCTAATAAACAGAACTTTGATACTATAAAATCAGGATGCATCTTGTTATTTCAATTGTATATACATAGTTAAAATACAAGGTTACAAAAACAATATTGTTGAAAAGTTTGTCCAACCTTGTACACTGAAGTAAAAAGGTCAAAAAGCGACGGAAGGAAATAAAATAAATGGCACGTACCAGATGGTGTTGTAAGATCACTTTGCCGCAAGATGTTCCACTTGAATGGATGTTGTTTAAGTACCTACAAATTTAATTTGAATATTATCATGTAAAGATTAAGCTAGCGAAAGTCAAGTCCAAACTAGCGAAACTAGCAGCCAAAGCCATGTTCAAGCCCTAATTTCACATACTTATGTACGTATATGATGTTAAAATATTGTAAAAATGTATGTTTTTTTTTTGTCACATTATCGAAATTGGAAGATCAAATTAAACTGACCGGGGTCCTCGACCACGGGTGCGTCGACCACGGGGGGCGTAAGCGATTGGAAGTCTGTCTAAATATTTTTATAAAAGATAATTAAAAATATGTTTGTCCAATAACTTCATTTAATTCTAAGTAACATATATTTACGTATTATATAATAAATAAAGCTTCGGTTCCCTAGGCAGGTTCCCAAGCATGCTGGCTGCATTACCTCGTTGTATAGCAATGCTAATATGTTGACCGAGGTTAAAGCCAACTCTAGAATCGCCAGTTATGTCGACTTCGGTTATGTTATAATTAGTTTAACTGGTTCAACTTCAAATTTAACTTTCTGGGATAGATCAACGCACGCATGGATTTTTAAAAAAAGTGCTCCCAAATCTAGCACCCAAAAAAGAATTGTCTCACTACAGTCTACAGTGCAGAGGACATTCGACTTTCGAATAGTCATTACGTTTGAGTGCACACGTCGATTTGCGTCTAAGCTTCACTTGATTTTTCGCTGTGAATGAATGAGTTTTCCCCGTTCGTATTTCTCGCTGTAGACAAGTTAATTTATTTTCTAGACAGGTCGTTTAGATTATGGTAAAGGTGAAGTGATCATCTATCAAATAATAAAACCATTTTTCGTCCAGTCTAGAATAGATAAAAGTGTTTTAGAAAGAAAACGTATTTAAGTTGAAATTCTTTTAGAGGCGAGACATAAAATGATAATAATCCGCAAATTTTAGATGGATCGATTTTATATTGACAAAAACATGTATAGGCTGTGTACTTACAGTGTGTAAGAGGAAAGTTTTTGTCTTCGTATTTACTTCGCATATACATAATATACAGGATATTACTGATGGGAATATTTGGGGATACTTTGTGGAAAGGGCTACAATAACTTTGTTGTTTGAAACTATTAAGTTGATTTTGGAATTAAGTGGCAACGTTGTCACAGTTTTCGTGAAACGTTGTTGGGAAATACACTTTTATATATAATTTGTTGTACAAATTTTATAATTTAATTATTTTAATATTATTATTTTTTATCTTTTGATATTTATTTTAAATATCAAAAAATAAATTACAATTCATGAAACACACACAAATAGTGTGTGTTTTCATAGTCAATAAACTAAATATACATGTTCCTGTAAATAAATAAATAAATAAATAAATAAATCCTTTCGTGTTGTACGGCAATATAAGCAAGTAGTAATATTATAGTTGAATTTATAAAAAAAATTACTATGTTTAAACGAGTAACAATAAGTAATCAATATATTATACTTCTGTCGTCTTACCACAGTATAGATAATAAATAGTACCTACAAGATTTTATTTTTGAGTAGTTATGACAATAATTGAATGTAAGTGAGGAACTCAAGCTTAACTTGAGCAACTCATTGTAAGCCTGGATTTCAAACCGTTTACATCAGTTACACGGGTTATATTTTATCGACAAATACAAAAAAAAAAGTAGAAATAAATTTAAATTTAAATATAGAATTTTCACCTAGTAAAACCTCTTTGTAAGTTCACAGTTCACTAAATCAAATAAACTTAACACAGTTCCGAAACTGTTTGTTTCGAAGCTCGAATAACAAGTAGAAAGCATTCGTATAACTAGGATTCAAAGTTCTGACCGATAAGTCAAGATTAAGGGTCAGAGCGTCCGGAACGGGAATCGGGACAAGTTTCCTTGTAAATAACACTATGTTGCGGGTACATCCTTAAACTACCCTCTTAAATCAGCGGAGTGAGCCCTGGCAAGGAGTACGTGACCCCCATTATGATTCGTGGCGCAACAAAGAAGCCTGTGTTATCATTATTAGCGCTGCAAATTAATCCGCCTCTTTAATTAGTTACAAGACGGATAAAAGTTAAGCCAAAAGTTTATCAGCTAAGTATAATATTGTTTTGAAGTAACTTTGCGAGTTCTAGTAAATGTGTCGAGAATTTCTGTCTTATTAAGAAAAATTACCTTAAACCATAAGACATTAACCCGTGAATTTTACTTCACGCAACCACTCAATTGATTATTTATAATTAAATTTTGCATACACATTGTCAGAGATATAGAAAGGGACTTTCATCCAGAAAAAAGTGTTGTTACCGAGGGATCATCTAAAAATATGGATAAAAAAACTCAACGCCTGCGAAAAATATATAAACAATAGAGATTGACTAAATTATTACTCATATTTTTCTCTGATGTTGTATATTTTTTTAATGTGAACAAAGTGGCCCACACCAGCTTTTAGTACCAAATAAAGATATAATGTTTTCTATTGTAACCCGACAAGAGACTAATTTAATTTTGAAGGCAATAAAGTGAAGTATCATTTATTAATGTAGATCGGATATAAGTAGACGAATTATAAAAAAATATCTTACAATGGTGATTGAATATTTGATATTTCTAATGGTTGGGGACGACGTCACTAATTCTACCTTTCGTGTGCAGATTCCGGCCATCGTAGCACAATGATTTATTACTGAAACAAACGGAAAAAGTAAGTTCAGGCATTGTCGAAAACAAAGGTTTATTTACAGTTTTTTGCATGATATATTCACATGAAATATCTTAATGTAAGTAAGATGTAATAATATATTTTTATTCTAATTTGTCTGATTTGTAATATAAACTGCGTTTTGGGAATATCGTACTATATATATAACACAGTCTTGCTTAAGAGTTTTTCCTTATGTATATATATAAAGATATAAAATGTATATATATAAAGATTTTTTCTAATATTTCTTTCTACGAGCCCCAAATATCTATACATATATATATATATAAAAGTTCTAATATACATTATATTTTTTCCTGTTCATTAGAACAGGAAACGATTTATCAATTTAATGAAACAGCATGAACTTTAAATTATATAAAGTAAGGCAATGAGGTTCAGTATGCAAGTAACATCTGAAGTAAAATACCTTGGTATATTAGTGAATAGCTTCGATGAGTAGTCGAGCTCCAGTCTAAATTATGCAGATTGGTATCTGTTACGTAAGGGCAGTACTTTGGCCTTTAATTTCCAACTGACTAAACGTTTTCTCCCAGCTCAGTTTATGTGCAAGGCACGTATGGGAAATACGCCTTCTATTCGTATGAGTTATTCAATAATGGCGTTTGCTTGTAGCATGTTTACGTTACTTACAATTCTAGAATTGCTTAACATGATATATACGTACAATGTCTATTCACTAAATTTAATGGAAGATCTGAAACTTCAGTTAATTTCTTCATTATTACTTATTTTTATTTTATAAATATATCAAATAAAAAATTCAAAATTTTATTTGCTAGTAAATAGAAATCAACACCTAAAAATGATTGTGTATAGAGTTTAACTTGCATCTTTGATGGATATCGCAAATTTGAGAACAGTCGGGTATTTTTATGGCTTGTTCCTCGTGGTATGTTGTAAAGTGGTTATAAACTGGAAATGTCTTCAAAATGAAAAGATTTATGAAAATATTAAAACATTATATATTTACTAATCAAAGGATTCCTCTCGTAGTATTACAATTCTTATCAATAAACATATATCTTATATCTTATTAACATACATATATTATAGGAATCCGGCTAGGTTGGGTTGCATACAGGAGAATACGTCTGTTCTCGTCACTTCTGTTCTGACGCAATGTCTGAAGACCAAGTTATATAATCAGTGCGTCCTGCCAATGATGACATATGTTGCCGAAACGTGGCCTTTCATGGCAGGGCTGTCCCACAAATTTAGGGTCGCTCAGCGTGCTAGGAAGCTAACTATGCTCGGAGTTTCTTTGGTAAATAGGATCAGAAATTCGCCGAAGAACCAACGAGCTCATGAGACTAGAGACGAGCTCTGCCTAAATCAATTGTTATATGTTATAACCGGATGCATTCTCGCGCACTAAATCCACTGCCGTATAAACTTGGATAACAGAGTATAGCAGCAGTTAAGCGATGCAAAGTAACATTGAGCCACTTGGCTCGAGCCCCGTGGCTCTTGAATATGTATGACGTTCTCACTGCCTTAGGCGTAGAGCCGTAGATACTCCAAAAGCTTCTAATCGCTTCGGCTGCCATTTCAAAAACTGATCGCTCTCAATGAATACTTAAATCCCCTGTTATATTCATATCGCTTTTGTGGCCATTTTATTCAATTACAATGTTGCTTCGACGGCCTGTTAACTACGTCAAACTGCACTTTTTCTTTGATAAAAAGAACTAGCGAACCTCCCCCGGATTGGTCAATATTTTTTGCAAATAATTTCCCCACAAACCTTCCTCTTTTCGTTAGTGAACACCGTATCAAAATCCGTTGGATGGTTAAGAATATTTTATAGAATATATTTATATTAATTTTTTCTTTATGCTTTATTTATAGTGTGATGATACAATATACCCGCCAATTAGGGTCTTTGAGGCTTAAAGTTTGATCTGTTTTTTATTTATGTAAAACTTCTAATCTATAATAATTTATACTCACATTTTAAATGGTTAGTATTATCTACTCTTATTAAGAAAGTAAATATAAGTAGAATCTTCTTACTAAAGAAAGTCTATAATGAACAAATTGTAAGACAAATTCATTATTTAAAAAAGGTACTTCAAGAATTTGTAGAGATTTCTTTAAAAAATTTTGAATAAGCCGTTCATTACGTCCAGAGCAAGAGCGCTGAAGTGTTCCGAAATCTTTGTAAGATTCGTCAGTATATTCAAGTTCGCTGGTCAGACCATTTCATTTTCTTTTGCTCATTTTTTCTCTTAGGTATACTTAGGATTTTTTTTGCCGATACGATAAGTAAGAATGTAGAATTGGAATTTTAAATTAATAATAGTTCGATTTAAATATCTTGTTTGTTCTCTTTTGTTCTCAAACAAATGAAGTGCCCCGGCTACATAAGTTGGAATTATATGCCCCGCTCGTTGACAACGCAAACTCAATTCAGATGGAAAATCTTCGTATAAAAGCGTCCGGGATTTATTCGCTAGAACGTCTGGCGCTCACTGGGACAAAGCAATTTTTGTTAAGAGACTATTTCGGCCCTCGCGGCTCGGTGATGGTTAAGCTTTCTGTTCCAACATTTCTTTCTTACCTCTTTCTTTCTTCAATCCTAAAGGTTATGAACTTCAATATTTTCCAATATTTCTTTTTATACAGAAAGATATGAGCAATATTTTTCTTACATCATAACAAATTTTATGTTTGAAAAATCACAATATTTAGTATTACTTATATATAAAATATGTATAAATATAATATAAAATATAAAAAATATAACTTAGGATTAGATTTTGTTTTAATAAATTATTCTATGCTTTAATTATTATAGTTGTTATATTTTTGATTTAACGCCATCATAATTAATGCACGTAGGCTTTGTAGAGCTTCAAAAGTTCAGTAATGATGTGTTTGAATTGTGCAAAGTTAAGGGGTAGGTAAGTGCGGACAATTTTTGAAGACAAAGCGCCAGACGGCTATGACGGCTTTGATTAAAGAAACGTGTACCCGCTTTCATAAACATCGGCGTCGCTTTATTTCAACTCAAAAACAAAACGCGTCTGCAGTCAATTTTAATTTTTTATGTCTGGTTTTAAATTTATTAAAAAAAAGCTAATTTATTATGTTGCCTAGCTAATGTTCGAACCTGTAACTGTACCTAACTGTTCTGTAACTGAACTATCAGTAAATCACTTACTGTTATGCGGAAAAGAAACAATATAGGTACTACTAGATAGATATATAAATATTACGAATCTAAGCATATAGGAGTCTATTAGTTTTCTTTCTTAAATTATTTATCATTCTTCCTGCTCAATATATATTTTCCGGAACTCTTTTCTGTTGTGTAATTAAAGATGTTGTTGGACAATTGAAGTCCAATTAATCTAAATTACCCGCTACTAATTACGTCAGCAAAATGATAAATGAGACTCCGAATATTGCTCTCCCAGCAGTCGGTCCCGTGACAATGACGAAGGGCCGTTAAATTTTTGTTTTACATCAGCTCCATTTTTGTTTCTAAATAGGTACTATCATTTGAATTGTCAATATCATTAGTTTTTGCTATTTCGTTACTAATATATTTTTCACTAGCTGTTGCCCGCGATTTCGGCCGCGTTGAAAAAGAAAATATATGAGTAATATAACGCTTGACATCTTTATCGCTGTAACGAGAGTGGCGTCTTTTTTATATTTTTAGACGACCCCTTAGGGAATCTAACATTTTACCAGGAGAAAAAGTATTATATAGTTAATCCAGGTGATAAACTATCTGTGTGCCGAATTTCATCCAAATCGGTTCAGTAGTTTTTATGTGAAAGACTAACACATATACATACATACATCCATACATATTATTAGAACGCCACATATAAGGCCCTTGGCTTATGTAATCATTACCTTTCATTGCTTTTACTCTTTAAAAATTAACTTTATACTAGCGACCGGCTCCCGGCTTCGCTTGGGATACATTTTTTTATATACACAAACCTTCCTCGTATATCTCTTTCCAGTAGTGAAAAACATATTGAAATCCTTGGTTAATAAAAAGTAAGCGAACTTGTTTGAAAATTATTGTTTTTTTTTTACTTACATAAAAACTCAAGTAGGTACTTAGGTTTTATTTTTCCCTGAAAAATTATATAACTGATGATGAAAATCGCATCAAAATCTGTTTCGAGAAATATTAAGTGTTAGTGGATATACATTACCAGAAGGACGAGGAAAGCGACTACAATTAAAAAGTACCCACAAAAGTATAAGGATATCGACATAATTATATTGGAAAGGAAATGAGAACAAACAAAACTTCACACCCACTGATAACTTTTTATACCTATTTCACAGTCGTCTAATAAAACAAATCGGATGCCGCTTCAAGTATATTCGGCATGTTTGTCACCATACACTCTCCGAACAAGTTAACTTCACATCGCGAACACTTTACCCACGTGTGAAAGTAGATACCTATTTACTCTACCCGATTTACTATAATGGGGTGATATAAAGTTTTATGTTACCTACGCCGTTTCCGAAGTTATTATGGTGCGAGCGTACTTTAGATCAAAGTGAATTTTTAGATTGAAACGAAGACAGAAGTCCTGTTTAGAATTCTCTTTAAAGTTTTTGAAAAGGGTGTTATAAACGAAATTCGCAAGTCTATATATTATATTTATTATATCTATACTATATTTATACAAAATTTATAGAAAAATATCATCACTTATTATTGTTCTCACTTGGCACTATATGGTAAATTCTTAGATTATTTTAAGCTCCCATTATAATACTATAGCGACCAGCTCGCGGCTTCGCACGGGTGCCAAAATATTGGTGATTTAGAAGAAGATAGCGGAGAAATATTGTAGATATTTTATAATATGTATAGATGGAAAAGATTGTGAGATTGAATTTGTTAGACACGAAACTGAACGGATTTACAGAAATACGGGATAATAAAATTATAAAGATATGCGGAAGAAGTCTCGGCCAAAAGTCAGTATATAATGTAAATATAATATAATTTATTTTTAAAAATATTTTTCTAACAAAATTTTCACTTTGTGGTACGATACGAGTCGTTATTGTAAATTTAAAAACCTTCGAAAGGGAATCGATCCGCTTACACTCATAACCCAGAAGAGAATGTGTCAGCTTGTGAAATATTTTCGTTTTTAATTTGTTTGTCAACAAAAGGTGTAGCTGTAATGGCGTATATGAGGTGGAGTTACGCGAGCCATTAGCGAAGGGACGTAATGGAACGACATCCGAAACGTTGTATTGTATTTTCTTCTTACTATTTCGTCTTATATTGATGCTATTTGTGGACTTACGGCTTACTTTAGAGTCTATTTTTTTTACAGAACTTTATATAAGTTGATTTTAATTTTTAATTACCGTAATTAATTTCATTGTTTCTTGCGTTAATACCTTAGTGGCTCGTCGTCTATATTTATCCCTTAGTTTTTAACACTTGGAATTGCATAAAAACCTCATTAAAACTCCAACTTTAATTAATTCAATATCCATAGAAACAAAGTAAAAACTGAATTACTGCAACTTGAGGGTGAAACTTCTAACATAGTTCGAAGCGAAGGTTCGAAATATTTAAAATTCAAATAAGATTATACCATATATTGTTAGAATATTCTCAATCTGCGGGAAAGTTTGACTTGTATTAAATTTGAAATGTTCGTGGGTGGGGCTGTACGTTTCCGTCGCCGATGGCGCCGTAATGGCGGTTACCGTCTTTTCTGTTTTCTTTGTACTTTTTAAATGGAACTTGGTAGTACACGCAACGGTTGCGCGCGGCATTTTTCAGTTTTTGTTGCCCCGCCTAAAAAAAATTTAAGATCCGGGGTTGCCAACCTCATTTGCGAGATCAACAAATTATAGAACCGAAGTTTAGCTTCTGTCATCTTTAATACAGTGTACCTTAAGCTTTTTTAAAGCTTAAGGTTAAACATTTTGAACTAGTGGCACGTGGGTGACATTACACAGTGGGTTTTCACTAACAGAAAAAGCAAGAAAAAATAAAGTTTTTTAAATTTAATTTGCAGAAAAAAAAATGCACCAATGCAAAGACTCCCGGGTCGCTAGTGCAATATAAAAATGATTTTGCATGATATTAAGGCTGCTCAAACGCTGCAGTCCTTGCTATGCTTGTGGTGTCACGTACAAATAGTTTTCAAGCGATGATTCGCAACAGAACTGCCTATCTGTAAGTCCTGAGATCGTTATCTGTAAGATAGACTGTTCTATACAAAATCACTTACGTTTTTATATAATAGAACCTTACATTTTTTCAGGATAAAAGTATTCAATATGTTAATCCAAGTAATCATCAATACGTCAGTAAAACCACATTCAAATCGTGTTAACTGTTTCTGAGATTAGCGTGCACAGACAAACAGACAAAAATTCTAAAAACATTTTTTTTGACCTCGGTAACATAAGCAGGTACAACGTGCACAATTTTTTTTTGAAATAATATTTAATGTACAAGGCAGTTGAGTTGATGAGTTGATTGATGTGTAGATGAGTCTGTAGAGTGGACTTTAGAAGGGGTGAGAATGTATGTTTTTTTTTAATTAAAATGCAGAAGTCGCAAACGGTTGTGTTCAAATTGAATTTTACGAGTGGTGACCTGAAAGCGTAGGAGCGACTAATGTCGAACATTTCCAATCAATTGAGGATCATCCGAGCGCGGCAAGTTCCCGCTCGCCGGTCGCCTCCCATTGGAATATCTACATGTGACGGACTTTCATAAACCCTGTTGCAACATTCACAGATTTAATACCATGACGTATTACATATTTACCTATACTAATATTATAGGACTTTGAATTGGTATTACTGTTTAGCAATGCGATGGCTTACTGTCTGAAAATTAACTTTACAATACAATATATTGATGTAATATAATTATTTCTTAGGTAATTTCGGAATAATAAAGTAATTTCTCATTTCTCAAATGAACTCAATAAAACTACCGTTATTAAATTGTATGTATTTATAAAATATTAATTAATTAATATTGTATAAAGGCCCTGATAGGTAAGGGTCGCGGGTCGACGGTCGACTGGATCTAGTCCAGGCAGCTTCTGAGCGGTCTTTTTGGAAAAAATATGAGGACGTTCTGCGGCTGAGATGATGATTAATTATTAAACAAGAAATAAAGGTTTTCTTTAGAACTATGTTATTAAAAAAAAAACATTTGTACGTAATCAAAACAGAACAACATTTATGAGTTACTACAAAAGTACTTACTCTAAACAAGAAAGTTGGCGAATACGTCAACGCTCACAAAAACGAGCATTATTTTCAATAATAATTAAATTATTTTCAATACCTGGGGATTGTTGGTAAACGTTTTACGACGATTGTAAACTGTAATTATTTATTTGATTTAACCGTAGGTATTATTAATTTAAATTGAAATTTATAATAACTCATGAACTCAATTGAGTGGAGAATAGATTAATTTTTGTAATAAATTTTCTAATTGAATTTATTACGACAATTTGAGAATAAAATCGAAAAATCGTTTTTATTTTCATTAAAATATTCTTGCACTCTTCTTATTTTTTTTTCATCTCTTCTTTCTTTTCTGTTAAAAATAATAATGGCTATCTGAAATTGATTATTGATTGATATACGCATAGTTTTACTGTCGAATTTGACGACACGTTTGGTCTAGTGGCTAGCTGTTTACCAAACGGTCGCGGGTTCGAATCCCGCTAGGGGCAAATGTTTATGTGTTAACATTTACCTTTGTACCCAATTCATGAATGTTTGTATTTATAATAAATAAATACATACATTTACAAAAAAATAAAAAAGTAATCTATGTAGTATAACAACAGTCTGGTATCTGTATCCATAATACAAGCATTAGTTGCTTATTTTGGAACTAGATGGTGCTGTGTGGAATTTGTATGAATATAGAAGATAAATTGGCAATCGCGTCAATGCAGTTAATAGGTTAATTTGTAGCGACTGGACTAATTGCTCACAAGGGTACATTGTTAGGGTGAATTACTTTGGGCCCTCATTGCTGGGAATCGGGGTTAGATAATTCTCTCCTAAAATGGCACAATCAAATAAGGTTTATGACGACTTGTGGTGGAATGACTACTCTCACTTATGTGGCATGTTGATATGAAAGGAAATCACAAAGAGTATTAAGTCTGTGAGACCTTAAAGCACTCTTATAGTGCAAAGCTCATACTTATACATAGTACAGAAACTACACGGGGGACTTTATGAACTTTGTGATATGCGGTACATTTGTATCGCTCTGTGGAACAACCAAGTTTTCTCGTTATTTTATGTCTTGTCCATAGAATAAATAACAAACTATGCTTCTTGCTAGATTTCAATCACGAATTGCACTGTGTGCACAAATAATTCCTAATAATTTCATTGTATAAGATAACTAGCTGGTGCCAGCGATTTCGTCCGCGTTACCTGGACACCTGAACACAAAGATAAAACACCTGAAAATATATTTGTATTCCGAATCTCTAACGTTATTTTACCAGTTCATAGCTTATCCAAAACAAAGGGTAACCTTGCTTGGAGTTCAGAGGAGCCTATGATGTTCAAATGCGAATTATTACAAGGCTTAAGTACATATAAATTCATATTTTCTCATTTATTTTTTACTAAAGATAATATAAACAAATTATAAAAACCTTAAATTTATTGTGCAAGTATTACTTATTGGTCAAATTACTATTGAGACAAGGTGGTAATAAGTGCCGCGTCAGCAGCAGGTACCACCTTACCTGATGCAGCCATCTGACGAGAACCTCTTGAAGTGTAAGATCGAGGCCCTTTGCTATAAGACTGCTCGACTAAGCGATTATAAGGATAACGATTGTCCAATCGATATACCAGTTGGCGGTCACCTCGTGGGCGAAACCCTTATTTCAAGGTCGAATATTGTCCGACCCCTCAGTGTATATCACGTGACGCTTCTTTTAACGTTACTGCATGACATCTATCGCTTACTTGATATAATATATTTTATCACCAAAGAAGTTTCACTTCTGACCCCGCGTACTCGTATAGGTACGCGTATGTTTCTTATCTTATAAAATCGCTTACCTGACTGACTAGCAACGCACAGCCAAATCTACTGAAAATGTAACTAGAATGAAAATGTTCTTAGCGGATACTTATGTTATAAAATAAAACTTTTTTCAAATTTCATCTTTCTAGACGAATAAGAAATTATTCGATGAAGTGTTTAACGTATTGATATTTAACTTAGCACTCGGATAGACCATTGGATTAAACATAAAATTTAATTATTATCTCAGTAATATGCTTTCATTGCTTGGGTTCGAGGATTGTCGATAAATGGCACAAGTTAAGCCGCAGACAAGATTAGCTATACTGATACCACTAGTATCAAAATGCACCCGTCGAATCAGCAAAAGAAAATGTATGTATTATTATCACATTTACCTTTTTGTCATGAAGAACACTCACCGTATTTTGAATATGAAATTTGTTATGGAAATCAATTCTGAAGTGAACACTCTGCTAGGCCAGGCCATCTTGTATTTGCATTGATATTAGCCTGGCTGTACGATGGCGTTCCGCCGTACGCTTATTGAAATAGCATCCCCTTTAAGGGGCCGTTACGGAGACGCGCCGCGCGATGTTTAGGTTTTTAGCGCTACTCTCACAACGATCGAGGCTCGCGCATTGCACACGCACACATGTACGTAAGCATAGAGCAAGAGCCCACGACGGCCAGACCTTCGTTATTTTATAAACGCTGAAAGTTTCTCTGTGCATAGTAAATGTGTATAGTATTGAAGCTCAATTTTTTTATATTTTCTTCGGGATAACTTTAGAAATCACGTCATCCATTGCCGGAGACTTATTACAGTTGCTATTTTGTTACCAAATATAAAAATTGTTGTCAAATGTATTATCACTACATAGTATAAAACAAAGTCGCTTTTTCTGTCCCTATGTCCCTTTGTATGCTTAGATCTTTAAAACTACGCAACGGATTTTAATGCGGTTTTCACTAATGGGTAGAGTGGTTCTCGAGGAAGGTTTAAGTACATAATTTACTAAGTTACGCGGGCGAAGTCGCGGGCAGCAGCTTTAATTTTATTAACACGTAACGTAATTAGTGATTACTAACATGTAGTGCCATCTGTTAACAGACTTTTTCCATTATTCGAAGTGAGATTAGATGAATTAGAGTACTACATTGCTTCAAACAGAATTCCCTAGATGGCGTTGTAAATTTTGCATACACGTTGTCTGGGACTCCAAAAAGGACATAGGGTACCTTTCATCCAGAACGCGGACAAAGTCGCGGGCACCAGCTAGTTAGCGTATAAATAATTGTACTTATAATAATTTTATTATTTTAGTTGCACAATACAAAACGAAATTGTTATTCCCAATTACAAAAATAATATATTGTACTGAAAAAGTTTGTACAAAAAATCTGCCTGCTAGAAAACCTGGGATTCCTTACATTAGAACTTATTCCTTGCCTGTTCCTTACGAACCTTTTATTCATCAGTTGCATTCAGTACACCCCCTCTCCCTAAACCCCCTGTCCGTAACTGATGCTCCGCTCGGACCCCTCCGACCGTAACTTGGAAACGGTGCGACGCAGCCGGGTGATGTTTGGGCTCATCGGAGACGTCTCTCCGAGATAGATAATTTGACGACCCCCTCGGACCCCTCCGACCGTAACTAGGAAACGGTGCGACGCAGCCGGGTGATGTTTGGGCTCATCGAAGACGTCTCTCCGAGATAGATAATTTGACGACCCCCTCGGACCACTCCGACCGTAACTTGGAAACGGTGCGACGCAGCCGGGTGATGTTTGGGCTCATCGGAGACGTCTCTCCGAGATAGATAATTTGACGACCCCCTCGGACCACTCCGACCGTAACTTGGAAACGGTGCGACGCAGCCGGGTGATGTTTGGGCTCATCGGAGACGTCTCTCCGAGATAGATAATTTGACGACCCCCTCGGACCCCTCCGACCGTAACTTGGAATCGGTGCGACGCAGCCGGGTGATGTTTGGGCTCATCGGAGACGTCTCTCCGAGATAGATAATTTGACGACCCCCTCGGACCCCTCCGACCGTAACTTGGAATCGGTGCGACGCAGCCGGGTGATGTTTGGGCTCATCGGAGACGTCTCTCCGAGATAGATAATTTGACGACCCCCTCGGACCCCTCCGACCGTAACTAGGAAACGGTGCGACGCAGCCGGGTGATGTTTGGGCTCATCGGAGACGTCTCTCCGATATAGATAATTTGACGACCCCCTCGGACCCCCCCCCCCGAATTGTCAATTGTCAAATGTAGACCGGAATTGTCAAATTTTGAAATATGGTCTACTAAAAAATTCATCTCCCCGAGACGTCTCTGATGAGCCCAAACACGACCCGACTGCGTCGCACCGTTTTCAAGTTACGGTCGGAGGGGTCCGAGAGGGTCGTCAAATTATCTATCTCGGAGAGACGTCTCCGATGAGCCCAAACATCACCCGGCTGCGTCGCACCGTTTCCATGTTACGGTCGGAGGGGTCCGAGGGGGTCGTCAAGTTATCTATCTCGGAGAGACGTCTCCGATGAGCCCAAACATCACCCGGCTGCGTCGCACCGATTCCAAGTTACGGTCGGAGGGGTCCGAGGGGGTCGTCAAGTTATCTATCTCGGAGAGACGTCTCCGATGAGCCCAAACATCACCCGGCTGCGTCGCACCGATTCCAAGTTACGGTCGGAGGGGTCCGAGGGGGTCGTCAAATTATCTATCTCGGAGAGACGTCTCCGATGAGCCCAAACATCACCCGGCTGCGTCGCACCGATTCCAAGTTACGGTCGGAGGGGTCCGAGGGGGTCGTCAAATTATCTATCTCGGAGAGACGTCTCCGATGAGCCCAAACATCACCCGGCTGCGTCGCACCGATTCCAAGTTACGGTTGGAGGGGTCCGAGGGGGTCGTCAAATTATCTATCTCGGAGAGACGTCTCCGATGAGCCCAAACATCACCCGGCTGAGTCGCACCGATTCCAAGTTACGGTCGGAGGGGTCCGAGGGGGTCGTCAAATTATCTATCTCGGAGAGACGTCTCCGATGAGCCCAAACATCACCCGGCTGCGTCGCACCGTTTCCAAGTTACGGTCGGAGGGGTCCGAGGGGGTCGTCAAATTATCTATCTCGGAGAGACGTCTCCGATGAGCCCAAACATCACCCGGCTGCGTCGCACCGATTCCAAGTTACGGTCGGAGGGGTCCGAGGGGGTCGTCAAATTATCTATCTCGGAGAGACGTCTCCGATGAGCCCAAACATCACCCGGCTGCGTCGCACCGTTTCCTAGTTACGGTCGGAGGGGTCCGAGGGGGTCGTCAAATTATCTATCTCGGAGAGACGTCTCCGATGAGCCCAAACATCACCCGGCTGCGTCGCACCGTTTCCAAGTTACGGTCGGAGGGGTCCGAGGGGGTCGTCAAATTATCTATCTCGGAGAGACGTCTCCGATGAGCCCAAACATCACCCGGCTGCGTCGCACCGTTTCCAAGTTACGGTCGGAGGGGTCCGAGGGGGTCATCAAATTATCTATCTCGGAGAGACGTCTCCGATGAGCCCAAACATCACCCGGCTGCGTCGCACCGTTTCCAAGTTACGGTCGGAGTGGTCCGAGGGGGTCATCAAATTATCTATCTCGGAGAGACGTCTCCGATGAGCCCAAACATCACCCGGCTGCGTCGCACCGTTTCCAAGTTACGGTCGGAGGGGTCCGAGGGGGTCGTCAAATTATCTATCTCGGAGAGACGTCTCCGATGAGCCCAAACATCACCCGGCTGCGTCGCACCGTTTCCAAGTTACGGTCGGAGGGGTCCGAGGGGGTCATCAAATTATCTATCTCGGAGAGACGTCTCCGATGAGCCCAAACATCACCCGGCTGCGTCGCACCGTTTCCAAGTTACGGTCGGAGGGGTCCGAGGGGGTCGTCAAATTATCTATCTCGGAGAGACGTCTCCGATGAGCCCAAACATCACCCGGCTGCGTCGCACCGATTCCAAGTTACGGCGTGTCAAATTATCTATCTCAAAATTTTCGCTTTTTCGGTGCCCCGCGTAGACTTGCCGCCGCTCCGCTCCGCTACTCATACTCACCAGTAGACATCATTGCATGTTTTTTTTTTGGTTCTATTATAAAAATAGAATAGTTTGGACGTGTTCCAGAGTCCAATCTGTCATACTGTGCTGGGGAACTAGTTGGATTTTTTTTGTCCAAACAATTCTATCATAGAACTATAGTAGAACTGTTTGGAACAACCCACTTATTATTTTTTATATATTATCTCAAAAGATTGTAATAAATAACGAAGGTCGTGGGCTCTTGGGCTATAATTTCAACATCAAAAACGACATATTTGTCATTTTTTGTGTAAGTACACGGTTCGATCGCGAACTGTCAATGCGGCGCAAAGCGACGTGCTCTCACTTCGGAGGCGCGTGGCCGACTGAACCGACTACGAGCGTAATTTCAATATAATAGCCTTCATAGTAATTTGTATGAAGATTTTGAGCGAAAAAATTGGGCAACTTTGTGATTTTTTTACATAGATTAAGGATATATTAATTAAGAAATAAATATTCCAGCAACTTTTTTATAGTTTTAACTTTATTATTTGATAAAATTCATTTAATAAATTTTGATACTTACGGCTCAATTGTAACAACACGGGAGTGCGATTTACACGATTTTAGTGATTTTCTGATTTTTTTTTACACTTATCTATAAGCATTATCTAAAATTCAAATGTTTCAGCATCAAGTAACATTCATTGGCTAGCTGTGTGATTTTTTTCAAGGTTGTGGAGCATCGTTTTATATATAATTCTCTTACATTCCCGACCCTCGATTGGCGAAAGGGACCCTTAAAGCACATTGTCTTGCTCTGGATAGTCACTATTGTGATAACATAAGTAACGATGTTGTACATTCAATGATGGTCTCAATGTTTTTTATTCTTAAAAGGTAAGATGCAATAAAATTATTTCATATCTTTAATAAACCATTTTTATTTGGGCCACAATGTCTTGAATCTTCCAATTATAAGCATTGTTAGTTACTACTTATTAAATAAGATAATATTTCCCATGTGTAAGGTTTTATTAAAAATAAAGCTTTTTCTGTGTGAAAAAATACCTATGCCACTTTTATTTATAAAAGAACCACACTTTTAAAACAAATGTTATTTCTATAGCATTTGTCCTATAATAAGTTAAATATGTACGGAGTATAAACCTCGGGATGAAACAAAAAACGAAACGCAAAATGTTGATTTAATGTTCTTGACTAGTTATGATTTTTTCATTGTCTTAGTTGGTTATGAAAGCTTAGTAACCAGTTATAAAAAAGCGAAAAAGAAATCTTGTTTCGTAGCTGATTACGAAAAAAAGATTACCAAAATCGACCAAATCGCTCATTCTTGTAATGCAAATTACTATTCCTTTTTCGAGCAATATGATTGTTGATAACTTGTCTTAAAAATCTGTTAGGCTTTATTGAATAAGTAAATTACTTAATTGAATAAAACCAATGAAATAATTACTTAAGTAGAATATCGTTAGTAGATAAGCAGAAGTTTTATCCGATTACTCGTATCGTAACCCATATTCGTACTTTGACGTAACACGCAGGTTGAAGAAACGTGATCAATAGAATGTAGATATACCTTTATAGACATATATATTACGTAGACACGACAATATAGAAAATACGTCCCGCTTTCCGCTCCTGTCTCACTAATCGTCATTAATTACACTCCGGTTATCACGGCCGTGCGCTACTAATTGATACAAAGAGGAATTTTTACTCGATAATATTTTTACTATTTCCCTGGAAATATTTCAAATGTGTTATTGAATTTTTAGTTATTTGCATTTTGTTTGATGTAGTACATTTATAGAATAGTATGACGCATAACACTTGTAAATATGCATTTACAAGTGCTTACTTGGTTTTTTATGGTCTTTCTTTAATGGGTAACTTTATGCTTTTTAAAATACAGTTTAATTGGAAATAAAAATAAATACATTTTTTATATTATGTTAAGGTCGGCTCGACAGCCGCCAGACGGGCCGGCCAAATGACTGCGAAATGTAGCGTACTACTTTCTCCAAATGACTGTTACTACTTTCTTCAGATCCAGACCAGAGCCAACTTTTAAAAACTAAAATAAAATAAATAAATAAATATCTTCACAAATTCCACACAACACCATCTAGTTCCTCAGTAAGCAACTAATGATTGTATTATAGATACCAGACAGTTGATATACTACATAGATTTTACTTTTTTTTTATAAATACATACATATTAAATACAAAACATCCACGACTTAGGGACAAAGGTAAAATGTTAACACATAAACATTTGCCCCTAGCGGGATTGGAACCCGCGAACGTTTGGTTAACAGCTACGGTTACTAGACACTAGACCAAACGTATCGTCATTTGTAAGTTCTTCATTTCTATTCAGCTGTAAACGCTACGCTCCCGTCACTGCATTGGAGTGAATCTGTACTCCTTGGTTTCATGTAAATTGTCAGTTTCAGTAGCAATGTCCCCTCTCACAAAGGGTTGACATGGGACTCCGTGACTTTGCTCAAATCACCGACACGTAAACACGGCACCAGCCGCTATTTTGCTCTCGACCTACTTCGTTTTAACGGCTTCATCTAATGTGTTAATTTGTACAAACTGTTGCTCGTTCCAGTGAAAATTCTATAAAGTTCTTATATTTTTGTAAAAAAAAATTAAGTATTGCAAAATTGCTAATGTACTTACTTTAATCGTTTAAATATAATCTGTATTTTATAAATTAAGTAAAGAAAAGATAATTTTATTACTTTTTTTAAAAATGATTCATTTTTTATGTAAATAAAAATCTATGTAAGTAATACTTACAAATATTACAAATGTGAATGTGAGTTTGTTTGTTTGTTTGTTTGTCTGTTACGCTTTCACGCAAAAACTACTGGAGCGATCACCATGAAATTTTGCATACTTGTTGTGTCCGAAACACCAGAAAAACATAGGGTATCTGTTATGCAGAACGCGGACGAAGTCGCGGGCACCAGCTAGTGTTATATATCAAGGTATGGTACACATCTTTTTCTCGAAAATAGGGTTCATTCACTTCTTTAGGTATATTTAATCTATCCTAATACCATATACAACCATCAGTAACACCAGATAATGAAGACTTAATATTATAAATGCAAATGTTAATATTAATATAATAATAATATACATAATAATATACTCATTTATATCTATAAATGAGTATGTTTGGGTGTTGGTTACTCAATCACATAAAGAAAGCAGTATTTGGGTGAAATTTATACATATTATAAGCATAACTGCGCCTTAATTAACATATTGATTCTTACTTTTATCCTTGCCGAGATGGGAATAAAACCTAAACAATTTGGGAGATTTTCTAGAGACTTACTTAGTACATTACTAAAATACAAATACTTATAACGGTTACAAATAAAAACAGATTTTGAAACATGCATCCGTATATGTGAAATGTTTGAATCAGAATATAAAATTCGCATGTCTTCGGTAACAATTCGTGCACTTTCGTGGCTCCAGGTACACAAGAAATTCAGTGGGTGAAACGACCCCTTCACTAGTCAAAATGGATTTAAGAAGCTTTGCCTTTGCCATTCTGTTATAATACCTTTTAAGTCCCACTAGGTAGAAAATCTCGTGTGAAGTTATAAAAGAATATCTGAGTCAAAATAAATCGAGCGTGAACGAAAGCGTTCTACGGTAAAACGATCGGTAAGAGATGTTTCATAATACTCGTACGTATCTACGGTGTTTACAGTGGCAGAAGCTACGCGCCGCGTTCCGCTTAGCTCTTATAAATATTTTACTCGGTTAAATTTTGTACACCAACATCGGGGAAAAGGCATCATTTAACATCCTAAATTTTGAAACATGTAAGGCAGTTTGCATTGAACTTATCTTTTTTAATGAGTTTCTTTTTCTTCTATATGAAATGTACTCTTATAACATGCATGTAACATATATAATAATAATTATTTAGATATTTTAAATAAAACGTCTTTGCTTTAGAGCGGTCAAATCATGTTTATTCCTATCTTCTCTACGCTATTTGTTTACATTACAGGGCGATGACTCAGGTGCAGCTATATAATATCACATGCATGAAGGCATTAGTAAGTCAGTGCATGAGGGCGTTACCATGCTTTTGAATCAATTGTGTATTATAGTAGCAAATGCAAATACATGTGTGTTTCGCAGTCCTGAATTGATTTTAAACCAATAAGTTGCCGTATAATTCAAGAGTTGCATATATGTATGAAAAATATTTTCTATCTATATTATAGTATGCTGTCTATCTTTCTAGTCTTTCGATTTCTCTGTTATAGATTGGATCGAGTAATTTTTTATACATAATACCTCTATTTTTTATGAAATGTTTCACGCTTAGTGTAAAATAATGCAGGAAGGAGCATAGTAATAAAGCAACAGTGGGAGGGTAGTCTGGAAAGGAGACACCCCTTCAAATGTTGTTAAGGAGCTTGTACCAGCCAGAATTTATAACAATTTTAAAACAAAAGAATATATAATAATGAATCTAAAAAAAAAACTAGTAATATATATTTACTTTCTTTTATTAATGGTTTTATTGGCAGGGTGTTATTGGCGAAATTATACCACAGTATTTTTGAAAACAATATTAATTAAATTTTTGCTTCATATTTATGCATTTTTCTTTATAATGTTTAATCTATTTAATACTCCTAATCTCTTATCCATATTTTGATATATTTGGGAGAATTTTCGTGATTTTAATATTGTTGCATTGCCAAATAACATATATTTGAATGAATTGAAACTAAAAAAGGTTGAGCACGTTAGGTGAACTGGGAATTGATGAAAACAGTACTGGAATTTAATAAAAGAGAGATAACAAAAGGAAAAGTAAGCAAATTGCAATAAAACCAGGCCGCTTTGGGTTTAGATGCGCCCTCCCCCCACCATCGCCTTAATAGTAATTAGACGTGCATAGCAGAAGCAGTGAACCATTTCGAATGGAATTAACAGTCAACAGACACCTTAGAATTATATCTTACTAGGTAGTGTCCGCGACTTCGTCTGTGTTTTCAGAAAAAATATAACACCTGAAAAAATTATTAATATGAAAAAATGGTCCGACATCTTCCATTTAAAAATTCATTTACCGTATTTTTTTACCAATTGTCAGGTGTACACACATGACGTCTTATTCATAGCAGGTTTACTTAAACACTAGCATTATGGTGTCTTACTACAAATAGATTCAAAATAAAAAGTCTAGTTTTGTATTGTTTTTCTGCTACTAAAATTTATTTTCTGCAATAAAAATTGCAAACACCTGCTGATCACTTTTGTCACAAACGATAGTACTTATACTACCATGAAAACTTAACATATCTCATTCAAGATAATGTAGTCTAATGATATTCGTTTTAAACAATAACCTAAAGTACAGAATTATTTGGTTCATCTAGATGTGTTATATCATGTGTTACAAGACATTGCAGCCGGGACAAGGCAGTAAATTAATACCTTTACAAAGATTGTCGCACTTAAGCGCGGAGACCGAGATTTTCTCGAGAATTAGTTGAATTCTCTTACAAATTCTTAAGAAATAGAAAAAAATGTAATTTGTAATTATACTACATACAAATACATTTGCATCACCTCGACATAATTGTTTAAAGTACTCAAAGAGGTTTTAACGTGTCTAGTAATCTGCATTTATTTATTTGCGAACAAAATTCATAAAAAGATAATTTTAAAACAAAACAAAATTCTTTGAATTTTTAATACAGATTTGATTTAATCATTAATTAAACTTGTATAAATTAATAATAATGATCTAACGAGTCACATGGAAGTACACAAACACCATAACTTCATCCATATTATGATAAATGAAAAATTTGGTCATACAATATAGAGATGTACCGAAATGTTCTTAGGAAAGAGTGAATTAATTATAAATTTTCTTTACATTTAAATGAAACAATAAGAGTATTTCTTTTATTTTGTATATCTGTTCGGGAAAAACTTGCTATCCATTTAAATATTAACAGCATAACTTTAATAACAACTCGAGGAAATTTCCATTGAACATCAAATAATAGTTTCCAATGTTAAAACTTGCTGTGATAGAGGCTCACCCGATAGTTACCAGTTAGTTAGGCGCTGCAGGCTTTAATCTAACATAGTTATTGGTTTACTGCAGGCTATTACTCTATCCTTAGCTAGACGAAAGTTCCTCGTTGATTATAAGACAAAAGCCTATTAAAGCTTTTGTAATGAACACTATAGTGTCTATATATAGGTAGATGTGAACCGTTTATTAAATTATTTAAATTCAAATATGCAAATGCTTGGTTATTTTATTATTTTAATGTTCAACAGGTGTAGAGATCTCTGTAAGCAAGTTTAAAAAAATAATTTTGGATTTAAAAATTGCAATACAAAATAAAAATTGATACTTGGCAATTTGCATTTTAAATAAAATATATATATTTAAAATAATTCGCATTTCTGTATAAAAGCAGTGATTTCAATTGTTACGATGTGTAATGAAAATGTAAAAATATAATAATACCTATATAATATTTAGCATACACTAGGTGTTTTCAATTAGTGACGTCAGTCGACGTAACTGACGAGGGTTTGTCTCTAGCATCAAATAATTTAAACTTTTAGCGGGTTCACGTTCGTCAACCGACCGGTTAATGTATGTACTCATCACTATCACATTTGATTTTCATACCTCTTTAATGTTAAAATAATATTTTCCGTATGAATATATTAGTTAAATGAGAACCTGAGGAAATTTTAAAGAAATAATTTCTTTTAAAATGACATCGAGAATATCAACTTATACAAATTAAAATTAAATCTGCAAAAAATCGGTTCCATCACTCGGAAGATTCTAATGTAATGTGGTCGCTTGTATTATTCTAAGCTATAATTCTAAGATAACATTTAACCATTTTTTAGTGTTTTAACATTTACAATGCGTACCTACTTATATAAAATTATTTTTCTGACCATTACCTTTTCTTTTTCAGAAACCCGTTTTTGGAGAGCACTTAAAACACCGCGGTACCAAGTATCAGCCGTCCATCGTGCGTGTGTGTGTGTAAGCGTAACTATTAACTTTACGAATGCTGGCGGTGTTATAGTGAAGACATTTGGCAATATCTGTGCGTGGATGTCGCGAATGGGGGGTGGGGTGCGCTGAGCGTGGATGGTGTTAGTGCGGTGGTCGGTATGGCGTGGCGGTGCGGGGGGAGGGCGGGGCGCGGGCGGCGGTGAGAGGGGGCGTGATGCGCGTGTGCACGTGGCTGCTGTGGTGGTGCGCATGCGTGTGGCCGGCGCATGCTTCGGGCGAGCTGCGCGTGCTCCAAGCGGACGCGCGCGCTGTCTTCTTCGTGGGCATAGCCGCGCCGCCCTCGGCAGCCGCCGTAGTGAGAGCGTTCAACCGGTCGCTAGCGGAGATATCGCACACATACTTAGCAGGCGATTATCCTCTCTATCTGCGCAACATCACGCTGCTCCCGCTTTACATCGAGTTGCCGGAAGATGAAAGGTACCTACTTATTTGTTAGGAAAGTAATATACTGGTTAACATTATTATCTGTAGATGACCAACACAGAAAAAAAAGGAACTAGATAGGGTGGCCCTATGGACCGTAGAGTGCAGACAGCGAAAACTACGCCTTCGCTGTGTTCATACAAACACACAAATGCAATCAAACTAAGCCTCGTCTCATTAAAATAGTTATGTAGGTACTTGTGAAAATATTGAATTGCGATATTTTATTTTTAGAGAATAGTGTCTAATACTTTTCATCCTGAAATTCCAACGGAAACGCAAAAAAAACGAGGCATATAGAAAAAAACGAACGAATAAGAGAAATAATAAACAAACATGCACAGATGTATTTTAAAGAATATCTAGAAGAAAAAAAAAACCAGTTAAGTTATGAATTTTCATGGAACAATCAAATATTCTACCTTACTTGGCTTCCAGGTACCTTTGTCTTGTTTAAAATTGCTTAGTGATACATCACATCATGAATACATTTGAGATGAAAGGTTTCTCTACCTCTAGCTTTAGATTCACCTGTCTGAAACACTCGTAAATAATTCAACCTCATATCCATTATTCGACTTGCTGTTAAATGTACGTTAAGCTTTTAAAACTTTTCCATTCTCATGGTATACGAGTAGGTATAATTTCCATTTGAAATTCTAATAATTAAATTAGATTTTCGATAAATGTTATCGAGAATAAGTTAATGTTTTTTTTTTGTTTTCAGTTAATTTATGTAAAATTGTTAGCTTAAGTTTTGTAATTTAAATTAATTCATTATACTTACTTGAATATGTGCCAAATTACCAGCGTAGGTTTTTACAACATGCATTATGCTGAGTTGGAGCTCAGCGTTATGCTGTTTTTACAACATGCATTATGCGGACGTTTGTGTTTGTCTTTCTATATGTTATCTATATTATGTAGGTATGTTTTTATATGTCCTCTATTCCAAATAAAATATATTCTTAATCTTATTCTTATATAAATTTTCCGTAGAGCCTTCTTTGTTGAAAGAGTAACAAACATAAACTTTCGCATCAATAATATTAGAAGGATCTGTCGACGGACGAACATCTACAAATTCTTTGGAAACAGAATGTATTACAATATATGAAGGACAATACACAACACAGTGTCATAAAAAGTTAAATTAAATGACTGTACCATTGTTTGTTAGAGTGGACTCGGCATGTTGATGTTCAGGCCATTAATTAAATAACCCCTAGCCAACTGCTCTATTGTTACAGAGGATTTCACTAGTGAAATAATATATTTTTTCCTTTAACATTTTGGCCGCCTCTCGCGTTCGAAGGCGGGCGGTAGAACCTTCTTCAATGTGAAAATATTTTTATAGCAATTCGGGGAAATAAAACTTCTCTAAAGACTTAATTATTTTAACTAACAATTAATTCTAAAAGGTTTTCTAAGGTACAATTTCGATTGGAGCTATATTTTTATTATAATAATCATTAATAAATCATTACAATAGTGCTGTCGTGTTTCTGTGAGTAAGGGATGCCAGAGCCCTATCTCTATCCATAATTATATTCCCTATCCCTTTTTAATTACATATCTTTAATCTTATAACTAAAGGAAAGCAGCAAACTTACAGCAACTGAGACGTTACTTATGTAAATAGGAGACAGTAGCCGACTGTCTGTTTAACGACAGTTACCTACATAAAAAAAAACAGCTAAAGGAAAGAATGAGAATTGTACTCATGAAAAACAAAGCGAGTCACTAGGACTTAGAGCATATTTATATAATATGGTGCCCGCGACTTCGTCCGCGGCCTGGATGAAAGGTACCCTATGTCCTTTCTGGTGTCCCAGACAACGTGTATGCAAAATTTCATGATGATAGATTCAGTAGTTTTTGCGTGAGAGTTACAAACATATATACATCCATCCATACATATAATACAAACTTTCGCATTTATAATGTTAATAGGATGGTGCCTGCGACTTCGTCCGCGTTCTGGATAAAAGGTACCCTATGTCCTTTCTGGTGTCCCAGACAACGTGTATGCAAAATTTCATGATGATAGGTTCAGTAGTTTTTGCGTGAAAGAGTTACAAACATACATACATCCATCCATACATATAATACAAACTTTCGCATTTATAATGTTAATAGGATGGTGCCCGCGACTTCGTCCGCGTTCTGGATAAAAGGTACCCTATGTCCTTTCTGGTGTCCCAGACAACGTGTATGCAAAATTTCATGATGATAGGTTCAGTAGTTTTTGCGTGAAAGAGTTACAAACATCCATACATACAACCATACATCCTATCATTTATAATATTAATAGGATAGGATAGTACGGATTAGTAATTTAATTAATAAGTAATTAAAACATAATTGTAAATTCTACATGTTAAAATTAACTATATTAATTAATTTTATGCGAGGATTCTGGTTAACAAAATTTTATTCATAATTATTATTCTATTGTTTTAGTAGTGAAAATCATTATACTTCATATTCAGAATAAGCTTCCAGGAAATATTGTACCATCTTCTCTTTACTATATAAAAGTTGTTTTGCAGCGCAGAGTTTTAGAATAAATATTAATGAAGATAGTGCATTCTAGACGCGGAAACTGCAGGCAAGTTTGCTTGAACACGCTCGCTGCTGTAAGTTAAGCAAAGAATGTTTGCCGTTAATTTGTAATTGAATAAACACCGTTAATAAGAACTTATCCAATTATCGTCTGTAGTATCTTGATTTTAAACTACTACAGGAAGTTTGCAATAACTTAGTTCGCAATTTATTAAAGATGCTCTAAGGTAAAATCATTCTTCTATAGGTATGTAAAGATATGTTGCTCTTATGTCTGATTTATTTCATCCAAAAAGCTTATTCCAGCTCTTCCAGACTAGAATTTTTAATCATGACTATGTTTATTACGGAGTGATCGAGATCTTTATTCCAGTTAATATAGCGATATTTCAAGAACCGCCAATCTATGGTGTGGTACAGGATTGGCTATGTATATTTTTTCCAGTTGCTTTTCAATGAAAATTACTTTGTTTCAATTACGGAATAAAATGTTTCACTGGTTCAAGTACATTTACATATAGCTATTGAAATAACCCAGTTGATTGAGTCATTGAATTGGAACGGTACTGGGATAAAATTAAATTAAAAATAACAAAATGGGTTTTTGAATAGGACTAAATTTCAGTCTTACAATAGTCAATTCTTTTCCATTTGCCACCAGTTCAGAATGCATAGGTATTATATGAGAAAGAACCGGTAAGAAACCTCAAAGTTGCTCTTTAACTTTAGTTTGCTTTAAAAGTTATCTTAATAATATTTACCGATAATACTGAAATTTTGCAGGGTCAGGGATACAGTATATGACATAAGGTACCTTTATTTCAGAAAAAAACACCGTTTTCAAAATAAAATAATAATTCTAAATATAAATACATATTAAAATTATATTGGTGAAGATAGATAGGTTTTAACAACTAAGAAAAAGGGGTGCGGACTAATTGGACTAAGGCAAAAGCTAATACTTAAATAAATAATCATATGCATACAACAGATAAATAGTCATTAGTTATTTTCCGAGTAACAAAAAATAAAGTAGAATGTAGTTCCAATTCTTTTTTGATTCCATCCTTTGCATTCCATCCCCTGGGACCGCGTGGTCCGACTGCTTCGTCCGATTGTTCGGGCGACGCGGACTTTTTTTCCTGTTGTACCGATTAAGGAATCAGACTATAATGATCGGACTATGCGGACTGCTTCTTCTTGTTGGTTAGATTAAATGATCAGACTGTGCTATATTATTTTTATTTAATAACAAATAAATATAATTGTTCCCCTTCTTTGACGTCCCAACTTTGATCATTCATATACTTACTTATGAGTATATTTTTTTCATTTTTTTAAAGATCTAGCTTAAGGAAGAGCAGACTTAAGCCTTAAGGCAAGTCTTGTTGCCTTAGAAGAAAAGGTTTTTTTAGAAGAGAGTTGACTTTGATTTATAAAAATCAGTGCAACCATTACGTATCTATGCAACGTAATGACCCGCGATCATGGGTTAACTATCGCCATTCTAAAAGTCCCATCTCGTCTCGATGACACCGTGACAGGCAATGAAAACGCTTACAGAGTCACGATTGATTCAATTATGCCAATTTATCGCAGTTTCACCCGGTTAATTTATTATGTAATATGAATTGGACGAAGCTCTGTAAATGGGTTTTGCGCATTCGCTTTGTGCCTTTGTTATGTGAAACTGGATACAGGGTATGGTTGAAATACATCCGATATTGGTAATAATAATAATAATGTTTGGTGATGTGTAGTATTTAAAAAACAAGGAAATAAATATCAGGGAAGATGTGCGAACGCGAACGGGAAGTGTTCTAGATTAGCTTTTGCACGCGACTTTGTCCGTGCTTATTTTTCTATAGCAGTGAAACGATTGTTTCGTTTGCATATAGTTGATATATTGCATATTTTATTGCTAATTTATTTTTGCGAGGAGTTGTATTTGTTATTTTTATTTTTGGATAATTCCTCGGGGAATATTGTATTAATAATGATTCCAAAACTTCCATTTTTAGTTTTAGAACTAGTGTTTTTGCCCGCGACTTTATCCGCGTCCGATCGCTAGCAAACTTCACAGGAACATCCGCTACACTAATCTGAAGATTGTCTGAAAGTTTCATCAAAATCGGTTCAGCGGTTTTGGAGTCTATATCGCCTTAAGGTTCCTCTTACTCGTAAATATTAAGAGGAAGAAGATTAAGGAAGAAATTTTAGAATTTATGTACTTGTAACTCACAAAGGTCAATGAAAAAATAAATAAAAATCGTTTGTATTCCATACAATACGTATATTATACATTTCGATTTTAATGACATATTTAAGCATATTTTTTATAGTTCTAAGTGTTGTATAGTATAGTGCACGTCATTCATTAAGCGGAGCTCGCTTGTACCGGAGATGGGAGATAATTACTTTTATGAATTATTACGTACTTCCTAGTTCTCAGCAGTTGTAAAGCTAAGCAAGAAGAGCGTAGGCTCTTGAGAGAGGCTTATTCATGCAATTAACCGCAGACATTTAAAAGTCTTCTACACATCCTACTAATATTATAAATGCGAAGGTTTTTGAGGATAAATGTACGGATGGACGTTTCTTTAATCTTTCATGCAAAACGGTTGAATGAATTTGGATGAAATTTCGCACACAGATAGTTTATTACCTGGACTAACATATAGGTTTTATCATGTAAAAAATAAAAAAAAATCGGGTGGCGGCGCCACTGTGGTCACAGCGACAAAGATATTACTCATATAATATTTTCTCATTTTTAATGCGAATATTCGCGGGCATCAGCTATATAAAGTAGGTTATAGAAAACCTATTAAGAACACAAAAATACAATAAAAATATTTAGTATTTATTCAGTAGATATGTGTTCGTACTATTATTACAACAATAAATCCCGAATGACCCTAGTAGTCTGGCCGGTCGCGGAAGCACGGTCCGATTTTTTTTGCTATTTAAGTAAAGAAATTCTAAATTATAAAATTAAAATGTTGCAGAGATTTTAAATAGTCTGCAGTAAGGACAATACGAGAGAATTAAGAAAATTGTTCAGCGCTTCAAACTGGTTTACTTAATTCTCCTTTGTCGGTGTGAAGTTCTTTGAATAAACTTAGCGGTCATATTGGAATTAAACAGTTAAATATTACACCATTCATTGGACAGACGTGACATAGCCAGAAATTAAGGGTTATAATGATATACTAGCTTTAGCCCGCCACTTGGTTCGCGCCCCTTTTTCTTGCGTGGAAACATTTATTTAATCTTTATTATTAACTTACTCATATAACTCATATAATTTTATCAGGCGTTAAATTTTTTATTTTTATTTTTAGATGTTCCCTCGGAACCATTACTTTTTTCTGGATGTTCCTGTACAACGTCTGTGCAAAATATCGTGATTTTGAACAAACGAAAATTAAGTTTTTATATGAACTTCGTGTGGGAATAAAAAGTGGGATTTTTACGTTTAAATGTTTAAACGTTTAATTTAAAAATTTTAACGTTTACTCTTTAAATTTTTCCAATTTTTCTCTTCATTAGAACTTTCCAGAAGTTTTAAAGAAAATTTGAAAATAAAAAAAACTTCCAGTCCCTACTTGACTTTAGCGCTTAGCAAAAAATTTAGCGATTAATTTTTATATAATATAAAACTAGCAACCCGCTCTAGGCTCCACATAAACGTCTTTCCTGACATTTTCCAAGTTACGAACATAAGAATCTATCTCGGACTTAATCAAATATGTGGAAAAAAAGCAGAAATGGTTCAGCCGTTCACTGAGTTTTGAGCTGAGCAACCCATTGAGTTATATATTGTTATTCAAATATGTAGGTAATTATATAAGATACAAGATAGATATAACGAAGATGAGTAATTAATTAATTAAGATAAGAAGATAAACTTAATTTCACAGTTTTTCTATTGAATTTCCTAACATATTTTACTATACGGTATAGTTACATGAGAAATATTGAGATACATACAAATAAAATATGCCTAGGATGCTAAATGGATATGCGTAACAGGAATATTGTGTCATGTTTTTGAAAACGGGATATATTTATTCAGTGGATGCAGCAAATATTTTGAGGTATTCGGTAGTCGTATCAAATTTTATATCACACTGTTCACCGAAACTTTCGTACGTAGTTTGATACAAACATTCCATGCCTGCCTTTTCCGCTGACCGTTGGGACGGAGCACTTGTAAAAATACCGCCTGTCACTTTGAAGCCAAGTTCCTTCGCCAAATGTATTCTGTAAACAAATGTATGTTAAACAAAAATAACTACTTTTTGTTAACAATATTAACGATTTAATAAATACTTATTGTTTTTCTATAACAAAAAAAAAACTATTTTTGCTGGTACCAGAATGAAGGTACCAGAAGAGAATCACAAAATTGAAACGATGCAATTTGTTTTAGCTTAGTATTTTAGAATGGCTAACTCATGATTTTTGCTAGACCGTATTCGTTTTTCTGGATAGTATTGTAAAATAATTGTTTATTAATACCTAAGCGCATTACTTACATAATGAAATATTTTGTGAGTGTTTACATGTACTTTACGATTATATTCGAATGTTGAAACACATATGACCCAAGAAAATAAATATAACTATTAAATGAATTAATCAGATTAATTAATGTTAGTGATTTACGTAATAAAACTATTTCAAAATCCGTACTAATATTATAAATGCGAAAGTTTGTATGGATGTATGGATGGATGGATGTATGAATGTTTGTAACTTTTTCACGCAAAAACTACGGAACCGATCACCATGAAACTTTGCATACACGTTGTCTGGGTCACCAAAAAGGACATAGGGTACCTTTCATCCAGAACACAGACGAAGTCGCGGGCATCAGCTAGTCTATAATAATATGTACTTATAAAAGGCCGTATTGTACTATGATATATAAACTAAATGCCAAGACAAATGTTTACCTTGCTTTGATCGTTTCCACCGCTATACCCAAACCCCTATATTCCGGCGTCACAGACAAACCGGCACCCATGAGATATTCTGTTGCGTTGTATCTATCGTAAATTGCTGTCACTTTCATGGCTTCGGCAAACATGCGTAACGATAACAAACCAGCTTCAGTCTTGGGCTGAAAAATAATATATGTTTAATTATTGTATCTATTATTTCTATTAGCCTTTATACGTATGTAGATTTTTAAACTATGTTTAATATTAATGATTCTTTAATCATTTAGCTATCGCGTAGTTGTGTTTAGATTTTGTATGTAGCTGATAGATGTAAATGATTGATATTGTAGTTGATAGTTCATAGCATCAAACTCTGTTCCCCGATTTTGTTATCACTTTTCTGAATTACCTTCCACTCTATCGAAGCAAATTTAGACACGTCAAAAGGATATTCTAAAATTAAAACATTTATTACCGGCTTGTGTTCCACGAATTGATCCTTCTTTTGTGGTATTAACATATTAACAGCAACAAGAGTACGCCCTGAACCATCCCCTTCAGCAAGGAAACAAGCGATACTCATCTTTTGTGTGATCATGGACGTCAGAAGCAGGCGGTATTCCTGCACCGCTTCCGGATCCTTTGCAGTACCTGTCATCGTTCAAATATCATTAATTAACTTCGCCCGCCTCATATTTCACTTCCTAATACGCAGCAGTATCTCGCGCATGTACATTTCACCGACAATATATAACGTTTAATTCCACTAATGGGCTACCTTGATTAATTGCCATAATGTTTTTGATGACGTAGGTAATAAATAGTTGACTTCAAATGTTAACTGAGAGAATTTTTAAATGAATCGAAATGTTAATATATTAAGCAATTCTAACTGTGTCTGCCACTTCGTAAGGGTTTAACTTAGAACTTTTTTGTTTGTAAACCGATTGGAATAATATGAGACAAACAACTTAATATTACGGAAAACTTGCTATATTATACGATGTAGCAAGATGGTAAAAGGAAACCGTCAAGTAGGAAGAAGAAGATTGTTATGGCTACGTAACATCAAAGAGTGAACCGGCATTAAAACCATGAAGTACCTAATTGATTCGACTCGCGAAAGACAGGGAGAAATTTAGGAAATTCACTGCCGACTTACAACAGTGAAAAGGCGCATACAAAAGAAGAAGAAATATATTTAAACAATCTGTGCACTCGATTTTTTTTGAGATGCTGTGTTTTAGTACTTTTTAAAGTCCATTTAAATTGGGCGTTAAAGCGGGCGAGCTTTATAGCCTCCGAGTTCCATCCAAAACTCATTATATTTAATCACTTGGGAAGTGTGCAATAAAGTTATAAATTCTGTACCGCTAGGCTATGCGAAAAGGGTGTCTTAATGGTACCACACTAAGGTACCACTACCACACCACGAGATAATTGGGCTACGGGTTCAACCCTCTAATGACTTATTTTCTTTTGTGTGAACGTAACGACACGATTTTATTAATTGAGAAAAATACAGGCCATGAGTAAAAAGGTTGGCATACTTCCGATTTAAGGGTTCACTTTTCAACTCAAACAGCTTACCAATTTCAACGTAATTCTATGATTACTCATTAATTATTAGTCGTAGTAATACATAAGAAATTATGACCCTTTTGAGACATGAAGGTTTGGATGGAAAAAAAAAACTAAAATTAATTTTATATCTCGTATAATTAATTTCTAAAATGTACAGAATTTGTGACATTTTCACGGATTGAATTTTTGTAATTACTGACTAAAAGCCAAAAATGTTCCAGACGGCCTGTCCAAAATGGACTGCGAAATGCAGCGTGCCTACTACTATTTTTCAAATGCATAACAGAGCCAACTTTGAAAATTTCATTTCCAAAGTTAACTCTGCCAAGATTCGAACCCCTGAGATAGAGCGTCAATTTCACCCTTACCACTCGTCCAACGGGCTCGTTAAATTTCAACACACTTATGCAAAGCAACATGGTTTAAAAATCCATGTAAACGCGAATGTAAAATTTTAATTAAAATACTTTAAGTGAAGCGCGAACACTATCTATGTAAAAAAAGCGGACAGGGAATGGGAAAGTTAACGGCATTGCAATTTAACGAGGGTGTGTGGCGGGGGGTCTTCATTAGTGGTTTTATTGCCGTGAATACACACCAGCTGTGGTCCACCAAACATCCTCACTTATGTAATTGCCCAACATAAATTCCACGGCAGTACTCCACATAGACTCCGGGATGTCACCTATTTCGAATTGTAGCGTGCTCGCCGCGTCGACTTCTCGTTCGAAACGACCCCACACTTTAGGATACTCTCGGTCTGACATTGCTTTATATCGCTGGCTCATAGGAAATCGTTTTCAATTCGCTTTTAAGGCTTTTAAATTTGAAACGACTTCTGAGGCGTCGAGTGGACGAACCGAGACTGAGATGCATTTGCGCCGCAGTCCATTTACTTGCGTTCTCTCTATGTATTGGTTTAAATGGTATAGACGTTTAGAATTGATTACAAGTATCAATAACAGGTGGAGTTTCAGATTTCTTTATTTTGGCATTGTGGTTTTACTCTTAACATTAAAAAACTAAATCTAACTAAGAGGTTATATTTGTTTATATTGACAAATAATATTTTGTGAATACGGTTGAAATACAGTTTCAAATCGAGTGTATACAATGATATTCGTCAAAGAAGGAAAATGATTACTCGAGTTAGGTACCTCTACATACTTATTTAACAGTTAACTGTTACTTACGCGTGAGTTCAGACACCAGATAAAAAAATCATCCATGATTTGAAGTTTCTATGTACCAACATTCACACTGTCATGTTGTATGTTACATACTTTCAAATATAAATAGACATAAACTATCAAATTCATAATATTAGTAAACACTAGTACAGCTTTAAGTAATAATTGGTAATATTATTGGAAACCTGCTGTATAACAAACATTGGTACCAAAGCGGGGAGGTCATTCAGGAGCAATCAGATCTGTGTAAACGATCCGTCAGGTCTCATTGTGGTTACATACGTGGTTATACATCTTATATGTTTATTAACTATAATATGTTATTGTTTTTTTTTTTGCTTATACAGTCGTTTAGATTTAATGTTAATTGTGAAAAGAAATATTCATTTTATCTCATACCTTGAATGAAATGGATTTTTATTCTGAGGCATATATTAATTTCGCCGGGTCGCTTAGTAAATGATAAACGCAAACATCATATTAGTCAATATATAATATTGACGATGAAAAATTCGAATTTAATAAATGATACTTTCTAAATAAGTTATCTTCCGGAGTAGACAATAAACTGACGGCGTTCTTCGGCATATACCTACATCTAACTAGAATCGTAATAAAACTGTATTGCAGCTAAGGTATCGCCGACACAATGCTAGCTTCCTGTGTGGAAATTGATCGCTACAAACCCTTTTATATTTGAAGTAGTTGTATTATTCACATCGCTTCGATGCGAGTGAAATCGAATCCATTGGTTGCTTGAACAAATTGGATTTTGGTAGCACTTAGATATAGTTAATTCTTTTGTGCCGGAAAATTTTTCAATTCTGCCGTATGCAGACTTTATTAGATAGCGTCTGTTCTGTTTCTTATGTTAGTAATTTTTAAACAATTATAGATAACAGTAACTACAGTAAGAAAAAGGGTCGGTTAGAAAATCTTCAATATCTTGAAAAGTACCTGATCGAGCTTTATGAAATAAAGACTAAATTAAAGCTAAACTAAATAAATTTTATTTTTTGAGACATTAGGCAAGCACCCTTACCACTCATCCAACTGGCTGGTCTGAAAACTGATTATAAATTGCAAATCCGTACTAATATTATAAATGCAAAAATTTGTATGAATGTATGGATTTTTGTAACTCTTTCACGCAAAAACTACTGAACCGATCACCATGAAATTTTGCATGGGACACCAGGAAGAACATAGGGTACCTTTCATTCATTCAGTGTAAGGACATAGGAACGCGGACGAAGTCGCGGGCACCAGCTAGTAAGTAATATATATAAGTATCAATAATTTCGTTGATCGTCCTTTACTGCTCTTTGATTTAAAAATTACATGTAGGTATAGTTTTGAAGTCGGTTTTTGTTTTTATAAAAATAATTTTATGATGTTCAGGTTCAGCGCTCGTATGTTGGAGCGTGCTTGCTCGACGTTGGGCGGGCGTCGCGTTGCAGTACTGCTGGTTTGCGGTGGGGGCGCTTCGGCAGCAGCAATGGTGTCGGCTGCGACCCGTGCCGGTGTCCCCGTGCTCCGAACTTCGCCATCCCACCTCCATATCTCTCACACCATTGCCAATGTGAGTTCCCATAACGTAACGTTCTCTTTTGTTAGTGGATAAGCACTGCGCGTTAAATTTTTACAAACTGACCTTAGGAGACATCGAAGATTATATATTTTCTAAGAAATAGTTATAACTTACTCAAGCATAGTTTTATTCACGCTTTGTAGATTGATATTCATTAGTATCATCATCATGTAGGCCTCTCAAAAGGCTCGCCACCACGCGCGGCCTGTGCGCTTCGCATCCAGCCGCTTTTCGCGAAGCCTTTCAAGTTTTCTGTCCACTTGGCCGCAGGCCGCACACTTTGCGTTTTGCAATTCTTATGTATTATGTGTCTGCACCTTATAGTAGAAGATTTTATTTGTGGATTAGAAATGATGATCAAATTTTCTAAAGAAAATTTTCATGAAACCGAAGAGCACACCCTAAAAAACACATGCTATTATTTCAAGTTAGTTTTTATATCAGGGGCTATTGCCAACAAACGTGCTAACCTGTGCCTGAGAAACACAATGTGCTCTGTGAAAAATTTTGATTATAAGATGAGATATATTATAACTATTTATTTTTATAATCAAAGTTTTTTAATAACTAGCGATAATATCATACTCGTTTATATATCGGTCATATAATTATCAGAATTATGTCTTTTCCATAGTATAAATTTTGTCTAGTTTTTTTTTTTTATTGTAAGATTTAAAGTATACTTATAAGATTTGGGACCTCGTTATACAGACAAAAATGAACGTCTCTCATTAACTTTACAAGCTTTTTCACTTTTCTCAGCTTTTGTTTTAAATCCTCCATATTTTTATCGCAAAAATGAGAATTGTTTGAATTTTTAGAATTGACATCCGACTTTCTATTGACAGAATTTGTTCCGTATACTGAAAACAGATAAAGCTTTCAGGAGTACGAATGTCAATACGACGACGTGGGATTGCGGGAATTCTTTTAGAATTTTATTTGTGTAGCGGTACTTTATTGGGAGAATACCTTTACCACAATACAATGTGCATGGATTTAAGATTCATTGTCTTCAAATAATTAAAAAATGATAAAAGTATTTTCAAAAGTTACTTTAGGCATCTAAAATTGATGATTTCACAGAAAAGTATCCTTGAGTCAAAAATCAATCCTTGAAGTCTCAGATCGCTTAAAATATTTTTTCACGGTGTGAACAAGATTATCTATTTTAGACCAATTTAATTTTAGACTATTTTTAGATCTATTTTTTTATTATTTGATTAAAAATATTATTATATATTATATTTTAAAAGAGATGGGTTAGCTCTTGACCAACAACCAGCCATGTGGCAAGGATGAGGCCTAAGATTTGCACCTACGCCAACTTTTCAGTTATTCATGTTGAACATTATTGTTTTTTTTTACTAAATATTAAATTTTAACCACTAAGTAGGTAGGTACAGTATTTTTGCTAGAATAAGTAGTTAAAAAATAAAAAATAAATCAGAAATTAACAAGATCCTTAAATTTTGACTATGCCTTAGTAGTAGGTACACTTAAAGATTGTAGACCTGCAATACCTACATAATATAAGTATTCAGACTTCGCTAAAGAAGTGTTACACACTTTTACTGCGTCTTTAGTTTCGTTGCAACACAGGAGTTATTTGTGTCAAGCAATATGCATGAATGAATTTGAAACAAAATACTTGAAATAATTGAAATAAATCAATACAATATTTTTTATGTCTCATTATAACATGCGGCTCTATGAACGAGATCTACAGTGTACTTGGCTTAGCCTTATTACCTACGTAAAGTATCCGTGTATTATCACCGAAAAATTACTATTCATTGTGCTTATATATTTTATATTATAAAAGAATGGTAAAAATTCATCATGGATAAATATGAGTATATAGATATAAGAGGGCTAGTAATAATATCAAGGACAACAAATCTTGAGTCTTGTCTTGAGATATATTTGTAAAAGCACGCACCCTAAATTGTCCCTAAAATAGTACGCGAGAATTGAACTTACAAGTGTATCACGGGAAATTCCCGGTCTGTGTGCTGGTATAAAATGGTGATTAATATTAGGTAAACCGATAGAACAGTATTATGTAATAATCAAAGTAAAACGTTAATAACATTTGATTATGGAATGTGAGAGTGAAATCAAAACCAACGCCAGCAGCGAATAGCGTCAAAGCTAAGCTTATTGCAAATTCATACAGTGAATCATTTGGCACCCTTTGCATATTGGTTAATGTCCACGTTCATAATACAGTCATGTGCAGTCCGAATCGTTTCGAATGATAAAGTATTCAATATGGCATCGATTTTAGCTTGAACTACATAACCATACGGCCACATTGAAGAATTTTCTATCAATTTCCTAAAAGTTCTATCGTGTGCATCAAATTAACACAGATATTTTCAAACATATATAGAACCCACCATATATACCAAAAAAGACTTTGTTCCTTTAACTATCGAGTAGTGTAATTAGATTTTGAATATAGATGATAGATTTATAATTATGTAATGACGCATCAAACTGTTTCCCTCGATCGATTTTGTTCACCAAGCGCTAGTTCAGACACGGCGCGAACCGCGTGATTTCCGCGCGTAAACCGCACGGTTATGTCTGAACGATTACAAAACAACTCATATAAATAAGACCCCGCGCGATTTCAGAATCGCATGGAAATCGCGCGGTTCCCGCCGTGTCTGAACTAGCGCTAAATCAAATTGTATCAAACTAAGGAAACAAATTTAAAGACGTATTTATGTAAATAGAGAGTACTTGATTATTACTCTAAGACACGGTGGAGTAATAAATTATTGCACGATTACTACCTATATATGTACTCATACGTACGTGGATGACTCGTTACTCGTTAGATATGCGAAAGCGGTCAAATCGGCTTCCGGGTATCAGGTAACAGTTATTAGCAGCGAAAACCTTTGAAACCATTTCGTTTATCAAGGGTATCCGACCTTCAAAGCCTTAAAATTGTGTTTGTTAAGTCAGTCCTCACTTCCACTATTGCCTTTTTAAAATAGGTATACCAGTTACTCCAGTGTTCTTTTTATCAAATATTTTTATATATTTTGTTCTGATAGTTGAATAATGGAAAAAGGATTTTCATCATTAGCAAGCAAGCAAGTAATGATTTTCATCATAACATCTACGAGTATTTCACCTGGAGCCTTCCCACAAAAGGATTACGGCGAGTTGAAACTTTTGCAGTGAATTGTCGACTTTATTCTTTCGTTCAAACCGTTTTAAGCCAGTTATTATATAAATGCACCTTGTTTCATTATTATCTAATTGTAAATGAGATTTTAAGTTAGCAATCTTTTTACTATTTGTTAAAAATGGGTTAATTAACTTTAATTAACCCATTTTTAACAATGGTTAGAAAAAATGGTGTATACACCATTTTTTCTAACTCGTGCGCGATATGCATTTTTAAATAGGATACATAGGATCCATTTTTAAATAGGATGTAGTATACATATAGTATAATATCCTATTTTGAAATCGGATTTTCATATGGACCATACGATTTTGACTAAGTATTCACATTGGTATAGGTACTTCGGAACCCCACCTTTGATACTTCGAAAATTGTATCAAAGTGGTTCCGGTAAACCTGACGACTCACAAGCACCTGGCATATATAGCTTAAGGGCCTCTTTCACCAACTACAAGTAAAATGTTGATTAGTTACTTTTATAATAGAAATAATTTTATGTTTTATTAAATTATGCACTGCATCCTTCGATAAGCGATTTTTTATTATTATTTTCTTTATAATGTTTGGGACTTTTACCGCACAAACAAAGGTATATCAGCACAACCATTTCCCCGGTGCCTGGTGACTTTAAATGGCGGTTAGCCTACTTGACTTAGAGATGGTGAAAGAGGCCCTTAAGCTTATATTTACTGTGACATTAGCAACCGCTATTAAATTGAGCGTCAGCATATCTTTGCTATAAAAAACTGTATTCAAAAAGTATGAATATACATACAAGTAGGTATCTACGAAATATGATGTAAATGCAATTTACTAAGTGAATCTGTGATGCAGGTAATATAAGAGAGGTAATAGTGGTGCCGGCAAACATTAAACCGTACTGGATTAATATCCATTTCGTTTTCTACTGAAATCGGACGTATTTGTGGTAAACCACGAACCTATAACACGCAACTTATATAAAACTTTACAATCGATACCCTCGCAGTACAACGTTCGCTCATCTTGCTCAAAGAAAATGGAGCTCTAAGTAAATATTATGATAATATACATTATTTATTTTACAACTGATTAATAAATAGTTTTCATTTTTGCTTGTATTATTTTTCTTAATATAAAAATGTTAAGTTGGTTTGTGTGCGCTTCGAAAACTCGAGAATGAACGGGGAAGATTTTCATATAATAATATAAAAAAGCCTATTAGTTTTTCCAATGTTAAAAACATGGTGTAGTGCCCTTTCTTATACTCTCCGAGGCTCACCCAATAGAGTAACTTATATATGCTCACACATCACTCCCGCACAGAGAGACGACCCGCAACCAACTTATCCCACGTGGATCGCTGGCATCAGTCACGTGGTACGTTGTAGACTGTGCTTGTAATGTTGCTAGTGAACACGAACAAATCCAAGATGCATACACTACATCGGGGATCAGTGCAATATGTTTTTATATAATTTTATTATAATATATTTTTGTTAAAATACTTATAATAAAATAAAATACCATATTTAATAAGCACGACGACGGACGGTCGCATTTGTAGGAGAATAATATTTGCAAAAAATCCTTTTCCACCTATAAAATAACAATTCGAAATGTCACCTCGGTGTAAATTATTGCCTAGTCCCGCATCATTGAGAGGGTCAACAGTAAGCGGGTCGCCAACTATTCCATTTATGCACAGCCATTAATCCTGCTCGTTATGATAAAGTCCGTGAATAGGCAAGCCTGAAATAATGCGTGTACGTGACACCTCAACCGAGGTGGGGCGCATTCTGAATTTTACTTATTTACATCCTTGTTTTTATATTTGTTAAATGTTCACACGTATACCTCATTCGTCCGACACGCGTTGTATTTTTACGAGGGTACATGTAAATTTTTGTTGTTATTACTTTTCCTATTTTCTTTTTTATAGGCTACTAGCGATTTGCCCCGGCTTAGCACGGATGCGAGTGATAATGCCTCAAACAAACCTCTTCATCCACATTCATAACCATTTTTTCGAAACCAGTCAAGAATTGAACTGAAATTTTCTTGACTATTTCCTAACTAGTTATTAAACAAGAATTACTGAAGTGAAAACTTCTTTAGGTACGTTGGGCATTTTTGGTACCTATGGGAAAAAAGCTCTGAACTCTTAGGCACTTTGGGCACTTTTAATATGAAAAAAAGCACTTCGCGTGACCTTGACGCTCAGGGACGCTCCGTATGTGTGCAATCTGTATATATGTGTATATGTAGTGTAATGTGTGTGTGACAATAGTGTATACATTGTGATGCAGTTTTTTTTCACTTTTGCTATAATAATGTTGTTAATAAGATAACAGGAAATGGAAGGCATAGTTTCGATATAGATGTTCTCAATCTAGGTCTAGTGTTGCATCAGCCATAAATATATGCAACTCTCATTATGCTAACGAACTGTCAACAACAAACAGCAAACCTTGAAAAGGAAAACAATTGAGAAAAGCAGCACTCGCAAACAACTCAGTTCATCCGGAATCGTCACAAAACAAGAGCAGCGTTTGGCCTGTTTTTTTCTGTTTTTTATTTTACCGAAATATTTTACGTTAAGGCACGATTCCACCATACTCTGCCAGTATTTGACATCGCTGTTAAGTCATTTAACAGAAGTTTACAGTATGCGAGTGACAGCGCTAAATGACAACAGCGATGTTAAATACGTGGTGATATCGCGCCTTAATCTTGCAGAAAATTTATCTAGGTGGATATAAAAATATGGGATATAATTTTAATTTGCCGAACACAGCTCTAAAAAAATTCAAAATAAATAACTTGAAATAATAAAATAACTCTTTTTACACCAGTAAAATGATGTAATAATATTATTTTGTTTTTATAAATATAAAACAAAATCAACTTGCGGAGTATACAAGTTTACGTTTCACAATACGGGATCTCTTAGTAAAAAGTTAAGCAATAAAAGACACAATATACGAAGCTGTGTTACGGTCGAAGCGGAATGTGTGGTATACTATCATAATACAAGTGTATCTTTAGAGGAAATCCGTTGACAATTCTTTTCACGTTTCTAGGGAAACTTTCTAAAGCGAAATTTTTCGCATTTTTTTGTTGGTGATGTCATAGCGGGTCGGGTGTCGCGTAAAATGATGGTCGTTTGTTACCCACTTCAGCACCGATTACGTAGTGACGGAAACTAATAACTCCTTCAAATAGCATGACACGATTCGGGCGTTGTCGTCTGAGAAAAAAAAGCGTTCAAACCTCACTTGAATTATTTGTAGAACTACGTGACATAATTTAAGGGTCGTTCATGACTTAAGCGCGATTTGAAATTCATATTTCGTAACAGCAATTTCTAAATGTTGTTTCTTCTTTGATAGACTCAAAAATACTTTGTCTAATTATAGGTTACGGTGAAAAAAAAAATGTCCGATAAATATTTTATTTTGTGCTGATTGAAATACTTGAAAGTATTTCGATTGAAAAAATATATTCGCATTTTGTTCTCAGGATTTGCTTCCCCTGGAAATTCGTCTGGAGATTACAGCAAGGGAAACGTTACACGCGCTCAGGTAAATATTAGTACAAATATATACCTACCTAAAATGAAACAAACACTTATTTCTTATATTATTTTTATGCTTCTAAAGGAATTTTTAGGCTCTTACGCGTTACCAAATTACTTCAAGTGACATATTTTGTTTATTATATGAGATTTGTGTTATGTTTCTACATAACATTGTGTATAAAATAACATTTGTGTTTACATAAATAATTCAGAGTATTTAGTCATTTTCTATTTAATATGATAAAATATTATGTTTTCAGTTTTCGTCAAGCGATTTCTATATTGACCTACTTAATATCTAACCTACTTACTACACTTACACATTTTTCTTCTAATAGATTAGCAATAATTAATAGTTTTAATTTAGCCTAAATTTTGTATGCGGTGATGGAAGAGCGAGGTCTAATAATACAAGTATTTTTATACTTAATATGAGTGCCCGTACAAAGTAAGAAAAATGTGTAGGATAAAGAAAATAAACTATTTGTCGTATAATCATATAATATTATTTTATTTGCTTACAGAGCAACACTTCTGCACACCCATTGGCACACTTTTACACTACTTGCCGAGGAGGATATTTACTCAAAATTGACACTACGAAAAGATCTTTCTTCAATTTTAACCGCCCAACCTCTTAACCCTAAATGGCTCTCTCTACCCAACAAATTCTCCCGTTACGCTGTTTTCAGGTAAATCTACATTTTTACATGATTTATTTTATTCAAATTACTTTAAATTCAATTAGCTTAACGAGATATAGATTCGGAGCAATGTGCTTAGATTTTTATGTTATTAGATTCCGAGTAAGTCGTGATTTATATTTTTGCAGGCGTCTCGCCGAGGTTTCAAGGCTGACCCGGGGCGTCGTCGTTCTTATATGTGACATCCATTACGCTAAGCTTGTTATGGATGAGGCAAAGCGTCTCAACATGCTCGATGGTCATTTCTTTTGGCTGTGGATTGACGCTTCTAGGGAGATTGATGTCTTTCACAACGTCGGAAATAGATCTCAATTATCCGAAGATAACGATGTTGATACCGATAGCCTGAGAGATAAAGATGATGAATTATATAACGATTACTATGAACGCACTAAACGCAGTGATGCTGACAATAATTCAACAAATGCTAATGAACGAGTGGTGTTGGAAAATTTAAAAGAAAATGCGAAAAATGATCCCTATATAAATAATACATATAGTGTAAAGAATAATTCAATAAATTCGTTTTTTCGTTTTACTAGTAGAAATATTAATAAGTCGGAAGCGCACATTATAAACAACAAATTATTAAATATAAATTTTAGTCAATCGAAAGATACTAGTCGCAATATTAGTAAGCAAGGAATAGGATATAATAATGTAAATATTAAAGGCGTTGAAACTTCTAAAGTCGAAAACAATTCAATTGAGAGGGAAAAAATGTCCCTCGGTGTTAGGGATAATAGTAGGAATAGTTTTAGAAAACTAGAAAATGAATCATTTAACAAGTATGTAAATAGCATAAATGTAGGAAGTATGACTAAGTATGACTATAAAGCGATGCTGGAGCAAGATGAATTAAACTTTAGTAACGAAAATAAAGAGTTAAGAGATAGAGTATTATTTTCAAGTGATATTAGTGATTTTTTAATGAATCCTACGGTGCATACGTTTACAAAGCATAATATAAGAGATAATATCGTGAAGCGAGGAGATCGCTATTTGAAGGAAGTAATGAATGCCGAAAAAAAGGATGACGAAGTTAAACATAATGTTACTGTGATCTTCAATAGCCTTCCTGTTGGGCTACTGGCTTTACATCCTCAACCGATGATAATTGGTAATTGAATTTCACAAGTTTTGTCCTCTATGTAAAAGTATCAAATATTATTATAAAATAAATATTACTATGTGTTTATAGATCGTTCTTTCGTGCGTGCGGCAGTGCGTATGGCGGTTGGAGCATTGCGTCGAGTTCTACGCGCTTGCGATGCATGGTCTGCGCAGGCACAATTTTTTAGCGATGCTGTTGCTTCCTGTTGGGATGAACCAAGTGACGTTGCCTCTGATTTTTCAGCAGAATTTGTAAGGTGAGTGTAGAGTATTTATTTTTGTTATGATTGCAATTCTTTCTAACTCAACATAATCTATACTATTAAATATAATCATACATCAACTGCGTATTGTCTTAAACTATTTATTAGACATTTGTCTTGACAACAAAACAACGGATTAGGCGACTTAAAGGATACTTAGTTTAATTAAAAATAAGGGAAAGGACTTTGCAAGTTTCGGAGCCCGATTATCTCGAATACTAAGTACCCAAACTTATAATTGAAAGTCATGAGAACGAAGGGCGCGTGGAGCTTAAACATTTTCAATGACAACTATTGAAAAACTTAATGATGTGAAAGTTACGCAGCGAAAATGTCCATTGTCAAAGTTTGTACTTTTTTCATGATAAAATCCAGACAGCTAATGACCTCGTGTAAGCAGTTTAACGATAAGTCGGGGCCTTCGGGATAAAACCTAGTGGCTCCCTGTGACTGATTGCGTCCTTCGTCGTGATGGATTTGTCTTCGTCATTGTGGCGCCTTATTAAAATACCGAGCAGTTTTGACAGTCGAGAATTTCTCGTGAAATTTTTGGTGCTGTTGAAACTAAAATTATTGTGTTCTAAAAAGAACATGTTTGCTCTAAATTATGTTCTTAAATTAAACCACTGATATTTATTTATTTACTCTTAATAAACTTTTATAAGTGTTGATAGAATTAGAAACACAATGGTTAATCTATCTCCGGTTCGGAAAATTGTTTCTACGAAGAAGAAACTAGCAAAGAATCTCCGTAGTTGCTCCTTTCAAGTTATTTTATACTATTATATACTAAAAGAAATAATAAATAATACCTCATTATATTGTGGGACACATATTGTAAGTAAGGTGAAATGAAAGGTGAAGAAGGTTCTAGACTCACGCGGACAAGCAGAAATTTAAGAAATTGACTCCTAACCTTCAATAATGGACAGGCATTATATTCGTATAGGAACCGCATCCTCTATCCGACACAGATTCTCATTACAATATTTAAAGCTACTATGTAGGTATAAGAAATACAAAATGTGATTATTCAAACTATTTACTCCAGTCAATGTACAGCAGCATTTAAGACTGGAACGATAATAGAATGGTAACAAGCATAGAGCATCATCGTAAAAGCAAATTGACTAGCGAGTCCGAGAACGGTGCGAGATTACTTTTATGTCCTTCTATCTAAAAGGCGAAGCTTGGTCGGTTAATATCGAAGTCGTCGTTACGCTACATAAACTCTTATCTCGTAGACATCGCGTGGTCACCCGGACCTTGTTCGTAATACCAGTTACGCAACTTATTACTCGTAAAATTTTTGCAACAGAATAGTAAGGGTGTGCCTTCAGCTGCCACTGCGGTAGCCACGTTGTTTAAATCTCCACATAGCAAATATTTCTCAATGTTCAAACTCAAACTGCGTTTGTTTACTAAGGAGATTTGCCTCTGGTCCTTTTGAACTTCTCTGGAGATTACAAGTTATTAATATTTGTTTTACTCTGAAAACAATGCGAAGAATAACAATGGTTATATTGTGTAAGTATTGTTTTAAATTTAAATGGAATGTGTAAAGAATAATAAAGATCTAAAATAATGAACAATCTTAATAATGAAGGGATAAATTTTATTTGCATGCTTTGGAAAATACTCTTTGAAAGTAATAAGTCGACTCTAAAATAATTTTACTAATAATTCTAGGCACATCTCTACATTTCATTGTTTTAAAGTTATTTCATTTGATTTTTTTCAGTTTTTTTTTTTCTTAGCAAAAAAATAAAATAAAATATATTGTGATTTCTATGCCATACATATTTTTTGGGAGCATCGATGTATGTACTACAACTAGTTGGGGGGTGTTTAACAAAATATTCTTCTACTTTTTGTGGTGTCATCATGAAATAAGTTCAATGGTTGTCTTAATTATTGTCTTTAAAATTTTCGTTACTAAAATATGAAACCAATAATTATATGGCCGTGTATGAATATACTTATTGTCATAATCTGTCGCTTGTCGTAGGCTGCTTCGACATTGACGAGGGTATGTTTTAAATAACATGGAATTTCATGTACATTGATCTCATGAATCTAGAAAGGCCAAAGTATATGTTATTAAATCATGTTTATCATTACGGGTCCAGTCCAGTCGCGGGCACCAGCGAGTATTATAAATGCGAAAGTTTGTATGGATGGATGGATGTATGGATGTTTATAACTCTTTATATTATACTAGCTCGCGGGCACCAGTTAGTATAATATAAAGAGATAAGCGAATTTGTATTTTTTTTTTGTAATGAATAAACTCAAAAACTTCTGGTTCGATTTTAAAAATTCTATAGAAATTTATATTATCAGCGAATAACATAAGCTATATTTTATAAAAAATTACGCGGACAAAGTCGTGTGCAACTGGTAGTTAGAAATATTTATAATTTACATAAGTTATAGAAATGAAGTGCTTGCAATTTTAATTGTAATAAATAATTATTTTTATTTCAAACTATATTGTAACAGGAATATGTATTTAATTTTTTATTGTGATTTCATTATTCCCATAAACGAAGTAGGTTCTTTTATTATGCTGTTTAATGTACTAATAAAATAAAACTTTTACGATATTCGTTTCCATGTGTTTATTATCTAGCTAGTATGTTCTTCATGATTATAATGACTCCGATACTTTGTAGTGGCAGTGCAAACTGCGTTTCACAGTCATACATTGGGTAGCCCATCTGGCGGCAGCCACCACCTCCCTACATAAGACTACCCTGAAATAACCTGTTGTGTTTAGGGGAGTGAGTTAAAGACTTCATTTCCCTATCTACTCCTAATCCTTAATCCTATTAAGGACGACCGTCAACCAGCCTGCCAACCTATACAAAAAAAAATAAAGAAAAAATTAAAGTTATTTTGAAAAACAATAAAATACTATGAAAAACAATAACTATTTAAATGGTGTGTAATTTTTTTTTGTATAAATGCATAATAATGTATAAGTAGAAGACTACTTTAACACTAGCAACAGTTTTATTAAGTTTTCTACTAATATCATTTATAAAATTACTTTTTTTAATATCTACATATTTTACAGAATATTTTTGTGTTTTTCTTTAAAAAAGGTCTTCTTAAAAAAATATTAAAAAGTAAGCATAAATATAACAAAATATAATGACATAAGGCAAATATTCATTTTGAATATTATTTTGACATCGATCGACGATTTATCAGCAATTTTTTATGTCCAGCCTATCATTCCAAAACGGACTGATTTGTAAATGCAACATTAAACATAACTGCTGTAAAACGGTCCACTTAAAAATATTCCTACACATTTATAGCAATCGTTGTATGTAGTAAAGACTCGTTGGAAGTTGTACATTTTCAATTTGGAACATACAGGGAGTAACTTCCGTCCCACATTTTAGCCAGACCGTTTGCGTACCCATTCTCCACCGATGTCGCTCCAATAAACTAGCGTCCATGTATTTATGACACTGCGAATAAACACCAATGCATTCTGACATATTCACGTGCAACAATGTTTAATGTATTTACCTCTTCAGATTTTTAACAATATTTATTGTATTTAATTCTACAGATTTTTAACAATGCTTATTGTATTAAATTCTTTATAAATTTTTTATTAGTAAAAGAGAATTTCATGAGAAATTTCAAAATCCACAAACTAGCTCCTCTCTATTGTGGGAAAATAAATGCTATCTATATTAATGTTAATTTTAATTTTCCCGGTTAAATACGGTTTTAAAATAAACTGATTTTTTTATAGATACCTAATTGTTTTCAAAATTATAATAGAATAATATTAAGATCAAAAATAACACAAAAAGTTTTATTTGCAATGTCTATTATTTAAAGAATTATATTTTTATGAGTATTTTTATCATACTCATTAAAATTTACACAAAAATATTTCATAAATTAAGACTCGCTGTATTGTGTTATATTTATTTTTAGTGGGGTGTTCTTTTGAATATTTATTACTTCACACTTATTTATTTTCCCAAAGACGGGAAGTTAAGCCAATAAAACAACTAAAAAGATAATTATTATTGAGTTATCTAATTACTGCCTTGGGATATACATTAATTAGTCAATTGACAGCCTCGTTATTTATTCATTTTTAGATTAAGACTGGTCTTTAATGTAGGTGGTAACTTGAAAAAATCTTAACAGATACTTTCATTTTTCATTCTTTGCTATTGATGACAGTTGAGATAACTTTTAATGTATGTTGTAATCAATAACTCCTTCATCCGTTTGGATAAATCATCTCGTGTATAATGGCAAATATTTTGTGTGATCTATAATTTAATTTAGAGCGTCTGTAAAAATAAATTCAAAATTGTTTTAAATAGCACTATTTTTTGAAATAATTTTATCAAAATAAAAATAATATAACTTGATTACAGTAAGCAATCATATTTATATTAACAAAACAACAGACTGAACAGTCATGTTCTGTAAAAAGTTAAATGAAGTACCAAATCACCGCGCAAACCCGAAAGTTAAACAGGGAGTGATTAAAATGGCAAACTTTCAACATTTAGCAAAGACGTGACTGCGGTGACCTTATTTTTTTATAGTATATTACTGCGTAAAGATATCGACGCATCTTATAGAGAATAAAGAAAATTATAATACATCATCTATTATACATAAATGCTTATTATTATAAATTGAAGTCACTGCCCGCGTCTGTCTGTAAATTATACCTACTTATTAATTTTTTCAAGCTTTTTTGGTCTAGCCATATAGCAAATGAGGAGTAGGTTTAAGAAAGTACCCATTTGACAGCACTAATCTTAAGGGTTACATAGCATAATGTGCAAGTCGCAAAATGTTCAGGCTACGCAAAATGTGCAGATCGCAAAACGTGCAAATCGCAAAATGTGCATATCGCAAAATGTACAGGTCGCAAAATGTTATGTGCAGGTAGGATAAGGCGTTTAGTGCTTATAATATTAGTTTTAATTTTAACCATAAACGGGTATGTAATAGTTTAATAATCAAAATTACATACGCGTTTATAATAGATATATATTATTATGGATTAACAAAAGGCGTAGGCTATTTAGTTAAATTGGAATCTATTCGAAAATTGGACTGATTTGAGCATTTCTTGCTCTCGTCCCTTCCGATACTAGTATTGAATCGAGGTTTTCGAGACGTCATTCAATAAAATACGTGATCAGCGTACATCCCCTTTGTTACCAACACCTATGTCTAAAGTAAATACATAGACATCGCCAATTTCATTACCGTCAGTAGGTATACATTGTTAAAATATTTCAAAGCTTCACCTATGCAGAAATAATAACAACGTTGTCTCTTCGTTAGTGCAGAGGTAACTACATTGTAGTGTAAAAAGGTAACTAAAAGAATAAGCTTCCTTTTAGATTTATTGCTAAAATACAACGTTCGTGCGCAACGATGTGTTTCCAGTTCTGTATTGTTTTTGCGGTTTCAATATTTTTTATCGTTGGCCCTTTAAAAGTTTTCTTTGATTGTAATTATTAAAAAGAGTAAGTATGTGAATTTTTTTTTTTGAAAATATGTAGTTGTCATATGATTACTTCTATTTAGGTTACGATTATTGTGTTAAAAGCCCTTAAGTGAATATTCTGAAAGAATAATTATTTGAAGAAAATGATATTTAATAAGAGTCTCAACTTGTGGAGTCTCAACTTCAAAGCCTGCAGCATCGCCGAAAAGTAGCATGCCTATCAATTTTCTATCGTCTGCACCATGGAGAGTGTGCGTCCATTCTATTCGATTTGATCCAACCGGTACCGTTCTACTTGCGAAATACGAGGTGCGGGCGGGGGTTTCATCCCTTCGTGGTTGAAGTTCCTCGGTCACGCACGAAGCGTTACAGTTCCACCTTCCTTGTCCAAACTGCTAAGGAGTGGAACTCACTGCCTGCGTCTGTGTTTCCCTAAAATTACAACCTCGGGGTCTTCAAACGTAGGGTAAATGGGCATCTACTAGGTAAGCGTGGTCCACCTTCGGCCGCATCTGCACCTAACATCAAGTGAGATCGCGGCCAAGCGCTGCCTTGACTTATATAAAAAAATAATAAGAAAATCGTATTAGGAAAACTACACTATATTTTAGTAGTAGGTATGTACACAAAACATAAACATTTTAATGCTTAAAACACAAATAATATATACATAGCTGAAATTTACCGAAAAGGGGATGATTAAAATAAACAGTTCTCGAATGATTATGTACTGATGATAATTTTTCATTTTAATTTTAATTTTCAATGATTGTATGGAAGGCGTAAAAACAATTCGCTTGGAAAAACCCGTTAAAGCTTCAGCGAAATTGGTTTGTGTTAATCTTTTATTTCACAGTTTCAATTTGTTTGATCCGGTGAGCCGCTGGCTAGTAGTTTTTCTAAACAATACTCAGAAAAATGATGTAACTATCGCGGTAACTCAAAAAATATTTTGCATTTATATGAAACTATCTGTGTGGCATTGAAGTTTAGTTCAACTACTTCCGCACTTTAATTAGTTGAAAACTGTGCGATGGGAGACTAGCTTAATGTATACCTACCTAAGCTTAGTTGAGATTCCTCGAAAATACTGATCGTGTTTATTTTACCTTACACGAAGTATGTAGTTCTATTTTTCTATAAGCATTTTTCTTCACCGTTTGGTTTCAACAGGTATAATTTAAATGAAAAATCCAAATTTCGACTGCACCACTTAAATTTGCCACAATTGAAAATTGCATTGTGCATTTTAACTAATACATTCAGAGAGAATTTCAATATAGTCGAAACAGTTTTTTTTTTTTACGGATTTTGTTCTAATATAGGTTCTAATCCTAGACGGTGGATACTGACTGACACCTTTAAACACGAGCATTGCCAGAGATAATTAATACAAGCATACGAGCATCTCCAGAGGCAAGGCAACCTTGGCGCTAATTTTTATTAAAACACGTAAGAGTTTTTTCTGGCATCCTTTACTGAGACACTGTATGTTATATACTAAAAAATACTTAACAAATATACGAGCTGTTATCTCATACTTAGAAGTCTTAAGACATCCTTTACATCACAGAAAGGTGACAAGTAAATGTGCTGATTTTTCATATATTTTTTCTAAGGTGGTGGTTACTGCCGCCATATTGGGATCGTCCAGTTAATAAAACTGCGAAACGCAATATGGTCTGCGATATTAAGTTCTCTTAGAAAGCTTCTGCAAAATGTATGAATTTCGCCCGAAGAAGAGTTGTCTGCCGCCCGAAAAAGAGAGAAAAAGTTCTCTGCAATTCAGTCTTATTTTACATGAAACTTTTATTTTCAAAAGAACTTCGCGAACTCACACAAACAAGTAACACTTCCCAAAGAAAAATAACCACGAATGTTATGCGACTAGACTTGTTTATAAATTTCAATTAACATTTGGTATTTCAAAAATTATTTAGCTTTTAGCCTATTGGAAAAATATGGGGGGAGACCTATGTCTAGCAGTGGACGTCCCTGCGGCTAAGATTATTATTTATTTATTTTTTATTAATATTATGATGATTATGATGATGATACGTAATAATATATCCTTGCGAAAACTAGATGGCACCGGTAGTCATGTATCACGAATAGAGATGGCGCTGATATTTACTTATTTATTCGTTAGTTCGTATTTATTAAATTATTTATTTATCGTTCGTAAGGAGTTAACTGCAGTCGTGCGTCGGATCTGACACACACATTTTTTTATCATTAAGGAATTTTATTATAATAATACTGTTTCACTTTTTTGAGTAGATACAAGCAAACAGCCAACAAACAGCCCATTGGGATGAGATGGATATTGAACAGATTTTGCTAAAACATCGATAACTTTAACCCCAATGATTATACCTACTACATTTCTGCTTTGTTTTTTCCTGATGAAGCTTCGTTTAATACTCAGCACAAAAATTCAATTATAGGAAGGATAGATTAATTATTTTGTTCGCCCAGTAAACTGATGGCTCTTTATTTCGGTGAATTGGTTAGAAAACAAGATTTATTTATAAATCCATTTGGGAGATCTTTTAAGTTTTTTATATTCGTATATTCCTTCCGGGTGGTTAGGTCTGAATGTCAAAATGTACTGATCCACATAACGTACTTACTTCAAAAAGAACTTTTCCCGAAATGACTGATTTTCTATAGGTCTTCATTATTAAATGTCCCATGATTAATCATTTGTTTTCTTGTTCTTGTCTTATGAGTTTAGTTTACTTAACCTTAGGTAAGCACCGTTACCCAAGGTTACATAAAGGAAATATAAAATATTTGTTTAAGAACTACACGAACAAAAGGAAAACTTTGGATGTCCTGCGATTTCTTAATGTCTGGAATTTTTTAGAAATACCTATGTATATATATTATGAATTCGCAGATTATTCCGGAAAATCAATGGGGCAAAATACTAAAAGAAGATTACTAAAAGAATATCACACCATATTCCCTAAAATTCGCACATTTATGGTTAAATAATAATTTCTTTATAATGTCTTTGTAGTTTTAGAGAGATTTTATTAAATGATTAATGACTATAAGTTAACGTCGAGTGCTGCCTCTCGGAGAAAAGAGCGTAAGATATATTTAACAATTCTAAACAATCTTCATCCTATCTTTGTGTTAGAATTAGAATTCACTAAATAGAGCCTCCAAATTTTAACACTAGAAGGTCTACACCTTAAAATCCTTACAATAGAGAATAGTATTGCACGTTAAAAACAGCAACCAAAGAGAATTTAAAAACAGTGGAAGCAGTGATACAAAAATCTTATTAAATGTTTATTCTACCTAAAAAGTTAATTCTAGCTCTCACAAAAATTGACTTTAAAAGAAACAAGAGAAAAGTTAGGTATTAAATAAGAAAAAATTATTATGTCAATGCCATAAGGGGGTCATCGTTTTGGGCAATATCCAACTCGATCGCATTATCATAAATCGGTCAGAAGTGCATGGTTGTAAGTTTTGGCTGACAGCCAGCCTTTGCAAGCTGACTCGACGAAATGATAGTTCAACTATTGACATGACTTGACGTAGATAGTTCCCGTTTTTAGTACGTTCGAGAATTAGGGCAGTTAAATAGGTCAGGTCAGCGACGATAAATTTTACGTCTACGCATTGTGAGTTGGCATGTTTTTGTTTTATTGCTTTTGATCAAGGCTTTGTCAAATTCTTTGTAATATATACTTACACTATCAGTACAAAATAAATGTTTCAATTAATATATTAAACCTAAAATTGACTCATAATATATTATGGGTCAATTTTAGGTATGATTTAAACAAGCTGTTCCTCGCTACTGTGCTCGGTCATATTGTATGGTTCGCTCGTAATGGTCACAACGAAATTCATAAAAAGTTTTCTGCCTTAAAAATTCGTGATTGAGTGCATGGTTATTCGCTTTTATTTAAACGAAAAAAAAAAATTTACTGAATAAGCCACATAAGTTAACATTGTTTACGTACTTGCTTAAATAATTTATGTGAAACTTGTGAAATATTCACAATGAACGTACCTATACACACCTGGGGTATAAAGTGAAACTTAGACGAATACGATTTACAGGTTTAGCAACCGTTTTCACTTCCGTCGCGGTAAAAGCTAAGTTACGTTGGTAAAACAAAGTTCTTTAAGCTAGGTTGCTTAATTAAGCCCTTATTTAATTAAAACGGTTTCATTAAAAATACTGGATTGACTTATTTATTCAATTTTTATATTTTCATATTAGAACTAAATTTAATATAGGAATAACAAATATTTTTATACATATAAATTTTACAAAATATAAAGACCGTTATATTTTTTTTTTGTTCGCAGGGAAACTCGATTATCGTCTGCAGCAGCGCTAGCCGGAGGTACAGAACGACCCGAAAGAGCTTTGACAGCTTCTTTTGCACTTTTCAATTTAGTGCCAGGGGCTGAAGGTGGTAATACATGGAGACAAGTAGGCCGAGTCTTAGGTCGTAATGTTAGACTTCATACGATTGTTTGGCCTGGCGGTCGTCTTGTTGCTAGAGGCCAATCAGATGGAGCAAGAACCATATTTCGCATTGTCACTGCTTTAGCGCCTCCATTTGTAATGGAAGGCGAACTGGATGAAGATGGCCAATGTCTTCGCGGTCTCCCTTGTCATCGGCCTCAGACATCAGACAGAGATAACCTTACACTTGCATTTAATGAATTGGAAAGGGACAACGATCAAATAATCGGTGACTTTTTCTTTCCAACAGCCAAACCAAATACTATTGCAAGAATGGCAACTCATTGCTGCTACGGATTAGCAATGGATCTTTTAGAGAATATAGCACAAGAGTTAGAATTTGATTTTCATTTATATTTAGTAGAAGATGGTTTATATGGCTCAAGAAAATTAGTGAAACCCTTTCGTATGGCCCATGAATATAAAAGCATAGCGAATGAGTTGTTAACAAACCAACAGAGTTATAGGTCACAGTATCGAAATGGTTACAAACATTTGGATGATGAAGAAGGTAGTACACAGTACATGGACAATGAGGATATAAATGAAGATCCTGACAAATGGAATGGTATTATTGGTGACTTAGTTTCTGGTGCTGCTCATATGTCTTTTGCTGCGCTGAGTGTCTCAGCTGCGAGAGCAGAAGTAATAGATTACAGTCAGCCATACTTTTTTAGTGGGGTATCTATATTAGCTTCACCCAATCAAAGACCTGATATACCACTATTGGCATTTCTATTGCCATTTTCACCGGAACTCTGGATTGCAATTTTCACATCACTAAATGTAACTGCGATAGCTGTGGCTATATATGAATGGCTTTCACCTTTTGGCTTGAATCCTTGGGGTCGACAGCGATCAAAAAACTTTAGTATATCTAGCGCACTTTGGGTCATGTGGGGCCTTTTGTGTGGACATTTGGTTGCCTTTAAAGCTCCAAAAAGTTGGCCTAACAAGTTTTTGATAAACGTTTGGGGTGGCTTTTCAGTAATATTTGTTGCCAGTTATACTGCCAACATAGCAGCTCTGATAGCCGGATTATTTTTTCATAATGCCGTGAACGACTTCCAAGGAAGAAGTAATGTGGGTTTATTTAATTTAATTCAATTAATTTTGAAACTAAAAATGTGAATTTAACATCATTTATTTTTTTAGTGGATGTCGATGCGTGTGGGAACAGCTAAATCGTCTGTAGCTGAATATCATATTCAAAGAAATAATCCACATTTAGCTCAACAAATGCGTCGTTATGCTTTACAAGACGTTGAAGAAGGAATCCAAAGACTAAGGTAAAATATTTATTTTAAACATCTATAGATATCGATATTCAGATACTGATTATATAGCGTATAAATACTCTTATATAATAAATATTTTACTAATATTATTAAGGGGTAAGGGTGATTATTGTAACCTGCAGGAAATCCCTAAAATTTATACATTCTTCAATAGTTGAAAACTCTAAAAACATGGCTAAAATCATGAATACTACATGTATGTTCCTCAATTACAGCCGCTAGTTGAGTTATATTAGGACTAGATCTTTTTAAATTTAAATATTAAATTATAATGTATCCATGATAACATGTTATTTAACATTTTAAGACGACCACAGCGAGTAAAAATAAAAAAATTATGACCACACGACTGAAGTGAAACTTCTTTCGCTCCATCTGTATATATATATATATATATATATATATATATATATATATATATATATATATACTCCCCAAGTCAAGCGTGCGTAAAGAAGTTTCACTTCAAAAAAACGAAATGTCACGTGACCTTATTTCGTTTTTTTTTTTAAACTGGTCCATACGATATTTTCAATCATGCTTAAGAAAAAAAAATTTTTTTTTCCTAAAAATCTCCCTCTGCCCTATTTTAGTAGAACCAAACATTGATAAAAGTAGTATATTATAAAAATTTAATAGAAATAAATTTACTATTATTGTCAAACTAAGAATTCTTTAAAAAAAGATAAAATGGAATATTAATTAGTTGAGTATATAAGAAGTATAAGCATCAACATTTGACAAAAAAATAATTAAATTTTGAATACATATCTCAAAAAGCGCCATCTGCCGCATTAGTGTCGAACTACAACGAATCGTGTCAAAGGTTATCGATTATTTATTTTTAAAGCGCCCTCTGCCGTATTGGAATTGAACTAGAACAAATCCTGTCAAAGATCAAGTTAAGTAAAGGTCGGATGCAATGTGTACTGTGAGACAAGATAATAATTAAATTTTGAATACATATCTCAAAAAGCGCCATCTGCCGCATTAGTGTCGAACTACAACGAACGAATCACGAATCGAGTGAGAGAGAGAGAGTTGCTAGAGTAAATGGTAATAAGAAAGAGACAAGGAGTTTAACAGTTTTGTTAGCTCGACGAGTTAACTCTCATGACAATAGTGTCCCATAAAAAGTTTCACTTCAAAAATTTAAATAAGTAGATAATTACAAAGGAGTTAAACAAATATGGAATTAACAAATATGGAACTTTTTACTTGTTGTAAGAGATATTGCAAATTTATTTTTAACAAATTGCTTCAACTAGAATTTGCTTAACGTTAATGCTTAGCAAACATTAACGAATGAATAACAAATATATTTGAATAGATAATTACAAAGGAGTTAAACAAATATGGAATTAACAAATATGGAACTTTTTACTTGTTGTAAGAGATATTGCAAATTTATTTTTAACAAATTGCTTCAACTAGAATTTGCTTAACGTTAATGCTTAGCAAACATTAACGAATGAATAACAAATATATTTGAATAGATAATTACAACGGAGTTAAACAAATATGGAATTAACAAAGATGGAACTTTTTACTTGTTGTAAGAGTTATTGCAAATTTATTTTTAACAAATTGCTTCAACTAGAATTTGCTTAACGTTAATGCTTAGTAAACATTAACGAATTGAATAACAAAAAGTGGGCATTGCATTAACATGAAATTCATTTGAATTCATTATCTATTCATGAAGAAGATTTTTTTATGATTCTTTCGTATCTAATTAGATTTTCGATCACGATTCCAATTGCTGTCTTTGAATGAGATGAATTTATATTGAGAAAGCCGAAAAACGCAGTCAATTTTATAGGCTCGTTAAATTTTCTAACCGATAGCCTATAAGACTTTTCAGATTGCCACTTCAATATCCCCCTTAATCGCCCCACTATCCTTAATAAGCAAAACGGATTGCTTAAGACTTAAAATAAGTTAAAATAGGTTTAAAATACACTTTGTAACAAGAGATCAAATAATAAAATCCACATTTATCTGACCGAGCTACAATGATAATGCCTTTTTTATTATACTTTTTATTTTGCCACTGCGGATATTTATTATTCCACTCCGGGTTTTACGAACCAGTTTGCATTCGACTTATTTTGGCACTTTATGTTTACGACATATTTACAAGACGTAATAATATTTTGACATATTAATTGATGTTGTTATGTGGAATTTTTGTATTCTTGCTTTAGGAATGGAACGTTGGACCTTCTGATAGCGGATTCGCCTGTTTTGGACTATTATAGAGCAACTGATCATGGGTGTAAACTGCAGAGAGTTGGTGATCATGCATTGTCCGAAGATACCTACGCTATTGGACTGGCTAAGGGCTTCCCTTTGAAGGTAAATGGATTTTTAAATTACTCTCTTGATTAAAACTACTGACTGCTTAGTATTTTTAAACTAAGTGGATTTTTATGCAGTTTTATCTATTGATCAGATACGTTATTCTTAAAGATTTCTAATGAAGAAACATGATAAGTTAAATTTTAAATTAATTTTTAAATAGTACAAAACAATGTCTATCAAAAATACGCCTTCTTATTAACTACTTTACGGATTTAGAGGAAAATTTTTCTGTAAAGTTTATTTGTCTCACATTCTAAATAGACTTTATAAATAGTAAAGAAATCTTTATCTTGTAATCAAATATATTTAATTGCTCTTTATGAAGTTCCTAGACGGTCAAAATTGTTTGACAAGCATGCTTGACGAGGCTTGAAGCATCAAGCACCCGCATTCATTTTAATATCTGACGCCACAAAGTGACCCAGTGTAACTGAATGTGTTGCTTGACAAGCTGCATCTAAACGATCAAGCATGCAAAAATAAAATCGTTAAATCATGAATAAAATTTTCATCAAGCATCGTCAATCACGTAGTTGGCATATCAAGCACATCAAGCTCCGTTCTAAACAGTCAAAATTACTTGACAAGCACACGAATTTTACGTGCTTGTCAAGCAATTTTGACCATCTTGGAACTCCATTACGCTTACAGATACGTGATTGCAGATAAGTAAAAATGTTTTAAATGTCTATTATCTATTAAAAATATTACATGCACCAGTGCGCAAGCGAAACGGGAAAATATTAATATAAAATATTAAGTTTTCTTAACTACACTTTAATTAATAGAATGTAAATTTTAATGTATGTGGCAAAACCTCAATCGTACTTATAATATACATTATAATAACGAATATAACGATATGAATTGTTAACATGAAATGTCCGAAACTGTAGAATCATTTCGAGCGATATTACCAATTCTATCGGGTTCATTTTGATAATCCGACTCATGTTTTATGGATCGTAAATATGTGCTCAATTCGTGGCATATGTAGTAGCTTTTACAAATGGGCTTGCGAGCAACATCTTGGTAAAGTGTATTTACATGAGAAGGACCTCTGGAGGCGGGCGTGTGGTGTGGGAGCGATTCCGGATCTTTGCTCGAAGAGATTGATGGATGACGCACGCGAGCCTGCTAATGGTGTGATCGATAGTCTGATGTCATGTAGCTTTGGTTCAGCTGATTATATGTCATTTTATCTCGACATTTGTTCCATACCTCGATGGTTTGTGCTGACTTCTGACATAAATTAACAGTTTCTTTACATAGCTCTTTCTGTGTAGTACCATGATTTCGCATTTTCACAAAAACAGCGCATTCCCAGATAAGGGCAAATGTAGCGTTTCCGTGTTATTGTTTTTTTACGCCATCGCTCACTGGTCTGACGTTTACAAATACGGTCACTTATTTCACATTGTATTTGTCAGAAACATGAAAAAGGAAACCCTAAATAACGCTTTTAACAATACTCGCTTAAAATAGACATTAAATACTGTGTTTTTTTACAGGATAGCATATCAGCAGTCATAGCAAAATATTCGTCAAATGGTTATATGGATATTCTATCTGAAAAATGGTATGGAGGAATGCCTTGCTTCAAACTTAGTCCGGATTACGGAATTCAACCAAAACCTCTAGGTAAACCAATAATAACACTAACACATGTTTACTATCCTCTTTAGCTTTGAGAAACTTTAGGATTGCACCTGATGAAGCGCTGAGATTTACACTAGAATAGGAATAGTGTAATGAATCGACTAGTCGGGTTATAAGCAACATACGAGTATTACCGACAGGACAGAAATTGATACATAAGTACATAAACTGTCTGTCTGCTATTTTGGAAGTCGACCGTACCTCGAAGGAAACATTACTATTTTAATGTGTATTCGTTCCATCTACATAGTCATCTGTCTCGTCCTCGTCTCTGGCGGAAATTTCATTAGAATTTATCGCCTCCCTCGCGTTAATCCGACCCCTCAGCGACGCGCGCCGAAGGGAGAGGCATTACCACCAGTCGACCTAAAAGATTAAACATGGGATTTATCGTAGAAAAAACGAGCCAACACTGAGAGTGTGTTTATATCTTATTTAGGATAACTCGTGAAGGGGCGCTAACAAAATTATAAATAAAATGGCCCCAGGGAACTCTTCTAATATTCGTCGCACATTTGCAACTCGGGGTGTATGGGAAGTGTAGCTTTCGTCAATTTTTCCTCTATTATTTTATGTTTTTTTTTTCAATATCATATGTGATTGCATGCAAATATTTTTATATTATAAAGAGAGGAAGCAGGTCTAAGGTCTGAGGCATTTTTTGCAGTCTTTTATATTTTATAATAAAAAAATAATTGCCAAGACTAAGCACATCAAGTATGGCCCCGAAGTATTATAGGCTTGTGTTACGGATAACCATACAAAGAACTGAGGGGAAGCTCTATACATCTAGACCAGAGTCAACTTTAAAGAGTTCATTCCCAAAATTGGCCCGAGAATTTGACTCACCTGCCCAGTTAATTTGTTATGGAGTGTATTAGTAGTATGTACTTTCATGTTTCATGTGTAGGTACACTATCGACTATACAATAAAATATCTTATCTAGGGAATACTCACATATTCCTTTTAATAGTATCTTTTGATACAAAATATTGAAGAGCAATTTTCCTTTTTTTGATGGTAGCAATAAAAATAGAAGCATTGGCTTCTATTGTGCAGGTCAAATTGTAAGATATCGCCGGGTAAATCAAAGGAACTGTTATAAAAGTTTACAGCGCCACAATGGTTGTTCGTAACATATTTCTTACGAAACTTTTCATATCTATATTCGCCTATTGCTCAAGTTTTCATATAAAGCAGTGTGTTAGGTTATTCATCTTTTTTTTAACATTCAAATATAAGCGGCAGAAAAACTGACGAAACATTTAAAGGTCTACCTATAAATATACCTATCAATACCAAGTATACTACACAGCCGATTCTGATAGTAGTTAGTAAGAAAGATAAAATACTGGAATAGGCTCTTACTCACGCAAACAAACTTGTGCAAGTATTATTTTACGTCCCTTTTTTTTACTAGAATGTTTATTTCTCAAGTTTTCATTGTTTTTTTACCATATAGCTTTTTTAAAATGTAAATATCAGCAAGAAGGTTGACAGTGTACTTAGCCGTAGATAAGTGGCCAAGAAACGCAAGTAAGCAAACAAAAAGGATTATACAAGTGCGGTACTGACCTTGACGTGATTAACTTAACCTAAAGGACAGCGTGGGGATAAGTGAGTGAGCTCTGGCACCAGAAATGCTACTCGGTTTATTGTTGCAGAAAGCAGTGTAGTAAGGACTACTACACGTAGCCCCTGATTACTTATTAAAGAAGTAGTCTAGAGCTTTTTAAAACGACAATTACAAGTTACGCTCTCCCATAACCAATTATTACGGTAATCTAGTAAAATTGTGCCTTTTTCATACGGCGAATTTGTAGGGCGACAATAATAATTTCAACAATAAGCTGCAAAACGAGGAGGACCATCTGATTTACCGACGTCAATCTAAATCGTAATTCCGTGGAAAGCACTCGAATCAGTTTAATGGTAATTTTATTGTTGAGTGCAGACCGACCGCAGGTAATCACAAAGCGGAGAGCTTCCGCAGACACTTGAAACTACTGGAAATGGCTCCGACCCAAAAGTTTACTGTGAAATTTTCGCTATTAAATATCTTTTTGTTGAAAGCCACTATGCTTTCGTCTTTAACATTTATCTTCGTAGAGTTGTTAAGGTGCTTGTTGACTCTGACCCTCTGACTAAAGGGTAGGGTTCGTTTCCTAGCAGAGCCAAGTCTAGAAATTAACTTTTCAAAGATCTCTGGTCTGAAACTGGCAAACTGTGTTTCGTAGTCATTTAGGCAGCCCATTTTGTGGCAGTAAACTCCTTAGAGAAGACCACTGACTGTGTCTACTATTGTTGGCAACACATTAACAGCACCTGACGTTGCTTGCGTTATAGCTGACAATAATGAAATAACAGCATGTGTACCATTGTCTTTTAATTACGTGAGTAAGGAATGTACTAGAATCCTTGCCAATATCTTAATGTTACGTAAGGGTAAGGGTATCCCTTTATCCTATAACCTTCCTATGACTTAGTGGTTTTGCTTAGGAAAATTTAAGTTAAATAGGCCTCTTTACACTCGGCTCACTTTGTACACTCTGTTCTCGACAAGAACTACTCAGGTTCGAATATTTGTCGGGCTTATATATTGGGCACTTATTTTTTTTATATATATATGAATTTATATACAATAAACCACAGTGGGATGTAATATATTTGTAATATTTACATACGACACTTATGCAACCGTTTTTGGCTTGCGCATTAGATATACGAGTATGTATAGGCTCCATCTTATCTAGATGGAGTCTGTCTCTCACACATTTTTTCTCTTGTTTGTGTTAACGCATTTCCTTGTTATGTTGTAGGCGTGGCTGCGGTGGCGGGTGTATTCATTCTCCTTGGAGTTGGAATGATCGTTGGCTGTCTCATACTGATCCTTGAACATTTGTTTTATAAATACACTTTGCCTGTTTTGCGTCATCAACCCAAAGGCACCATTTGGAGAAGCAGAAACATTATGTTTTTTAGTCAGGTAGGCGAAATGTGTCTCATTAAATTGTAACTACGCTAATGTCAATTATGTTTTTTTTTAATTTCTTTTATTCTATTACCCTTCCCCTCTGTATGTATAGTGTTATATCAAACTTTTGTCTTGTCTGTTATTAGTTGTTTTTTATTATTCTTTAATAGTGTTCCATATTTGCTGATCATACTTTTTGGACATGCATTCATAAAGTAGGTATAAAATCAGAAATTTCACAGGAAATTACTGAATTTAAAAAAGACTTTTAATATTACCAAATTCTCCAGTGTAAGTACATTAGTTGCATTAATACTCTACAAATAAATAAAAGGTTACCTAATACTAATGTTTAGGTACCTTTAAAAAACTCTGATAAAAACAAAGTTAAGATATCTTTTTCACTATGTTTGTAATACTGAGGAATTCTAGAATGACTTTTAAACTAACAATACTCGTGCTTGTAATAAAGTCCAAAGCAAACGCTCCACCGCAACATTGCCTTCGGCGTCCATTCTCTCACTCGGAGGGCGCATTGTTTGTCCTTCTGAAGCGTGAAGCCGAGACGTCTTGGCCGGATTATATCACCAAGTCAAAGTTCATTGCGGCTTTAAGCCTCTGTGGTCAGAATATAATGTCTACGTTAAAATAGCTATTTACTACAAACGCCTAATTATGTTTAAGCTTCTGAACGCTTTCTTGCGGGTAATGCTAAAATTATTATTACTCGTTCAAGCGGGTTATGTAAGTCTCTGGTTGAACCAAATAAATTTCAGCCAATTTTCAGAAATGGTGTTTTCAAACTGTAAAAAAAGGAGATAATACTTATCACATGATCATCACATGATTTTTGAAAGCATATAAATTCACTTCTACAGCTTGAGCTGACCACAAAAAAGTTACTCTTTTGTGAGCACAAATGTACATACGGTTTTAGGACAATGTTTGTATAAATATTATTAAAATAAAACTAAATGTTGTTTCATATTGTCATAGGGTATATACTAATTATAACTACTAGTAAAGTTTCATTTTTTTACAAAAATTATAAAGGAATACTTAACAAATAGTTCTTATATTTTTTTATGGGAGTTAAATGTATGACTAAATCAAAATTTAGTACAGGTGAAGCCGCAAAACACACCAGGGTTTTAAACATACCTTGTCTTAAAAACAAAATCAATGCCACGTTTCTATTCTTCAATGGAAACGTATCTATGGTCGTATGTTTGTTTCAGAAACTATACAGGTTCATAAATTGCGTGGAATTGGTGTCACCTCATCACGCTGCTCGAGAACTCGTCAACACTATAAGACAGGGCCACTTCACCTCACTCTTTCAAAAAAGTGTCAAAAGGGTAATTGTTTTGTCATGTTAACTCGTGTCTACTGGTTTTTGTTAACAGATTATGACAGGAAATAACGTTTGTTTCAGAAGGAACACGAACAGCGCAGAAGAAGAAAGAGTAAAGCACAGTTTTTCGAAATGATACAAGAGATACGAAGGTATGATTTTGTACTCTAACTCTAATCATTTAAACCAGATTTAACAAACGCTAATCATATGGTTATTTAGAACATAAATGGGTTGAAAATGTTACGACTAAACAATTTTGAAGAGTTTGTAAAAATACATACTTAGGTAACTTTCTTACTCCTACTAATTATAAATGCGAAAGTTTGTGAGGATGGATCTATGGACGAATGTTTGTTACTCTTTCACGCAATAAGGGCTTAACTTATTGGGATAAAAATTGACACAAAGATATTACTTGGATTAACATATATGATACTTTTTATCCTGAAAAAACGTTATGTTCCTGTGGGTTTTTCAATAAAAGAATCACAGCGCGTACGAAGTCGCTGTGCCCGCGATTTTAAAATGTATTTGTTTCTTTAAGCAAAAAGTTCAACATTAATTTAACATTAATACCGTGGAGTTTTCTCTACTAACTAACTCGTGAAAAATTAAAATCCTGAAAACTTTATTAATTAGAAGTATTTTTTGTCACAGGGTGCAACAAGGTCGCGATCACTCCTTAGACTCTATAAAAGAACACGTAGCGGTCGATACGCCTGAGGTATCAGAAGACCTAACTGAATCCAAATTTCTATCGCCATCTCCAGAAGTACTAAGCCGTTCACCTCGTCAGGGCCGGTCACCGCGACAACTTCGTTCCCCACGAACGCGTCGAAAAAGATGCAGCCTCGCTGGTCTTAATGTTCGAAGATTCAGTACAGATTCCGTATTAGGTTCCGATTCCGGCTCTATCTACGAAAGAACAAGTCTAAACATTGGAAGAAGACTTAGTCGAGATGTGAGTTGCCTTACGAATTCCCCTCCCGACATAAACAGTCGTTTGCGAACCCCTTCGCCTATGGTTCGACGGCCGGAAGGCTCTTCTACTAGGTCTTATCAAGATGTGTCAGAGAGATCCGAGAAGTATTTAACCGCTGACGGCCCAACCACTAGAGCCAGTGTGGAAATTCTCGTCTCAGATGAAAACGATGTACCGCCAGCGCCCCCATACCCGAAGGTGTCCGCGAGTGGAACAAGGTCAGAGCTGTCTCAGCTGTCTGAGGAAGAGTTGATACGTTTGTGGAGGAGTTCTGAGAGGGAAGTACGAGAGGCCTTGCTCGCTGCCTTGCAGGAGAGGAGAGCTAGTTTAGATCCGAAACAGGACCCGGGCTGAAAGTGTATAACGGAGATATTTCACTGGAAATTATTCTATGTAGCAATGGTATAGCGACTCAGTACGCTGCCGGTTAGCGCGGAGTTTGGCTGGAGTTGCCCGCGTTAATAGATTGTTGAGTTATTATAGTGCCTTTTTAAATTGTTTGATGCGGACACATCTAGCCGACGTTAGTTAGACAAACGGTGTTCATTTTAGTGTCTTGGTAATTATTATGATTAAATTTGAATGGGCTGCCTTATTTTACATTTTATTGCTTCACAATATACTCTGGATCCGTGTCAAACAATCTAAATAACGGTACTATTTGGAGATGTTTACGTCCAGAAAGTAATTTTAAATTAGGAGTTAAATAATAAATTTTATTTAGATTCGAAAACAATATAATATTGTAAATAAGTAGTAAAAAAAATTAAAATTAAATTAAATAGCTATGACCACAAAATTTGAAGTGCTTTTATCCTCTAGTTTAGGTGCCAGTAGATACTTTCATTCTATCAAATTTGAATACTCGTATTGCAACTTGTGTAGATAAATATAAAAATATGACTTATTGAAATTATACTAATTATACTTTCAAAATAGAGAGTTCCTAACTAATTTACTTATACTTGGAGATTGTTAAAATCTAGCCAAAATCATCAAAATTACCTATTGTTGTTTAAAACATTATGGAGGTAGAATATGAAATTTTGTAGTTAATACAATAAATGAGTTTCATTAACAAAAGTTAAACATGATTTATTTTATCTGTAAATTTATCTAAATAAATCTTGTAAATTAGATATAAAAATAACAAAACTGCCATGTTTTAATGAATAGATAGTTATAAGAGTTTAATACACTTCTTCTTAGATTTGCACCCTAGATTTTAGTTTAGAACTTTTAAAAAATCTGTCGATCCCATCTTAACATTACCTTATCATTGCTTTGTATTCTAATATTTCCCATTAATAAATTTGCGATCCCATATTAATTATATTATACTATTATTAATATTTACATTTAAATTGATAGACAATTAAAAAAAATCTAAACTAACCTAAGCAATATTTTTCAAATAGATTTTTATACTTACAAATAATTACATTGATTTATTGCTTTAAGATGTGTTTATGGTCGAATTACTTTGATGCTTCTAAAATATTTTTTGTTGATAAATAATATTTTAATATTATTATTTGAGACTACCTTTAATTAAAAAAAAATATCTATTGCATTTTTGGACCAAATAAGCTCCTAATTTCTTGGTAAATTCTATTCGATTCTAGTAAACTAAGTAATAGTGATATCTGAAGTCTTATGCCATTCACTCTAATACTGTATTAAAACGGTCTATTTGATAGGTATTGAAATGAAGTTTATAAATATAAGTAGTTACACAAATATATTATTAAAAATAAAATCAAATAAGATTTAAAATAAATACAAATTTATCAATTTGTTGTTTCATGTTCATAAAGAATCGCCTTTCAAGTTTCCATTGTTATGTTCACTTCGTGTCAGTCAAACATTTAATATTATGGAGTCATTGATCTGAATACCTACACTTGGGGAGATTGTTGCAGTTGTATTGTATATGAGAGGGTGAGACAGCATATTTCGAAAAAACTTCATCATTATGAGAAACTTTACTTTTCAGCTGTAGGACTTCCAAAACTGGAAATAAGCCGTCATAATTTTCCAATAGGACTGGGCAGAAACAGTTTATCAAATCGTCTGTCCACTTTAAGGGTGGACGTTATCAGCTGACTCTATGTACTATGTGTCCTTTTTTTAATAGTTGTGTTAGCGTCTGCTATTTATGTTGACTGAAGTTGATTGAAAAGTGCTCTGTAACGTTTCAAAAGAGATTTTCATTCATTCAGATTCATTCGGTGGTATGTTATTGAAATCAGTCAGTTGAATGAACGCGTTCGCGAAGAGAGGTCGTCGTCGTACGTCCGCACTTTCAACTTACTGATCCGCCTGGTAACTTCGTTTGTCTACGAATCTATTTTCTGATTCGATCTCGCAGAATAACCCCGGGAATATTCTAGCTCATAGCTCTCAATAGCTCATTGAGCTTTGTTACGAGGCGCATTCCACGTTTCAGCACCATACGTCACCACTGGCAAGACACATTGGTCTGAAAAAAGTTTTAGATGAGTGGATTTGACGATTGACTTCCTTCTGGAAGTTAGCTATTTGTACTGTTTTGTAATTGAAAAAGTCTAAGGCTGGGTTGCACTATCTTACTTTAACAATAACAAACGCCGCAACTTCAGTTAAAATAACGGTTAGGCCGAAAATGAGTTGCACCAGTTAACAAATAATCATAACTGGTTAACTGGTGCAACTCATTTTCGGCCTAAAACTCATTTTCGGCCGAAAATGAGTGCGAATTAACTGAAGTTGCGACGGTTGTTATTGTTAAAGTAAGATGGTGCAACACAGCCTAAACAATTCACTCATCGAATTCCTCGATTACATTTTTCTTAAATTCATACACAATTTTAACACACATTTAAAAAAAAAATCTAGAACGATAAAATTAATAACGAAGTAACGAAACAATAGAATTAATAAAATAGGGTCACTTGGTAACTGTTAGAATTTAGAAGGTTAGAAATAAATAAACAAATGACTTTCAAGAGTAGATACTTTGTATTAGTTTCATTAGATAAATGTGTGTAGTTCATTGCATAATTTTGTTTAGAAAATATCTGATTTTGATGAAGGCATTGGGTGCTCGGTTTTTCCATATACAAAATAAATATTTGATAATAAAATTTGAGTTGAAATGTTAAAAAAAAATGAACCCCAATAAATAATTATATTTCCTTTGTCATAATAAATAATGTACCTAACAAATATTATAATATAAATTCGTGGGTGCCGAGATGGGAAGGTGCCGAGATGGGAATAAACCAAATTTTATTTCACAAGCAAACCGATTCAAGTGTATAAGTAAGCTAGTGATGATTTTCCTCGTAGACGAACTATATTGTAAAACTAGCGTCATCTTAGAACAAGCAATTTCCTTCAATTGGAAACTCAATCCGATCGCATTATAAAAGCAATGTTCTTTACAAGCAAACTCAATCGGGTGTTACCGGCCTTGTTATTAAACAATTTCCCTAGGAGAGGAGAACACAAGTCACAATACTAAAAAAACAATTCGATTTTATACTTTGTAATTTTTAAGGAGACGCTACTAGGCTTTTTTTAAAAGGGGAAATTTAGTTTAAAATTTTTGTCAACTTAGTTCTTTGTACTACATCAAGTATCGGTCTGTTTCATAGCAAATATAATTCTTATCTTATTTTCATTGTAGCATATAAACCTCCAACTACTATCAAGGAATTAGGCTCACAATCACTCGATTACTTAAAAAAGTGCTCTCACACAAGATTATTATGTAAGAGAAATCTGGAATGGTGAAATAATTTTTTTTTTTGCAAATGGTAATATAATTAAAAAAATAAAAGAATTAAAAAAAAATTAAAAGCTAATGCATATGAATACTTTTCCCTCAACTTTTTATGTCATGTCATAAAATGTTGTACGATTTTCAATGAAATAGGTAGGTGTTAGTTGCTTCATCAACAAGTAGTTAGGTAGTATCAAACTAATGAAATAGATAACCATTCATAATGTTTTTTAGTTAGATTCTCATCAATCATATTCTGATCTAAATTCTAATAAGAAATCACGAGACGCCAACTTATTAAGTATTGTGAGATAAATAATATAATTTATAAAAGATATCTAATTCATATTATAATAATATATCGGTATGTAAATTGAATGTAAATATACTTTATAAAATACGAGTTCTTAGAACAGAAAAATATTGTATTAATAGGGCAGCAGAATACAAATGAATTTATAATTGAAATTTAATTAACAAATATGTATACATAGTTTACTTGTAGAATATTTTATTCTGCTCTTAGGTACTTAAGATGTTTTTGTAACATTATTTTTTCTTTCAAATATTGAATGATATTTTAATATTAAAATATTGCTATGTTTTACAAAAAAATCAAGTAATTTTTAAATGTATTTATTGTAATTGCTGCCCTTATAATTGAAGAAACACGATGAATAAAATAGTTGAAAAATAAACTATTTGTGCCAAATTGCCTCTTTGAATTTATTCTAATCCCATATCAATCAATAGTCTCAGCCGCAGGAAGTCCACTGCTGAACATAGACCACCCATTATTTTTAAATAGGACCAGTCAGAACCAACCTGGATCCACCGCCAAACCGCGGCCCTTATCAGGTCGTCTGTCCGCCTTGTGGGTGGACGTTCTACGCTGCGCTTGCCTCCACTTGAGAACCTTCCGGCCCCAGCGGCCGTCGGCTCTCCGTTATGTAGTGCCCACTGCCACTTCTACTTACTGAAGCTATGGTAAAATTTATCAACAACCCTATGGGTGTTGTACTCAATGGAAGATTAAATATAAAAATTAGTCATAACATTTATTTATTTCTTTGGAGCTTGTTCAGCTATGCCAAAATTTGTCACATACCTATATTAACCTATATCACTCAACTGTCTTATAATAAATCACGAAGTGTTAACAGAAATTATAAATAAAAATAATTTCACAAAATCAAGAAGTCAAATGTTAGAAAGCTTCCTGAAAGCTTCAGAAACATGGTTACCACTGGTTACCACATATCCTTGCATCTTTATTAAGTCAGAGCACGTGTAAGTATGCATTGATAACACGGAATGTAACACATCTTGTGACGACATAACGAACATGAATAATTTAGCCTAATTGATTTATGTACCTACCGTATTGCATGTGTTGTTCGAATTCATACATACATATGAAAATCATCATATAATATCATTATACATCACTTTCAAATGTGAAAGTAACTCTCTCATTTTTCAAACTTTTTCACGCCCTACCCAACCAACCATTATTAAATTGTAAATACACGTTTTCAGGGAAACAGAAAAAAAAGTACGTACTTACTGTTCCGGAGGGATCATCTAAAAATAAAAATCCAATGCCTGGCAAAAGTATAACAGCAATAAATATATTGCTTATATAAATTTTTTTCAATGCGGACGAAGTCGCAGGCCCCAGGTAGTACCTACCTATTCAATATTTTTAAAATATAAACATTTAGAAGTTCCTAGTAGTTAATTCTAAACTAGAAACTGTCATTAAGTTATAACAGTTAACAGAGTCAAATAGAGAAATATATATGAAAATATTTTAAAATGTTTTTTTCTTTGTTGCGCATTGAATTCACACGCAATATTCTATTTTTGGACACTCTTTTATATGTAAATTCTTTTTTACCTTTTTACGATTTTTCTTATGACATAACGTTTCATTTTATTATAGGTTATCGTTATCCTAGGAACACAAGAAACCATTAGCGCAAGTGTTAAGGAACAAGATGAGGATGGGATAGGCAACCTTGAAATAATAAAAGGAATAAAACTGATGACAAATCTACAATATTATTACAATCCAACGACTTTGGACAAGTTATCTCATTATGCATCAGTTGTTGTTCTGGTCGTATCGGCTTAGTAATTTTTCATTGCGATATAAAAAGCAAAACAGAGAACATTTAAATAAAATTTAGAGCTTGCAATCAATAAAATCGCAACCGGTTAACAATGGAGGTAAATATTTTTGAATCAGTTGTCGAACAGATTCCTTACATTGTAGTCTTTTTGTAAAGAGTAGGTAGAAAATTATTAAAAGTTTCTGAATATTTTTAGAAAACTTAAGTTTTTTAACTATGAATTTCATAGTAATTTGGTATTTTATGCTCGGTACGTACGCAGTGAGTGTTACGTCAACTTTTTGTTACTGGAACACTGGATGTCCTTACAAATTTTTCTCAAGTATAACGTCCTACAATGCAGTCAGAGGTGACATAAGGGATTCGCTTGTTAAATTTAATGGTGAGTCAGTTTTGTTGCAACATAAAAAATACACAAACATAATTTTAATAAAGAATTGTCATTGAACAACCCATTTAAACTTGAGCTTTAACTTGGAGCTTCAAGTTGACGTTTGAAAATATTGATTGCGACGCTTACGAAATTTTTTGTCTTGCTTTAAAACGTGCCCGTTTTCTTTTTTTTTTTTAAACAATATGGCTGTCCATTTCTGAATCTTTGAGAGTTTCCTGAGGCACTCAGGGTATTAGTAACCGCGAGGCTGCCTTCCGAGCCCGTACGGCTGGTGTGGATATAACTATATATAGCGCTATAAAGGCTGGTGTGATCATATTGAATTTTTATCTTAATTAGCACCCAGCTAGATACCTAAATATATGAAACAACTCTAGTTTTATTAATAGAGTCTCACTGATACTTACTATGAAATGAATGAATATGAACTGGAAGATAAAAATGAAAATTGATAAAATCTTAAATTTATCTTAAATTTTTAAAAATTTTAATTTTTCAAAATGTATTTCATAACCAATAAGAATTCTACCATGCAACTAATATTTATGTCATCAAACTCCTTAACTAAATTGTAGTTCTTTATAATTATCCTCTTAGTGACTGATGTTTCATAATATTTTGCATATTCAAATCTTGAAAGCTTTCCAACTTTTTAAAACTAACTTAACTCGCTTCCTTTATTTTGTAAAACAAACCTCCCACTAAAAGCTTGGGTTCGTTTATGGATGCAATAAACAGCTACTTAAGTTAAGCTTAATGTTTAGGACTAGCTGTGGCATTTGAACATTGGTGGAAACCCCTAATTGTAAGATTAATTAAAATTTGTATGTTTATGTAATCGTCAGGTTGTGAACCAATCAGTATATGGGGGTTATACAGACACGGCAAAAAGTATCCAACAACAGATTTGGCGAATAAATTAAAGAAAGCTCTTGTGATAAGAGACTACATAATCACGAGTTATTCAAAAGGCAAAAGCTCATTGTGTGCTCAAGACATTGATAACTTGCGCGACTGGTCTATAGATAACAATATGTTCGAAAGATCAAATGAATTAAGTGACGAGGGACGTAAGGAATTTGCTGGAATCGGTAGAAGGTTAAAACAAGCTTTTCCTAAGCTCTTGGCAAATTTTAACGACGCAAGTTACACGGTTGGAGCGGCTTCTGCTAGTTGGATTAAGGATAGTGCTGAAAGTTTCATCGCCGGTTTTAAGAAAGGCTTAACTATAAAACAAGTTAATGATAACATCGTTCCGGTGAGTATTTTGAAAATCCATATATTTTTTATGTTGAGGTTGACACTGGCTGATGGTCCACTTGATGGTAGGTGGCTATCATCCTACTAATATTATAAATGCGAAAGTTTGTTTGGATGTATGGATGTATGTATGGATGTTTGTAACCCTTTCACGCAAAAACTACTGAACCGATCATCATGAAATTTGGCATACACTTTGTCTGGGATACCAGAAAGGACATAGGGTACCTTTTATGCAGAACGCGGACGAAGTCGCGGGCACCAGCTAGTCATCTATAACACAAGCAACACCATAAGTGATGCCGACATAGAAAGATTAAGGATAAGTAATAAGGAAGGGATGGGATAATGTGCTCTGGCATCCCTTACTCACTCATCGGTTCTTTTCACTTAATTTTGTTTTCTTTTTTAATAACATGTTCACAATTACTGTTCTTCTAAGGATTCTGCCAAGTTCTAAATGTTTTGAAGAAAAAGTGGTATCTCTACTAATGTTGTAAAAAAAATATTACCACCGTTCCTACTTATACCTTACTATATTATCATAACTACACCACCTTATTTATATTATCATAACTACTAATCATACTAAACTGTCATATCATAATCATGATCATACTAAACTGAAGTTTAGTATTTTTGTCCAGCTTTTCATTATTTTGTTTCAGCCATACGAAAAATGCAAAGAATATTTAGACGAAGTAAAAAACAATGCGATCACGTACATCGAAATCGATAAATACATGAAAACCTCCGACTATCTCGCTGTAAGTAATTTTCATTTTCTACTGAATTACAAATAATCAATGTTACATCAAATTTCATTCAAATATATTTAGTTTATTTGTAGACTCATATGATAACAATTTACAATAGGTATTTCCTATACTTTAGAAAGATTTTTAAAGATTTTTAAGATTTAAAATTACTTATCTTTTGTGAAGGTCGTCAGACAGGCTTACGGTCCACATTATGGTTGGTCTCTACCGTAGCCTATAAACATAAGCAAAACCATAGGTGCTGCAAGTATGCTGCCATTTATCCTAGGATTAAGAATTAAGAATAAGGATAATAAGGATAAGGATAAAGGATGATAATCGCTACGAATTCGGGCCTTTCTGGACAAGGTCTAAACATAATCTAGGGGTCTTTATAAGTATGAAAGTGGATATTTTTAGTAAGTGGAGAAATAAGTGTGTAATACAATTTTTATATTTGTGAAAGATTACAATATAAAAATTTAAAGAGCTATTATAAACTCACCCTTTACGGAGTGGAGTTGCATTTGTGTAGTTAGATAGTTGTTTTATGTTCGTCTAGGTAAAGGACCGTATACAAAGGCGTCTCGGCATAGAATACACACTCACTAATGACAACATAACGTCTTTGTATGAGCTGTGTCGCTACGTGTGGTCGGGGGACAATAAACTAAGCCCCTGGTGTGCTCTCTTCACCACACAAGACTTACAGGTTTTGGAGTATATCGGTGATTTGAAGACTTACTATGGAAGCGGTTACGGAACGCCCGTGCACGAAATATTTGGTACCGTAACTCTTGCGAACTTGCTGAAAAGTTTTCAAGAATCTGTAGATGGAAAAGGAAAAAAGTTCACTACCTATTTCACTGACGATTCAACGCTCGATATGGTTTACACAGCTCTTGGTATATTCAAAGATAAGAGCCCCTTGACCAGTACATTAAGGGATCCAGAAAGAAAATGGAGAAGCACTAAAACGTCTATTCCCTCGGGAAATCTAGTCGCCGTGTTGTACAGGTTTGTTAAGTTTTCTTCTATATATTTGTATTAATAGAATTGGAGTTTACTGTTTTACTATGCAATCACTATTTGCTGTCTTTAAGAACATTGATTGTCTGATTGCTAGATTCACTTTATAAGTTAACGTAACGTAGTTAAGATCACGTATTATAACTACGCATAAAGAAGAAATATAATCATGTAAGGTACGTTTTTTTTTAAATTTAATAACTATGTTTGACCGACAACCGCACAGCTAATCGAGTTAGGTAAAACATGAGCTTGGGCTAGTGTCGATCATTCAGGCATCGTTAAGTGGCCATAGGAATAAAATAAGAAATAGCAAAAAATTTGGAATTAAAAATTTATCCTTAGTAAGAAAAGCCAGAATACTCTAGCATCGCTTACTCACGAAAGAAACACAATAGGTCACGTTATGCTATTTGAAGCTGTAGAACGATGCTTTGCTTAGCTTAGCTTAGCTTATATTATAATTATTTTTATAAATCTATGATAATATGAAAGCGTTAATTTAAAATTTAATACAACATTGTTTCAAGTTATAGCTAATCACAGCATTTTACAAAAAACATAGTTTTTGCAAGTGTGTTGCTGTCTTGATTATGTATACTCTAAGGTTGCAGTCCTTAGTAGTATAAAAGATAAGGCATTAGGAGGGGATAGGGAATACTACTGAAGATAACAGCATTCATCTTTTGCTGCCCAATTTATGATACGGCCATTATAGTAATTAAGTTAATAATTGCAGTATTTAAGTTATATTTTTTAATAAATGTTACAGATGTAATAAAGACGAAATTGAAGATTACATTGTGGTGTTCTATGTGAACGAGGAACCAATTAGGTCAATATGTGACGAAAAAGTTTGCTCGTGGACAGAGTTAGAGGACAAACTGAATTCGTGGACTAACATAACTATTGACTTCTGCGACTTACAAATAATTTAAATAAATTCAATTGTTTGTTGTTTGAATATAAATTTAAAGTGTGATAAAAACAAATGTTTATTTTTTTGTTGTTTTTATTACCCAAATATGTAGAGTAGAATACCTATAAGTTTTTTGTTTAAAATAATAATTAATATGTTAAAAGAAAAGAAACAAAACAAAATCTATTTTAGCGTTGAAATCGTAATATGATGGAAAAAATATATCATCGACCTCTAATGATCTTTAAGAGTCGACAACAAGTTTTTATTAAGTATTTATTATAAAAGGTCATGTTTATATGGTTTAGTAGTGTTCTTCTCTATTATATTATAAAAATTTTGTGTCACATGTTTGACTCCGATGAACTCCTAAACTACTGAACCGATTTTGATAAAACTTCGTAACTACGTGTAATTTTGTCCAACTTAAAAGTTAAGATACTTTGTATTTTGAACCCGGGCGAAGCCGGGGACGTGAAGCTGGTATATTGCATAATAAAGTCGCTGTCCGTTTCTGTGTCTTCGCTAATTCCTTCTAAACCATTTAAGGGATTTCGATACAGTTTTCACTAAAAACTTTATGTATAATATATGCTTCGGGAGGAATCAGGCACGAGTCACTAATTTCTTATAGGAGTAAATTGAAATGGTATTCTAATAATCACATTTAAAATTTGTTTTTTATTTCAAATATAAATTAGAACATTTCACATTTTTAAGGCCCTTACAGATCGGCGGAGAGAAATAGTGTAACAATTCGCGTTGGTTTTATATAATTTATATAAAGAGTTTTTGAAGAATACCGTACGAAATGTTTGCTATTTCAAGGTCAACAAAGACAACGTCTTTGACGTACCTAAGTAAGTATATTTATAATATTTGTGCACTCGTAGACCTGTGTAACATTAGGAGTTATTGCTATGACTATTTCGAACATACATGTATAAGTGGGCTGAGTCACTCACAAAAAAAACCGCAAGTGGTCAACTGAGCCCGAGGGCTATAAAAGCTGTGGGCTCAGTTGACCACAAAGATAGAGGAACCTTTATGAGTATTTAGACAAAAGGACTCTGTTTCCTCATGGGGTACCGGTCAGCGTATGGGCTGCTGACGGATTATACTGGTCTCTTAACTGGCTTAAATTCAACGACTTTCTAGCGCAGCCATAGATAAGCGGGGTTGTGGTAATGTTGTGACGGCTATCCAGTTTGGATAAGTCTAGGCTCTACGCTCCCTGTCAGAACCTAGGCTTACCCGAAAGTAGAGGCACGCCGGCCATCTCGGGGACCTCACGACGGACGGTGGTCTCCTCTAAGACTACCGAACTCACTCAGTGAGCCGTGGCACAATGAAATAAAGAGAATATGTAATAAAATGGGTTACATCGAAGAAATAATTTAAGTGTACAATCAGGTAATTATGTGAAGTAAACGCTAACAGGTAACTTTCAACAAGATTTGGCCCAAAGTTATGAAGGGACTTTCGTTTCTTAGAAACTTTCCTCTAGATAATTTCTTACTTGAACTCGTACCTTATCAAGCCTGTCAAGTTTTCTTGAAAGTTTTCCTGAAGACATGTACTGTACATTTAGACATTTTCAGGTGTATTTATATAGGCATGCTTGTATGAGCGATCGGGTATCCTACAAGTAGATACGATTTTAATTTTATGCGCTTGGACTTGGACAATCTCCGTTTATCTGCAGAAATCCGAATGCGTAGCTACTTATCTCTACTAATATTATAAAGTAAAAAGATTTGTATTTTTGTTTGTTAACTCAAAAACTACTAGACCGATTTTAAAATTCTTTCACCTATAGAAAGCTACATTATCAGCGAGTAACATAGGCATAGTAAATCATAAATAAAATATGTATATAGCTTTTACAATTATAATTCAAATTCAATTCAATTATTTTCTATATTTTTTTTTTTTTTTTTTGGGAATAAAACTAGTTCGACGGTGGATCCAGGCTTCATCAGACCGATGAACTTCCTGCGGCTGAGGTTATAATGATGATTTTGGAATACTTAATACGATTGCATTTGGAGTATAAAATAATATTGTATTTAATAAAAATTTATTTTTCACAAATGTTAAGACAAACACCTCTTAATCTTATACTGTCCATACTAATCCACTCCATATTCGTTTCTATACTTATTTACTATATACTTACTAATATTATAATATAAATGTTAAAGTAACTCTGTCTGTATGTCTGTTACCTTTTTTCGCCTTTACTACTCAACCGATCATCATTAAATTTTGCATACACATTATTGTAGGTATCGATAGAAGAAAGGATATTTAAGGACACAGTTCTAGAAACCCAACGAATAAAACAGACAGTTAGTAAATATTTCCTATCAGATAAATTGTCTCGGATACATAAATATTAGCTTTTAAATAAATTGAATTTTAAAGCAGGAATTTCTCGGTGAAATTTACATACATATTTTATCCGAAATTCACATGTATTCGGCTGAGTGACAACTCACTGATTAACTGTGGGTTTCCCTCGTCACGCAGTCACAAGTCAAGGCGGAGCGTGACAAAAAACAAGGGAGGGCAATTTGCGAAATCGACTTTTTTTACACAAGTTCTGACGTAAATAAACCTCTCATATAATTTTTCTTACATTTCACGTAACAAATAGATAAATATGTATGCAACTAGAAAATTCTAATTTATACTAATTTTATTTATAAAGAAGTAAAGTTTGTGAGACTGTATGTAGGAGGTAAAAATATAGGAGGTAATCCGATTTAAAAAAAATCTTTAACCAATACTTAGAATAGAATTTTCGAATGGACAAGGATAATATATTTCTTTTAATATAAATATATCTTTCACTAAAACATTAAATTGAATTAATGAATTAGGTAATCCTTTAACGATTTTCGTGCTCTCAAAGAATTTTTTTTAAAAAATTGTCTCATTGTTTCATAGCAAAAGAAATTTGCTCAAGTTGTAGTATGTATGTAATGTAATTTTTGATAAAAAACACGACATCTAGTGAATAAACTGAAAAATATCTACTGGAAATATCAAAGAACAACAAAAACCAAAGCGGGATGTTTGCGAAATAAATGTAAAGAGGGCGTCATTGTAGCTTGTAGTAGGTTATGTTTGTATGCGAACTACTGCAACTTTAAAAGTGTCATTTGTTCGGTGATTTTTATCAACCGTACTACAGCTACTAAAAAGTTTCATTAGTTCGGTCAACCGAACAAACAACCGTACTACTGATACTACACCGTTTGTTTGTATCATTAACTACTTTCCATTTTCCGCCTTATAGCTTGCATGACAATGTAATAAGTAGCCTATGTGCCTAGGCCTACCCAGAGTTCAAACTAAGTTCATACGATATGTGACAAAACAACTATTAAACTTTTTATTTCATACTTACTCAGAGATAGTATTAATCTTTTTAACGATATTATAAGGACCTTCTTTTCACTCATTTATTACCAACTCTTGTGTGGGAATCATGGAACGGATCAATTCGGGTAAATAAAATAAAATATTTTAATACGTCATTATATTCGTGAATCTCTTACACTTGTGTTTTAAATAATTCCTTTATTAATTAACACACAACAAATATTTTAACATACATTTATGAATAGGTCGGTAATAGCTGATCGTTTGCTTAAATACATAGAAAGAAATTAGATATATTTTTACACTTTTCCAGCTTTATTGTAATTATAGTTTGTAATAATATTTCCATATAAACTTCTGTGAAGAATCCGCTAAATAAAGTTCTACTTTAAGCCCGTCACTACGATATGCCTTTCGTTCCCTGCTAGAGGGGTCACAAACACAGCTAATAACGACATTTACTACGATTCTTGTTATAAGTTCAAATTATACTAATTAAGAGTCCAATTTTATTAGTTCTTTAGCTTTCTTATATTGATTAGCTATTTTGTTACCATCGACTTATCAAAATATTCAGGTCATTTCAAAAGATTATGTTTAAAAATGAAAGGTTTGAAGTATATCATTATCTAAATAAATACCAATTTTTGTTACATTTTTAAAGATTTCTTACTACATCTTACTTCTTAAAGTTTAAATAGCCAATATTAAGCATTATCTCCTTAGCAAATGTTGTTATGCTTTGACAAAACTATAGAGCCGTTTTCACCAGAAACCTGGTACAATATTTTTTGGCGATTCGTTTATACTTTTGGACGATTTTTGGACTACATTACCTTCATGTTTTGATAATTCAAAGGTGACAACCAATACTTTATTCAATCCAGCGTAACATTACAATCAAACCGCAAATAGGTAATTGATTATATGTGAAATTGACATTCAGCGTTTTGTTTATCGTAAAATTAAAAAAAATATTATAATGATTAAAGAAGCGTCATTCGGTTCTGTTTCATAGTATTTTCATTCCTCATTAGGTATGTAATTTAGTTTTTGTCGTTTTCAATTTATAGTCACGACTTTTTTTTTTTTTTTAAACAAGAAACAGTATAGTTAAAATTACAGCTTTCAGAGTAGATAAGCACAATAATTATTATGTATAAGAGTTCTCTTATACAAGAACAGCTATAATTTCAATACTGAAGCACTGATTACATATTGTTAAAATTATTATAATTGTATACGTATATTTGTTTACATTCCATCGAATAGACCTCGCATTTCTTAATTAACACCTAAGTAGTTTTCTAAAAAAATAATGTGCTCATGTTTTAACAGAATTTTGATATAAATCGTATTGTCTATGTCGTCTACCGATAGTACTATAAATTAAAGTATCACACCAATTTTAAATAGAACACGTCCTAAATTTGAGATGGTAGCAGAGAAGCAAAATTAAAGAAAGTTTTTCACTACAAATGAAAATTAGTCCAGTTATCGTGTAGGTACTAATACATCTCAAACAAATGTAGCCCATTAAAATTACGCACGGCATTATATAGTCGAACTTCTTATATAGTACTACCTATATCTCTAATAAATAATCTTTATAATATTAATTTATTACATGTAAGAGAAATTTCGAATCCATACATACTTACTAATATTATAAAAGTGAAAGTGACTGTCTGTCGGTCTTACTTTTTCACGCCTGATCAACATGATATTTTGCATACAAGAAAGGACATAGGTCATTTTTCATCCAGAAAAAAAAAGTACCGTTCCTGAGGGATCATCAATACTAATAATAAATCTGTAATTGTAGGTATTGTATGTATGTATATTATGTATGTATGTATGTTCCTCCATAACTCTTAAACGAATTAACTGATTTCCATGAAACTTGGTAGATAAACATTTAGACGTAAGGGACACAGGATAGGCTACTTTTTTCACGCGGACGAAGTCGCGGGCGCCAGCTAGTCCAAAATAAGAATGCAACGCCTATCAAACGTATACAGCTGTGAATATTTGAGGTGATATATTGATCTATATATTGTCAGGTTTTACTTTTTTTATTTTTCAACGCGAACAAAGTTGAGGACACCAGATAGCATATTAAAGAATTGTGGTGACAGGCGCAGGTATATTAATTAAAAAATTCGACAACGAGCCACATTAGTATGATATTTAGGGTTGCCAAATTTTATATTATATAAAGGTAAGGTAGAAGGGAAAGTACGGGAGTGGACTGGAACAATTATTGTTCCAGATTGCTCTCGAAAGAGATTGAAGTGGCAGTGGAAGAGAGAAAGAGATATTTCAGGGTTGCAAAAAAAATGCATTATTGCAACAACAATCAATCGAAAATAGACAAAATTCAGACACCTAAAGCAAAATTTTTTTTTTCCTAATACGAGTATATAGTTTGCAACCCTAGCTGTATTAGGCACACAAATGGGACCATAAACAATTGTTAGGTATTTTGTTATTAGATATAATAATTAGTGGCCAGTTTCACTGAAAACTTTCTTCAAACTTGCTATACCCGACAACAGTATAGTGCTCTAAGTGACACGCACACGATGTGTTTCTTTTTTTAAATATAAACGATAGTCACAATTATAATATCTTACTCTAACAAGTGTGGTTAAATAAACACCTACCTAGTTAAATATTAACATAGCATTAACAAGAATACAAACAGATTTATATACGTAGGTATAATACTATACAGTTTTTTATTTATTCATTTATTTATACACTGATAAACGTATTTACATTTTTTTGATATATAATGAAGAGGTAATGTGAGATGCTTACTATGTAGCTATGTATTTTGTCGCTGTACTGTGTAGGGATGAAGATACAATTTAGGACCGGTGTACATTGGAGGATGGCAATTAAAAATCATAGTATTTTGCACCTTGACAGCTTTTAATAGAATTGAAATTTCATTGTATTATGCTACGCTAAATGCTGCAGCACGCCGACTGTTTCCGTTACAATGCATAATAAAAATAATCAATTAATGTATGAAAATTACAGTGTTTTATCTAAAGCTTTTATAATATATATAAAGCTATATTATATAAATATAACGCTATAATACATACATCTATTTTTATATTTTATATATAAAAATTGTAAAAGATTTTATTTATATATATAAATATTTTTGTCAATTTTCTACAGAACTAAACGATAGATCAGTCTAAAAAATGAAAGAAAATAGATATATTTTAATTATAAAAATAAGGTTCACATGTATCTTCTTCACTACTTTTTATTACTTTTCAGCTACATAGTAAGCCCTGCAGGCCAAGACAATCCGAAGCGTAGTTCCTTAGCGAATACACACAGATAACACGTAAATTTAACATCATACTATACACAGGATAACGGCAAAATATAACAAGATAGTTAACATTGACCAATTTATCTACTAACATACGCGAACAAACATAATCCCTTTTAATTTATAATTGGGATTATTCAAATTACATTAAATTTAAAAATATAATAATAGACTAAATTATGGTACGCCAGAATATTTCTTCGATTATTTTTTTATTATTTACCCTGAGATGTAATTTTTTTCATAGCCATATGATACTTAGTTTATTTTGTGAAACTTTTGGTCATATTGAATATAATTTTAGTGGAATTAAATTGTATTTTTAACGATTATAAATCTTTATTGACATCAACGTTGGAGTCTAGAGGGCAAACATTCTTTAAGGCTTTGTTAAAAAAAGTCTATTTTTTTCTAAATTATCTACCACATTCTCTATTCTCCCAATAGCTCTATGGCGCAATAGATCTGCAAGAAGATTTTCATATACCGATCATATCAAACAAATTTGACCCCCCAAGTCTTTGTGGTTAGTGGTAAGTACAGATTACTACAACTGTTCTAGACAAAGCCTTAATAACCGAAGTAATATATTTTTAATATTAGAAAATAAAGTCAAATACGTAGTTAATGTCACATTTTCTATTTGCAAGTCACATTACTTTGAGAGAGATTTTAAAAATGCTTAAAAAAAATTAAATTTCAATTAATTTAACACAAAAAAAAACACATATATGTAATTATATTGAAAAAGGCAAGTAAGTATGTCAATCCCAAAAATTTAGGTAATAATCATTACAGATAAAAATACTAACAACTATAAGTAATATTAGAAGTATCAGATCCCTACTCCAGCTTGCAATATATTAATAATATAATATATAATAGCTACCTAACATCTACAGAATTTTAACATATAATTTTTCATATTATTTTTTTTTGTTTACACAATACAAAATTTAATATTCATTTAAGTTTCCTTTCTTCCTTGATGCGCTTGTATTCGTTAACTTTGATATCGTAGACATGCAAATACAATTTAATTTAAAAATTAAACATTGTGCTTTAAAACTAATGTATAAAACACAAAAGTGTATATATTCGGTTTTTTTTTTACTTATGCTAATACCTTTGTAAGATACGACACAGTTGGGTGATCAAAATCAAAACTAATAAAATCAATATTTATGTACTGATCCAGGACCTGACTGCAGTCCTGTGGGAAAGTTCGAGTATTTTTTTTGGGAAATAAAATATTACTAAGACTCCTACTAAAATTTTCTTCAATTTTTTTTTACCTTACTCGATTTTCCACAGGACTACAAGGACTATGAAAAGTATTCGCATAACATTTTAGTTCAAAGGTTAAAAAATTATATAATTTTAACTAAGTATAATAAATACTTTAGTCCAGTAACCAAGCTGAATTTTAACAAGGTCTTCGGATTTATTGTGCCTCTAGTTTGATTCGATCTTAATTTTATGTCCTTTTTATAACATTGAATTGTGACGTATGAATGAATTGTATAAAGTTTAGTAGATAAATCTATATTTTTATTAACATCAAAATAAAGGTTTTCACATACAACTCGGCTTGAGCGGATATTTTTTTTTTACTGAAACACCGCTTTTTATTAGAGTTTCACTGGTACATAATTTGGTTAATATTATTATAATTATTTTATGAATCAAATCAAATACTCTCTGGCTCTTTTAATTTTTTTTTTTATGTTACCACTTTAATACTTTTTCAAAATATTCATTAGTGCAGTGTAATTTATTAACAGTTACAATTGGGGTTACTGTTGCCCTGCGGCTGTTCAGTGAGCCGTTGACCGCGACCGCCTCCCGCCAACATGGCCGGTTCCGAATCCAAACTTTCTGACATTTTGTCGCATATTATGTCCACCAATCGTTCGAATACAGCCTGAAAATAAAAAAAAAGTGAGATGTATCCTTCATGTCAGGGTCTCTCAAACTTATGACTCCACGTACTACACCACGGCCGAAACCCGTAATACAAAAACCTACTATAGATTAAATAAATAAATTAATATCTTCTCACATTCCACACAGCACCATCTAGTTTTACATTATGCAACTATAGGCTTGTGTTATGGAGGCCAGACAGTTTACTTTTTTTGTAAATACATAAATATTATAAAGGTACAAACATAAAATGTTAAACACATAAACTTTTGCCCTTAGCGGGATTCGCACCCGCGACCGTTTAGTTAGCAGCTAGAGTTACTAACCACTAGACCAAACTCGTCGTATATACTCAATTGAACAAATATTTCTTAGAAAAGAAGTACATACAAAAGAGTAATAAATAAATGTAATTTTTTATTATTAATTCATAAAATTTTAGTGGGATTTCAATTTCAATCTTTCAGATTTAGCGTTCAGTTGATTCCTGTACCTATTTCGTCTGTATGATAACTAAGTTGTCGCGAAAGGTAAAAGTAATTTCATCGCTTTACGTGAAAGCTCTAGAGACTCTTCTTGTCGTGCTATGTTTAGCTGTCGCCACTTTTGGAGTGCGTCGAAGCTGACACATACACTTTTTTAATTTTTTTTTCCCCGGGGGATAACACCAGTCAAATTGCCCCACATATTCTCAGAATCTGAGGAGATAAAATAAAAAGCTTCACGACAACCTCCACAATGCAATGGCACCAGCAAATTAGGGAGAAAATTGTCACGCATTTCCTAATTTTGCTAATTAACTGAATTCCTAATTTTCCTCATACTTCCATAATTTTCAATAATAAATGATTTTCCGAACGCACTTAGTAATATTACACTGAAAACAATGAAAAAATCTGTCCTACATAGAAGTTTTTATTCGTAGGTACTAGCCCTTGTCAAACCCTCATCAAGAATTAGAAAGATCCCTTTTACGACTGATATTTGATTTTCCCCAATTGGAAATACTATAAAATATTATTACGTGAATAGCTGGCCTGCAATGCAGTCTGGGATAACTTTCATCGTCATTAAGATGACATTTATAAATTCTGTACAATACAAGGGGTGGTCCTTTCAATGAACTTAGTTGAGCACTTTTCTTATTGAAATTTTCTTAGAACTGGCTTCGAAAAAATCCGTTTAATTATTTATTTTAGAGCTTACTGGCAGGCGAACAACTGTGTTTACTATGCTTCACTAATTCGTTCTGATGTATTGTTATGCATTCATTACACAACATTCCGGAAACATTTTCTTTTACAAAATAATACTTATAACCACACATCAGTATCTTTTTTTCTTTTATTATCTATATAAACAAGCTATTATTATAAAATCTAAGTTTTACGGTAATTTTAAAATTACAGTAAAACTTAGACGGTAATCGTGTATCAACACTATTATGCTCAATGACTATAAATCCACTTGACTGAGCTAGCGGGGGTGACCGCATTCACCAAACATATATGTTATATGAAGCTTATGTTAACGCCGCGCGCTTCAGTCCGATCACATCCGCCAGCGGAGAAACATCTACCGAATTTCCTTTAAAAAAACGTTTAAAATGCCTAGTTGTGCTGTTAGGTGGTGTGGTAAGAATAGTGCCACCTCAAGTTACGCATAGGATGGAATTACATTTCATAGGTAAGTACTTTTGAATTAATAACTACAAATAAAAAAATAAAATAAAAATAAAAAACAAGAACTTTGTTAATATTGAACCCGTTGATGTCTAGTTTGTTCTCTCTTTCTGTTGACCTAATGTTCACGCACATGTCTTCTCTTTCTTTAAAACACTATTGCTGGAATTGCATGCTTAGCATTTTATCGATAAATTGATTTGAGAGAAATATTAGTTAATGGTTAATTACTGATATTTCCAGCAATAATATTGTTATTTAGAAGTATTATGACACTCGTTTCAAGTAAGTGTCAAATTTTATGTTGAAAGTGCTAAAACAAAAATACTTTGGTTGCATTAAGTATTTAATTTGGTTCCTTAATATTTACTCTAAGTAAAATATAAGTAATAATGTAATTTATTTAGAAGTATTTTTTGTAATTTATATGTAAAATACATTTTAATTTTATTATGTTACTTACATATTTCATAGATTTTAAATTTTTATTGTAATTAAATTTTATTAGGTAGTTTTAAGTATTCATATAATATAATTAAGGTCAAGTTATATAAATATTAGTAATAATGTAATTTATGTGTACCCCGTAGTTTAGCGATTTAAAATTTTATGTTTGTTTTGTATTTCTGTTTTGTTTGTATCTTTTTGCCTTCAGCTGTGAAATGGCGTTATGCAAGAAGGCAATATAATTATTAAAAATTATAAATATAGTAAGACAATAAGAAAATAATTTTATTTTATTTTATCGATACCTATCGATAAATTTTGTATATTGAAATCCCTGGCAGGAGACCTTGATTTTTAGTTCACCAATAAGAGATGTCGTAAATTTCTTCGTCCCCTTCAGTGAATGCGTGATCCGCGTCTCCTTCATTCATGTACCTATGCGCTCTCAATGCTACCCAGCCCCGGATCTTCAATTTTTTTTAGGCGGGGCAAAAACTGAAAAATGCCGCCCCCGCCTACATATACTAAACGCAACAATTAAAGGATATAAAAAAAGTTGCAAATTTTTAGGTGATTTTCAAGAGGCTGTAACTTCGAAGAAAATGGTCGTACGGTGCTCATTAAAAAAGGAAATTGAAGCTTCAAGTCTCTAGTTTTTTAATCCGAGCTTCAAATATTTTTTTCGTTAGCGGTTTATGAGTAATCGTCAGAAAAACTGGATTATTGCTAATAAAACCGTGTAAACTTTTGAGTTTTTTTAGCAATAATTTGTTAAGGAATACAAAATGAAAAATTGCCCGTTATCTTGATTTTAAGCAAAAATGATAATTTCAAACATTCCGGACACTAAGGCTGGGTTGCACCATCTTACTTTAACTATAACCAACGTCGCAACTTCAGTTAATTCGCACTCATTTTCGGCCGAAAATGAGTTTTAGGCCGAAAATGAGTTGCACCAGTTAACCAGCTATGATTATTTGTTAACTGGTGCAACTCATTTTCGGCCTAACCGTTATTTTAACTCAAGTTGCGGCGTTGGTTATAGTTAAAGTTAGATGGTGCAACCCAGCCTAAGAAAAATAAATTGCAGCACCTTGTACCTTCAGGATTTTTTCAGGACATATTGAGGTTGATATAGAAAGGTATAGAAAGGATTTTTCGAATCTGCATTATATGCAAAGTTATTGCAAGTTATCCAAATATCCTTAGATTTGCAGTTTTTTACCTTTTTTCGGTCAACATTTTCAGTTTAAAAAAAAATTTTCATCAAAATCTGATTTATGCTCCTTATAGGGAATGTTTTGCAGTTTACAAAAATCTACTTTAATTTTCTGTGCGAACATTATTGCCTGAGTAATTAACTATCAAAGTCAAATGTGACTTTTCGCTTTGAACGACGATAACTCAGTGACAAATCATCGTATAGACCTCATGAGGAGGTCAAGTTGTAGGGAATTAAATTCTCTAAAAGAACTTTATAGTGCCATTACACAAAAAATATTGTTACTGTTTTACAGCGATTTCAAGATGAGCAAAAATTTTGAAAATTTTTTTTGTTGGTTTTCTTACGATTACTCATAAACCCCTAACGAAAAAAATATTTGAATGCCGGATATAAAAACTAGAGACTTGAAGCTACAATTTCCTTTTTTAATGAGCACCGTAGGACCATTTTCTTCGAAGTTACAGCCTGTTGAAAATCACCTAAAAATTTGCAACTTTTTTTATATCCTTTAATTGTTGCGTTAAGATTTATTTTTAACTTTATCAGTCACAGTCAATAATAATTAATTTAATTAAAAATATTTCCGGGCAAATTTTAATAGGCAACCTGCCCAAAACATATTGCCCCTATTATAATTGTATATAAAAAAATATTTTTATTGGCGCTGCGATAGGCCGGATATCGTAATATCTGTGAATTTGGCCGCCCTCTGGACTTGCCGCCCGGGGCATAGGCCCCGGCTTGCCCCCCCCCTAGATCCGGGCCTGATGCTACCTACTCTATGATTATGCTAGAGCCTTTAAATTTGTAGTCAGTCTACAAATGAATCACAGAAACATAAATTAAGCAAATGAGTTGCAGGATCGTCGAGCGCACTCACCTTAACATTGATGTTTTCCTTTGCGCTGGTTTCATAGAACTCGACGCCGAGCTGTTCGGCAAGCTGTCTGCCGCGTTCCGAACTCACAACACGTTCCTCCTCCATATCGCATTTGTTACCGACTAAAATCACTTGCGCATTATCCCACGAATAGGTCTTTATTTGTGTCACCCTGTAATTGAAATTGCGATAACTTTATGTTAGCACCCTCTACTTCGGATACATTAAATTAAGCCACTTTATGTTTAGTCCAAATACTTTTATCATCCGACTATATCATAACTATATAGGATATATCATCAGATATATCAGAACTCCAACTATAAGATGTGCAGACATACAACGACGACCTCTCTTCGCGGACGCGTTCGTTCAACTGACTTCAATATCTTACAACCGAATGAATCTGAATGAATGTACACCTCTTTTGAAACATCACAGAGCACTTTTCAATCAACTTCAGTTGACATAAATAGCAGACGCTAACATTTAGTTGAAGATCAGAGCCAGAAATTGGAGAGCAACACAGTAGATACTTCCTACATGGATTTTTTTTATGTTAAGGTCGACAGACAACCTGACAGTCCACTTGATGGTAGGTTGATGGCAACCGTCGCCTAGGTTCTGTAAGTGCGTTGCCGACCATAGTAGGATTAGGTATAAGGGATTGACTCTAATTTGAAAAAGCTTATTTTCAACATCAATCTGTACAAAGTCAGTTCGAGTCTACCTCAAGCTAAAGTATGTAAAAGTTATGTTAAGTTATATATATTCTTATGGCTTTAGATACAATTGAAAGTAATTTATTATACTATTTGTAAAAAAAGACTTCACTATCGACATCAACTTACCAATCTTGCACGCTGTTGAAACTCTCTTCGTTTGTGATATCATACATTAGTATAAAACCCATGGCTCCTCGATAATATGCCGTTGTTATGGTGCGGTAGCGTTCTTGTCCTGCGGTATCCTGGAAGGTTTTACAATTTATATTCTTCAGATCTTATATCGTGTTAATTTTTAAAACAATAATTTTTACTTAGTTTTTACTAAACCAAATAAGTATACCAGTTCCAAATAAAACCCTTATAAAATTTATGCCTGTAAAAAATAAATAGCCAACATGTATAAAACTTATATAAACTTTAAAATTAATCAATCTGGCGTTTCACAATATTCTTAATAAAATTAATTAGTCCTTATCCAAATGGAGGTCATTTTATTTTAAGTCTTGGTAACTTTTTAGTAATAGTTTGTTATCATGAAATTATACCTCCAAGTAAGAATTCAATATTTAAAATGGTTTTGAAACGATAAGTTCTGAATCTGGTATTTTTCGCTCTCATATTTTTGCTCTTTCCTTCATTTGATGACTCCTCAACCTAGTAAAAGTTTGTAAATAATGATCGCTTTACCCATATTTGAAGTTTAACACGTTTGTCGTGGCGGAAGACTGTCTTCACCTTGAAGTCTATGCCTACAGTCGACACGAAGGCTGAAGTGAATGAGTCGTCCGCATAACGGAACAAGAAACTGAAAACAGAACAATGATGTTACTGCAATTAATACGAAACGTAACCTACTTCCGCGGGACTAACTTTTACTGAAAACTTGAAAAGAAACCTCATGTACCTACCACCCATTATATGAGAAATAATTACGGTTCAAAAATGATGTCTCTACTACAGTTATATTCAATGGTTAAAATTTATTTGTGCACAATGGCTTGCATAAAAAAATAGTTAAAAAGCGTTTAGTACTTACCTGGTTTTTCCAACAGAACTATTTCCTATAATTAGCAATTTGAACATGTAATCAAAGTTCTGGTCGGCTGCATCTTTTTGCCACTTTGGGTCTCCACCGCCCGCCATCTGAAATTAATTTTGAAATTTGCAGAAGATACCTTTTCAAATAATTATTATGTAATATATTTATCACAGTATTCTTCTATTCTTCTGTAAAATTATATATAATTAATAACGATATTGTTAAACTTATTTAGAAACGAAATTCTCCTAATGAATGTAATGATTCCAAACGAAATTCCTTAAATATACGCTTTATTAAAAAAGATTTAGCACATTCGTTGTAAATATTATATTTTGAATGAAAAAAAAAAAAAAAATTTTTTACCTCATCTTCTTCACTCATTTTGTTTAATTTATTGCTTTCCATGTCTTGTTAACTAAACAATATAGATGCAACTAACGCGCCGCTTGTTCTACTAACTAATGTTTTGGTCTGATAATGAAACGCCAACATAACCCCATGTGGGGTATCGATTAAGTGAAACGCAACTTTATTTACATTTATGTTCACACACAAAAGACCTACATTGGCTTAGCGCTCGCTTCTTTATCAACTACTAACATTATCGCTTTCAATAACCAAAGACGAAATAACACTTATCGCATTATGTTAAGAATCAATTTGGTTTGGCCCCCATAACGAAACTCTATGATGAGCTAAAATAAATTTCAGACATAATGTACCTATACCGCGTCGTCATATCCTTCGAGAGTTGATATTGGGAATTATCAACGAATAAATTTATATTTTGTAAAAAAATTAATTAATAATAATAATAATCATTTATTAGTAGAGACTAGCTGTGCCCGAGACATGGTGCGCTACTTATGTAAGTAGTTCGTTTTTTAAAAATCCCACTACAACTAAACATATTTTTATAGGATAAAAAGTATCCTATACTTACGTTAATTCGGGTAATAAACTATTTGTGTGCCAAATGTCATCCAAATCCGTTCAGCCGTTTTAGCGTGATTGAGTAACAAACATAGAAACACAGAAACATACAAACTTTCACATTTATAATATTACTAGCCACCCACCCGCTCCCGGCTTCGCCCAGTTCTCCTGAGTTATTATATTATGTACTTATACGAATATAACGTGAAAAATTATCTAACTGATGGTGAAAACCGCATCTGAATCCGTGGCGTGGTGTAGGAGTTAGCGGCTATATATAGACAGACGGGAAAAGCGGCTTCAAAGATTATGATTAGGACATTGCATACATATTAGCCGCTTCAAAATTTTTCAGTTAACTTTACAATACACATTAAATTAACAACTGATTTAATTAATAATAATAAATAAATAAATAAAAGTAAGTCTTATCTCATATAGAGACAGTACTATAAATGTCTTCGATAAAATATTTTTGGTATAAGTAAGTACCTAAGTTTCTGATGAAATAAAAAAAATGAAATCAAAATCACTATTAAAATATCAAATAATTATATTTCTAGAACTTTAAATAAGTAAGGAAAATATGGAGAGCGGTGTGAATGTGTTTTTAAATCTTCAGTGTACATATCAATTTTTTAATATTTTTCTGTAATGAAGAATTAGAACGTAGAATTATAATTCAATAATTTATTTAGGTACATACCTTTTATCAGTCTTGTGTCAAAGCAGAAAGTTGAGGACGCTATTAAATATCACCACTGTATTTTTATTCCGATTTCCCAGCTACTCTATACACCCCTAAGCACTTTAATATCGCTATCCTTTTTTACATTCGCGTCCGTCGCGAGACAGTCGCTACTGTGCCAGGGTGTTCTACCCGTTTATCGATTTACTGTAGATATTTCGCCAAACATCCAACACCTACACAAACTTCTTCAAATGCCCACAGAACCTATTTCAGCAAAAAAATATCCACCACAATGTCACCAGTTTTGTCGATTTAACACACATACAAAATCGATAATTCTATAATGATAACTTGGAACACTTTTTTTTTTGTTTTTTTAACCGTGTTTAGAGTGTTTTACTTTAAGTTATCTTTTACCGTTAGATGAACTAGTTATGTTTTATTTTTCAGAATAAATGCTTAATTATTAAGCACAACCCTCGATTGGGATGAGCTGGGTTTCGCGCTCACAGCTGTTACGTTCTGCGGGCTCCCTCTCATAGTAGTGGCACGGGATGGAAATTCAAGATGGCGGAGGGTTTAGCGCGCAGACTGCCCGCGCATCTGTCAAACAATCCCTTCAACAAATCTAATATTATTGGCAACAAATCTGGATTAGGAATTTCTTTTGTTTCTCTTATATTTTCTGTACAAATTAGAACATGAAAACTTACTGAAAACAGCTGCAATCTTTTTTCTTTTAATTTAAAAACGATTTAATAATGTTTAAATGTAAGTGGAGATTCAAATCAATCTTCTGTATTACAACAAGTCGAGCAATCGATCGTAAGATTTGTTTCTACGTCTGTATTATAACGATGACACTGAATGTTCTTGTGTAATGGTGTTTTATATTATATGGCTTATACACAAAATCCGTAGGACGTTGAAAGGCTATTTTTGGACAGCAGGAGCCTCTAGTCGCGACGGCTATTATACATACTTATCTGCGCACTTATCTCTTTTGATAATAAATTCCATTTTATGATAACAATTTTCATGTAGGCACCTACTGTAGAAAGATTTTTGAATTTTATTAAAGAAATGTTAAGAGTCAACATTAAGAACCAACATTAAAAATATATATTATTTTAATGTTGGTATCAACCTACCATCATATGTGGCTAAATTCTCCTATAACAAGCATAATTCTATAGGGACTTTTAAAAGTAGGTAAGCTTACTTACTAGGTAAGCGTGGTCCGCCTTCGGCTGCACCTTACATCAAGCATGATCGCGGTCAAGCGCTGCCTTGACTTTTATAAAAAGAAAAAGGTTCCTACATATAATATAAAAAAAAAAAACATAATTTATCATTATATAATAAAAAAATAAAACGAAATTGTCCCAATAAATACAAGTTTAAAATCTAATAATCAAAATCTAAGTTTATAACACATGTGAGGGTAATTTCAAAGCGGTGTGCGGCGGAAGTCGAGCGGTGGACGGCCGGGAATACCGGTGCGAGCTCGTTCACTTTACCCCGGTATGGGTATTCTGGCATTGTGTGAACAGCTTCACATAAGTTTTACAATCACTGGACTTTGCGGCAGTTTTACCGCCACGGTGTAGATTGAAACCTGTTGAAACCAGGTTGAAACCCACTAAAATACAAGCAGTTCAATATTTTAGCTTTGTTTTTTAAATTGGTTTGCACATAGTACGATATTGCCTACGGTTTATATTTTAACTAGCTGTGCCCGCGACTTCGTACGCGTTGAAGAATGAATATTATATGGATTATAACGCCTGAAATGACATCTGTATTGCTGTGACGACGTCGATTTTTTCATATTTTTAGACTATTTATCGAGAACTTAACATTTATCCAGGATTAAAACTATACTTATGTGTGGCAAATTTTATCCAAATCTGATCAGCTGTTTGCGTTATTGAAGGACAAACATTCAAACTTTTTCATATAATTAGTTTAGGATATTTATTACTAAGATTAGGATTATGCAAAAAAACCTACATGAGACTTTTCTACGTGAGAATCTTTGAGTTATTTTTGCCAATAAAGTACAATGGAAGGAATATTAAATTAAATTAATTTTATTCTTGTACAATGTTTTACACCGATGACGGCGTTTTCAATCGTTAGCCCTCGACGGAGCCTTGACCCTATTTGGCGACCCAATTCAATGCAGCCTCTTTATAACCAGCGTAGCAGTGCGCTACTGTGCACTTATTACAGAGTTATTGTAGTTTTCTTGTTACAGTCTTTTTGATTGCGAGCATAAAAAGTCTGGTAGACACAATGATAAAGAAAAATGTACAAAATGGATTTAGAGACGTACATAGTTTTCTTTATAATAATATGTTCCTTTAGTAGGTATAGATAATTGTATAAATGTAGCTAGAGCAAACTCCAGAAAATCGCTCTAAGAATGCTCTTAAATTCAGAGCTATAGAAGAAGAATTGTCTTTTGAAAACATAAAGTATCGGAGACAAAACCCAGTAGACACATTCAGGCCAAGTTCAACTTTGTAATTCTCCTTGTCAGAAATTTAATTGATATCCTTTAGTCAGAGAGCCAAAAATTTATCATTCGAATGTCGATTTTTATTTTATTATTTTGTACATTATTGATAATGCACCCAATAAGTACTTTTAAAGTAAATTTTAAATAAATATTTATTGCTCTACGCCTTTGATTTTTTGTTAGCAACACCATCCTGAAATAGAAAACTATTCTAACTATTGGTGAAACAATTTTTTAAATCGGATAAGTAGTTTCGAAGATATACAACCTATAACAAGCAAACAAACATACAAACTTTACCTCTTATACCTTATATCTAGAGATAAAAAAATACTAATTACTTGGTGAAAATATTATGTTGAAAATGTATTTGAACGAATTCCTGTTGCTACATAGTATGAGTATTGAAAAAAATATCTAAAGATAATCCATGTTTTTTTAGGCATTTAATTTTTAATATCTTCATTTTTTTAAAGAACAGAAGAGTGTATTACATACTTTTTATATAACGGGAATGAGGAGCACAACGAAGCATGGCCGGGCTGAGCAAGTCATGAAATAAAATTATATAAAATTAAGTATTAGCTTAGCACGGGACGCCATCTTTACTGAAGTTTGTGTAACGTCCAACCTCCTCAAACCATGTGGAAAAACCAACCTCCAGCTGAAGATTCAATAAACATTTAATTTCATTAGATTGCTCCAGATGGCGTTACTATATAGACATATCTTTTACTCTTTCAGCTATCTATACAATCTACAGTATATTATGTCAGTCTTATTTTCTGCAGGAATAATTTCTTATTTATTTTCTTATGCAAAAATGCAGAAGTCCTTATTTTCCTCAGAGCATCTGCAATATTTTCAATAACTGCATACATTTTGCAAATTGAAATTTACTGTAAAAATAATTTGATGTTTACCCTATTTTATTATTATACTGTTTCACATATTATGTTAGGTAATAATTAATATACTTACTTAGTTCTTTACGCGAACTTCCTATTTTTACGACATTAGCAGATGAAGTTAAATACATGTTCAATTCAATACATAAATAATTACAAATTCATTTTCCTAATAAAAAATAATTAAAATGACGTCTTGAATTCCAAACACGACATCAGGTATCTCATGAAGAAACCATACCAGGGCCTATTCAACCTTGTACATACCTACAGAGTTTATACTTTCTGAATAGGTGAAAGAGTTTCATAATAAGATAGAAACAACCTCAATCTTTTGTTGAAAGTGTTCTCAAAGCTCTAATGCACTTTGGTTGCGGGCGTTTTATTTTTAATTCCAAGTTCTGAATCTAATCCTACTGGGATATTGCAAGCGAAAATAAAATAGCGATCCGAAATGGAGAATTTCTATTTCGACCGGCACTTAATAAAGCGACCATTGCACCGATAGCGTGGGTTTATATTTAATCAAGTTATTTCAAATGTGGGTTATCAATTTCAAATTTTTTTTTTATTACGTAAACTTTTATATTCTTGTGTTTAAATAACACTGATCATTCTGAGTTGAAAATTGTTAAAATGAATCTGTTGTCTATTTTTCTCTATATATTGTTATATCTTAGGGACTTCTTGATAATGACTATATTATTATAATATTTAGCAATCCTATTTAAAAAAATCTAATCCTAAGTTATATATATTTACATACCTATTATATAATATAAAGCTTCGGTCCCTTGGGCGTGGTTCCAAGCATGCTGGCTGGCTGCTTACCTCGTTGTATGGCAATGCTAATCTGTTGACCAGGGTAATCTCTAGAATTTTTTGATAAGATGTTATAATATTGTCTAATTATGTCGAAAAAGTATAGCTGTTTGACAGGCAACCTATTCCCTATCCCCTCCTAAATCCCTTATCCTGAGTCCTACCAACAACTGGACCGTCAGCCTAGTCAGCCTAGCCTTGATATAAAAAAGGCTATACCTAGGTATGTAATCTGAAGCGACCCGCCAGTGGCTTGGTATTTTTTCTGTAAATACTGAACACCTGTACCTTCCTAGTTTGTCATTCTTTTCATTAGTAAAAACCGTATCAAAATCTCTTCGGTGATTAAAAAGAAGTTAACGGAGAAATTGACTTAAGCAATGATGCTCCAAACGAAAAATGTTTGGTCAAGAATGGATAGCCTCTAAGGCTCTATAACGTTTAGTTCTCAAATTACAATATAAGAGAGTAAGTATCTATTTATAAGAAGTGTAATTTACTCCCTGTAGAACCTTATTTAGTGGGATATTGGTTCCTAATAGCATTACGGTGGACTCAACACACCTAAAACCGTTAAGGTTTCTGTGAGTTGTAACAACTAGATATTTGTTCCATATTACATAGTACATAACTAGGCTAAGGATGTTAACAGAAATTTAATTAGCACAATTAGCACACTTGTATAAGTCACAATATAATCCGGCTAACGTTAGAGTCAAAATAGGATCCATACAAAAAAATAGAGTGTTGTTAACTTTAAGGAAAATTTAATTCTATAATCGCATTATTTTTCTTTTTAGGTCAAGACTATCTTGATTTAAGAGGCTTGCTGACAAGCAATTAAATGTTGTATAATTAAGATGTCTCACTCAATTGTAAATAAAATTTAGTTCATTTGAAGTAAGATTCTATTGATAAAATTGTAGGTTCATGTGTAACATATGAACACATCCTTTCATTAGACTAAATATCAAATATTATCCATATAGTTATATCGAAAAAAAGTCGATTGCCCTTGAAATACCACTTTTAAAGAAAAAATCCTTATTTACTTTCATTTTAATTAAATTAAGCTTTGTATACTGTATATGCAGTGATATGTTGAAAAGTGTATATGAATGAATTGTTATTGTTAAGATATAGTTAAACTAATATCAGATTAGATATAGATTTAGTTAAAATAACAATATTCAGTATATTTCTTGCAAAAATTAACGAATTAACTTTATAGGATATCCAAGGGATAGTAGATACTATATAGATACCACTATAAAATATATACAACTTTTTTGGATATAACTATCTAATAAGCCAATGGTGGTGGGTGGGACAATCAAACAAATTCAAATCTTAATAGAAATATCTGACTATATTTTTTTTAATTAAATGTTTTTATCTCTTGCAAAACAATTAGTTCAAACCCAAACTGAAGTGATATTGTATTGTAATTATTAATGGACAATGAAATCCAATTATACCAGATATTAAAATCTCGAATTTGCCTTTAAAATTTATTAATGGACACATAAAGGGTTGCGGCAAAATAATGTCAACGTTCACTTCATTTAAATTCACTTTGTACTTTTACTATTTATGTAGTCTGTGGTTCGTCGTCACATGCTTTTAAATTAACATTTTAATCAGCTATACGTTTCTATTTGACTTTTTTTAACTCTAGAAAAATCACTAAACATATTTTTAAATTTTATTTCGGATAAAGTTACGGATTACGGATAAAATCACGGATATTTTTTAACTTTAGTGCTAACTACTAAGTTAGCACCAAAGTTAAAAAATATACCTATAAGTAGTACATATATTTACTTAATAAATAAGTAAATATATTATGTACTTATAGTAAATGTAATTATTGATCTCGATTGTTTGGTTGTACATTCCATCTCCGGAGGCGTTAAAATTTCTATATTCGGTATTAGCCTTTTATTTATGGAGGGGAAATGACGTTTACGCACTATTCCTCGTCGACAGGGACAGTCGACGAGGAGGAGTGTGGGACTCGCCCGACGAAGTCTATCGCCAGGAATACCCACTAAAACCCCCCCGCGTTCCACCATCCGCGGTGATGTGTGGGTCCGAGAGCACAGCAAGGCCTCGTTCTCGGATCCCTACACACCGCTACGTCCTCAGCGGACCCATCTCGTGGCGAACATTTTATCGCCACGCTTCATTTATTGGTTGTGGCGGTACACTGGAACGCTGTGAGCCGCCACGCATCTTTTTGGGTATATCAGGACGTCAGATGTCCATTTCTGACGCCCTGATGTAATTTACGCAACGTGCGCCGCGGCATAAGCCTGGGCACGTCGGCCTCTACGGCGCCTGATTGGATCGGCCTGAGGGTCAACCTCGCGGGACCGCTCATATTCGGTATTAGCCTGTCTGCCGAACTTAACTTGAAAAAAAAAAATTGTATTAAACCCAGAGAAGATTTTACATACCTATTTTGATTTTTACTTGATTATGTAAAAATTAAAATTCTCAGTTTAGTAACGTGTTTTATTTATTTTATTTACAGAAAACATTAATTTTTATATATATATATATCTCCTAGTAAGATATTTTTACATTCATCTCGGAATTGTATACAATTCCTAGGAAATTAGATACATTTCCCAGCAAATGTGTGTATTAAATAATTTTTGAAACATTATTTTACACATTTCCTAATTAAGCTCGGAATTCCGGTAACACATAGGTATATAAGTAACACGAAACGCGCGATCACGTTTATGAAGCCCTGTATTTTTGTATTAATGGAGGAATGTTTTTATTATGATAATGACTTTTTAACTTTTAATTGCTCTTTGGATCTTAACTCTCGACATGTTATTAATTATTAAACTGCTCATTTCGTGTTTATTATCTAGACACTCAACTCATGTTGGCAAATGAATGAATTTGTATTGAAAATATTGTGTATTTTGATATTTTCTTTTTGAGTTCTGCTATGTAGAACAATTTTAGAATAAACAAAATACTAGCTATAATTAAAAATTAAAAATAAATCCCAGACTTTCTATTAAGGGCAAACAAGCTGCTGTGAGTTCGCAAATAATTAGGTATGTCGTAGAATGCTTGATGCCATAGATGAATGATTGGTCTCGCTTCGCTGCGAGACCAATCAAATATCTTCGAACCACCACCGAAGTAACTGTTAGCAAATTTTACATCAATCGAACTTGTGAAAGTTAGTGAAATCCCTTCGTCTACTAGAAATGGGCGAACAGATCTTCATAAATTCATTCCGTTCACGCCTCAAATCAAATAAAACCTACCGATTTGACTTCAATCTCCGCCACTTCACCAAGACTTCGTTTAGCCCAGGAAAAGATCATTTTTTGTTAAGAACCCATAAAATGTATATATGGTTCTATAATGAAATAGCAGCTGATGAATACAGTCTTTTCATGTAAACAACAATATGAAGAGTTTGGACTTTCATAATAAAGGCTAAAAATGTATGTTAACTCGTGCAAAAGCTTTGATTCTGCTTTGATGTGGATATCCGTCAACATTTATATTTGACCTTTGTTAGCCGTGAAATATTTCCAATGGTCGCGCGTCGGAAGATGTCGCAAAGACGAGAATAGACGGTGCGTCGGCAATTGGCGGCAGGCGTGCCGTGTGACGTCACGACACGTCATGTGATGCTCTCTTAAATACATTTTGTAACAATAATACACCAATAAATAACTTTTTTTTCATTGGACGACTTTGCAATAATTTATCTCTTAAGAAATTTTCTTGTGATCTTCATTAAACTGCTGTTGCTTGACTATGACAATTTTATTCGAGAACAGTTAACGCCATTTTAATTTTTGTAATGTAAATCTATTAAAATGCAGTCGGAACTCTTATAGAATAAATTCTCAAGAAAGAAGAAACTGAGCAATTAGATTTATTTCTAACTACTTGGTAACCGCGACTTCGTACGCGCTGCAGTTTGTTTTTTGAAAATCCCACATAACCTAATATTTTACCAGGATAAGTATCCTAAGTTAATCCAGGTAATAAACTATTTTTGTGTCAAATTTCATCCAAATCCGTTCAGTCATTTTGCTTGATTGAATAACAAACATCCCAATATACAAACTTTTTAATTTATAATAATATATTATTAGAATTAAGTACCTTTAATAACTGAGGAGCATAATTTCAAATGAGTTCTTAAACGTGTATTATTGGCTAACAAAACTGAGTGAAAATGTTTAAAAAAAAAAGTAGTTTAAAAAATTACCAAGTAATTTAAAGAGATTGACGTAAATAGGTTAATGAATGAGAATGCGATATGTGAACGACGACTAAAAAAATGTAGCGACATTTTGAATTGCATAGTTAAAGGTTTGCATGTCTGGTAGTACCTACATTTTGCATTGGGGAGAGTTAGGTTGTTTGGCACGCTGTGGAAATCCTCACGGCAGTCCACGGGCGACCATAGAGCTCGCCGCCCGCCCGCGCCGCGTTTTCTCTCTACAACCACCAACTAACGCGAAATATCTAAGGACTACGATCGACCAAGCGATTTTAGACAACTTTTCAATACAATTTCTATTCAATCCACTCCCAAACCCCGAGAACTGTCGAACGAAACCGCGATTTCATATAACCATGACAATCAATGAGACCAACTTTATGAACTTTTGCCGGATTTTACATTTATTAATAAATTACACCTATTAGTGCTTTCATTAGTAATGTAATATAATATCCTGTTTTCACTCCAACATGCAACTTAAGGGAAAACTATATAGAAGCCTCTTCACACACAAGAAACGACTGAAACTTTCTACTTAAAACTTTTATGAAAAAAAATTATATCTAATACACAAACTATTTACAAAGTTTTAGACATTATTCTTTATCGCCCTTTTAGTAATTCTCTTTACCCCCCCGACCAAAGACACTTAAATAGCTAATATTATAAACATATTAATAGTGTAAAATATTTATATAGTGTTTTGTTCAGTGTGAAGTATTCTAGTTGCATAAGTGTATAAAATTAAAGTACCAGTTCAAAGTTTTCGTTTTAGACATTAGTGTGTGTAGTGTTTCGAGTGTGAATAGTGTCATAATAAATTATATTTCGTGTATATTGGTAAGTAACTATTTACTATAACCGTTCTATAGTCTATATCTAGGACTCTATAGTCGTTTAAGTTATAACTTCTTATATGTTAGTGTATAATTTAAAACGTTGTTATTAGAAAAGCTCTGCTGCTGAATCTCTGTCTTTTCTAATAGGGAGATATATATCTACCAAAAAATACAATACACTGCAAACTGTATTAAGCACATTAAATAATTAGTTAAAATAGACCATGGACCTATTTAAAAAAAAGTTAAAATACATAATTTAATATGTATTTTGATATACGTTTTTATAATGACATGACATATCATTATAGTTATTTTCATATTGAGATTCTATAATATTTCTATTTAATTACACAACAATTACAATTAATTTTTTTTTTTATCTATTTTAATATTTTTTATATAAAAAAATTTAATTATGTACCTAACGTTATTTTCATATTAGAAATTTAGAATATTATTATTAAATTACAAGACAATCATTCTCCTTCAAAATGTAAAAAAAAAGTTTGAACGTTTTCACGCAATCACTTACCTCGTTTTTCCACTGCCTAGATTAAATTAGAAAAATATTTTTAACGTACTCGAGAATTTCTGTGCTAGTTCTATTTCCTTTGGGTTTAGAGAAAATATAAGAATTCAAATATGGGTTTGGTCAAAAATAAGTTTGGGTATAATAATTGTTGCAAGAAAACTCAATCTTACATTGGGTATATTTAATACTTGCTGTTCATCAAATTACAGTATTTATAAACTTTTTCCATAACAATTCTTAAAATGGTTTCTAATAAAATTACATTATCTTGACTTAATATAGTGTCAAAAGGCTATTTTTGAAAATTCTTAGTCATAACCTGATAGATAAAAATGTCAAACAAAATATTGATTTAAAATATCCGACAATAATGTAGAGCTGCTCGCGTTATACTCGTATTATAGAGATAAGGTAAAAAATAATATAATATTTGGTATACTTAAATATTATTATAAGGGAAAATACTTTTATAAGAGAATTTTTCAAGGCATCATCTGCACAAGTGGACTACTGCGCTTATTATTTAAACTACAAGTGCTTGCTTGCTATTCAAGATTTACCAACTTAAGTATATTAAATTTTCTTGTATACAGAGATGCAATTATTAATTCTAATTAAATCCTATCTTATATTATAAATAAAGTAATAAAGGATCCCGAAGGAACAACTAAATAAAAAAAAAATCAACCTCTCATATAACTAATATGAGCAATAAAGATTGAATAAATGTTTGAAATCTTAAGAAACATTGTTGAGTTGCCCTCAAGCGCAATAAAATAATCAAATCTAAAAATTCACCTTCTATGGGTACATAGAAGGTGAATTTGTTATAATAATTTGTTGTAATGTCATTTTATATTTTTTTTTATTAGTTTTAGATGCTTCTGATATTTAAAGATGTGTCATTCGTTGAATAATTCTCTTCATATAAAATAGTCTCATAGAACTAAGTATGTATATCTGCAATCAAAATGTATATATTTTTATGTGTAATATATTATTACACTAGATACTACGAATAAATAAGACTGTATATCTATATTGGCAGCATTGTGTACTATAGACGACCGTAAACACTATTTGGTTCGTGCCAAGTCCAATGACATCGTGTTATATTTATAAAATTATTCTAACGAGATAGCCGAACTCTTTCCTTGGCGTTAAACGCATGCACAATATAATCTTGCCCTTTTGTCTTCAAAAATAAAATCTATCATCCGAGCTTAAAAGTATTGACGACACGTTTGGTCTAGTGGCTAGTAACCCTAGCTGTTAACCAAACCGTCGCGGGTTCAAATCTCGCTAGGGGCAAATGTTTATCTGTTAATATTTCACCTTTGTACCTGAGTTTTGGATGTTTTGTATTTATAATATGTATGTATTTACAAAAAAAAAAGTATTGTATGTAGTATATCAACTGTCTGGTATCGATAATACAAGCATTAAGTTGCTTACTTTGGAACTAGATGGTGCTGTGTAGAAAGTGTGAATATAAAAAAGGGTGTAGGTTTTCGTTTGTAGTTTTATTTTGATTTAATTTGATTAGTCCAAAATTGTAAGTAAGTATAAGTACTGTAACAAAATGGAAGGTACTGTTATTTTCTTAAAGCAAATTATTTAGGCGTTGAACCTGCCGAGAATTGAACGTCAGAGCTTTAAAGCAAGCATTAATAAATAGTTGTCCCGCGGAACTAGTGGCAAAAAAATTCTCACTAGTTCCGCCACGAAACTACCTCAACGGAACTAGTGGAAATGAACCATCCTAACCACTCACCCAACGGGTCGACAAAACACAAAAGCAAATCTGGTCTTCTATAATACTGTTGGTTTACAGAAGACAGACAGATTCGACTGCGAATGGTTCCAGTAAATTAAATTCCAATAAACAATTCAAACATAGTCGTAGAACGATTTCCTTTTTTATTTGATGAAATTGACCGTTTATGCTGGAGTAGGTATTGAGTTTCAGCTTTCCAGTCTCGTACGTATATTGAACTACACGCGAAATTGAATTTTTATTAAAAAATTTACCCTTTGTAATGAAATTGATAGACAGCTAAAAGCAAATTAATTAAATGCATAAACATAACTGAGTAATATATTATATATATTTTTGTGTTACCCTTTATGTGGTGAACTTGGTGTTTTGTGATTATTTCGGCCTGATTAATTTTACTAATTAATATTAGGAATACTCTTGGGGCAGAAAGTTTCTCCAGAGCTGGCTATGGCTTATTAGAGAGCAGTATTGCTTGTATATGTATACAAGCAATACTGCTTGTACATGTATATGTATGTACATATACATACAATGTTCAATTAGAGTGATTAATTGTGTAATAATAAAGTAATTTATTGCCACACACACATTACTTTTAAAAATAATGAAAAATTATATAAAAATCACTATGGTTGCACTTAGCATAATTATTACGCTGTTATTAGCATAATTATTAATCTGCATAGTAATGGTGGTTTTAGTGATAATTTCACCACTAATTAAACGCATATATAAATTATAATACACAATAAGTTAGAAAATAAAAATATAATAATTTTAAAATTCAAAATTATTACTACTACAATAGCCTGCACATTTTGCGACTTGTACATTATGCTATGTAACCCAATAAAATATAAAAGAATTTAAAGCAGAAATACATATCAAAGCATATTATCAATATACGAGTAAGTAATCCATACAATTCTTGATGCATTAATTATATAAAGGTTTCATGCTGACTGAACTTCACTGAGTGTCTGTTGTAGCACACTCGTATATGTTGTTTGTATACTCTGTTTCATATATATCATGACATTTCACTCGTGGCACAATACTTGTATATGTAGTACAGATTCAAGTATCTTGAAAATTAATACAATTTTCCTTGTATAAGATGTTTCCTTCTCACGCCAACATGAGCATATCAGAATATCGTTTTTATATGGTTTCTCTGCGCCTTTTACCGATGTAAAGTACAAAAAAAAAATGCGGTAGCCATAGCCATTGGATTTGGTCTGTCTATAGACATATAGGAATTTTTTTTTATCAAATAGTTACTACGTAATGCGCTCAAATTTTCGAAAAGTTTTGCATCCAAGTGTGCTAAAGAACGAATCATTTTTAGTTCGTTATCTTTCGTTTGTTCAGTTCAAGAATATTTATATTCTTAGTGGAACAATTCGAGAAAACTGTGTGCAAATATTGAATCACGCTATTCGATTCATCGTCATGGTTGGGATGGGTATTTTTGTAATGTTAAAAATAAATGTTGTCTTTTATTTGTTAAACGATGTTTTGGTGTTCAAATTCTATACTTCTGACTGTCTATCAACGCACAGTCAAAACTACTAGGTCTAGGAAGACGAAATTTAGAACATAGGTTCATTTTAAAACGTAAGCATCAGCTTAGAAAGGATTTTTGAAAATTTTAACTCCATGGTAAGAAAGGGGCGGGTCGCTAGTCACTTTACTAATATTATAAATAGGAAAGATTTGATTGTTTGAATTTAATAGGCTCTGAAACTACTGAACCGATTTGAATAATTCTTTCACTATTGAGAAGCTATATTATCAGCGAGTAACGTAGGCTATAATTTATAAAGTTACGCGGACGAAGTCGCGTGCAGCAGCTAGTCTTACTAATATTATAAATGCAAAAGTTTGTATGGATGAATGGATGTATGTATGGATGTTTGTAACTCTTTCACGCAAAAACTACTGAACCGATCATCATGAAATTTTGCATACACGTTGTCAGGGATACAAGAAAGGACATAGGGTACCTTTCATCCAGAAAAAAAGTACTGCTCCCAAGGGATCATCTAAAATTAAGGAAACTAACTCCTGGTTAAGTGTAATAGCAATAACGATGTCAGGTGATATATTGCTTTTTCAACGCGGACGAAGTCGCGAGCACCAGCTAGTATTAAATAAAAGAATTGTTGTGTACACGATGTGATAAATATAAAACACCGACAAAATTGATATTTTATTTTAGTACAAAATTCAGCCAATTCACCCAATTCTCCATTTAAATTTAAATCCGATTGTAGGTGAATGGGTCGATAATCCGAAAACTGAGGTTTCATGCACATGCTCAGTGGCTTAAAATAAGACACTAATTTATTCAATTGCATAAATAAACTAGTTTTTTTTTTTTTGGAAACCTACGGGGAAATTGTGTGTTTCTAATTAGTGCTTGCAACTTTACTGTAAATTTTTCTTTTTATAATTTACAGTAAGAGAGACACTAAATTATATAAAAAAATCCCATAAACACATGCATTAATTTCCATGGTTTATTTACTGTACCGCATTGCCGGGCGTCAGTTGTTGTTAAGTGGAACTAGAAATTTTTTGTGTGTGTTTGATAGCAACATCGCACTAAAACACAAAGGAGACTTATTTATCTTTACTTAGCTTAGCCAGTCTGCAGAGCATATTTGCTTGTTTGCAGTGGTATTGTAAGTTACAAAATATATGTATCGATGCTTAATTCAGATTGCTCAAAAATCAATTTTTATAAAAAAAAATTATGAGATTATCACTCTAAACCTAACTAACTCTAATCTCTAACTGTGACTACGGTGGCGCACATTTTTTTTTTCATTTTTAGACGATCCCATGTTAATTCAGGTAATATACTAATAGATACATAATACTATTTATGTAATATACTAGTAATATATTAATTATGTGTGCCAAATCCAGTCTAAATAATTACTAAGATATAAAAGAGTCTAAATATACTCAAGTCATAAAAGGATAATAAATGTAAAATTGTAAAACACATTAATGAAATTTCAAATATTACGGTTTTAATTTTTTTTTTTTAATATTTTTTACTGTACAACTATTGTTTTTTCCTTGCTATTTATATGCCTAGTAGGTGTATTCAAAGCTATAAGTTAAGATTAGATATATTTTCTTTCCAATAAATATTCTTTAGTTTTATTCGTACAGAAAGTTTAAATAAATTTGTGACTATCACAAGAAAAATACGTACAAAAACGTGTGCTCCCATATACGTGTGCGACAATATGAAAATTAAGATAGACGTTACATTTACAAGATTCAATCTTCATACTCGAAACATTTAATTTAGACTGTCTCTCAATTTATAATGCTTAGTTAAAGATACTGAAAGATGTTCGTCTTACTTATACCCTGAGTAATATAAATAAAATATAAGGAAGATATTTAAGAACCTTTATAAATATAAAGTGCAGCTTTATGGAATAGACGAGCCCGTTGGACGAGTGGCTGAGGTGCTACCCTTAACCAAGCCTTAAGGTGCGTTCCAGGGTGTCCAGGTTCGATTCCCGGCATGGTCAACTTTGGAAATGAACTTTTCAAAGTTGGTTCTGGTCTAGATTTGGAGCTTCGCAGTCATTTGGGCATCCCGTCTGGCGGCAGTAACCACCCCCTTACATAAGACAACAATGAAATAACAGCACATGTGCTGTTGGTCATTGACTTGTCTGTACTGTAATCAAGATTTTTTTTTTTGTGAGAAAGTAATAAAAAATATATAAAGTTAAAATAAAAAATATACTCCCATTCTTTCCTTCTTCGCAAGTTTAAATTCACATCTTCAAGACAGAATAATTTAAATATACATATACATACTTACCTACTTGTAACGCGAGCCTTGTCCACAGAGCCGCTGGTAAGAAAACAAATCTAAACAAGAATATTTTCTGTTGCTTCAGCTAGGAAGATTGCTCTTTTAAGTTTTATCATTGTTCTGAGACATACCAATCCTCAACCTTATACTAGTATTGGCTTCAACAGACCAATATTTACTGTTTTATGTGGACCCATATAAGTAATGAAAAGTTCGACCACAGCTATAAAGGTTAAAAATTCATCAAGTCATACAGGCAAAGTTTTGACGACAATAGAAAGAATAGACGACTACCTATCGATTGTCAATAAAAATGGTAGCGCCAATAGGTAATTGTTATAATTAGTATATTATAATTTCAGATCCTACTTATATTGGTCGAGTGGTTAGAGTGTTTCTTTGCCTTAGCGTTTTGATTCAGGGCACCAGATACGGTTCTCGACAAAGCCATCTTTGTAAATAAACTTTTGAAAATTGGCTCCAGTCTCTTTCGGGTACGCCGAGGTTCTGACAGGGAGCGTAGCTTTCCCCGCGCTAGATAGCCGCGGCTGGGCACCGAAGTCGTGTCATAACGTCTCCGCGACCCCGCCCATCAACGGCAGCGCTAGAAAATCGTTGGGTTATAGCCGGTAGGAATCTAGCATTTTGTCGTCTAGCGGCAGTAACTACTGACTTATAGAAGACCATGGTGAAACAAATATATTTCTCTATCTCTTCCTAAACCCTATCTTTAATCTTACTATGATAGGCAGCGTCTAGTGTTTTATATTATTAAATAAATAATTGCCCTATAAACATCGGCTTGTATTCATATTTAATATTCCACAGATCCGTGTTACGCAGCACACTAAAGAGTCTTTGTGAAGGTAATCCTATTTAAGTAGTCAGAACTCTTAGTAAGAATCACAAGCCGTATTAGTTTAACGAACTAGTAGGTTAACAATGCAATATTCAACGTTACAAAAGGAGGAACATAAAATATGGTTCTCCAAGTAAAATATTTCGGTTCTTATATTACACTGAATAAGTTGGATAATACGCTACGAATTTACCTTTCTTTCATTTTTGGTAGAGATTATATTTAATATATTTTACTAGCTTCGCTGCGGTATTATTATGTGAATCCTTTTTAATTTAATAAGTTGATATTAGTTTCAAAGCTGAATAGGAATGTAGAATAGGAATATATATTTACATTTTTGAAGAAAACATGTGCAAAATTATCAATTTTTGCACATGTTTCTTCAAGTAAGCATGTGCAAAATGAAGCTCAAAAGAAAAGGAGTAAAATGATAATCTCTACAATAGTAAAACAGTCGCTTACCGCGTCTGTTTGCTTGTCGGAGTTGCTTATGAAAACCATGTAAGATTTTGATATGATTTTCGCTATCCGTCAAAGAAGTTCTTAAGACTTAAGACTTCTAAGAAGCGTATTTTTAAACTGACTGATTTCAGGACATATAATATATTTAGGTAATTGAGGTACTGTATTGTAATTGCGGAACTAGCACTGAGTTCTGCAATGGATTAATAGGCAGACCATATTGTTACTTGTGATAACAGCGTCTTGGTACATAATTAATGGATGCCAGAACCAATTACCCTGACCCCTCTTAGTATAATATCCCCTATTCTTTCAGCTCTGCAGCGCAGTTTCGTCATATTCTGTGTTGGCCTTAAGTTTTGACGAGTTTAACGAGTTCAACTTTGAAAATGTAACTTTCAAAGTTGGTTCTCCTTGGTATTTCGCAGTTATTTGGACAGCCTGTCTGGCGGCAGTAACCACCCCGTTACAGAAGGCCACAGTGAAATAATAGCATGTGTGCTGTGGTGTTTTGTTGATTGAGTCAGAGATACCATTTTTCCAATACCTTTCTTATATCCTATCCTTAATACTACTATGGTAGCCAGCGCAGTTGCAGAACCAGTCCTACTATCGATTAGGCTGTCTGCGTGTCTGTCAAGATTAATATAAAAATGTATAAAAGATAGCCGCTTAATAGCAAGTAGGCCATTAGCATGGCTGCCTCTATAACAAAAATCTGTAAGACTTAAATTTGCAAATCTGTAGAGCCTCGCTAGTATAATCGGAATCGTTTTAGATAAGAGCATTTTCATGAAATCTGAACACCTAAAAGCATCAGGAAACATAAAAAGTAAAAGGTCGGCTTAATTGTAATCCTCCTGAGCTTCCGGTGAGAGAGTAAACAATTTCACGCTGTCAATCCGGAAGGCCAACAATCCGGCCTGCTGAAAATTCCAAAGGTCGCGGTTTGAGGAAACCGTTTAAAACAGCTGAGCAGGCCCCGGTCGCAGGTGGGATGTCTGGTATATTTAGAGTCGTGGCAATCGCGGCCCGTTCATTGTCACCAACAAGCGCCAAGGCCCAACGACAAATTGTTGGCCCATCCACATGAGCACGCGCTAAATTAGTATTATATAATTTTAGCGCGGAACGCTTGGTTGCGCATCGATACGAGCTTCCTCGAATTGAAAAGAAAATTGTTATCGCGGAACCTTTTACCCTATGCTTTTACCTCTGTGTTGAAATTTGAAAAGTTTCACTGCAATAAAAATTGTTAGCTGTTTTATATGAATAAAAAAGATTCGAGGTTGTTATAGAAGCATATTTTGTTAGAAGTTGTAAGTATAAAAAAAGATGCATAATAATATATTTTCATAACTTCGGGCAATTTTTAAATTTTATCTCGAATTAAAATGAAAATCTCGATGACAGCAGTTAATTTATGTTTCTATTTTGGTCCTACTAATGATGTTGAGGTATAACTTTGCACAAATCGATTATTAAAATTATCTGAAACAGTACAAAGCAAAACATAATGTATGTTATCTTTTATGTATGTATTTCTCGTCCGATTAAACCAACTGCGTTGATTTATGACATTAATGAACCCCTTATATGATTTACCTATTATTTATAGCCCGCAGTGGACAGCTTAATCCTCATAATATAGCACTTTTAACGTTCAGAAAAGATTCTTAACTGGACACGATGCTTTATTGCATTAATAAATCTTTTAACATATGTAGGTACCAACTGCTCTGTTATTCCAATTCCAACATCTGTTTGATAGTTAATAAACATAAAAATATAAAAATTAAATGCCTTGGTTAATTTGTTAAATATCGCTGTGAATACAACTTTTAATACTTTTTTTTTTGAAAACTGCAAACTGAGTGCGGACGGCGAGGTGTCAATTTATTAATTGTATAAAGACGTAAAAAATATATAAATACAGTACATAGTTATCTGCGTGAATATTGCGAAAAGCATTTAATTAATATTGTTAAGAGCATGATAAAAGGGTTGTGGTGCTTTATCTGCGCTGTAAATGCGGCAAACGTCAGATCAGCATTCAGTGTATGAGACACTTAATATTACCGTAGTAATTAATAATTTAATTAGAAATTTTGCTGTTGCCGGTGTTGTGCGACTTCTAGCAGATAAAATATTAATTAATTTATAATTTCTATTCGCTTTGAGATGTGATTTAATTACCGTCTGATCAGATTTAATACTCGATCTCGGCGAAAATTGGTCCAAAATTGTTTGGTGGTTTGGCATTTGACAGGTTTTAAGCGACATTTTTTTTACAAGCTTTTGCCAGCACCCTTTTTTTTAGGTAAAACAATTACTCATATATTTTTGTGAGGCGTTAATTCTTTATTTTTATATTTACATGATCAATGGTAACAATTTTTTTTTCTGAATTAAATGTACCCCATATCCTTTTGTGCATCCTTGAGAACGTGTATACAAAATTCTATGATGATTGACAAAATTATATGAATAGTTAAGGAGAGAAAGTTTAATGAAAATCAAGTTGACAGTGCCCGTAGGATTATCATAACTGGAAACTATTGAGCGATAAACTTCTAAAGGCTTCTAAGATTTATAAGAGGATGATACGATAACAATTACGAGAACAAAGTATAATCATTTATTACTCTAAGTCTCGACTCAGTCTGCAGTGACAGACACGTGTTATGCGAACAAATTTACAACCGACGTTAACTTTTTAGTATCCTTTTAAAATTAGTCTAAATATATACTTCATTGCTAAAACCACATGTTTATAGATTTATTATTATGCAGCTTCACATCTACGAATTCCATAAATGATCACTTTAAATTTGAATGAATGAAACACACGTGTGTGTTCATTCAGATGAAACATCATTCAGATTATATTTTTGCATTAAGAAGCTCATAAAACCATACGACCTCCTGTGGGAATAATTACGATGAATGAAAGTGTATAGTTGAGTATACTTAGTAACTAATGTTCTCTAAGAATGTTTATTTAATATTGTAGGGCGAAAAGGAAGAACACCACATATTTTAATGTACACGATATATATATTTACAACGAACTTTACAATTGATAAAATAATATAAAATACACGTGTAGTATGTACATACGAGAGTTCTGCAGCCGAATGACAGACGCGTATTTTCTGTCTTCGTTTTTGCGTTTTTTATTGCTAACCACAAAAGAGTCTGATGAAGGAGGTCGCCACAATATATTTGCTAGCTCCTCCTGAACCACGCAACGGATAAACGATGGTAGCAAGCAAGTCAACTGTCAGCCTGCTTTTACGTTAATAAAAATAAAACAAAACAAATAATTAGGAGAAAAACAAATATAAGAACTTGACTCCCATTTGTTCATGTTGCAATTTTAATTATCATTGGACATTTCGTTGACTCTCAAAAGACGTGTATCGCCTCGAGCGTAACACTGTAATTTAATTGTTTCCTCGAAAACGTTTCACTGTGTTATTTATTTTACATCTAGCATTTATTTTAGGAACTTTTTCATCTCTTTCGGAACGGAACTGTGTAATATACCTATATAGTCGTCAATAAATTATTCATAGCGTAAACTCTCCGAAAGTGTTTACGGAACTTTATATGTGCGCCAACATATCTTTTACATAAATACACCTTTCATAGATAATAGTAATGTTTCCCCTGACACCTTTCTAACAACTCTCAATAAATACGTGCTGCGTATTGTACGGTGCACGAACAGACGCTATACCGCTATAAGAGAACAGACGCTATACCGGCTGCCCTGTTAATTAAGAAAGAAAGAAAGAAAGAAAGAAAAAGTTTTATTCACGATTACAAAGACACAACAATAAAAAAAATAAAAATAAAAACAACAAAACAGAAATTTATGGATAAAAGAGTGTGTGTCCTCGCAACAGTGAAACGGTCACTGGCTCAGCATTGTGCTGAGAAGCAAGCACCTGCAGCGCTGATTTTATTATTACTATATGTTTTTAATTACTATATGAAAAGCAGTGTACCTAGTCACTATTAAGTGGTGAACTAAATAACGATTATGACATATATTTAAGCGCCTTTACACACCCACGCAACGTTCGAATAAGCAGCATAAAAACGTATTCTGATGGCTGACACACTCCCACAGCTATTTCCACGTACACAATCTTTCAACGTACAAGTTCTCTTAAATAATTAGACAAATATTTTTTTATGTAGATACTTTGTTGATTTTCCTAAATACCTACTTTAAGAAAGAAAGTTAAATTGAACAAGTATACAATAATAATTTTCATACATATAATAAGATCGTTGTTTGTTTGTGCGGTTTAGTGTGTGTAAAAATAAACCGTAGATTTTTTTAATTAATTTTCATATACTTTTCTTTATAATCTAATATTTGTACTAGTAAATTGAGATGTTTTTAAATTTAGATTAATTACACCCGCTGGTGCGCGCGACTGAAAAATGAAAAATGGAAATAGTGAAAAATGTAACTCCTGAGAAAATATATGACTAATATGACGTATCTTTATCGTTGTGAAGACAGTTGCTTCGATTTTTAAGTTTTAGATAATCCCTCGGGAATCTAACATTGTTCCAGGATAAGAGGTATCTTATATGTTAAGTTAACTCAGGTAATAAACTATCTGTGTGTCAAATTTCATAAGAATCCGTTTAGCCCATTTTGTATTCGATACGGTATGATATTTATGAACTCGAATTGATATAAAGTATCAATTTCCATAATATGCTATTTGTCTCATACGCAGAAGCGCTGAAAAGTGTTTGCCATTTCAACATACATCTTTTGAGATTTGGACCACAAATCTCAAGAATGTAGGTACGATAAGCTCTCACTTGAGAACGTGATAGACGCTCAAGAATTTTAGGTAATAATTCGATTTGCTCAAACCGGCCGCAGGCGGTTGATGCCCAATTACTTAAAATGAGATTTAATTTCGATTAATTCCTTTAAGATGATCGTGTAGATTGTATAAAATACATTTTATTCCCAAGAATTGTAACACACACGGATAAAACGACACTTACATTAGAAAAAAACTTTAGCCAGCCGTTTGTATATAAAATATTTCTTCAAAAAACAATTTTTACATATAAAAAAAAAGATTTTCGAATTTGTCTATTTGTGTACGCTAATCTTATAAACGGCTTAACTTATTTTAATGCTGTTTTCACCGGTCATAGATCACGTCAAATAACTAATTTAAGAAAGATTTAAAATATTGAAAAAAGGAACTGCTTTACATATTAATTTATAAATATGAAATAATAGATAAATAATTAATTTCAAACAAATATCCTTTTATCTGATAATATCTGACGCCAGAAATTAATAAATAATTATTTACACTGATTTTAATAGTAATTAAAATATCGCTCATCATCATTTACGTGTCAATTTTCTTTGATACAAATAGATACATAAATACCTATAGGTACTAGATGTTCAACGTAGCTGGTTCACCTTGTGTTGTGAATTATGAATGTCGTAAATTCAGCAAAGGTAACAAGATCTCTGTCAAATATCATTATCGTTTATCCTGTAAAATATTATTATTGGACAGGGAAAGAAAAAGTGTCGCCTTTTATTTTATCCCGTGTTGAACGTTATTAAATAAGTTTGTTTATAAACTTCTTGGGAGGTATTAATCTAAAAGCTTAGTACGACGATTTTCTTAATAAGTCTCTCCTTATTTACTCGTACAAGTAGGTATATATCTAGTTATATTGTTATTGATTTGCTAAGTCTATATCTTCTTTACACAGTATTATACAATGAGAAGTCGAGAAGTAATAAATCATCTGTGACTCAAATTTCATCCAAATGCGTTGGGTTTTTGAGATTAAAATTTCTAATATTTTTATATATTTAATGTAAAATTTTATTATAGATGTTAATAGCATTCTAAAGTTTGTTAGTACATATGTCATTAAAACTATGTCGGTGGCTCTATCGCCGATATAATCGCGAGCGTAGAAGACGATGAGTATCTATTTTATTGATATTATTAGCAACCCCATCTGTTGCTAATCAATGACAAGAAAAATGCGATTGTTCAATTCTATTTTTTCTAGTCTTGATTTTTTTTTCGATCATTGAACCGCAAGACAGATAATTAAAAATATAAAAAAATCACCACCGAAATCGCAGGTTGACAAATTCAATTTTGATTCGCAAATAATGAATGTTAAAACTTCCTTTCAAATATATGAGAGGCCAAAGTAAATTAACAAGTTTATTACACAAAAGGAAAAGGTTTGAGGCGGGGTTAGACTGACCAACGTTTCCGAGCCTTAATAACTTATTAATGAAATGAATGCGTGTCGTGACGCACGGAATTATTCATACGTTGCGGTATTCAGACTAGCACCCATAGAGGCGATACTCGCCCCGTGTACCCTCTAATAATATGGTACGAGTGAAGCTGCTGTATGAATTTTAATGACAATGAAAAAAAATAAAAAAACTCGCTTAAATGAAGTTCTAAAATTTGTAGTGGATAGTTACATGAATTTAATTTTTATGCTGTAAAACAAAAACGACAGTGATGTTTATTAGTTTTTTCAGACAAAACTTTGCGACACAAAGTGCTTTTTTATTATTCATATTATAATTTCCCGTCTGCCTCTGTTTATTTCTCCGTAAACTTTATCCAAACCACCCAAGGGTTTGCGTTACGGTTTTCACTAATAAAAAGAACGATAAATTAGGAAGGTTTTTGTGTATAATTTGCAGAAAAATATAAATGCAATAAAGAGGACATCAAATGTGTTTTCTGTACTATACGTACAAAAAACGTACAGAATATTGCAGGATCGCAATAGGGTGAGTAAATGTCACCTAATGTAATGTAGAGGTCTTCAAACGTAGGGTAAATGGGCATCTACTAGGTAAGCGTGGTCCACCTTCGGCCGCATATGCACCTTACATCAAGTGAGATCATTGCCAAGCGCTGCCTTGACTTTTATAAAAAAAAAGTGTTTAGTCGTTTGGCATCAGTCGTCCACTATTTCCTATATAAGTACAAAACTCTAGTATGCTGTGATTCTATCATGTTTAAAAATAGTAATGTAATCAATAGTTTTTAATATTTAAATTATGCTCTGCTTTCTCTTTAATATAAATACTATTTTGACATTTAGCTTGTCTGTCTAAATAGTCTTTCTAAGATTTGGTATTTTTGCCTACATACTGGATCATATTTATAGTCATTTATTATTTTACCGAGTTTACATTATGATATTGATTGGTGCCCCTGTTAATAATTTTAACTATTCATATCATATCGATCAAGTATATTTTTGTCTGAAGCTTTCTTCAAATTGAACGACAAAGATAGAAGTAAAATCTACTGTTCATTGATAGTTAGTCAATACATTCGTCTAATAATAGCTGGCCTCAACATTGAGGTGACTAAATTATTGTACAAGATTTGTGGGAATCTATCGAATGTATTTTTCGCGACAGTCGAATTTCTTCTCTGCATGGCTACAAATAACTGCAAACCAATATAAGTAAAACTCGTATTTTATATGTAACGAATGTAAGCCAGGGAACAAACGCTTGTTTTATATAAGTACGAGTAAATATTGTGCTAAGGCGTTATTAGGTGAGGTGAAGCCTTAGTTAATTAGAATTAACCGTCGGCTACCAAGGCTTGTACTTGTCCGAATTGAAAACACGATGACGCGACCGCCCCACCGCATCGCCGAGGGCATATTGCTCTGACCCCTGCTTCATTATGTTCATACATACACAGGTGTTCGGATGCACGCTGAAACCTCAGGCTACAGTAAATTGCCTATTAGTTTAATAGTTCGACATTTCAGATAACAATGTACAATATTTTGCGTTATTGGCTTCTAATACGAGTAGGCACATTAATTTCGGGGCTGATGTTTTAAGGATAGGAACATGAAAATCTAGATTAATATTATATAGAGGTAAAGCGTGTATGTTTTTTTGTTTGTTTGTATGTACTGATAAAGTAGAATTTCAGGATAGACAAAGACATAGACTAAATATTCCACGCAGGACAAGCCGCAGGACAAGCCAATTATTATCTTCTTAGCTATTCTGTCTTGTGTTTCTGTCTGCTAGAGTACCAGTATCACTTCGTCCATATCTGAAATATTGTGATCGCAACGTAAATTAAAGCCCTCTACCAATTCCTACCACGTTAAGAAACTGTAGTACTTTTTTGATAGAGGCATTCCTCACATCTTCACCCCTCACATCTTCACAAGCCATTGTGTGGCTTCCTAGGATGTGACTACGCTTGTGAAGTTAGGGGTTACTTTATGAAATAATTTTTAACTATAACTTGTGAGAGATAAATTTTATATATTCTCTCTGAAATACATGTTTAAACTTTTTAAACAAAACAAGACTAGGATGCATGATCTATATATAAATACTTTTAAAAGTTTAAACATATAAAAAAAAGTATAATTGAAATGGCTTTGTAACTAACGCTGGTAGGTCTTCATACATCAAATAACATACCCATTCAATTTCAATTACTTTATATCGACGTACGAAACACGCCATCTACTATGACATGCAAAGTTTAAAGTACAATGAGGACAGATAAAGTAAATTAATAAAATGTAACATTACTTAATTACATTTATCCATATGATCTAGTTTTCAAAATATATTAATTTAAGAGGGGAGAAAGGAAAAATAAGACTAAAAGTCTAATTTTAATTTAACAAAGCTTCAGTTTTGATGGATTGATATACCTAATTATTTTTTTGCAATAATATTAATATAAGTAAATATATGTAAATATAACTGACTAAGAATTCTAAAAGACTACTAAAAAAATATTACGAGTGGGCTCTGGCATCCCTTATACATTTTCACGGTGAGATCTTTTTAAGGGGTTGTTGCTGCCATCGGACGGATTTCCCAATAAATGACTCCGAAATACAGTGTACCCAGCCACTACCAACATAAATCCCTTCGGCCGCGTACGAAACCGGAGTTTCTTCACCAATTGGGAAAGAAGAAAAAAATCTACTTTCTACGATACTATACCTGTTTCTATGGTCCATTAAGTGTTTTATATTTAATTTTTTTCAACACTAATTTACCTCAATAATTTTTGTTCAAGTAAAATACTTAGTCAATGAAATAATTAAATAGGATTTAACTTTGAAATGTACTCCGAAATGAAATTATGCTGAGCCGAAATGCAAGCGTTTGAAGTTTGAAAAACGATTTTATGAATAATTTTGGCAATAAAACATTTAATAAAATAAATAAAAGGCATGGTCTGGTACTATCCACCTGTATTTCTTATGTTAGTTTTAATAAAAAAATAAAATTAAGTAGAATGACACACATATTATGAAAAAATAATATAAAACATATCAAAAGCATGCAAAATGAAATGCCAAAATCGCAAACAAGAGTTTGATTGGATCCTTTGATGTTGAACAAAGAGGGTGTACTATAAACCAATTTACAATTCTGATTTGTGATTTCATCGACGGACTGCGATGAGGAAAGCACATCAGTTAGTGAACGACGGAATGGCTTCCGGATTTCTGCAACTGCTTTTGCTTTTTCTGCAACTGGGTATTAAATTTTTTTTTAAAAATTACTATCACCTATCGGTGGCTGAATGTTTCAGATAGACAACACTGTAGATAGTAGGTTTATGAAGCACGAAGCACTGTATTGTCACACACTTGATATTTGGCTAATAATATACAAGTATAATATAATCCGTCCTTATAAATGCGAAAGTTTGCATGGATGTATGGATGGATGATATGTTTGTAACTCTTTCACGCAAAAACTACTGAACCGATCACCATGAAATTTTACATACACGTCCGTTCATCTAGAACGCGGACGAAGTCGCGGGCACCAGCTAGTAACTTATAACTCATAAATGTACTATGAATCCTACCGAACAAAATAACTACTATTAAATCTTTCTTATATCATTTCATATCTAAAAATCGATACATGTTCCCTGTGGACGCCAAAACCGCTCAACCGACTTTGATTCAATTTTCAGGCAATCTTCTGATTAGCGCAGCGGATGATCCTGTAAAGTGTAGTAGCGATCGGATAAACATTTATTTGTTCTTTAGTAATTTTGTGCCATAAAAATAAATAAACATATGTTTATAGTTTTAGCTTTCTAGACTTAATAGTTTTGGGTGTGCGTTAATAGTCAGTCAGGACAAACGGTTTTATAAGTATAACTAGACGCTTAAAGTTGGCGTCATTAGGAAACATATGTGTTGTACTATATAAGTCTCTGGTGAATTCTTTTTAAAATATTTTGAAAAAACAGAGTAATTGATTCGTTTATTATATTTCACAATGAAACGCGTCACAGCAATATTGAGTATAAAAATTGAAAATAAATATAAAAAGTTTGCCTTCCAATCAATAATCAACAATAAACCAATCGAATTATTCAAACATTTGTAATCAAACAAAAATTTCAATTATTATCTACATCAATTAAAATCTTGTTTGATTACAACCGATCATGGGATTTGCGAAAATTAGATCGCGTCGCGTCCGACTCTTCTGGCACGAATAGATAATGAGAAGCCAAAATAGACTCAACTTATATGTATGTGTGTTGTAATGACACAGTTTTGTTACATGGCCAAGTGCGGTACTGAAATATCGGTCAAGTTTGAAATACTGCATGTTACACTATATTTAATTTCGTTGATTGTTTCATTAGAAGCGTCAGTTTTTTATTTATTTTAAAAAATTTAACCTTCCTAGTTTTTAACCTCTTAGAATTATAATGAGATTGTAATTACATGAAATCGATTTAATTTCTTTTTTGACAAAAAATCAACCTTCTGACCTCTATAACAATAAGGCACGGGCTGAATAAGTAAGTGCGAAAGGCTGCCAGTGTACAGCGGATTTGTTTGGGATTAGTAATCACAAATTTATGATAGAATAGAGCACCCTTAGCTGCAGGACATCCACTGCTGTGCATAGGTCTCCCCAATAATTTTCTAATAAGACCGGTCAGATGCAGCCGTCGTCTGTCAATCTTGTAGGAGGACGTCTTACGCTGCGCTTGACTATAGTATACCTATGTATGTATATCCTGTAGGATTCCTTGGTACAGAATTTGCATCACGAACTGGCAGTACCTACCTAATTGTGAGTGACTGAAATTTGATGCTAATAAATAAAGTATTTTATTTTATGTATTATTAAAAACCTTGTAAGATACCATTTAAGGTGTAATAATCTTTTGTAATATTATCTTGTTCTCGCTTATAGCCTTTTGTTAGAAATTGCATTGTTAAATGGACACCATTTTTAGGACGACACCGAGCGTGCGAACCCACAGGTGGTTTTGTTTCATCTAATTTGGTATTTTATTCCTTTTTGGTAAGTTTATACTAAAACTAGCTGGTGCCCGCGACTTCGTCCGCGTTGAAAAAGCAATATATCGTTATTGCTATTATACTTAGCCAGGAGTTAGTTTCCTTAATTTTAGATAATCCCTCGGGAGCAGTACTTTTTTTCTGGATGAAAGGTACCCCATGTCCTTCCTGGTGTCCAGACAACGTGTATGTAAAATTTCATGGTGATCGGTTCAGTAGTATTTGCGTGAAAGAGTTACAAACATCCATACATACATCCATACATCCATACATCCATGCACACTTTCGCATTTATAATATTAGTACGGATTAATAAAATAGATTAGCAGTAACCTTACATCTCCATTAATTGTGCTTTTTATTTATTTTTTAATTTCCAATAGACATTTTATCACTGCGATTTAGTCTATGACTAATAAGTAATTTTAATTTAAGCTGAACTTCTAAGATACATATCTAAGAATAGCGTTTGTTTTTAGTGTCTATTAAGAGAAAGCACTTTGTTCGTGTATTTTAATAACACTTACACAATTCACTGCTCTGCTCACTAAATCTATGTTATCGAGCAGCTGTATCGCTTGGACAAAGAAAAGAAATAAAATAAATTAGTAAAATAAAGTAGTAATAGAAATGGCAAGAAAGTCTAAATAAATGGTGACCGAAATAAAAAAAAAAATACGATATAAAAGCAGGTAAAAATAGCAATAAAGGGCTCCTCTAGTTAAGGACAGTGCATCCCAAAGGTAATAGCTGACCGCCATATAAATTTTCATTAGGCAGACTCGCTGGGAATTCCTTCATTCGTTGGTAATAAACACGCGGTACGTGTTCATATTTTTCCGCTCTTAGGAACGCGCCCCTCATGAGAATCTAAATGACTAAGGCTTAATAGATCCCCGTACAATTTAATTGCAATAATACCGATTGTAATTGCTGTTTATTGTTAGCAAAATTAAGTATCATTACCCGTTTTATAGGAAGCTTTCCTGCTTAGAGAATGGTAGTAAAGAATAGTAGAAAATTTATATTTTTCTGTTATTATAAAACCAATGCATTAGACACTTAATTAATTAAATAAAGTTATCAAACCACTCTTTCATTGAATAAAATAAAATTAAAATCCGTTTTAGTGATAGAATTTCCGCTTAGAAGACAGGTGGTTATGAAAATAGAAAATTTCTATATTCTTTTATTAAAAACACAATGCATTAGACATTTCATTAATTATATTAATTAATAAATTCACTCCTAACGTAAAACTAAGAAACAATAAATATAAGTTATTCTTTGCCGTTCTTTTTAACAAATATAAAATGTTAGATATCAGAGCTTTTTCTTTGATATTTTATTAGTTAGTGTGCTGATAGTGGAAGTACGCCGGCCATCTCAGGGAGCTCACTACGAGCGGTAGTTTTCCTAAAGATTATGCCTACGTACTCATAAAATGCGCATCGCCTACCACGTAAGGTCAGCCGACCATTGCATACACGACGTCCGGCAGCAAGAGATTGGCGCCCGCAATGAGAGACAGAGCGGGGGCGCGCAAAAAAGTGTTCTGCACAGTGTCAACAGCACAGCCACAATGGTAGCATACCTCGGTTGGATCTCTCATAGTCATGGTGAAGGTAACGGTCGAAGCAACCATGCCTCGAGAGCTTCTGCACAGACGGAAAATGAAGGCCCTGCGCCGTTACAGGACCCCACTTATAATTAAAGTATATTAATGTATAATGTATGATGCATGCATAAGCATGATGTATAAGCACTTATTTTACTGAGGCCTAATAGCATTAGTTATAATAAATATTTACAAAAAAAATATAAATAAATTAACCTTACTTACTTTTCTCGCCACTTACTAGAAATTAAATAACCAATATTTTCAAATACCGGTTTTCTCAAAGGTCCTTAGTAGATGCTATATTCAAGGGTCACTACAAATCGAGTTGAACTTAATAAATCGGCAATTTCGAGATCAAACGGTTTGTGTTGGAGCAGTCCAGTGTACGTGACTGACCATAATTCGGTTTCCTTACACCCTTCTCTCAACAACAAAATGCGATTATTTTGTAACAAGCGTAGTAAAACCGAAGTATAGAGCAAACAATTTGCGGTTGAAGCTTTTTGTGACCTAATTTGTTTGTGTATAATATGTTTTATTCATTGGCACTTTACTATCTGGAAAACTATCTGTTTTCCGCTGCTATTTGTCCAATCTTTATTACAAGATTTTCCTGAAAGAATATGTCTCCTCATGTAGTAACATATATTATACATCATTTCAATGTCTCTATATCTAAGCCTTGTATGGTACAACTCCTTGGCATAATGAGACAGCGATAACAGGATACAACAAAACATCACTTGCAACAACATCAATAAGGAATATTATTTTATAATTGTCTACCGCATGGTAAGTACGAGTAGCTATTCTTGCTCATAAAAACTATGGTTATATCATAATTAATAATTAATTACTATGATTATACTAGACCAATTATATGTTTGTGAGTAATATAAAGGAAATTTACAGACTGTTATTTTATGTTTATTCAGACCTTCAGACTTTCAGACCTGCCATGAAGTGAAGCGTCAACCCGTCTGCTATTCTGAACCTAAAATGTTAATTTTTTTTAGAGACACCAACACGTGTATAAAATTTCCCTTATCTAAATTTATTCACCGATAAACTGAAGCCTCATTTGAAAATAATTTCAATTAATCACGCTTAGCACTCGACCCACATAACTAATTATATTACACTATACGCGGTTCTATTGACCTAATTATTTTTACACCACAATTTTATAATATAGCTGTCTATCTGCTATTGGAATAGTGGAAAAAAATTTTGATACAAATTTATTTAATTTTCACCAAAATTTCATCGATACTTTTTGGAGAAAATGAAGCGGCGGCTTCGCATCGCGGCGGTATTTTTTTCTCCAAATGAGAGAGCATAGATTTCATCGAAGAAGTTAGCGGAGACACAGATACAAGAGGACAGTGACTTCAATTTATAATTATGTAGAGATTAGTGGTAAGGTGCTTTAATACGCAGTGATGTTGGCAGCCAGTGTGGCGGCTGTAACCAACCCTATGCAAAGCACCATGAATCGTGAAAGCATGTGAACTGTTGTGTTTCAATAAGTGAGTAAGGGATGCCAGAAAGTGAGTAAGGGATGAAACATAATGAAAACATAAATCCTTTTTAAGTGCATCGTCATTAATAAGCCTAAGTGTCCGTTCGTTTTTACAGCCAATATAAAGCTTATAGCCCCGCGTTCTTTCGTGTATTGCCCAATTTAATCTTATTTGTTATTTAACCTTAAATATAAGGCTTCATGCTAATACCTGAATTAATACTTAGTTACGCGGCTAGTTACCTATTGTAAAATACTCACATGTCGTTGTTTCATTTACAAAAATGTGGCATTTTTGTCATATTTACAGTGGCTTTCGTGTGTCTGTCGACCTTAACACACAAGAAAACATATTGGCTATAATATGTGAGCATCACAGCTACTGGCTACCGCTCACGTGTTTGCTCGCGTGAAAATCTTTTGTGCCTCGAAGTACAAAGTACAAGTACAAAGTGGTCTTTATTCCCAAATCCTTTTTATATTCCATTTTATCAGTCACGTGTTCATCATGTAACGGAGAACGTGACGGACAGGGTGAGCTAATGCCGCGTTATTAGTATGAAAAAATAAATTGTTCAGAATATTTTTCCAATCCAATAAAATAAGATGAGACTTCTCGTGGCATATAACAACTTTTCTAGTATTTACTCATTGAATATAATATTGTTTGTTAAATTTTGAATAAAAATATCAATTTAAATTAAATTTTATAATATAATTGTTACACATTACTAATTAGATATTTTTTATGTTACTTTATACTAGACTGACACGCTTCGAGTTCGTCCGGATGCGAGAAATTCGTATAATATTAATATAGATTAATTATGTATTATAATGCAGGTACTTATTTTTTTAATTTTCATATTCCTGCGTTTCTATTACTAAATTCTTTTTATGAATTGAGTCAGGCAAGTTAACTATGTATCCACTATGTAAGGTTGTCAGCATGTCTGAATTATATGTACCTACCTACTACAACAGTGTATATATATATATATATATATATCCTTATATGTGACACCATAATTATATGAAGATAATTACACCCCATATGATTCCTATCCTCTATGGTTTACCTTTAGAAACTTATATAATATCATATAAACCTTTTTTCGATCAGTAATGATAGTTACTGATTACCATTATACTTTTCAATATTAAGTTCACTTTTTTCACAGTGAAATGAGAAATAAAAGCATAGGTTTACAACTAAACACTTTCCGTCCATTAATCAAACCGGTAAAAACAGGAAGTCAACTTTAGGGTGTGTGTGTAGCTATCAACTTTATCATAATGTATACTCGTGAAATATTAAAGCATTTTATGTGTTAACACGATTTATTTTAACGTTTTAGTCTAGGTTTTACGGGAGAGATAACTGTTGTAGAGATAAACCATAGTAACTGGCTTAGAGTGGCTACTCTCATAAAATGCACATCGGCGAAGTAAAATTTTCGTTTTCTCTTCTACTATTAGACAACTGTCTTTATATGCTTAGGGGTTAAAAAAGGGTAGTGAGCTAATATAAATTCACATTCTGTTTAAGCTTAAAATTTTAAATAATTCAACTTATGAATTTTGAGTGAAATATACGAGTATCATAATGCCGCGGGGTCCATTTTTGTATTGAATTTTGTTTTTAGGTATAATTTATTTAGTTATTAGTTTGTAAATATTGTAAATTCATTTAAGTATTTATTATAAAGATATAGTGTGACATTATCCTAAATATATATTTCTATAGTTGAAAATTTTTAATATCAGTTGGTATTACAAATATATATGTTTTAGAGGCTAACTGTTATCTTACTTTCTTGGTTATAGATTATGATATAATATTTATATGTATTTAAAATCGTACACTACTGTTATATAGTGTAGATATTGTATATTTGATTATAAAATTTAAACTGAAAATTTTCCAACTATGGTTCAATAGTAAAATAATTCGATAAATACACGACAAATAAAATAAATAAGTCTAACTTGTGTTTGTAAACGAAACTAATGACAACACGCAAAATTCTTAATGTTCTGAGATCAACCTCAAAAGATACTTAATAAAAATGACCTAAGAGAAAAATCTTTGAAGAGCATAGAAAATCTAAAAGACCGTAACATGTGCCGAAGCACAAATAACTTGAGTCTCTTAAGGAAATGAAAATTACGTAAATAAATTAAGTGACAACATTTTCAATAGAAAGTTAGGTGGGTATACGCAATGTTCCATCAAATCACAGCTCGACATATGGAAAACTTACTCCTACGGGAAATGAGTTGGTCCCGCAATCGGCTGTTTCCTGATTCCACAGCTTTGTGGGTGTTGCTATCTCTACCAATCTCAAAGAAGACTAGAACAAAAATGTTCTCCCTGTTTAATAGGACGGAAAACTTTTAACAACTAACCTCTTCTCAGTAAATCCACTTGCAATCTCTTAGTAAACTATGAAATCATTCGGGAAAAAATGTAATAAGAAATCTGCTCTATATCTAAATATCTACCATGAAATTCAATTAAAATAAAATATTTAATATAATCAATTGTTTTATTATAGAAGATTTAAAAAGTTAAAAAGTTATGAAGTTATAAATGATGTGGCGCCCGTGATACAGTGGTATGGTTCGCGAAGATTTTTATTCCTTCGTCTTTTCAGTGCAGCTCGCAGAAATCATATAAACATGTGAAACAAATAGCAATCACAATAGATAAAATAGAGGTGTAGGGACAAAATGGTCGGCGTTTCATTCATATTTTGTCTATCAAATCAATTCTATTAAGAAACTTCTTAATAACTGGCATCATAAAAATCTAACGAACAATCGCTAGACTAACGCCAATAACATGCTTATAGAAGTAGGCTTTTCATATGTCAACTTCGGATAAAAATACGAGAACAAGGAAGCAAAACAAATACTAGGACAGAATAATGTTGACGGGAACAACTTTGATCGAACTAACAAACCTCTAGCGGCCAAATTCACGACCTCGTTCAGAAATCAACGTGCGCGGCAAGCGATTGTGAACGAGTCAAGGGCCGACAGAAAAATAATAAAGATATTTTTATTTTAGTCCAGAAATAAATACTGTTTAGATATATTTAAGTGGAGTTGTACGCATTATTGGCAATAAAATCATCCGCGTCCGGCGACGGATGTTTTTAAATATACTTAAAAATATTTTTAACATCCTAATTATTGTAATACACGAGTCAAGATTAATATTTGTAATGGTTTCTTTTATTATTTTTACATTTAATTTTGTTCCATACTTATGTCTTCCAATTTTCTTCCAATTAAGAAATTAATGTTTCTTACGTTATAGGCGACGGTAATCATAACCAAGCAGTGGACTTTCAGCTGTCTCACTAGAAATAAAGAATGCTATTTAAACAAATTTTTCAACATATGAAATTCGTGACATTTTTCCAATTTTTTTTAAGCCTTCAATAAATGGAAAACCTTTTTCACAAAGAGGAATGAGTGAAGTTTTTATTTGAATCCTTAAATTTTTCATTCTAATGGGCCAGCCAGGTCCGAGCTTTTGTCGCTCGTACTCGACCTATTTCATACTCTTCCTGTTCAGAGGGGTATCTCATGATATTTCGCTACCTATTGTGTACGAAAGGTAATTCTATTAGCAGCTATGCTTTGTGGTTATTATTTTACGGGTTAAAGTAGCAAATAACAATCATATACACTTATTTTTGCTTCTTGGACTGATTGCCTATTACTTGAGAGATTTTCTTAACCTGTCAAATTTAAGAAAATGTCTGGATCTGGACTATGTGAATCGATCTCCATTTTATTTACTTTTACAAACAAAGTTGTGTTTACATAATTAAACAATTACAGTTTTTCTTACTTCTTTTTCTCATTTTCAAAAGTTTTTGGAAAGCGTCCAATGTAAATAAATATTTTCTGAGTAAATAAGAATATTTACAAGAGACAGTTTCGTGTCTAAGTAAAATTAATTTTATGTTTCAAAATGGCCGTTTTTAAGTACATGATTATTATTTATTTACCAATATTAAGAAGAGAAAAGATTTGTATTTTTGTTTGTACATTATCAGCGAGTAACATAATTATATTATATTTTATGAAGTCGAGTGCAACAGCTCGTTTATTTTTTTTGTTTCAAGCTTGGGATTCAAGCTACTTTATTTTATAATACGTATATTGTATGTAGATATATATAGATTATTATCACAATATTATTCCTAAATACAATAGCACCGGTAATCGGATTACGCTATCAGAATATACAGGTATTCGTGTGTATGTGAAGGTTCGGGATGTCTACGTGAATTGAGAGACAGATTCAATTACTAAACAATCCGATGACCCCTATCCGGATAGGTGTTGGCTGTTAGCTTGAACAATAAACGTCGAGTTCAGGAAGCGTTAGCTTTGTATACTGAATGGTGAACACATTTGGATTTTTTAATGATTTTGTTATTTATATGAACGATATTGGAATTTAGCTACAATTTTCTTATTTTGCCAAGTTGTTTCTCAAAAAAATTCCCAGTATATTTCAGTATTTTCATTAGTAATTATTCCTTAGTAATGATAATAGGATTTACTCTATTAATATAGATATATATTATAGTCTCTCAAAGTATAGTATTCATTAGACGATTTACTAGAAAACGTTTTTTTCCAACAACAAAAAATGATATAGTAAGATCGCTTCTTACAAGAATACTGTCAGTATATTTCTTTCTAATGCGTTTTAGACATGTTTAAAACATATCAGAGCAGTATTATTAACTCGGCCATTACTAGGTCTAGAAATTAATTAATTTTTGTCGACACTTTTTTCAGGCATAGCGCCAACACAATGTGGCAAGAACATTTACTTAATGATCTGATGAGATTTGCATTTGCATACAATCGATTCGTAACAATATTTCTATTTATCTAGAGATTTACATCATAATATTATGCAAATATATGTATACTAGTTATGATAACCAATCCTAGCATAAAATAAGATAGTTATTTTTAACAGATTATCCACTCTCGTAAGAACCACTGCGCTTCGCAGTCATTTGGGCAGCCCGTGAAATAACACTAGATTTTCTAATGGGTTTCGGTGAGTGAGTAGGAGATGCCAGAGTTCATTTCCTCCCTATCCCTTCGCAATCTCTTATCCTTAATCCTACTGGGTAGCGCACCTTCAGCCAGAACCCCTTACGTTGCTTGTATAATAGGCAAAAGTTGCTTGGCAAGGTTTAACCTATCATCAAGTGGACCTCTTCAGCCTATCTGCAGACCTTAGAATATAAAAAAACAATGAATGAATGTATAAAATGTAAATACAAATCATATGTACAAAATTATATAATACTCGTAATAGCTGTGTACGTGCGGTTTTCGTAGGCTTTCTATTTCGATATAACTTTTTTGTTTTAAAACCGATTTTAATGAAACAAACACTAGGTTAATGTAACGGGAAGCTTACTACATTTATATCAGTGAAAACCGCATTCAAATCGGTTAACCCTACAATTACAAGCAAATAGTCCATTAACCTTGTCGCCTGAAAGGGAAGATACCTTTTAGGGCGCTTTAGGTGACTTTATATTTAGTACTTAGGGTTTATGTTATGTTTATGTATAGTAAGTAATTAAGTAAAATATGCCTTGAAGTAACATTTGAGATAACTTCTATCCCTTCGTTATTATGAATTCTGGGAAATATACAGATAATTTTCCGTTCCAGTTGTTTTTTTGTGGAATCGTATTTTACGCAATTGTTGATTATGTTTATTAAACTTTATGAACGTCACTTATCTAACTAAAAGTGTTGATTTGATTATAGACCTACGAATAAAATACTCTTATGGACTTTGTTGTTCGGTGATTTGTATCAACCGAACTACTGCTACTAAAAAGTTGCATTAGTTCGGTCAACCGGACAAACAACCGAACTACTGATACTAGACGTAATAAATGTATTGTTACGATTTTGTTTCTTTAAGTTTATCTTGCATCGTATCTTGACGGCCAAACTTGTAAATACTATTAATATTATAAATGCAAAAGTTTATACTTACACATTATCAGGGATACAGAAAAGGGCGTAGGATACCGTACTGTTCCCGAGAGATCATAAAAATAAAAATTCAACCCCCTGTAAAACTATAACTGCAATAAAGATGTCAATCAGTATATTGCTCATATATTTTGTCAGGCGTAATAATAATATATTTTTATTTTCAATGCGGACAAAGTCGCGTGCACCAGCTAGCAAAAAATAAAGACGTTTGTGTATAAAGGTGTGAATCCGGCGAAGTAAACACTTTAATTTTAAAGTATTCAGGGAAATGCTTCGCTGAACAAATTTTGAGTGCTACTTGTGATCCTAGACGCTGTGATATTGTGGCGGATGGCACTTGACCCGTTTTGATGCGACTCTTCTTTGCGTTCAGCTAAAATATCTTACATAGTGGTCCATGAAAATATGGTAATCATTTAATATTATAGTAAGAGAGTATACAGCTTTAAAACAATTTTATAACATAGTCTATGTATAATTATTGTCTATAAATACATATACTAATAAATAATATTGAAGTGTCTGTTTGTAATCTCAAAAAAAACTGTTTGACTGATATTTAATTGTCTTTCATTTTTAATTATGTAACTTAATCAAATCAAGTTATAATTTCGTCAATATCAGAGGGCCTACTATCACCTCTTAAACTTCGCAAAAACGAGTGAGTAAACGAGATGGCGCAATACATGATGTAAGGCGACATCTCCCTCACTCAATCGTCTTTGCATCGCTTTAAGAGGTGATAGTACGACCCCAGTTCGTCGGGGACATTAATAAATTAACAAAAGCAAACATCACGTCACAATTAATTATTATCGAAAATATAATATATATACTATGATGACGACCCCCCCACAGGGGTCGTGATAAGGCGGGAGATAGTAATGATAGTTCCTAGCTTGTTTATAGCTGTAATAACATGTTATCTGTTAGATATTGTTTTGGGTATATTTATTATCAGCACAATATGCGAAATAAAATTGGAATATTCCGTCAGCGAATATTTATTATTATCTTCAAGCCGAACTCCCAAACATCCTCTTTCATTTGAACGCAATATTATTTATGATAAATTATGTATTAAAATAAGTATATTGTACTCTGTTGTAATCTATTTGTGTAATCATATAGTAGTCATAGTTCATTCATTAAATAAATTAGTCTGTGTCCTGCAACAAGTAGTTTTAATATTTACCATTATTTTTCGTTTTTTATTTGCATATCAACGTTATAACAAAATTTCTTTAATTACATATTAGTTTGGAAATTATTAATTACTAGATTAAGGCCGCGACTTCGTTTTTTTTTTTTTTGAAAATCCCACTTGAACGTAACATATTTCAGGATAAAAATTATTCTATATGTTAATACAGATAATAAACTATAATATGTATGCCAAAAATGACGACATACAAAAATTTCAAAAACTATATTTTTTATTTTAACCTCGGTTACATAACAACATGTACAAATTGCTTTTTTGAAAAAATAATAATTAATATACAATCACGTCTCGATTACGATTTTAGTATAATATGTATAGAGATAAGAGTATTTGAAATTATTTTACAAAACAAAGTTATTTACTTGCATGTTCTTACTTTATTTTTATATTTTGTTAAATTATTATTTTTGTCTAGGACGGAGATGCATTGTACGAGCTTCTCGCCGGAAATGAAAGAAGAATCTCCCTCCTTACCTCCTACTTATGGCTCAATAACCTTCCCATAAACATTCCTTATTTATTATCTTAAACTTTTACGCAAAGTGAAACATTGTAAAAACATTCCAAAATCGTCGTATTTGTCTCTACAATTATTTCAACACCAAACACCGCAAGAGAGAAAGGTGATAATTGCACTCGTATGGCTGCACTTGTAGAGTAGAAGGATTGTGTGACGCGCGTGAACCTCTTCGGAGGGCGCGAGAGGCCGGCGCAATGCGGTCTCGCCAGGGATGTACGTAATATATCCTGCGGACGAAGTAGTTACCCTGACATATAGTTCGCAATCGCTGCCACGTCCTAGGCAGCGGCCTACACTCGACGTACTTTACGGGCCTTTGGTGCCCGCGCCTACTAGAGCACCCTCCCCGCCCCCGGCCCCCGCCCCACCCCGCGCCGCTTCCCTTCCCAAAACGGCGCCCCCGGAGCCCGTGGAGCGCGCGCCAGCCTCGCCAACGCCCTCAGTCGAGCGGCCGGCTAAGCTGCGCGAGCGCACCAAAGTTAAGCTGCTTAAAAAGCTTGGTCGCCACGAAGACAATGAATTTGGGAAGATAGTCAGGACACCCGCCCCAGATGAATTCGAGCTACCCGCACCCCTGCCCACTCCGGCTTTCTCGCGCAAAAACATCTTGGATCGCGACTTCGATGCACTCTTCGAAGTCGCAAATTCCCCGCAGTTCTGTGCGAACATACGGGTGACGACACCGGAACCGGACCATAGGTCAGATGTGTCGGCTCCGCACTTTCCTTCTCCCGCGGAATCCTCGCTCAGCCTTCTGCCTCCGCGACCAAACTCGGTACCGGCTCCCACACCATCACCTACGCCTTCTCCTCGTACCTCAACACCTTCGACGCCAACACATCGTTCGTCTATTGAAGGTCTTTTAGAGTGAATTTGATTGCATGGTTTGTCAAAGACTAACAACAGAATTGAACGCTGAATTTTTTTCACATTCTAATATCAGAAACATCATGAGTTTTTTTTTGTTTTAATTTCCTTTCTTTCCTTTACTTAAGCTAATATGTTCCTTAGAAGTTTTTATTTCTAAAATTATAACATGGATTTTTTTATTGACAGGATCAAAACCGAAGAAAGTTAGTTTCTTCCGCAAATTCAGTCGTGCTAAGGAATCTTCGTCGCGACCTAATAACACATACAACATGCAGCAGCCATCGATCGAGATGGCTCTTCGTGAGTTGACTCACCCTGCTCACAATGAGCAACTGAAAAATCAACAGGCGGTTACATTCAAATTAGTTAAAACTGGTAAGTAATGTTTTAATTTCTAAACTAAGGCTGTTTCAATTATTATTCATACATTAGGTTCCCAAATGTTACCAAAATTATTGAAATAATTTACCACAAGGTAATATTTCATCGTGGTTATCATTGCGCTAAATAAGCTCACTCTTAGGCTTTCCTACATAGTCACTACACACTTCCTCGGAGGCCCGTCTACTGTTATATTGTTATATCGGTGCCCGCGACTTCTTCCGCGTTGAAAAAGCAATATATAGCCAGGAGTTAGTTTCCTTAATTTTAGATGATCCCTCAGGAGCAGTGCTTTTTTCTAAATGAAAGGTACCCTATGTCCTTTCTGTATTCCCTATGACAACGTATAATATGCAAAATTTCATGGTGATCGGTTCAGTAGCTTTTGCGTGAAAGAGTTACAAACATCCATACATACATACAAACTTTCGCAATTATAATATTAGTACCTACGGATGTATTGATACTGAAATAGGCTTTTGGGGAAAAATACCACTAAAAATGAGCAAATTCACTAGCAAAAACTACTCTATTAATATAAAAATTTCAATGCGAAGAACTTGTCAAAAATAAAGGTTCGCCATTAAAAGAAGGGCGGTCAAACGTGATGGCTTTGGGACTCTATAATATAGTCCGAACAATTCAATGTAAGATGCTAAAGCTTTGTTGTTTGTTATCAAAAAGCGACGTAGCCCTTCACATGGAAATAGATTTACCGTTTTGCATTTACACCGCTTTGTTTCTGACAACACTGTTAAACAAAGATCACATGAACGGAAACAATTTCGTGAAACAGTTGTAAATATTTTTATTAAAATTCTCTTATATAACTAAGGCATTGAAAAATATATTCTGGCTTAGATATGAGACTAGTGCCCTGGAACGGAGGCGTTCAAATTAAGACAATTGTTGTAATTTGATTTAGTCGCTTAATAACAGCGAGTGAAAGAATACGTGTGCTACTCTGTGTCATAATTATTAAAATATTGTCTAAAATGCCGAGTTGTGTATTCCGAAAGTGTAAAAACTATGGTATAAAAGTAAAAAAGGATAAAGGAGTTACATACCACACGTAAGTACATAAAAATCACATAAATTTTATACAAAATTGGGCGATCCAGTGCAATAGGGACAGATAGCGTGCGTCATAGATTAACAGTCAGAAGCCAAACCGTAGGCACAATTTACCGCGCTCTGTAACTATAAACTGGTGATGGGCGATTTCATTTCGAATTATATGAAATACTATTCCATTATATAAATATTATATTATATTATATTATATTATATTATATTATATTATATTATATTATATTATATTATATTATATTATATTATATTATATTATATTATATTATATTATATTATATGATAATTCTAATATAATATAATATATATAATAATATATAAATATGTAATAATAAAAGTTGGCAAATAAGTCGTTTAAAAAAAAATAATAATAATAAAAAAATTGCCACCCTAATTATGTTGTTTATAGAGTCTGTGCGGAAATAGAATGGACGCGGCGTATAAGGGAACTACCATAATGACTTTATTATTTTTATTATATAAATAATTTTACCAATAAGTTATAGAGTAGTAAAAATTTAACTAATTTATAAAGGTATCAAGATGTTTACAGTCGAACTATAATAACGTAACAGAGTTTTCAAAATAACAAATACGATAATTAAGCACAGTGGCGCCCTCAATTATTACGTCCATTTTCTTTCCGCACAGACTCTAATATCAATGATGTGACGCTTCTGTTTGCATCGCTCAGCTTTGTTTGGCTAGCGTACTTCAAACGCAACTCTTTACAGACAGCTATCTCTTTCCGTATCATACGTTCTGTATCATCTGTCACACTTACTAATATATCTCACGTAATAAGTATATAGCAGTATACAGATAAGTAGGTATGTACAAAGCGGAACATTTTTTAAAGACGTGCAATATGGACATGGGTTATCTTTACTTAAAAAATCATTCAAACTCAAAACTCAAACTCATTTATTTGCCAAAAAAGCGGTACAATTGATGAGGTTAGTTGGGTACATATAATATAGATCGCGCTTTTCACCAGAATCTGGCATGCAAAAGTAGTTATATCGATTCTATGCAGTTATACAATAATTATGTTATGCAACGTCAAATACGTGAGTTTAATTTAATTCAATCAGCACAACAAAACAATTAAATTAAAATAATATAAGCAATGTCAATACATGTGAAAGTATAAGGTACTAAAAAATAAAATAAAAAAGTATTCCATTGAGAATAAAATATACAAAACAAAGGCATATGGGTTACAACACTTAAACGAAAAACTCAAAATATTCTTGCAAGGAATAAAAGCTGTTCGATATTAGCCAACCCTTCAGATTGGCCTTGAATGGCTTTATGGGCAAGTCTCTCATTTGGCTACTCAATTTGTTAAAAATCTTTACCGCCATGCACAGCGCATTTCTGCTGTACAGTGACGTTGTTCTCACTGGCGCCACAAGCTTACGAGGATACCTTGTGTTAAAGCTAAAACAATCCTTTTTTTCTCTGAAGAGGTAATCGTGTGTCTTTACAAAAATGCAAATCTCAAAAATGTATAAACAAGGGACAGTTAATAATTTTAACTTTTTAAACAGTGGTCTACAAGAAGTCCTAGAATCGACATTACAAATCGCTCTGATACATTGCTTCTGTGCAGTGAGCGCATGACTTGCGTGTGATGAGTTTCCCCAAAGAAGAATGCCATATCTAAGCTGTGAGCATACATAGCCGTGATAAGCCTGAATAGCCGTTTTTTGGTTACTTACTCTCACAAGTCGCCATAGTGCATAAGCAAACGAATTTACTTTATTGCAAACTTTATTTAAGTGATCAGTCCAACTTAATTTATCATCGATTAAGATGCCCAGGAAAGTAGTCTTACAAGATTCGTCAATAGTTTGGCCTTTAAATGAAATTGTTAATGGACGTTTTATGCCGTTTCTATTTATAAACTGTATGTAAGTAGTTTTTTTGAGATTTGGGTTTAGATTGTTTACATTCATCCAATTTATAATTGCGGTAATTGTTTCGTTTATTTCATCATTATATGTTTCAGCATCATAACACGGTATGACGACAGATATATCATCAGCAAAAATCGTGCAGTTATATTTTGTTACATCGGGCAGGTCATTTATGTATAACAGAAATAAGAAAGGTCCCAAGATACTTCCCTGAGGCACACCGACCCCAATTGGCCTCTCTGTCGATCTAAATACATTTAATTTCTTATCTGTGTTAACTCTTGTTATTTCAACATATTGCGTCCTGTTACTAAGGTAGCTATTTAACCACTCATTAGCTATTCCTCTTATACCAAGTCGTTCACATTTTTTCAGTAGTATTTTATGAGAAACAAAATCGAACGCCTTGCTCATGTCAAAGAACACCGTCGTAACAGCCAAGCGCTTATCCATGAAGGAAAGTACCTTGTTCGCCAGAGAGAAGACTGCTAAAGTAGTTGATTTGCCTCTTTGAAACCCGTATTGTTCCGGTTTAATTAATTTAAATTTGTCCAGGAAATTTATCAGACGGATATGCATTACTCTTTCAAATATTTTTGACATGACCGGTAGAAGGGCTATGGGTCTATAATTGTCGATTTTATCTCTATTTCCTTTTTTATATAAAGGCTTTACAATTGTAATTTTTAAAGGTTCCGGGAAAATACCAGTGGAAAGCGACAAGTTTATCAAATAACTCAAAATGGGTGCGATTTCCATGCTACATGCTTTCATTATGTTTGTTTGTATTTCATCATAACCCGTAGAAGTTGTTGCTTTCAAAGAGTTAATTATCTTAATTATTTCATGTTCGTCGGTCGGATACAAAAATAAATTACAATTATTTAATTGTGCATTTTTATGTAAATTGTCAAGTTTATTATTCGAGTGGATACTTGAATTCGTCACAGAAATATAGTGATTATTAAATTCATTTGCAATGTCATTCGGATCATCAACGATTAGGTTATTTATTAATATTTTTCTAATATCATTATTCATAGGATTGGTACTGCATTCTGATTGATTTTTTATAATATCCCAAGTAGCTTTGCAGACATTTTTAGATTTTTCAATATATTTGGCGTTTGCAAGCTTCTGAGCTTGATTTATTGTTAGTTTAAAAAGTTTTGCATATCTTTGATATCTTGTTTTTGAATCACTATTTCGGTATCTGTAATAAGTAAAACGCAGTTTTCTTTTGGTTATTGCAGATTTCCTTATGCCTTTAGTGCACCAGTTTATGTATTTAGAATGTGGTGTGATTTTTTTGATTCTTACCGGAAAACACAAATTATAAAACATTTTAAAATTCTCGTAAAAATAATTAAATGCAGTTTGCATGTTTTCATCTTCATAGACATTAGACCACGAAAGTTTATTTAAACAATCACGAAACTTTGATATATTTTCCAAGTCATAATCCCTTCTTTTAGCAAACCAATATTAGCAAAGCAAGCATTGTTCTGGCTAATATTTAAATCAGCAATCTTTTAATCTATTTCATGCTCGTACTTTATACTTATTAAATTTATACTGGAAATGTAATCCCAGTTGCTTTTCAATACTTACAATGCCTTGTCTTGTTGAGGTTGACGAAGTTGACAAAGTCGTCCCTTAACGGATAAGACCTAATTTTTTTGACTTAACCTTAACCCAAAAAGTGGCTGAGATTATAGCGGCAATGATAATGCCGACATCCTTTGCTTGTTTCACGATCAATTCTTTTCTCAACTTCTGCAATTCACACAGATTTTGTATTGCTAGCAAAACTTGCTATTCTCCGACACTTTGTTCTGGAGTTTGTCTTTTCTGAAGAGCTTTCGACAAGAAATACCATCTCGAATTGTGAAGTTGATAATAATGTTCGGACTACAATATCCCTTATGAACTATAGTTACAAGTGTGTTTTGTCGAATTCGATTATAGCATTCGAAGACGCATGAATTCGCATAATTTGTGCCATCTGATCCGCAAACCGCTGTGTAACTGAATGGACAACCACAATCGTATTGGTCTTGCGGTGCTAAATGTATGGAATGTATGGTCAACAAAACTGCATAAAAAACTGCAACAAAGAAATAATATTACGTTTATTAAATGAGTTTGAGTTTTTAATCTGCTTCGCTCTAAGGAGTCAACTTGTCTTTACCTAAATCTAAACCTCAAAAATATACTTTATTTGTAACGCTATCAACATAGTTAGGTACGATTAAATTTATGACCTGGGCGAATTAACTGAAACTTAATTATTAAAATGTTAATTAGTTCGTCTAGACAAAATTAGTAGTTAATATGGATGAACACTTGAATGTCACCTTGCAGCAAATATCCATCTAGGTACACTATATAAAGAGAAAAGATTTGTATTTTTGTTTGTAAAGAATAATCTCAAAAACTACTGGACCTATTAAAAAAATCTTTTATTAACAGAATGCTCATGTTAATTAATTAACATTAAAACATGCTTTAATTTAGCCCATGTTCTAAGTAACATGGGCTAAATTAAGTGCCGAAGGTGTAAAAAATATATACTTAATTTTATTTTTATTAATTTTTGGAACACAATAAGAAAAGAAACAAAACTAAAGAAAAAAATCAACACATAATCGCTGCTTAAATTCAAAATAAATTTAATTAATTACCACAAATCACAATTACACATTTTTACAGGAAAGCTAATCGAGAAAGAATTTTTTTTTGTCTATTTTTTTCTTATTAGATATATATGAAATATAATTATGCATATTATACATCGTTAGAAGCGTATTTTTAAGTAGCATTAAATGTTTTAAGTAATTTTATAATAAACTGAATACTAGAGGAGATATAAGCATATAAGATACTTTTGTATATAAAACAATTTATCAAAAGATACTAAATATGGAATTAAACAATAAATCTTTTTGAAACATACAATATGAAAGATTGTGATTGTATTTTTGGAATAAAAACATTTTTGAAATTTTTTGATTTGTGGTACTTTTGAACATAAGCAGCGATATGCCACAGCCAAGCGTGTCCACCGATAATTAGATAACTTACATATAAGAGAGTAAGAATTATAAAAATATTATTATACAGAAAAGTAGCGTGCAACAGCTAGTTTTAAATACATTAAGAAACCACAACAGTAGATTGTGTTACAACGAAGCAAAGTGCCTCCATTTACGACGAGAGTGGATTCAAGCTGCAGCGCCTAAATGGCTTACTCTCTAGTGAATAACTCATGACGTAAATTATTGAAATGCGTTCTCAGACACAAAGTATTATAACAGTTCTAAGCAGGACAGAAACAGAAGCTTAGTCAGCTTACAGTCTCTTATTACATACCAACGATAAACACAGTGAGAAACAAGGAACAAATAGCAAAACAAGGAAAATTTACTTACCAAAAATGTACTTTTCCATTAAAACGAACTGAATTATTAAACAAAATTCAAGTTATGTCGTTATGATCAAAGAAAGGCAAATATCGATTTAACAAAAACGAAGAATACTTTATAAGAAACTCATATCAGTTGACATTGACGCAATCTCGGGAGCAAAGAAATTTAAGGTCATCCTTAAACAATAAAGTAGATATTGTTATTGTACCTATTTTAATTAAAAAAATAAGAATTTATTCGGTTACTCAACATATTTTTGCCGAAGAAGTTTCTTGCCCAAGAAAAATTTCTCTTGGCAAGAAACTTCTTCGGAAATATTGCCCGGAGAATTACATCCGTGCGAAGCCAGAGGCAGTTTGCATGTTAAGTATATATAATAATAAATATTAACTTTGTAATGAAAACAATAAAATGAAATAAATAAATAAGAACTTTGTAATTCTGACGATTTGAAAAACTGACCTTGAAAGTAAAGGGATGGTCAGATGGTCTGTTGTACATGCAGAACTGATTGATCTCCTTTAGAGGTAGATTAAGTACCTATAATTAAGCGTCAAAACCACTAAAATTGGTTATTAGACTTTGGGGATAGTGTAAGAAGTTGTCAATAAATAAATTATAACAAAATTTACATTTCAATATTTTATTTGTAACATTTATAAATATATGTTTTAACAATATCTTATCAGTCTTTTATTATCTTATCTTAACTTAAGGAAACTTAACTTAAGGTACTGGTAAAACGAAATCTCACTTATTAAAGTACTCAAACATGAACTTATTGGACCCTTACAACAAATCTTGGGCCGCAAAATCCCTTGTGAACGAGAGTTATATTATCAACGAGCGGTCGCCGGTGACGATTAGCGCACTCCAAGGTGCAGGCGTTTGGATAATTTATACCATTTGATCCGCATACTGGTGTATATTTAAACGGACAAGCACAACCATGTTGCTCTTGAGGCGCTGCGCTGGTACAGTGTATCGCCAACAACACTGTACAAAACACTGTAACAAATAAAAAAAAATGCTTAAAATAAAACAAAAAATACAGGGTACAAAATGTTACCTCTTATTCACTCTCACTGTAAATTTTAATGTGTGTGTATATGTAGCTAAATTATAATCATATTTATAATCACAAAAATATATTAATTTATTATTAACATGTCACAAAATAAGGTACAGATACAAACACCATGATTATTTTAATGAGCTAAATGCTATGAAAAGCTCCGAGAGTACTTAATGTTTGAGAAATTGTATTTCGTGTAACGTAAATGTTAGAGAAAAAAATTAAAATGTCTAACAATTATGTCTAAAATAATAACTCGCTGACGACGGCCTAACAAGCTTTTTATGGACGCTAATTGGCCGCAAGCTTAGACAGCGCTGAACAAATTGAAATTGAAAACTGGCAATTTGTAATCTTTGCTTAAATATACATTTATATAATTTTAGTATTGTAACAAATAATTATTGTATAAATAAATATAAAAAAAATACTATTTAATTTTTTATAACACAATGATATTTTAATAATATTGAATTAATTCCAATTTTCGTTATTTATATCGCTATTATTATTTATCTGGAACTGTTAAACTGAAATTGTACCTAAAAGATGTTTAAATGGTTTTTATATTTTTTAAATAATATAATAATTGCAAAATACGTTTTGAATGCAATAAATGATTATTTAATTAAAAAAGTAATTAAAAAAACTGTTTAATAAATTTCTTCTATTGAGCCCAAACACGCTATAATATTATATGCTTTAAGTTTCTGATGAGTTTAGTTATCTCGCACACTTAAGATGTTGCAGCATCAGGTCAAGGTTACTATGTCATGAAAATTTATACCGAATTAATAGTATACGAAATTTCACATCATTTAAACCTGTGGAAGTTAGTGAAATCCCTTATTCAAAAAAAAAATTTGGGGTGGGCCACCCCTTAACATTTAGAGGTATAAAAATAGATGTTGGCCGATTCTCAGACCTACCCGATAAGCACACAAAATTTCATCAAAATCGGTCCAGCCGTTTCGGAGGAGTTTGGCAACAAACACTGCGACACGAGAATTTTATATATTTCTACTAGCTGCTGCCCGCGACTTCGCCCGCGTAACTTAGTAAATTATGTACTTATAAACCTTCCTCGAGAACCACTCTACCCATTAGTGAAAACCGCATTAAAATCCGTTGCGTAGTTTTAAAGATCTAAGCATACAAAGGGACATAGGGACAGAAAAAGCGACTTTGTTTTATACTATGTAAAGAAGATAAAGCATCGCTTTACCAATCGGGTCAGCTCTCAAACAAAAAAAAAACCGGACCAAATTCGGTCCTTCCGTTTGGAGTTACGATTCCACAGACCCGGTTTTTTCGTCAGGTGTCCGGGGTTAAAAAAGACAAACTTTATCATGCAAAATTAGTAAATAAAAATTATTGCGTAACTATTAAATTCGTCTCAATAAAAATAATAATAATAATTAAAAAAAAAACTAATAATCTACTTACCAATAACGTACTTTTCCATCAAAACAAATATTAAAAAAGAACAATAAAAATATGTATTGAACTGGTGTTACCCCCCAAGGAGTCAATAATCAATTTAGCCAAATCGTATTGACCTCATCCGTTTTATACGAATCTCTTATCAGTTTTACTTGACATTGCATATAATAATAGTTCTAATATGTTACTCATGTTTTATTTATGAGACATGGGAGATATTGTGATTATGTCTTATGTAAACAAGTGACGTTGTTGTTAAATTTAAAATCTTCTCTTTAACGTCAAAAGATGCTAAATGCATTTGGCAATAATAACATTACTTTGTAACGCGTATCTACCACCTATATACGTACACCTACTTGTTTGTTCGTGAAACGGTTATAAATAAGTGAGAGGTTTTCTTATTTGAACTACATGTTACCTTTCTTATTTTTTATTTAAATGTAGACAGACAGTTTGACCGTCCACATAATGGTAGCTCTATAACACAAGCAGCAACGCACAGGGAAGATGTAGGATTGCCAACCGTTGTATATATATACGACCTGAAAGGCTTTGCAGGAAGCGGCTGCATGCGAAGGATAGAAGACTGTACGTGGTAGCGAGCCTTAAGAGATTCCTACAGCTAACAGTGGAGAGACACAGACCGATGATGATGAATGAATATTAATAAGTGAAAAAAGTAAATCTAAAATAAAATAGCTGAATTAAAAGAAATGTTTAATAACTATGGTGCCGAAAAACCGACGAAAGCTCTACTCTTCATTATATAAATTCATCACCGCAAAAGCAAACTAAGTAACAATAAAATTGCAATGCATCTCTTTGAAACGCGTTTTTCATTCGAATAAACCGATTGATTCAATTTAAAATTATAAACACAATTTGTTTGTTTCGTTTCATTCTCTAAGTTCATTAATTCGGCACAAGCTTTGCCTACTTTACGGAAATGAGGCTTTGTACGATCAAAACTTCGCTCAAAGTTCTCCTTTTTCAACTTCACTGAACTTTTTAGAAGCTCATGTTTATTATGTGCGTATAGAACTTTGTTGTAACTTAGATTATAATACGATTATTATAATAATTCGTATTCAAAATTATGTTAATATATGTAATCACTATTAATATTACACACTGTCTTTCTGTTACGCTTCCACGTCTCGGTCAACTGATTTTAATGAAACTTATAACCTTGAAAAATACAGAAAATAGCTACTTTTTAAACTTTTCATGAGTATTAATAATTTAGTCAATTGCAGTCCTTAAACTAGCTGGTGCCGCGACTTCGTCCGAGTTGAAAAATTAAAGATATAACGCCTAACAAAATATGTAAAGCAATATTATGACCCCTGACATTATATTTTGCCAAGCGTTGGATTAATTTCGGATATTTTATAACCTGGATTAATATATGGGATACTTTTTAGCGAGGCTTCGCCTAAAAATAAGAAAATTGAGCGCCACTGTCGCCGCGGCGCCGCAACCGTCGCGTCGTCACAGCGATAAAGATGTCATTAATCTAAGATCTCTATCTTAGATTAATGATTGGTCTCGCTGCGCTCGATTAGATACCGCGCTATCTAAAAACAATAGCTCCGAAAATGCGGCAACTTTTTATTGTAGTGTGTGTAAAACATCGTCACTTTTTATCACTTTTTACACAGTTTCATTATATTTTTACACAGTTTCACTACGCAAACAGGCATTTTATTATGGCCAAAATTTAATAAAACATTAAATTACGGCAGGTACACATCACAGACAGCATGCAGTGTGACTAGCTAGGGTACGCCGAATTCGGCGTAGTTATTTGTTGCCGCATTTGACAGTACGACGGGGGTATCTAATCGAGCGCAGCGGGACCAATTATTATTAATCTAAGCTCTATATATGTATATCAAAATTACGTGTCACATGTTTGTTCCCGATGAACTAGAAACTACTTACTGAACCGATTTTCTTATTTCTTATGATCGTCATCTTATGACGTCGTTAGTAACTTATCAATAAAATAATATTATATATTTTTACTTTTCTGAGATTTCATAATCATAAACAAAGCAATCAACTTGTTTTTTGATGTAGTTTTTTATGCCTAATCACATTTGGTCTTGACGTAATACTTTAATTTTTTTCGCCTTATTAATATTGTCATTAATTTGTGAACTGAACCAACTCAATTCTCTCCTTTTCTAAGCCTAATGGGAAGATTCAAGGTTTCATAGAGTGCTATGGAAAGGGTTAAACTCGAGGTTCAGGATTCATCATCTCAGGACAATTAAAACAATGGACTCTTAAAAATTTTCTTAAAATAAGAAAATTGAGGCGGCATTGGGGAGGCCCGCTGATTATTCAGGGTGTTTTCAATATACTATAAATTTTTGATTGTCGTACACGTCGTACAATGTTATGTCGAAAAAAATCTCAAGAGCTAAGCTCAATCCTGACTCCTTTCAACCAACAATACCTTGAAGTGCCGTTTACAAGTCAAGTCTCTCACGGTACGCGAGCGTTTATTACAATGAGGCAAGAAAACTCAAACGAAATGTCCGGGACAACGAAATCTAATCACGTACACCTTCGCATTGTTGACAGGAAATCTGGCATTTTCTTCGACATTCTCATGTTGCTTCGATCTTGATATCTTTTGTATTTTATCGTTTCTGTTCATGAGCTCACTCGTTTTGTTATTCGTAGGTACTTTTCGATTCAAATATGAAACGATACTGTTTTCGTTCCATTAAATACGTATGTAACAGTGTATTTGCCTTGGGAAACGTAGCTAACAATAATAATACTTACGCGATGTGAAAATATTAGTTTAATACTAGACGAGGTAAAATATATTAAACATATCAATATTAATTTTTAACAAATTATTGTTAATATTTGATATTTATTGAATTACATACATAGCTAGTTATGTAACTCAGTTATGTACGAAGAACAAGGGAAAATTTTAATTTAATGTTTAAATTTTGATGGTGATTAGAACCTCTTTAATGTGTTACTTTTTCTCTCCTACTAACTGGACATTTCTCAATCACCACCTCTGATTAAAATACAAATTACCACGTTCATAATATTTACCTTATTCATTCATTGAAGGCATTCAATATGACTACCATATGTGAGACAGGGTAGTTAGCACGAATTCATAGTAACTAAACTTAGGAACAGGTTCAATTTTTGGACCCATTTATGTCTATATGCCTGCTAATTTTATATAAACCCGTTTGACATTACTTTTTTTGTGTCAGAGATTTGAAATTAAAATCAATGAGAAAATTTAATGTACACCATGCTATGCTATTTCAAGAATTATGTATTTGCAGAGTACAGAACTTAAAGTCGTATAATTATTAAATAATGATCAGCATTATAATGAAAATGAAATACTAATGTTATCCAAAACGTGACCAAAGACCCTAAAAGATGAAATAAAACCCAAAAATTGACATGACCAAAGAGAATCGGTAAACGATTAATATGTACTTAGATATTTAATTGAAATATTTTCGTTTATGGTCTTTTTAACCAACCGAACAATTACAATAATGGATACAATATTATTTCGTTGACGCAATATGTAGACTGTTTCATTCTTTTTTCTTTATGTTTATTTATTTGAAACTACTTTCATGTCCCTTATCAAACCTTTCAATCTTCAATAGTTACATTTTTCTATTGTATAACATCTTTTTTCCGAAATACAATAAATATCTGTAATTACGTAAATGGATCTATTATTGTTATCGTTCAACTATCTATAATTACAGTTACTGATAGTTAGTTCTTTGCATTTAAATAAGAATTCCCAAAGAGTACATGTTTTCATGAAGCAAAGAGCACATGTTTTCAAGCATGAACATGTTTTCAAAATTAAAGAAATATTTAAAATTGTTATATCGGAGATTGCGGCATACATGCCAAAACCTTGCTGTGCACGGACCGAGTTACATAGTGCGGAAAGATATCCACTACATTTACAGAGTGGTCTACTTCATAATTTATTTGCAAGTTTGGTTTGCAGCCATTTCAACTATACGAAGATATTACAATCACTATCACGATAATCCAATAAGATTTACTACCCGCACCGATTACTTAGATTGGAATACTACGTTCGCTTCAATCACGGTCTGCGAAATAGCCAATGTTGATAAAATTTACATGTTAGCACAAGATTATTCCGAAGAAGATCGAGGTAAAGTGAGTCGGTTTCTAGGAGATATTGTCTATTACAGTGGCACATGTTACAGTTGCCTTTCAACGTGTGAAATAGAAGAGAATATATGCTCATCGCATTTCTTGTATTCAGCCATCGGTTACCGCACAAGTTGTAATGATATATTTATCAATTGTACGTGGAACGGTAAACCTATAAGCTGCTGTGATTATTTCAAACCACTTGAGACGGAATATGGAATTTGTTTTACAATTAACAATAGACACGTTGAGGGTTCGCACCTACAATACATTACAAATAAGGATTTAGGGTCCTTAGAACTGGTGCTCTCACAAGATTACGAAGCGTTTCTGCATTCGCCTGAAGATATTCCGTTTTGGAACATGGAACACGATTGCAGGGTCGCCGTTGTTTATGGTTCCACTGGAACCGTACTATTCTCTATTATGGATATTATAAATGAACCCGAAGTAGCTACGATGGCTCCGGAAATTCGACAATGCCGCTTCCCAAACGAGGTACCCGAAAATTTTCGTCAGTACAAATATTACAGTTATTCAACTTGTATCACAGAGTGTCGCATTAAAGCGCAATTGGCATTGTGCAACTGTACGCACCATTTATCACCGCTTGCATACAGCAACGAATTTTGTGACTTGGAAGGTTTAAAATGTTTAACGAATAATTTCAAAACGTTAAGCAACCTGAAAGTGCCTAGTGTTAACGAAACCGGCCTGGACTGTTACTGTTTGCCATCGTGTACTGAGCCCGATTATAATATTGTGGCGAAAAAGTTGGTGGAGCCGCGAGAAGAGCTCAGTGCAGGCCCGATGAAATTCGTACTAAACAACAGACCTTACCAACGCGTTACAAGACAAGTTGCCCGAACATCTTTGGATTTAGTTGTCGCTATGGGCAATTGCTTTGGGCTTTGTTTCGGAGGTTCTTTGCTCTCGATTGTTGAGATTATATATTATTTGTGTGTTAGACGATGGACACGTACTTGAATAAGACAGGGAACAAGTTTTCGTTTTCGTTTATAATATCTTTACAGAGAGACGTAAGGCACACATGATTTGAGAAAAATAATCATTGTCATCATGTTCTTTAAAAGTGTATACCTATAGTTATTTTTAACTATAAAATTGATTTTGGTCTTATTTTTAAAATTATTTAATGAATTCTGGAAGATTTATATGTATAATAAGTACGTACTGCAAATAAATTTTATGTATATAAAAGTAGTTTCATTATTTATTTAATTTTAATATTACCTGATGTTTGAGAACTTCATTGTGAGTGAAAATACATATATCTATTTTAAAAATAACCTTTATATCGACCACAATATAATATCATTTTGCTCTTGCGTTGACATAATAAAAAAAAATGTAAAAAGTTAAAAACTCGCGTTGGATTTTTAATAAAACTTACTCAAACGAGGTTCAGACATTGCGGTCAATAACATATGACTCCGTTGAGCCACGTACGATTGTATGTCATTTATACTATATTTGTCTAAAAGAGACAAGAGAAAAATGTTCAACTAAGCTTCTGACATTTTTCTTATTTATTTATCTGCATTAAATAATCGCATAAATGTGATAGTCAGTTTGTTTATTTATTCGTTTTCATTAAACTCATTAAATTTTGCATACAAAAAGTTAGGTAAACAAAAACGACTAGGGTACCTTTTCATCCAGAAAATAATGTTCCCGAGGGATCATATAATCTAAAATGAAATTAACAAACTCAACGCCTAACAAGATTATATGAGCAATAAAGATTGAACAAATGTTTTAGCAACTAAGAAAAAGAGGTGGACGAGGTCAAGGGCAAATGCTAGTTATTTATAATTTTAAGAATAATTCCATTATTATTTAGGGTGTGATTGAAATTTGCACCTACCTATTGATCATTTTAATGACAGTCTTCAGTGTTATTTAAAACTACAACATATCTCGTAAAGAATATTATAATTTTATGAATAATAAAAGCAATCCCACTTAAGACTCTTTGTTTAGTAAGTACAGGGAAAAACTAATTTCCGTTTCGTCAATGAAACGTCTGCTAAAAGGCATACATCTACTAAGAAGAGAAGGGTATACAGGGGTTTTATTAACTTGTCTTCCCTTATCTTATTACGAAGATAAGCATGCATGACGAAACGGGAGAGAAACTCAATTGCTACGACGCAGGCACTTATGAATTGGTCTTGTTACAAACGTAATAATTTTGATGCTTTAAATATTTTTGGGGGGATGAATAGTTTTACTGTAATCGTTATATATTCGTGGCAGAACACAATGCAACACACAGTCATAAACTAGATACGCCGCGCCGTCTGGGGATAGTAATCATAATTATAGAAAATTACGTAATATGTGAATGTCTAAATAGGTTATCGCGTTTATACTATATAAATTCAATTATAATTATTTCAAAATTTATATTTTTACTAACGGAAAAAAATATAAATTCGTCCGCGTCGCCTCCGCGTTGAAAAATTAAAAATACTTATAGCACCTTATAAATTATGTGTAATATAACACATGTGACATATTTATCAGATGATCCCCTGGGAACCTAACATTTACTAGGATGAAAAGTATCTTATATACGGTAATCTAGTTAAACTAAATAACTATTTGTGTGCCAAATTTCATCCAAATCTGTTAAGCCGTTTTTGCGTTATTAAGGAATCCAAATATCTAAAAATATCTAAACATGCAAACTTTCTCATTTATAATATTACTACATGCTCCCGTGTAATATTACTACGCTCATTTATAATATTACTACGGGTACAATTCTGCAAATTCTGCAAATCTCTATATATATAAAATTTCGTGTCACATTTTGATAAAACTTCGTAACTATGGTGTAATTTGGTCCAACTTAAAAGATAGGATCGTTTTTATTGTGAACCCGGGCGAAGCCGGGAGCGTGTATATAAAAAATTTCGTCTTTTAACCCAATTTATATTAATGAAAAAAAAAATGAAGTATTTTTTTTAAATAATCGCGAATATACCTACACACAGACAGATGCGGCGGAGGACTTTGTTTCATAATTTGTAAGGATTAGGATTATAAAAGAATTCTTCAATTTTGAACTAATAATTGTAATGTTTACGGTTGCCGTGTGTAGATTAAAATTCATTTAATAACTAGAAAACAGTAATATATTTTTTACCTACATATGTCGCGAGTCATATCACATCCACTGAAGCATTATGTATTCAGCAGAGCACTGCCGGCATATGACGGCCGCTTTACGCTATTAACACCGTATAATGTACGAGATAATATACTCAATTATGTAGGTCTATCTCGAGATTTTATGACGGTAAACCAGAGTAGGAAATATCACAATAAGGAGAAATCTGTCGGAGTACGAATTTCAAATGTAAAGCTGTTAAAATATGACGTTATGCTTGGAGGAATTAAAGGACAAATCGCCCGAATTTATCTCGCCCGGGTCAGGCGAATCGTCATGTTTTAATTTTATTTATTATTTTTATAGACTACTCGCCGCAACTGTGATTCTGTACAGTTGAACATAAAAACTTAAACAAGTTGTTAGTATAAATTACTGTATTAGAAATCAATAAAATATACAATAATTAAAGTAGACAGAAAGCGATAAAATTTTCGTTAAACACTTTAAATAAAATCGTAGGTAATAGTGTGTTTACTTTGTCAACTAGACGTTCTACGATCTAGAGACGGGTCACTACTAATTAAGTATAAGAGCTTTAGGAAAATGAAATTTAAATTAATTTCAGCACAGAGGATGATACCTACCTACCTACTCTTAGTAGAAAAACTATATGTGTGATATTTATATTTATGTTTATTTATTAACTATATGTTATGTGTATAATCCGTACTAATATTATAAATGCGAAAGTTTGTATGGATGTATGGATGTTTGTATGTCTTTCACGCAAAAACTAATGAACTGATCACCATGAAATTTTGCATACACATTGTCTGGGACACCAGAAAGGAGATAGGGTACCTTTCATCCAGAACGCGGACGAAGTCGCGGGCACCGGGTAGTAAAACTCTATATGAGATTACAATTTTACTCATTTTATTGATAAATTCATTTTCCTGTTATTATGAAATAATGCAATATTAACATAATATAGGAACATGATGTTTCCTAATATGTTAACATTGCATTGTTTTGAATAACTGAATTATTATTGATTTTATTCAATAATTCTGTTTGATTAATAAAATATAATAATAAAAATTAAATTATTTATGAATTGAAAAGTATAAATTATTATTATTATAATATGAATACCTACTAACTCTAAAAACAACTTTGAAATTCTAGTGAATTCAGTTTATTTAACTAAAAATGTATCACATTATGAAAGTGCTAAACTGTTAAAAAATAACATTATTAAATTGAGTTCAGTGAAGTAATAACAAACATTGGTCGCAAATTGTTACGAAAGGCGGCAGATGTCGAAGTAACTAAAGGAACTAGTTATAAGTGAATTCTTCTGCAACTGAGTTTGGCAAGTCGTAGCCAACTGTTCACTTAAACAGCGTTACTTTCTTATGGGAGATGTTAAGAGGCTCCTCCCCGCCATCGACAAGAAAAGGCACTGTTTATTTCCTATTCAGCTCGTTCAAACATAAATCCAATGTAACAAAAAAAAATATATGTGATACATAACTTCTTGGTCTATATTTCTGGCAAGTTATTTTTGTTTTAAGTATAATAGTTTACGGGAAAATAAATAAAATTTGAATGTCTTGCTTTGTAACAAAAATAGATTCAACTGGTTGTTTCAAGAAGCGTTTGCAATGTGCCTATAATAAAACGATAGAGTTTCATTTAAACTATAAATGACACAACAATTAGTGTAAATGAAACAATAGTTTTAGAAAAACAAAGGTTTTTTGGTATTTTCGAGTAGCGGGTGCCCTAGCGAGGGCCGGGCGGCAGACGGCTGACAGCCTTCGTACGGGGAACACGTATTGCTGCGCAGCGCATCGCACTTACGTAAAGAAAAAGAAAAATAAACTATTATGATGTGTGAGAGTGATAAGAGTTAACTGACTTTTTTATAATAAGACACTACCAAAGCCAGAGTAAGTATATTTTTGTACATTTTATTAGTATATAATAAAATGTAGTGTAAAACAACATTGAAAATATTCGTCAGTAGCCATAAGATTAGGTACACATAAAAGTATCGGTACATAATAGACCGGGAGTCCAATGCGGCTTTTTTCATAAATTAAAAATAATAATGAAATAGTTTGTATTTCGTTGAGATTTGGGGCCTTGGTTGAAAGTAAATAGGTTTTTGGAAATTCTACTCCTATAGGCGTAAAAAAGTGGATGAAAATAGAAAATTTCACAAATAATTTCACAATAAATTCAGCCGTTACTGACATGTTTGAATAATAATATTAATGATTATATTATAATGATAAATTCTATGAAAAAAATCTTTAAGAAAATTTAAATACATACATAAAAACTATAGAAAGTGGTACAGTACTTTATTTACGGTATTTTGTTCTATTTTCTTACTTACACCACGTTACTTAGTATTTTTTTATTTCTTTTTTCGAAAATAGTAGTAGTATTTATTTGATTTTGACATGAATATGTCTTTTCTCTGGGGTCTATTCGAAAGAATGTGTGTCACGAAAATCGTTACCATGACGTAAATGAATTAATTCGAAAGAATGTGTGTCACGAAAATCGTTACCATGACGTAAATGAATTAATTATAATTTGTTCGTTTGTTTATATATATATTATCCCTGTTGACCATAGAAGGATTAAGGATAAGGGGAAAGAATAAGGATAAGGATAAGGATAAGGATAGGGATGGGGATATGGATAGGGATAGGGATAGGGATGGGGATGGGGATAGGGATAGGGATAGGGATAGGGATAGGGATAGGGATAGTTTGTTCGTTTGTTTATATATATATATATTATCCCTGTTGACCATAGAAGGATTAAGGATAAGGGGAAAGAATAAGGATAAGGATAAGGATAGGGATAGGGATAGGGATAGGGATAGGGATAGGGATAGGGATAGGGATAGGGACCATTTAAATCTTTCTTTTCATTTATGATATGAGACATATTCATGTCTACTGTGCCATCGAGAAGCCATGGCACTTTTATAATTTTTTTTTTTTTCAGTTTTGTATTTCAACTGAAAGTAAAGAGATGACAAATAAGAAAATTGGGAGGAGAATTGTAGACATCTCATACTTTGTGAAACAATTACTGGATTTATGTAATCATGGACCATTAGGCTGCTCAGCTAGCGACATCATATTGACAGGAGAGAAACGATTTATTATTAGTATTGATTGATGATGTTTCATATTTCAAATTGTTTATGATTTTAGGCTGTGGATTTATAAATATGATTAAAAAATAATAATAAAATATTATAATAAAACATGTTTGCGTTCACTAAAGTGTCATCAAATTCCCTTTATTAGAATATTATTGCTGTTGTTGCACGTGTATAGTTAATAAATCGATAGTAAATAATACTCATACATTTATTTTATTACCTTACATTTTATCATAAGTAAAAAAGCTACTGGCTCTTGGACTATATTTTAGTTCGTACGTGTCGCCCGGCATCGCTAGAAACGCTAGCGCTAGAAGTGCAGGGGAGTAGGCAAGTGGGTGGGGTGATTTGAGCCCAGTTGCCCAAGGTCATTCGGATAGTAGAGAACGTTAAAATAGAGTATCTTAACATCTCCTATAAGGAAGTAAGTAACTTTAAGTAAAGTACTTTAGTAACAAATTCATAGTGCTATTTAGCTTAATAGTCGAGTGAGTACTTAGTAGCTAATAGCCTACTAATATTATAAATGTGAAAGTTTGTAGGGATGGAATGGATGGAGGACGGATAGTTTATAACCTAGATTAACATATAGGATACTCTTTATCCTGGAAAAATGTAAATTTCCCGAAAGACAGTCATAACACGAGAAAGGCTGGACCACTTCAACATTTTTTTTAAAATATTTGTTGTAATCCAAGAATAGTTATTTGTAAAAAAATGGAATAATTACCCGAAAAATTGCATCCGTGCGAAACCCGGGGTGGATCGCTAGTTGCTCATTTATATTTTCTTTTTCAACGCGGACACCAGTTAGTAACTCCATATTATGTAGAACGCTCAGCTGCTAACTGCGTAAGCGAAAATTTTCGAATGAATGTTGCATTTCAAAGTCCTACCAATTCACAATGAATAATATCTCCTCATACAAAGGAGAGATCTGCATGCCATAGTAACACTCGTTGATACACACAGTCATCTGAATGGAGATCAGTTCTGAATCAACGATTCAGATTTAATTCGTGCCATTGTTTAATATAGACACGGTATCAAAGTTTGTCTAGCTCTAGGTGTATTGAGTTTCAATCTCTGCATTGATCTCACATAACAAGCCTGGTGACATTAATCTTTAATTTAGGATCATAAGGTCGGTATTTTTGTCTAGGGTTTGATTTTATGTATCGATCGAATCTTATATTCATATTTTTTTTGTTGCAATTTTTAAGTTTTTGAGTTTTTTTTTTCTTTTATATGACGTTCGTCGGACACTTGTTCATAGGTGGCTATATTGTCGCCTATAACACAAGCAGCGCCACAGGTGTTTCAATTATAAGGGATTAGAAAGACTGAGACTGAGACTTTTTTAATTGACCTACAATCCTACTAGTTAATATTATAAATTAATTATTTGTTATATTAATTATTATATCACGCAAAAATTACGCAACTGATACCATGAAATTTTATAATATATCGTTTATATGAGTCTGAATAACTTGTGGACTATAACTTCTCTATAAGTTATAGTCCACGAGTTATTCAGACTCATACGGGAACGCAATCGCAGGCAAAACATAGTAACATTTTATTTATTGTGATGGTAAAGTATACTGTAACCACTGGAAAACTTATTATGAAATATTTAATTCCAAGGTTGATTCTCAAATCGACCATGAACTTTTGTTATGCCCCTGGTTCAGAATGTCTATAATTTTGTAATCTTATTAAATACAATGTCACAATAATGTATAAAGTTTACTTGTAACTTGTAAAATGTATAGTGTAGCGTAAAAGTATGGTACGTCTATCCATTTTCAATTCAACTTGTTCCTTAACTCCATTACAAATTCGAGACGAAACAAAAGTCGGTCATAAAGTTAGTGCTGCCTTCATTAACTTTTCATGGGCGTTCAGTTACATCGAAATACGTCCACAAACTTGGAAAAACCAACTTCAACTTCACTGTTACCTGATTATTGGAATGTTGTCTAATTAATACATTTATTTCAATCTTTTATTCTTGAATTCAGCAAACAATTTTCAACAGAACATCGTAATTCAAACTTTCTAGACTAAGCCAAGACCAATATTTGGCGTCTGAATTTTGCTCAGTAAGTCACCTAAATAGACTAGGAGTGAAATCTTCTAAAGTTATGTTTAACTTTACGTTTGTAGAATGTTTTATTAAAGTTTAAAAAAAAAGCCAAAAAGTCAATTCTATTTTTATTATTAGTATCACGTTTTGAAGGAATTATTTAAAAATAACAATAAAATATTTAATCATTTAATACTAATTTAATATTATACATTGTATGGTGTCACTGTATTGACTCGTTCATCCAAGGTATAACTGACATGAAATTTTGATAGACATTTTTCAGAGAAACCTGTCCTGTCAAATTTCTTGTCCTGTTCTTATCATAGTTGAAAATTGAAATCTCATTCTCGATATATTAAAGTTGTAGCGAATTTCTATCAGACATTTTCAGTAAAATAGGTACCTAATATAATAAAAAAATATTAATAAAAAAAGGTTTTATTAATATTTTTTAAAACCAGAATCAACCAAATATCGTCTTAAAAAAACTGTGGGAATTGGCTCAGAAGTCAAGTAACCGTAAAGGCGATCAATATTTTACAGCGAGTAATTGCAGACCATCAAATTTCATTGAGTAATTACTTTTAGTGTAGTTAGACTTCAATTTAAGTAAGTTATGGACTCTGAGTGCATCTTCTGCGAGGGATGTACGTGAGATGTTTAACCAGATGTGCCAAGTTAAACACTTTTAAACTTACCTTTTAAATTCAAGCACTTGGAAACGAATCTCTTATTTAATTCTCTTAAGAAAATAACCTATAACCGATATGTTTTTAGTAGCTTATTATACGTATAGTTTTGCTAAATAAAAAATCTCATTCAATAGATAACCAACAATTGCCAAGAAATCAATAAATTGCATGGATTGATTGTAGCACATTCAGAAATATTCAGAACATTCAGAAACACGTAATGTATTAATTAAAAGATTGTATCTCTTAGATTTAACTTAACTACAGTTTAATTGAACATAACTAACCGTAAAGCAGAAAAGCTTTAGTCAACAGAGCCATTCTCAAATTACATAGTCCTCAAACTACACAAAATAGAAAGCAGAGGAAAACTACAACGAACGGTCAAATGTAAACTAACCTCTCGTAGCTGTACGACTGTATTATAGCTAGTTGGCTTGTCTTGTCCGTCGACAATGTAAATAAGGGCACTTTGTTAAATGTTAGCTGCATAATTCATAAAGGCGGGCGTTAGAACAAAACTGAAGGAAAATTTGTTTGATATTCAATTTAACAGTTGTGAAGGGTTTGCGTATAATTTTTCAGCAATTATGCGTAAATACGGATTGGTACCGAAAAATGTGTTGTTTTACGTGATGGCTACATCAGAAAAAACGTTATGAAAATTCGTATTGTACTCGAATCCGTTTTTCAGGTTATCCACTTTTTCGTCTAATTCTTTTAAAGTTCGCAATTTTATATAAATGGATGATTTCGTCTTTTTAATGAATATATATTACATCCCATCAATGCATAAATAAATGTTTCCCTTTTAACGTACCTATCTCCTTATATTAAAATAAAAACGATATTAAATAATAAAAATCATTTGTTAGTTATTATAGCCTTACCACCAGCCAACGAAGTAAGCACGTCCTATTCCTTTATCACCAGCCCTATTCATTTATCCACACACCTTCTTACCAGCCCTTCTACAAAAGATACAATCCACACCGCAGTTAGTATGATCCTATTTCACAAATTAGTAACAAAGGGAATTTTTATTTTAAAAATTATTTATTCCTAATAGAATTACTTATCATTAGTATTTTCATATTTAAACCTGAATTAGACCATTAACTGCCTGGCTTGTTTATTAAAAAATATATCAAAACTATATAGGTATTTAGAGTAAAAAATATTACTGGCCATTTGTATAATATGATGAGTTTTTAGAGAACCTAATACAAAATATGCGTTGGAGTTACTAGTCATTAAGAATTAACGTGTGAGGACTGTCTGTGGGAGCTGTTATAAACACAGTGTCTCTTAACAAAAAATATATGATGAAGCCATATTAGACTTAGCAAAGTTAGTAACCGACGGGGGTAAAGTTCTCTTAATGGCCCGTAATGTGCGAGGTTCACAATGGAAACTCGTCGGCACCTCCTAGGTTCATTATCATAAAATAAATGTTCTTCGTGAAAACTTTCGCATAGCTTAAAGCCGCAGGTTAAAAAGTGTTAAATAAGAGCTTAGTCGCTTAAACACTGCCTGCTTGTCGAGATTTACGACAATTTAATACATTTTGATATTATTTGTTTCTTCTGTACCACGAAAAGGGCAAAAATATGCTCACAATCTTCATACATTTTATAATAGCCAGTTAAAAGTTTACTTAAGTGCTCGGAGCAAAACTTTTAATGAACCCAAGAAATAGATACTATCATTAATAAATGATTTAATGTTTTAAACATTCAGTTTTCTATAAGTCTGCTATTCAAGCTCGGATTTCAATTAAGTTCAATCAATGAAAACACGGTATCCTACAGAGTATTGGGACTATTACTTTCATTGTTAAAATAATTAGATCAGTTATTTCATTCAAGATGTTCTTTGTCTGGTCGAGTATTAAATTACAATAATGAACTTTTGAATTGTAGTTTTCTTTTAATTGTACGCTAACACCAATGTTTTATAACAAGATGAGTGGTATCAAAGATTACCTCCTTATACAAACAATTATTACCTCTTTATAATATTTTAGTATAGACTATCTGCTTTTGTATCTGTAATCTGAACTGCTGGTTAGTCTTTACATTACACAATATAAAACAAAGTAGCTTTTCGCCGTCTGTCCCTCTGTATGTACTTTTAGATCTTTTAGGGAAAATCCTCAAAATAAATATTTAAAAAAACACACTGTATTTAAAAAAAAATAATACAAAAAAGTCTGTGTGCCAAATTTCATCTAAATCTGTTGAACCGCTTTTTGCGTAAAAGCGTGACAAACATTCATCCTTACAAACATTTGCATTTGTAATGTCGGTAGGATTGTATATATTTATATATTGTACGTGAAACTGTTGAATTTTGTAAAAGTCGGTTATTCAGATTTAATATGAGAGAAATAGGTGTAAAGCCTGAACTCAAATTTTGTTACAGTGTCAGACTTCACTTCGCAGCTGTCGCAAGTGTATGAGAGGCACTCCTCCGAGGTACAGGTGCTCGTAGCAAACTTCCGGAAAAGGAACAGTGAACTCAGGAAAGAAAGGTATGTGCCTACACTGTACTACAAAACCATGTGTTACAATTGCGATTATAAAATAGCTTTCAATTCAACAATGCATAAAAGCTCAGTTTGAAGAAGATAGTTTTTCCGATAAATTATTGCTTGTTGAGGCGAGTATTATACCTCAGTCTAAAACCTACCTGTCTAAAAAAAATATTATTTTTTTATGTTTCGGTTGACAAACAGGTTGACGGTCCACTTGATGGTAGGTAGCTACCACCAACCGTCTAAAGTTGAAACTGTAGCAAGATTAGTTTTCGTATGCCAAAATAAAACTACTGCAAATAAAAGAGGTCGTTTGACCCATTGTTTCAGTCCGTGAAGAGTAATTCGGGTCAATGCGTATCCGTTTATAGTCTTTGCAACCATCCAAGGATTACATTATCCGGAGAGGACGTACGAGTAGGTAATATGTTTTCCTGCTACTGTCGCAGTCATAAATTATTACAGTTTAATGAATTTCTATTTGGAAAAAAGGTTAAAGGCCTGACTAAGGCAGGCTAACAGTTTACTAGTTGGTAGGCACGGAGTGGGTTTAATCTTCCTTGTTGGTAGGTGGCTAACCGTCGCCTATTGACACAAACAACGCCATAGATAAGGTTTATATTTCTTTAATTTCATTAAAGCTTAAAAAAGCTACTTACATGAGAAATATCTTCTTCTTCTTCAATTCTTAACAGCAACTGATTTAAACAATAACATATTGATTTCACGGGATATTAAGTATTAAAATTGCGAAACTTGTTCAAATCAGTTGACTTTTAAAATGAACTTTTTAGGATATTCAATATATGTGTTTCTACATAGCTCTCTTCTCTATCCTTTTTTGTTTTTATCCTCATCGCCATTTGTGGTGTCTGGCGGGCACTGGCTCGGATATTCCCTATATATGTGGCAAATCACACGTCCTACCCTATACTCATCAGTGTTGCCACCATACTGTGAACGCAAGAGTGTGTATAACTATGATTTAGTTATATCTATGCACAAACACTAAAGATAGGAACATAGGTTCTGCCATCCCTGAAACACTGAAACACAATAGCACACAGCACACAGCGGTGATCTTCTGTAAAAGGGTGGCTATAGTTTCCAAAATTATGACTGCGAAACGTAATGTACTCTGCTGCTACTATTAGCTTCAACATCACTGACAGATAGTCTGTGTGTTCAACATTAATATAAATTAATCTGATGGGATCAAGGATAAGAAAGAAAATGAGACTATGAATATGGAATAGGAAAAGAGATTGCTGATACAGTGCCTGTTTATAAGAGTCGCCATGTAATGGCCATGGGTGGTTTAGAAAAATTAACTAAGCACCAGAAATAGTGAAATAATACAAATCTGAGTTTTACTAAAATAAAATAAGTAAGACACTTTTAATTTTTTCAATTAATTCTGTAAACAGTAGCATTGGTTAACAAACCGACTTGACCACAAAATATTCTCTTAAAACCAATAATGGGTATGCCTACAAGTAGATATCATTAGTTATTTTATTGATAACCTTGTCGAATGTGAACCTGATAACGAAAATTGCTTTTAAAACCTCTACGTTTATTAAATTACAACTCGGCTAATATGCAAATAAACCTTCGAAAATATTTACTTACTTACATATGTTTGTCAATATTATTTTCTCTCCACGTGTGTTTCCCATCTCTCGAATTTGTAACCCAACATCATGTATATTTTCAGCGCAATAAGTCGAAGTAATACGTTTATCCCTCGTTGTCCGTGTCGGCGCATCTGCTTCTCAATTCCCTTCGTAACACTTGGCCGAATTCGCTACTTACGCATTTTTACGAACACCTATATTAATATTGACAATGTTATTGAGATCATATAGAAACATATTATGTAGCGTACTGACATATAATCAGTTATTTATCATCTAATAGTCTGTATAATTCTGTATATTTAAAGGTATTATTTATATGTATATATTTTTGTATTTTGGCATATCTGTTTGTTTAATTTAAAAAAAAATCGATTATATGGTTTTAACGTATTGAATAATATTAGCGAAATTCTACTAAAGTTGGAATAATTATTACAACTTACATCAGACAGTTATAGAAAATATTCTGCTCAAACACCTGTTCATCAGTAATGAATATGTAATTTTTTAACATGTAAGATATAATAATATAAATCAATATAAACATATAGGTATTATAAATATATTTAACTAACATGTTCCGGCTTCGCTCGGGCACAATTGGGGAATCTGTATACATATATAAATATACATTATATTCATTTGAAATAGTGTATACACCCTTTCAATTAGTGAAAGAATTTTCAAATATGTGCAGTATTTACGGAAATTACCCACCACATATAAACAAACATACAAAATCCGCCCTCTATCTTTATTATATTAGTATAGATAATAAAAACGGTAGCCACCTACCATCAAGTGGACAGATCGTCAACCTGCTTGATAACATTTCTCATATAAAAGCATATTTTTTAAACAAAAATTCTAATGTTGTATTAGGCTCGTCTTGAATTTATTAAAATCGCTAATTGAGTGAACTTCTTCGTAAATTAGTACTGTAATTAAGATTAAAAAAATTTCTTCGCTCACTGAAATCTGTTTAACTTCGATAATTCAAATCCGTTGCCTACGGTGGTAATTTAATAAAGCAACATTAGGAGACAGTCGAATTAAAATGTTGTCTTTTTATGGCCCCCAGAAATGAAATAAGAGCCAAAAGAGATTCGTGGCGTATTTCATAGCCAGGAGGGAGCTCGTTTCCATTATCTCGCAAATTGAAGAACAGTAAAACGTCTTCAGCGAACCACGTGCTTAAAAATTAAAGTCAAAAGGCAGGCAAAATTTTTATACCTACATCGCATCTTCGCTCCGGCTTTCTTTCGTATTTTATGAAGTTAGCATCCACTTGGGATAGATAGAAGTAAATAAAATGTTAAAAGTAAACAGCTCGCTTGTTTCACTCTACTACGGTGAGAATTACGCAAAAGTTGATGAAAGTGTCTCTCAAGCTAATATAATTTTGTTTGTGCAAATCATATTAAGTTTTGTCGTTCGTTTAATGAGATCGTAAGTCATTTTTCAGCCTTTACTTTAAATTTAGGTATTATAACTTACTAGCTGTTGCCCGAGACTTCGTACGCACCCCATTTTCTTAGGTGTTAAAATATTTATTCAGTCTTTTTTTAGTAATATATTTTTGTAAGGCATTACATATTTCATTTTTATTTATAAATAGAAAAAAAAAACTAATTTTGTATTAATTTGTAGAGAAATTACCAAAAAAAACAATGAGCTAATCTGAATTAAGCCTGAAAGTATCATCAAAATTGAAATTTTTTGGAGCCCACGGGGAACGTACATACCTACATAGTGTAAATATTATGTTTAATATTTGAAAATACTGCTACTTCTACCCCATAACAATTTAATTACCTGTAAACCCTGTAAACAATTATGTATAACATACCTAAATATCCATAAATTATGCATCGAATTTAAAATTCTGAAATCAAAAGCATAAATTTTCCATAATATATTTCTACATGAATACTGACTGCGTTAATACTAATAATTTACCGTTTCACAAGTTCTCTAATGATTTTTCCAAACAGGTGCACAGGAATATGATAATAGTTTCATTATGAATGTATTGTCCAACGCCACCTCTGCAGGCGTTACTATAGCATAGCAACTGATTTTCAAGTAAACTCATAAATAATGTGACTAACACTAATTTGTGATGTAAATTAACCTTGATAGTCAACGTATCTAATTTCTAATCATATCCCTATATTTAAAAACATATATAATAAAATTGTGTACAATATATATACATTTAGGTGTATATATTTCTTTATTCATTACGTAACTTTGGTTTAATTGTGAGATCCGAAGAGAGATCGCCCTTCACCCCTTTGTTTAACAAATGAAAAGTATATTTTTTTAATTGTTAACCAAGAGAAAATAAATAGCGATTGTGTTGCCTATTAAAATGTGATCATCCTTAACATAATTAATTACTTATTTACTAGACAAGTAGAAAAAAGACTCTAAGTAATAATTTTCGGTTAATACAATTTTATTAATAACTAAAATAACGTTTAGTTGGTTAATTTTTAGTTTATTTAACAAAAATAACTAAACTAAAACAGCTATTTACTATTTGAAATTAGGTATTTTACCGGATCAATAACCCGGTTAAATCTCTTACATTACAATAATTTGTAGTGTTCGTATGGTTCAAGGAGTAATTGTTCTCTGAACTACATCTAATTGCTAAATTACATAGAACCCAATGCTGCAATTTCATGATTGATTTCAAATGCACCGAATGCGTTGTCGGCGGTGTAACTCTACATTATAGACGTATGGTAACATGCGGTACACAAAGTGGAAAGAAAGTTCATTAAAATTTATTTTATTTTAAAATAATACTTTATATACATAAATAACTCTGTACTCATATTTAAGCAACATTTATAGCAAAGATGAATGATTGGTCTCGCTGCGCTCGACTAGATGCCGCCGTTGTATTTGTAGAATGCGGCAAAAAATACTACGCCGAATTCGGCGTACGTACCCGAGCCAGTCACACTGCAAACTGTCTGTGATGTGTACGTGCCGACTGTTTTATTATTAAATTTTGGGCATAATAAAATGCCAGTTTGCGTAGTGAAACTGCGTAAAAATATAATAAAATTGTGTAAAAAGTGAAAAAAATACACACACTACAATAAAAAACTGTCGCATTTATGGATCTATCGTTTTTGTATAGTACTCTATCTAGTCGAGCTCAGCGAGACCAATGTAATAATCATTGATTTATAGGTAGGTATGTTATTATATTTTTTTACGATATTAAATTTGTTACGTATCTAAGTGTGTTAAAACGCTGGGGTGAATCCCAGCGTGAATCATAATGTCTGTTGTGTTATTACATATTATATTATTTAAGTAGACAGAGAGAAATTATTACATAAGTAAGTAGAAGTTGTTATGTAAGTCATACGTAGATAGTATAAAACAAAGTCACTTCCCGCTGTCTGTCTGTCCCTATGTTTGCTTAGTTAATTAAAACTACGCAACGGATTTTAATGCGGTTTTCACTAATGGATAGAGTGGTTCTCGAGAAAGGTTTTAGTATTTATAATTTACAAAGTTACGCGGGCGAAATCGCGGGCAGCAACTAGTGTGTGTATAAAGCAGACCTGATAACCACCTTTGTGCTTACATAGACTTTTGGTTAGTATTTGTAGAAACGGAATCCTTTAAGTTAGTTATATTATTATCAGTGTCCTTACACGACTTTGTAATAAAATTGTAACCTTTTCTAATAAAATTGTAACCTTTTGTAATAAAATTTACTTTCTTGTCCTTCTAGGGCCGACCCGAAACTGTTGAAAGTTACATCGATAGCTTTATTTATTTGAAAACTTTCTGACTCGGCGCATAAGAATTCGACCAGAGCGATAACTTTTGTGATTTTATCCGTTACTTACTTTACATTTTGTTACTTAGTTCGAATTCAGTTCGTGTTCTGTAGCGAATTGTTTTGAAGCGTATAAAATGTTAAAGAGAAAATTAAACAAAGCAATCTTCATTCTAAAATAAACTTAATGGATAAGCTAGGACTAGCTGTTCTTTTTAACTGAACCGCTATAAGGAATCATAGAAATAAATATTTTATTATGTTTTATTTATTGTTAAGGACGTAAGATGGCTGACTGTCCACTTGATGATGCGCGGCCAAACATAATATGATTAAACTAGCTGTTGCATGCGACTTCGTCCGTGTTAAAAATGTATAGCCTTTCTCGATAAATGGAATATCCAACACAAAAATAATTTTTCAATTCGAAACAGTAGTTCCTGAGATAAACGCGTTCAACCAAACAAACAAACAAACTCTTTATCTTTATAATATTAGTATAGATTAACAGATTAGTAAGGGATAGGGAATTACTCGGTGAGTAAGGGACTACCTTACGGTGGTCTTCTGTAAGGAGGTGGTGCGAAACGCAGTGTAGGGCACATTTAAAAAATATAACAATTGATGAGAAGATGTTATGTCTAATTGTCTATGTTAATTATGTCTACTTATGTCCTATGTTATAAATAAATTGTGAGAAAATATATTAGAAAATTCCTAAAAAAATATATTTTTATTTTAGTTTAACATGAATGGAAACAAACACAAATTTCAATTAAAGTTTCTTTCATTTTTTCAGTCTTTGTTATAGCTCTTAATTAATTTAAATAAGTATTCAGTAAAGTAATTATAGTTGACTCCCTTTATATGCTTTTTTTTTTTTACTCCTTTTATGGAGTGCCCCAAGGATCACTGTTAGGGCCACTTTTATTTGTCATTTTTATAAATGATCTGGTTGGACTTTTGCGGTCTTCCTGTCTCCTTTACGCTGATGACTTGAAACTGTTTGCGTCTATTGATAATCAAAGTGATTGTGTTACTCTTCAGGGGGATATTGATGTTCTGGCCGATTGGTGTACTTTAAACAGGATGACCCTGAATGTTGATAAATGTCAAACTATCACATTTACATGCAAATTTCACAAAATTATAAATAATTATTATATTCGTGATTTTCCATTGAGACGTGTATTTGTGATTAGAGATTTAGGTGTTCTTTTTGACGATAAACTCACATTTAGAGATCATTATGATTACATTGTCAATAGATGCAACAAATTATTAGGCTTTACCTTAAGGTCCACTAAGCAATTTAAAAAGCCAGCTTCCACTATTTCCTTGTTTTGTGCGTTAGTGAGGAGTGTTCTTGAGTATTGCTGCCCAGTTTGGTCTCCCTTCTATTCTGTGCACATTAATAGGATTGAGTCTCTGCAGAAAAGACTTCTAAAAATAATTTTATATAGAAATGGACTGGGTCGTACACACCAAAGTTATACTGATCGCCTTCGGAGTTTCGGCCTATTATCTCTGGAAGATCGACGAAGGAGATATGATATTGTCTGTCTTCATAAAATATTGCACTCGTCTTGGGATTGTTTGAATCTACTCTCGGAGATTAGGATTAAAACTAAATATAGGTCACGCTCTCCCCACTCGGGTCCCTTTTCCATCCAGGCATATAGGAACAACACGTCATACTACAATCCCCTAGTTAGGATGTGTCGAACCTACAATGACATGGTGACTGGATCTGAGGTGGATATTGACATATTTGACAGTAGGTTCCCTTTATTTAAAGCTAGATTAGGGTTGTTATTTAGGTAGGCTAATGTTTTGTTTGTTTTATTTACTTTTAATAATTAGTGTTAATTAGTTAAGTTACTTAATTGTTCTAATTAGTGTTTATTTAGTATTAAGTTAATCATGTTAGGCACTCAATTTGGGAATACAATTTAGCTAATAATTTTACACATGTATCCTTGTTTTCACAAATTTAATTGTATTCTGTCTGTGTGCTTTGTTTAATAAATAAATAAATAAATATAAGTTTTATGAAAAGGTGTATTACGAGATCCATCGTTCGCGTTTTGCTGCCGCCTTACGCTCTGAATTATGGATGAGGTCAAGCCCTAAATTCAAGGCGAGGCTTGCCGTAACGGATTCCTGACGATTGTAAAGACTTGGAACATTGTTTATTTTATTTCTTAATTATATCTAATTTCACTGATTGGCTTATTGATTATGGAGGGGAAGTGGATTGGACCTTCAGTAAGTTTATTGTGTATTAAAAGAGTTGCAATTTATGTATCTAAAATATCGCTAGTTCATGCTAGCAGGACCTGTATATAGTAGGTATATAGACGTGGAATAAATTTCCTGGTTTTGACATGGTAGCCATTTTTTCAAGAAGAGTGACGTCACTGCTTATTGTAACGCTACTAGCGTAACGTGTGTAACAGACAGATTAATTTAAATTTAAATAAAACCCATCTTTCTTCTTCTTTTTATATTTAATATAGAGTTTCATCATCTCTGAGTAGTGTCAAGTAGGCTAACCGCCATTTAAAGTCACCAGTAAGAAAGCGTACGAGTTTCACAATCTTCGAGTAGCATTACTCAAGGGTAATTACTCGCCAATGAACTTTACTTGAAAAGCAACTAATCATCACTTTACTTGTAGTTGGCGATAGAGGCCCTTAATCTTTAAAATTGAAGTACAAAGATAATATGAAACTTTTTCGAAAATTAAAGTATTTTATTTTACTTTACTCTTTTTGTAAGTTTGAATTTGACTTTTACGGTGAATTAGTATATAAACTTTCAGACGAAACCCACATTACTTGAAAGTACAACACTGAAAACGTTTCAACCGCTTTATACAAAATCTAATCCTCTGGGAGTCAACCCAACTCTCTTTCCTACTTAGGTATCTCGAGTCGCATTTATTTTAAACAAAATGTAGTGTTTAACTTCACATTGTCTTTATTAAATAACAATTTAATTTTTAGTTGCATTTCTTACAAAATAATATTTTTCAAAACATAACATACTTAATTTATGTTTTAATATTACCTATTTTAGGTTAGATTGTTAACATATTTTCTAATTCATTCATAAAATCTTGAGTCCATATTGAAATGCAATAGATAAATAAATAGATGCAATAAGATGAGAGATCTGCTTAGACCGTAGCATCGTTCTGTGAATTCATTATTATTCATTCATTATTATACTTGTGAATTATTATTATTTATACTTTATCAATTATAGTGTTATTAAATTAATATCCAGATATGTTTATATCGAAAATTGGTAACAGTAAACAGGATTCACCTATATTTAGTACTGAGTCAAATTCAAATTCAATCATAAATCAAGTTCAAGCGATCACAAACAAAAAACGCGATGTCATTACTTCAGTGTGCGTCGGTAGCGCCCGCCTGTCATATTAGCCTTGTCACTCACGCCTTGCCCGTGATTTTCATAGAGTAAGTAACCTTAAACTAAAATAACTGGAAGAGTCATTTAATTTTAATTTCTTCTATGAAATGTAGTGCATATAATTGCAACTAATACCAGCGCCGCAGGCTACGATTACGTCCCGGGAATCGAATAGACTTACAAGCAGGTCCCGATATCACAACTAGTTGTGTGATCGAGTTGGTCACACAACTAGTTGTACTTTCTATTGACAGACACGCTTAAAATGGTGAACTGTGCTATATAATTTGAGTACTTTCTTAACTGTGCTATATATTTAATATGGATAATATTTTTTTTTAATCAAACTTCAATTGACAACACAATTAACAGTTTAATTATGGGGACGAACTAATCAAAGTTGGCCATTGTCTGAGAGAAGGGTTGCTTACCCAAGTCTATTGTGCTGGCCGCGGCTTCCATAAAATTATAGAATGTACATTATTGTATTAATACATACATAGATTAAATATAATGAAAATGTAAGAACCTAAGCAAGGATCATTCCACTTCGTCCCCGAGGGTTTGGTATATTTTAGTAGTTAGACACCAGCAAGACTATATGTGGTTATCAGAATTTCGTGTGTTTATTGACTTTGTGCCATAATGGCATAAAAATGTGTGCACATCATTTTGAAAGAATTTCTTACATTGCTGCAAATATTCAAGATGACACCTTTCTGCAGTAAACTGGTGTAAATATACTTGGATAGAGAATATTATAATGACCAATTTCAGCTATCGATAAATTATGTGCCTTATGTAGGGGATTACAATGTCTATAAGAATGCCGACTTTGTTAACTTTATCTACTACAGTTGCATCTGGGTCAATTGATATTATTATGTAATAACATTATTTAATAACATGTAAATAATAGATATCATGTTGAAAGCAAAACGTGCATAGGATAAATTTATATTATTTATATATTACTCTCCCGGGTTCAAAATAAAAACTATCCTATCTTTTGAGTTGGACCAAATTACACATAGTTACGAAATTTTATCAAAATCGGGTCAGTAGTTTCGAAGTTCATCGAGAACAAACACGTGACACGTAATTTTTATATATAAGAGATATTATAAATGTTTTTACTATCATGCATTGCCAATTCTGCTCACATTTTACTGAGAAGATCCTTGAAAATCCCGATATTATGTCGATGGAAACACTTGAAGCGGGAACACACAACATATTGAAGCGTGTTCAACAACTCACGCGTCTCCGGTATAAAGTGCCTCCTCTACCATTGAAGTAGAGAAGTGTGGGGCTTACATTCTCATGTCCTTAAATTATAAGAGACCCTTTTCTTTCAATAATATTTAAGGAACAGTTTTAACACTACGTACCTATAATAAAAAAATATATATTTATCAATTGGGTTTCTACAAGAAAATGTTATGATCGTCATTATAAATTTAAATTTACCAAGGTTTCGGAAAAAAAGGCCAAGATGACGATCCTGAGAAGAAACCCCGAAAGAATCTCAGAATACTAATCTTTTTGTCATCTTTAAAATATAAAATAACAACAATTACATACACTTAATTTAAAAAAATAATATTAAAGTAAATACAATAGGTACTAAACATAATATGAGCTCCGAATCGCTTAAATCCAGGCTGCATTGTCGCTTAAATAATCAGTGATTTTATAATAGCCTTTCGAGAGAATAATATAATTATGTTAGAAATACTTCACAAGACAAAATTCGTATTATGAAGTGATAATGTAATGTAGGTATGACTAAGTTCTGCAATCGATAAAAACATAAACAATCGATTTATTGATCAAACCCTAACAATCACTTGTATTGTGATGTTGACGCGTTTAATACCAAAGTTATAATAGAAGTAATCTAAAGGCCTGGAGCTGTTTCTAACATTTCAAAACTCATCTAAGCACGACTCTAATTACTTAGTTAATTATCATTAATTGTAATAACTAAACAACATTTAGCCAGTTTTATTAAGACAAGCTCTAAACAATTATTGGTTCACTTATTGCTTAAGGCCTAAAAAATCGTCTATTTTTAACAAATTGCTAATTGTTTAAGAAGTATTCTTATTTATTACTTATTGAAGTTTATTTATGAAAAATCAAAAGTAGTGTAACAATTTGTTTAGGGTCGTATTGAAGATATTCAAGAAACGGTCGTAGCGTCTATGTTTATGGATATATCATCATAAAGTTCTGGTAAAGTTAATTAAAGTAATATAAAGTTATGTTAAAGTAATTTTACTGGTGGTGGTAATTTTTTTTTTCATATTTTAGACAATTCCTTTGAGAACCAAACACTTTTTCAAGATCAAAAAGTTTTCAAAAGTCTTCTATATGTCAATTCAGGTAATAACCTATCTGTATGCCAAATTTCAACCAAATACGTTCAGCCGTTTTTCGTTAACTTTTCTCATAGGTATAATATTAATAGGATAATAATGAAAAAGGCATTATATGTATTATGTTTTGAAAACAATAAATTTTCTCTCGCATTTGTATTCAGCAATCAAGACTAATATCCATGTCGACACATCCAGCTAGGATTACTGTTCGCTGACAGTTTTGACATGTCGCCTCCATTGACAGTGATACTGTTATTACTATACAGCGTTACGATTGGCGACCGTCGCGTCAGCCACGTCCACGGTCATCTGGCATACGCCCAGATAAGAAACAGATGATACGATAATATGGTGAACGCAACTTTATGGATTTGTAAATTGGCACTGACAGTCTGATGGTTCTTGCCACTTCCGTATTATGAGTTCGTAAGATGTTTGCGTAACTTGTCTAAATATATAATCGTTGAGGTGTATTTCACACCTCATTACATGCTCACTCAGAGGGCGAATCCATTTAACTTTAATGCATTATAATTCTATCAGGCACATGATATATTTATCTATTTCAGCTATTCAGTACTCCTAAGGCAAACATTTATGATATTGATAGTTTTTCGTCGAGAATAAAAACTTAATTCAGAATTTAATGTGAACTTTTCTTAAATTTTTAAATAAAGCTAAGCATTAGAATAGAAAATATTATTGTAAACTTAACACTAGAATATGTATTGCTACAACTGTGTCTAAGCTACTAAAATACGAAAAAGGAAAAATAAAGATTACAACAACGCCCTCTTATAATTTAAAATTTCTGTTAATTTAGAATTTAAAACTTTTGTATATATATATGAATATTGTGTATATTATATGAAAACTTTTTGACGTGAATTCGTGACGTCATTAAAATTTGCTTCCAGAGTGGAAGGTAATTCAGAAGACTAACAAAATTGCTGCTGTGTCCCTCGATCATTTAGGTACATTTAATATGTACCTAAATGATTACCTAAAGCCTACCTATTACCTAAAGAAAATATTACTAGTAACGTTCAAGTATTCACATTAAACACACGCCTATTTCACATTATTTTTTTTATCGCGAGAACGCTTAACCTCTGAAATTCCAACAATTCTAACCATTTTACCAGACAAATAATATTCATAAAAACAACAAAAGCTTTCCTAATTTATATGAGTAATCTGGTAGAAACGCTTAGTCAGACTCTTAAGTGAAATAAATGCGACGACATTAGTGACAAAAGATGATATTAGTGACTAAGGATAGCGCCCCTGGTTCATTTATCGCGAGTGCATCTAGCTGATGACTTCATTTGGTGTCCCTGTCCAAACCACCGCCAGACTCACCAATCATAACTTTCTACTTTAACTTCTAGTGACGACATTTTTTTTGAGATTTTTTTTATATAAGTCAAGGCAGCGCTTGGCCGCGATCTCACTTGATGTTAAGGTGGACCACGCTTACCTAGTAGGTGCCCATTCACCCTACGTTTGAAGACCCCGAGGTTGTAATTTTGGGGAAACACAGACGCAGGCAATGAGTTAATGAGTTAAATATGAGTAATAAAGTAGTAAAGTTATTCTTTTTCAATATCTGTCGTTTATTTTAAAGTGTTTAAGTTCAATATTAAATAAATTTATAAAAATATGTAAAACTCAAATATATAAACGGACAGAAAACTTCGACATATAACTACACTAGCTGGTGCTCGCGACTTCGTCTGCGTTCTGGATGAAAGGTACCCTATGTCCTTTCTAGTGTCCCAGACAACGTGTATGCAAAATTTCATGCTGATCGGTTCAGTAACTTTTGCGTGAAAGAGTTACAAACATTATGGATGTTTGTAACTCTTTCATACATCAATACATCAATACATCAATACATCCATATAAACTTTCGCATTTATAATATTAGTACGGATTATTAAAAACCAAATAATAATTATGTTATAATATAAAATTATATTGTAGATCTTGACAGCCCTCTGAAATTTGATTTTTCTTATGAACCTTAAATGAGTGCCTGAAATAAAGCTTAAGTAAGTTATACAATAAAGAATTTCCATTTATATTTTGCCATAAAATTGTAAGAGCTATCCTTAATTAGTGGCAAGGTAATTTCTCTGAGACCAGACGCCACGCTCCGGTTCAATGCCCGATCGGGCCTGAATACTCTCTCGTCTACATTTTATATGAGTTTTGTTTAATAAAAATATAAATAACACTGCATTTAGACACAATACGGTGTTATTAGAAATATTTCGTAGTTGTTATCTATACTAATATTATAAAGCTAAAGAGTTTGTTTGTTTGTTTGTTTGAACGCGCTAATCTCAGGAACTACTGGTTCGAATTGAAAAATTATTTTTGTGTTGGATAGATCATTTATCGAGGAAGGCTTTAGGCTAATAACATCACGTTGCGACTAATAGGAGCGAAGAAACAGACGAAAATGTGGAAAAAACGGGGAAAACTATTCATCTTTGAGGGCTTCCGTTGCGTGCGCTGCGAAAACCGTTCGAGATACCCAAATGATTCCCAAAATAACTATTCCACGCGGACGAAGTCACGAGCACCAGCTAGTTTATAAAGAAGAACTAAAAGCCTACTCACATATTTAACCCCTAAGGCATTAAATTCGTCTTGTATATCTCATCTCAATATTAAGCATGATAAGCTAAAATTACATGAAATATTATGTTAACCACAATACACAAACATTAGATTAGAAGTTGCTGTATATATTTTTTTATTTATTTTTATACAATAAAAGAAGATTTACAGCATATATAAATTGAATAAACTGTATAGAAATCATCAATTTATATATTATTATTTTTTTTGACGAAGGTCAAAAAAAACGTCGTAGATTAAAATTTTAGATATCTGGAATATTTAGCTATGTCCATCCTTTTTTTTTTTTTTTTTTTTTTTTTCGTGGGAAAATCTGCGATCCAGATCCCCACCGACTATGGGGGGATCGGTGGGGTATGTGGGACTTCTACCCACTAAAAACCCACGGTGTTTCTTCGCGCCGTCTATGGGCGGAGGATAGGGGACGCTATAACACGCTACCGTCTCCCCCGCCAGACGCAGCCCGCACACATTGCGGGCCTCACCTCGATTAGGTGCGGAGTGTGACCTCCGCGCAGTGAAGAGACGCACCGGAAACACACAGCACGTCTCCCCTCGTTGCCCGGTGTTGTGAATACGGCGGACGACCCCATGTCCGCCGTACCCAGGCGAAGCGGCACTTGCCGCCCATTTTCACCTCTCGCAGCGGGCAGTCAGCGAGGGGCTTCACTTCTGAAGCACCCCATAACCTCTTATCTGCGGCACAACCTACCGCAGAGTTAGAGGCCGCTTCCACCTGAAATCCTCGGATAACCCCTGCTCGTGTGGCCGCTCATCTCTACGGTATTAAGGGTGGGCGGCCCAAAGGGGTGTCCACCTGACATTTCCTCAGCAATCGCGGCAGCCCGAGAAACGGGCTCCACCTCGTGATGCCGTCGCGGAAGAGTTACTAAGCCGGGTCGCGAGGCCGGGTGTTCACTCTTCCGGACGACTGCAGAGGGCGGTTACTAGGCCGGCCCCAGAAACCGGGTCTTCACCACCCTCCACAAAGCCACGATTGCGGTACTCTGCCAGGCGGTCCTTCCCTGCCGCAGAGCTCCGTCTTCGCGTGCGTTGCCCGACTACCACTGAGCGACGGAGCCATCCGAGAAAATCCGCCCGCTGCGACCCGCGCCGGTCTTCGTGCGCAGAACCGAGACCCATACCTCGGCCCGACGTACAAGGACCGGGGGTGCCAACTCTCACCGGCCAACACCCGCGAGGGCCGAGTACGGCTCCTCGGCCCAACGAGCGGTGACCAGTGAAGCTCCAACGGACAGTTGGAGCCTCCAATCTGATGCTCCGCCACAAGCTCCGATAATCGGAACCCGCTCGGAGCACGCGCTCGTGGGTCTTCTTTGTTCCCCAGCGACAATCCGATCAGCCAAGCCAAGGCCGGTGACCCCACCGGCCCCTGCAACCGTCCGGATTGCCGAGGGTTAAGCCCCCCCACCACTGCACGGTCGTGACCCACTTAGGGGGGGAGCTATGTCCATCCTGAAATTCTATTCTAACTATTGGTGAAAGATTTTTTTTAAATAAGATGATTGGTTTCGATGATTACCTCCTACACACAAACTTATAAAATTTACCTCTTTATAATTAGTATAGATTCATAAATAGTGAATATGTATTTACAATTGAGTGCAGTCCATAAAACCACTTGTAATTTATCTACAAGTGCAAAAAATTATAATGACTATAATATTATAAATATAAGAAAAAACACATCAGTTCTTATTGTTAGAGTTTAACATGTTACAAAGCTAGACATAAAAAAAAAAAAATATTAAATCGCAGACAAACAACGCATTTATCATGTCCCTGTGTTAATATCTGCCTTTTATCATTGCCCCAACGCAACGCCCAGTAGGGACTTGGCTAGGCTTAGGTACTAGTGATAAGCAAACGTTTATATATTTATTGCCGTTATATAGATCAAAATGAAAAAAAAATATATAATGCGCAGTAAAGTCTTTAACTATAAAACAAAGTCGCTTCCCTCCGTCCGTCCCTCTAGGTGTACCTTTAGGTCTTTAAAGTTACTGATTTGAATGCGGTTTTCACTAATCGATATGTCGTGGGCAGATCGTAGAAGTAGGCAGATCGTAAAGTATGAAATCAAAAATCTTTCACCAAAAGTCAAAAATAGGTGCGACGAGGAGCGGAGCGAAGCAAAGCGAGGAGGAGCGTGTTATGTTTACATGGAAATAAATTTGGGGAGCCGAGCGAAGCGGAGCGGATTGAGGCGATCCTCTCAGTTTAAACAGAAATATGATCTACCCAGGAATATCATGTTATGCCCAATTCTACGATGTGTCGACGACAGATATACTGTTAAACGGGGAAGGTTTTATGTATGTATACCATACCGTGTTTGTTTTGTTGCGATATAAAGAGAATTTTCATTTTTCAAAAGCAAGCAAGAATTTTTAATAGCTAGGATGTTGAAGTGTTGCTGAAGAAAGCATATTGTAGGAATCTAGTAGGAACGTCAAAAGAACATTTGTTTTATGCAGACAGGTACTTCAAAGCGACCTTTGGAGGTTATTTTCATAGACAATAAATTACTAATTATTACTTGTGACTAATTTATTATTAATAATTAATTATTAATTATGACTTAACAACGAATAAAGCAGATAAAAACTATAACAATTCGGATTATTATATTAATTGAAAATTCTACAACTTGTTAACTCGAGCGTATGTGAAGTAGTAACCCAACCGCATGAATGTTGATTGAGTGACATTTAGACAGTTTATTGAAATGAAAATCCCTCTCATGTCAGCCTGTTTGACGCCAAACAAAAATTTATGCCAAAAATCATTTTAAGGGTCTATGAATTACATAAAAACAACGAAATAGTATATCTCTGAAAACATAAAATATTGTTTAAGGTTTTTATGTAAATAAAGACATAGGTATAAATTTACAAAAAGTCAGATAAAAACTTACATGATATTTATATGATTAAGTGAGCACATAATAATAGTCTGGACTTGGTCTAGGAAGTTTGTATTACGATTCTCTGTTGAAAATTGTTTGCTAAATCTAAGAATAAAAGCTTGAAATAAATGTATTAATGAGACAACATTCCAATAATCAGGTAACAGTGAAGTTGAAGTTGGTTTTTCCAAGTTTGTGGACGTATTTCGATGTAACTGAACGCCCATGAAAAGTTAATGAAGGCAGCGCTAACTTTATGACCGACTTTTGTTTCGTCTCGAATTTGTAATGGAGTTAAGGAACAAGTTGAATTGAAAACGGATAGACTGAACATCACATATTTTTAAGTAAACTTTATACATTTTTGTGATAAGTTAACAATATTGACAGTTGTTACTGTTGACATAAGTAACAAAAGTTCAGAGTAATCGACTGGAGGTTCAAGCTTGGAAATATATTTTTTAATAAGTTTCGGTTGTGGTGGGAAATTTATAAAAAAAATTTTACCAAATTTCTGCTGTGACCGTGAAATTGCAACCGTGCGAAACCGGGACAGGTCGCCAGTCTATACTAATATTATAAAGAGAATACAAATCTTTAAAATAGCTAGTTGGATACAAAAGAAATTATAATTTTCATAAATGCTTATAATAGATGTCAAATATATTTAGTAATTCTAAATATTATAATCAAAATTAAACAATATACGACTTTTTGAGACATGGAAAACGTAAATACATTTTAAAAAATATTAAATCATACGTCCTGAAAGCTATAATGCAATTAAAAATGAAATGAATGAAAAAATGAAAGCAATTTTGATTTCTCATACCGTTAAAGTTTTATTTATTTTATACTCTCTCCGTAAATTATTTAAATTGGAATGACCCACCGGATCCGTATCTTCGTTCATTATACTGAAAATAATACAAAACAATTAGAGAAATACGTAGTAAAGCGTGAAATGATTTACTTATATTTCATTTCATTTGAAATTTTCAGTATATTGTGGAAGGGAATTGCTTCTTTCTTTTATAATAACTCTCAAGCTGACGTAACTCTCATGAAAAAATAAGTGTGCCCATTACTCACCTACAATCAAGTGGACGTTCAGCCTGTCTGTATGACCTTCATATAAAAATATGTCAACGTGAGAGATTAGACTCTTAAGGAAACAAAAATTTAGTTGTTATGTAATAAGTCTATATATATTAGTAAGTACTATGTTCTGGAAAAGGGAATTCAACTTTTTTATGCTTAGAAAGGCTGACGATCCACTTGTTGGTAGTTGGCTACCATCGCCTGTAGGTGGCTACCGTCGCCCATAACACAAACAACGTAACATAGTAGGGTTAAGGATAAGGGGATTTGGAAGGGTTTTGGAAATGGACTTTTGACAACCCTTACTCACTCAACAGCACAAGTGCTGTTTTCATGGTGGTCTTCTTTAAGGGGTGATTACTGTCGCCAGACGGGCTGCCGTCAGTACCTAAAAGTATTACTTTTAGAAATAATTTTATGTTTTATTAAATTATGCACTCGGCTTAGTGCTTCGATGGCGAATATTTTTTATTATTGTCTTTTTAATGTTTGAGACTTTTACCGTACAAAGGTATATTAGCTAAATTATTCCCGGTGACAGGTGACTTTAAATGACGGTTAGCCTACTTGAACCGGTACTTAGATGGTGAAAGAAGCCCTTAAACTAATAAATTATTTATAGTCTGTGCTTGTTCATATTTTGGTAGTGGATTATTATTATTTATTTATTTTAATAAAAATATATGAAAGCTATTAGTAATTTAGTAAAGTGATTATAAATTATATTTTTTAATTTCTAAATCTCTAAGAGGGACTGAAATCCAATGCGTAGTGAACAAACAGACGCAACCAATTTTGTTTTAGGTATACTAGAATCAATAACTTCGCTTGGTTTATTTTTATGCCTAACCGATCTAAAGCCCCTTATCAGAGTTTCAGAACCCTAAAAAGGCCGATCCAATGTCAACGTAATCAAGTTTTGTAAATTTAAAATTTGAAAATGTATGTTTTCAAATACAAACACATATTGTACACAATCCCTTTAAAATTGGTGCTAAATTTACATGAAAAATTTTCTCCATAGGTAAATATTTTTCGTTATATTGAATACAAATATAATGGAATTGAAATTTTCTCGCTTCAGATTTCATCCATGGAAAAATGGAAAAAGATATTGTTGCAATACATTTTCTTTGGAGTTATACCTTACATTTTATTTGAAACTAAATAAATTTTAAAGACATTTTTTTAAGAAAACATTAAAAATTGTAGATTATTTGTTCACACTAAAATGCAGCTAAATAGTAAATACAATACAATGGAGTATTTTTCATAGTAAAACAGTTGGCTATTTTGGAACCCGTAAACCTTATCCAGATTTGAACCAACTTTTATTCTCATCCCAACAGACTGCGTTTATGTATACGTCCATTTCACACCATGTTTCCTAAATATTCCTATCTATTTTTCTCACGAAGTTATTTCAATCGGAACAACTTGCCCTGGTAACTTCTAAAACCCTACTCTCCCCTATATGATACACATATATTAGACAAGTTATTGAGCATGTTCATCAATAGAAAATACTTAGCCACTTGACTAAGCCTCTTTTAATGTTTTAACAGAAATAATCCTATTAATATCATAAATGTGAAAATTTGTTTGGATGTATGGATGTATGTATGGTAGTTGTAACTCTTTCACGCAAAAACTACTGAACCGATCAGCATGAAATTTTGCATACACGTTGTCTGGGACACCAGAAAGGACATAGGGTACCTTTCATTCAGAACGCGGACGAAGTCGCGAGCACCAGCTAGTAAATTAATAAATTTGAAATAATTAAATATACACTCTGGTGCAATGAAATCGCACATGTAAAGATTTTTTGAAAAGTATTGTTTATTTTTTTTATTTGAAAAGACATATATATATATTTTAAGTGGGATGAAAGGCTATTTCAATACCTATTCAATGATACCATATAAGCGGTAATAAGTTTACCTTACTGCCGAAAAGAGAAGCAAAAACAACAAATACATTTTTATCAGCGGATTTTTGCTTAACTAAAAAGTTCGAAAATTGGGGATTATTAAAAAAAATCACAAAATGTAGTGAAAAAACATTTATTAATAAGAAGTGTTACCCCCTCTTGCCCGAATAACCGCTTGACACCGGTTTTCCATAGACTCTATTAAGTGTTTGACAAAGTCTTGTGCTATGGCTTCCCATTCCTCCTTTAGCGCATTTTGTAGCTCCAGAAGATTGGCTGGAGCAATATTTCTGCCTCTTATTTTTCTTTTTAACTCGTCCCATAAGTGCTCGATCGGATTAAGGTCCGGGCTTCGAGCTGGCCACTCCATCACGGGGATATTTACCTCTTGCAAGTATTGTTGTACTATAGCAGCTGTATGGGGTCTTGCATTGTCATGCATAAAGAGAAAGTTCTCTCCAACAAAACCGCTAAATGGTACGACATGTTCCTGGAGAACTTCCTCAATGTACCGCTGAGATGTCAATCCTCTTGTTTGTCGCCTGATATTGGCCCCCGTGATGAAGACAAGCTCCGTTTTCGCTTCGAGTGAAATGCCTCCCCAGAACATACACGAACCACCGCCGTATGCCACACGTTCTGTGATGCAACACTGGGAGAATCTCTCTGTAGGCCTTCTATAGACCCTTCCTCGACCATCATTGCCGTGAAGACACATCCTGGACTCATCTGAGAACAGGACTGCTCTCCATTGGTCGAGTGTCCAGTGCACATGTTCTTGTGCAAATTGAAGACGGTCGCGGCGGTGAGCTGGTGTTAGATTAGGAGCATTTACTGACCTACGCGCAGTCAGGCCACCTTCGGCAAGTCTTCTTCTAACTGTCCACCGGCTGACTTCCACTTCACGTACCTCTTGAAGGTGTTGTGCAAGATCAACGGCAGTCAGTCGTCGATTTCGCAATGACGTCGTTACGAGAAATCGGTTGTCCCGTTGAGTTGTAGCTCTGGCGCGACCAGATCCTCGTCGCCGTTCATAGCCACCAGTCTCCCGATAGCGCTGGTATACACGACGAACTGAATATCGGCTGATATTCAGCTGTCTAGCTACTGCACTCTGGTTCTGGCCTGCTTCAATTAGAGCAACGACTTGAGCGGCTTTTTCCGGAGTAGTATCCATTTTCTTCAGAATGTTGCAACTGTAGTCACTAGGCGTCCTTTCACGTAGAGCGTTGAAATGCAAATGATGACGTTTTACTCAAAACAGGCCTTTTTATACCTGCAATTGCTATCGCAAACTGCAGTGCGCTAAGTAAGCAATTTTGGGGTTTGTTGTTTTTGCTTTCCTTTTCGGCAGTAAAGTAAACTTATCACCGCTTATATGGTATCATTGAATAGGTATTGAAATAACCTTTCATCCTATTGTAAAAAATATGTGACTTTTTAAATAAAAAAAAAATAACACCATATTTTTCAAAAAAATGTTTACATGTGCGATTTCATTGCACCAGAGTGTATATTATACAATACATAGTCATATAGAGTCACTTAAAATTATACAAATAGACTCACAGCGAAACATATGGAGCCAATGTTTTAATTTATTTAAATAAAATAGCAGAAACTCATTATTTAATCGCTGCCATTATTTGAACAAGAGGCTATAACGATCCAATAATGAATTACTTAGGTAGAAGTAAAATTTGCGATCGGTTTGCCCATATTTTATTGGGCACGTTCGATCCCTCTTTAGATCGAGGCAACCTTTAACTCGTTATTGGCTACCTGAAGTTGGCCAGATTAATAGCTTCACAAACACGATCTGTTAGAGAAGGGTCGTTTTGGTGTGAGTGAATATGCAGGAATTCCCTATGAACTCCGTCTAAATAGAGCTCAAGCCGTCTCTTGAATACAAAATAGATCACGAAATCAGGTTCATCGAGCACCATTGTTTTAACTGAAGTTTATATATAAGTTATAAGTTTATATATATATATATATATATAAAATACTCATACTCAATAAATATATTAGATATGTTTGGATTTCGACCAGCAGGCAAAGGCAAGTATAAATAAGTATTATATAATAATAATAAAAAATATATCTTGGTGCCAGCTGTACCAGTAACGCAAAAATCGAGCATTAACTTTCAATTCAATTAAATTCAATTATTTATTGCGAAACCATAAAGTATAAAGATGTTACAAAATTTATAAAAAATAATAAAACATTAGCAAGTTTTGAATAATGTTCAAAAAGCACTTTGTAAAAATTTATTAATTTTCCTGTTTGATAGACAAATAAGTTTACGTGTAACAACCATAACTTTCAAATAAATTACTTTTTTTAAAAACTTGAAAATAAAATTAGCGTTGAAGCGGTGCATTTCGCTCCACTTATTTAATTAGTCAATTCGCTCTACTCATTGCCCAACTTGGTTAACTCTCAATTTTCCCCAAAAGTTTCACTTTAAGCTCCGAATAATAACAAAAATATTATTTATTCCCAACTTGTTAGGAAATTTAAATTAAATCAACTTACATTAACTTAACTCGTATATTAACTTGATAAGAACTAATTCGTTAGTTTATCATGACTACAACATATTATAAAGCAAAGTCCTCCGTCGCGTCTTTCTGTCTGTCTGTCCCTATGTATGCATAGATGTTTAAAATTACGCAATGGATTTTATAATGGATAGAGTGGTTCTCGAGGAAGGTTTTAGTATATAATTTACAAAGTCAAGCGGGCGAAGTCACGGGCAGCAGCTAGTATATTATAAAACAATATATTAATAAATCAACTTTTGGCCATAATTTCGTATGTCCTTTCCTGCATTTCGTAATATTAAGTATGTAGTGCTTTACTATATCATATAACGTGAAGGTAATTGAAAGCCTACTTTACGGAAAACTTGACAAACTCGGAAATTAAAGAAAGCGTTTATTTTCCGTTTGCGGTTCGTTTTAATAAAATTCTAAATTATTTAAACCCCTAAATTCGGATCTCGTTATCGAGATTCACTGAAAACGATTTTACGGATTAAATCTGTAATTTACTTTTTTAAGGAGGTAAGTAAGTGCTTAGATTTGAAACGATTTTTTTTAAATATTATTGTACTGATTTATTCGTTATCTTAAATAATGTCGTTGGGAAAAAGAAAGATTGTTTTAATTCATTAATTAGGGTAAAAAATGGATTTCAAAGTCTATTCTTTGTAGAAGGGCAACACCATCAGGGGCCTTAATCAAAGTAACATTTCTAAAATGATAACGAAGTTCGAAAGAATAAAATGTATGGGATGTATCACGTGATTTAGCGACGGCATATGTCAATCTCATACATTTTATTATTTTCGAACTTCGCTATCGTTTCGTTATCTTGATATTGTTACTTTGACTAAGGCCCCTGATGTATGTAAATGCGCTTATACCTGGCTTATACTTTGTTACAATGAATGATATATGTTTTACATTTGTACGGTTACTATGTATTTGTACAATATGTACACTGAACAACAATAAAATTTAAAAAAAAGAGGAAAAATGCCGCACGTATTCGCCATGTTGCAAATAAATAACGCAACATATTTTGTGACTTTTGTAGCAGTCAAAGTTTTTCGTCGTCGAAAGTATAACTGCAGTAGGTATGTACTGATTCGAGTTTAATTTATAATGACCCACACAAAGCATCAACATAAAATGAAACTTTTCTTTATGTTTTTTTAAAATATATTTTAGCAATTGTTTTTGCTCACTCCAAAAAAAATTCAAAAAGTAATTTGTCGAGAAATAAATATGTACCTATTAGTACATTTTTGACAAAATTATAGACCAAAGTTGCACACAAAAAATTTATGTATGTATTTCTCTTACTTATTAAATTTACACCACTGAAAACAAAAACTACTATCTAAATGTTAATTAAATAACTTTAATTAATTAATATTTAACTAATTAAGTCAATAAGTGCCCAAATACAATTTTAAAGGTACTTAAAAATTATCTTTTATGCGATCCGATGATAAAATACACAAACAAAACTAGAAATATTGGTATTACAAGCAGACGAACCTGTTTGCATAAAATATACCTTTGAAATGTAACAGAGATATCGATCAATAACACTGCGCCAGGTAACGTTTCGTAGGCATATGAATGTTTAACCAGCGTACAACCATTTTGTGCACGCAACAATACCAATAATATAGGAAAGTCAATGGAAACAATTGAATGATTTCAATGAAAACATCTTAAAGTCTATAAATATTGAGTACTTATAATTATATTATAAACTTAAAATATTTGTAAGTATTATAAATTTCTAAATAAATAAAGAATATAAATGTAGTACATATTTTTGTCGTATTTAAATTTTGAAGAACCTTAAATATTCAAACATTGTTTTTAAAAGAAAAATGTCAGTGATTTATATGACAATATATGATATATGATAGATAAATTTATCTACTATTACTCAACATATAACAAAACAAATAAAATAGACTTGCAAAGCCGAAGGCTAATAAAGTTGATGACAGACTGGCTCGGCAGATAGCTCCGTCATGTCATTACTTGAGTTGTGATGATATATAGGTTAGCATTCGTAGCTTCATTTGTATCCAGCAAACGTAATATAAGTAAGCTACTTCATGCTACAGCATTTCTTAGCTACTATTATATATAAGATTATATTTCTATATTGATGAACAAGATTATCATGTTACGTTAAATTGTACATATAACATTGTAACTTTACTTCGTTCGAGTAGTATGAAATAATGGCGATAATAATGAAAATCGATCTAATAGTGTAATAGCCCCTTAAATACATAGTACACAAACCAGTAGTTCCATAAACGTTGAAGGTGCTAGCTACATTACAAATACATTTTGCGTATCAAAATTCATAACCGTTTGGTGTCGTGTAGGATATGGTGTGATATTTGTTATTTCAGATTATTAACTTGCATAGTAAATATATATTTTATTATTCTTTTGATGATAAAATATTATGTAAAAAGGTTTAAAAGAAATATTCTAGTGATTTCCTAGTGACTCGTGAATAATTTTTAAAATATTGAAAGTTTGCTATAAGCCCTTTTGGACAGATAAAACAGAAGTCCGTTCATGGTAACGAGCCTTGAGAGAGGCCTACATCCAGCAGTTGAGAGACACAGGCTGATGAGGAATATGATAAGAAGAATTAAATTCTAAAAATGAAATTTCATTGCTTAAACACTAATGTACTAATGGTACTATTGTACTAACTATGGTACATACAGTAGTACCATAGTTGTATTGTATTTGTCAAATGGGCGTCGTAACAGCAAATATTCAAAACAGAAGTTATTTCCGTTCCCCATTACAATAGCATGTGGTTTTTACATTTAGCCGCAGTGCTGTTGTTAGAATAAGGGAAATTATGGTTTTTATAAGGAAATTAAAGAGTTTCTTATTATGTTATACATATGTGTAAAAGTAATGGAAAAACTAATTAGTCTTTATCTATGACATTGCCGTTTTGTATGAAATAAGTTGAAGTTAATTTTTTCCTGTCTTTTTTATTTCTATTAATCAAAGTAATCATTCATACAATCGATGGATCTTTGCCAACGCAGGCATCTGTCGACGCCCTTATTGAAGAAATTAGCAAGACGGCAGGCAACAAACTCTTTAAAGGTATTTTGTATTTCTTCCCGACAAAAAGTCAAGTTGTCCAAGTTTTGGTAAAAGTAGAAGTCTGTACGCGCAAGGTCTGATGATTATGGCGTATGACGGAGAGCTTCCAACCCCAACTCTTGTAGCTTTTAGTAGTAAGCAGTGTTTATATTTACTTAATATTTGTATTATATTGTAGAGAATCAGTAAACGATACTGACAGAACGTCAACTTTAATTATAATTCCAGCAACCCGTCGCCCAGTGCAGTCATTAGTTCAATTTTGTTATTTCTTGGAGAGAACTAAAAGTTATACAATCTCAGACAGTTAATGCCGGTGGACGCTAAAGCGATTTATATAGTTGCATGAAGACGCAATAGAAAATTTACACATAGAATAGAATGCGTACTGTTTTTGATTTTCATTCCATCAGATACGAAATACATACCTAAAATATTTATATCATAGTGTTTACATAATGCTCGTAGATATATAAAGATCTGAGAAGGTCTCTGGAGGCTTTGCGCTGCTGTGACATCAAAGGAGAATTTACAGCTCATTGCTTTTCTGTCACTCCATTTTGAGTTCAGTGACTGCATCTCTTAATTAAAAGGTATTTTTGCTTTATTTGTATGTGTTGGTAAATATTTCAAAGAATCCCTGCAATCATTTTCCTTTAATGCTATTTTTGCACGCGACTTCGTTCGACCCCTTTTTCTTAGTTTTTAAAACTTTTATTAAAACATATTTATTGCTCATATCTTTATCACGATTTTTATACTTATATTTAGATTTATACATGATACTCGTAATAACCAGTTCTACTGCGAAACAGCGGCACTTGTTTTGTTTTGGTGCGTAAGTAACAGTTTCTAGAGTCTTAGGGTAATTTCTTCTTGTCCTTTACTCTTTGTACTATTTTGTGGTTTATTGTGTTACCTATCGATAATGCGGTGCATTCCCAATAGTTTGGTTGACAGTTTTACAAAAATTGTATATAATATTAAGCAAAATAATATTAAGCGGTTACAAAAATTGTATATAATATTAAGCTTCGGAGTCCCAAGTATGCTGGCTGCATAATTGAATTTACAACCGGAATAAAAGAAAATAGTCTGACTACTTCGGTTGATTTGTTCGACCGAAGTACTGGGAAAAAAAAGTCTCACTAGTTCGGTCAACCGAAGTAGTGGGAATGGACCAGAGAGAAAATAGTCTCACTACTTCGGTTGATTTGTTCGACCGAAGTACTGGGAAAAAAAAATTCTCACTAGTTCGGTCAACCGAACTGTCAACCGAACTACTGGGAATGCACCGATAATGCCATTGCAATTGCTGTCCAAAATCAGATCTATAGGTGATATCCATCAAATAGCTTATCTACTGTCCATCACGCTTTTACATAAAAACAATAAATATAAATAAATAAATATTCACACATTCCACACAGCACCATCTAGTTCCAAAGTAAGCAACTTAATGCCTGTATTATGGATACCAGACAGTTGATATACTGCATACATTACTTTTTTTTTGTAAATACATACATATTATAAATACAAACATCCATGACTCAAGTACAAAGGTAAATGTTAACACATAAACATTTGCCCCTAGCGGGATTCGAACCCGCGACCGTTTGGTTAACAGCTAGGGTTACTAGCCACTAGACCAAACGTGTCGTCGAATACCCAAATACCCACAATACCCAAATACTTAGCACAATCACTCAAGTACGAGTACTTTGCGCAATTATGAAGCTGAATTGGCAACAAACAGGCTAAGCCACAAAGTTTGTGGAATCGATAACTGTTGGAATAGGGCGGCTCTCTTATGTCGGGCACGTATCAGAAGACGTTAATCAAGAGACCGTAAATTAGTAGGCATAACGTCTACGGACGATATTGTGAAATCCAAAAAATATTGGAGCGCTGCAAGCTATCTCAAACATACTCGTACATTCTATGTGAAATCAATAAAAATACCCAAGAAGTTTCTGATATTTCTGCCAAATTCTTTACGATAGTAATTTAATGTTTAAGTTAGATTATAATTAAAAAAAAAAACTTAGGCCCAGCATACCTAAGTTCTTATTTATGAAAATATCAATACTTTTTCCTTTAATTCACAAAAGGAAAAGAGCTGTTGCTAGAAGTGCTTGCTTGGGCTGAGATTTCATCGGCTGTCTCATTTCCGGTTTTGTGGCTGTAGTGGTATTAGCTCACTGCAGTTTGACTTTTATGGAACAGTTGTTTCATACGATCTTATATTTTAGTAGCATTAAAAAATCAACAACGATATTGCGGGATATATATAAAATATATATATTTGCTCAGTAAGATAAGTAAAGTTAAAGTCATACAAGGGGATTTTGTGGCCATGAAGGGACTATTTTTTTATAACACACTGGCTATGAGCTGGTATAGTTGGCTACGAGTAGGTATGCACAAGAGTTGCCTACGAGCTACGAGTATGTACCTAGGTTAGCCTTACGTGGTGATCCAGCCCATGCTACGAACGCCGCCAAAGGGACCTTATATTAATCGTTTCTGCATAGTTAATCAATATTGAAATGTGTACGAGTATGTACGGTGTGTTTATAAATTAGTAAAATTTTATTTAAAAATTATATTACTATTATATTATTATACTTTACCGATGTTTCCAAATAAATTGACGCCTCAATGTTTCCCTTTAGGTACACGTTGGAAAGCTATGTAGCTGTAGCTTGAAGGTAATCTATTCAAACATTAAAGAATGCACCTTACAACGTCCTCATGCAGTTTTAGACCGTGTTCAGAATACATTAGTGGCTACTTTAGCATGCGTAGAATGGTGGCAAACATTTGTAGGTACGAGTATGTGGTTGGTTGTGTACTCACCGGGCGCGCAGTTAATTGGGTGCCGCAAGCATAACTTAATGCTAAGACCCTTTCCGTCCTCGCGTAAACTGCCGCTCTAACATAATTATATGCACCAAGTTTAATCTCCTTACATCACCTGCTGGTAAGGTGAATGCAAATTTACAGGCGGAGAAATTCTTTAAGTATAACAGTTATAAAATGGACGTGATGTGCTCGATGATAAATTCAGCCTTAGCTTACGCAGTAGTACCAATTCTACTGCGTATATTGTGAAAGAGCTGGGAGCTGGTTATTTACAGATATCTTCTAGAATATACGAGTATAAGAGCTATACGAGTATAAATTAAAATTATAAACTAACTTCCGACTTTCTATTTAACCCAAACTCGCCATATCTGCAGCAAGTTGCTGACGCCGAAGTAACAGAATTTTACATAATTCGAACCTGTGGAAATTAGTGAGATCCCTTCGTCAACTAGGTAATGAGCTGCTCATCTTCAGAATGCAGATCTTCAGAAACTTTAGCTAAGAACCATCTCGATCACGTTAGCTTTAAAAAAAAGGGATCAACATCAGTTCATCCTTTTGAGAGCTATGATTCCATAGGCTACACAGAAACACACGTCAAACACCCCGTGAAATAACGTATTTAGTTGAAGGAAAAGTTTCAGTCTCGTATAATCAGCATTTTAAACCAATGTTAATAACAAAATTATACCATGTTAAAACTTGATCCGATGCAATAAATATCATTTATGAATATGAAGCATTCCAATCCTTTACATAATGGTGAGTAATTAATTAAAATACCTCGGATGTTGAGGTATTAAAATACCACGGATGATGAACTTTTGTGTCTGCTCTTACGCAAGTAAGTTACCAAAGCCCGGACTTTAATAAATCAACTTTCCTCTAAAGTAATGTTAAAGTATTAAGCAAGAGAAAAGATAACAGAATGAATAATGCCTTTGTTCAGTAAAGGAAACAATTTCCAAGATAAGAACGAGGAATGAAGTCATCTTTGAAACTTCATTGTTTTCCATTCGGGGCATCGGGACATTTCAAACGAGGCCTCCGGTGACAGCCACCAATGAGGAAGCTAGCCACAAATGTCTAACGGACAGCGACATTTCCACCGAAGGCCTTGCAGAGGCCTTGTAGTTCCCGCAGACATCCGGTATTTGTGGTTAACTCTCTGTTATCTATGTCCGTGTTTAGCTTTCAGTTGTTTGCGAAACTAATTACAACGTGTAGGAATTACTATGATGTACAAAAGATTTAATTATTAATTTCAACGAATGTTTTTATGTTACTCCAAAGATTTTTGTCACAAGGTCAACGGATTCAGTTCCCGGTAGGGCTAACTTGGAAATTGAACTTAGATTTATAATAATAGGTGCAGTAAGTTTAGTGCTTCTTGTACTTAATCCATAATTATTTTTTTTTGCTTTTTGGTTTGACTGTTTTTAATTTGTTTAAACAAATTAATGAAATGATAATGTGACTTTTATGATTTAATTACATTATTTATTAGTGTGTTAGTTACAAGTGTAGTTAACAAAATCGTGTTAAAATATAGAAACAAAGTACAATTTTAGATCCTATGGGAACAGTCCTAGGGAACGTGCTAATTATCACTCGATAATTAGCACGTGACCTGCATTAATATGACGGCTGTACTGACATTAATCCCGTCTTATAATTGTGACAGCTAATTTTGATTCGGCTTAGTTACACCTATTCGCGTCGAGGTACGAGTACACTATCAGCATCGAAATAACTCAAGTTCGCTGACTATCAGTAATTATATTACATTATACACTTCCTTTCAATTATAAGAAATAACTTATTTGGTGTTTTTTTAATGAAAATGAAAACATTTTCATCTGCAGCAGCAAGAAAATATTAGCAGCATTATTTAAGTCTGGAAAAAACTTTACTCCACTCATCAGTGATTTTTTTACAGTTTTCATCTTGAATTAAAAATACCTTGTACCTACATAATGTTTTTGTATATTTTGCTTGATTCAGTAAATGAAAATTAAAAATAAAATTTACTAAAATAATTATTCCTAAAATCCTTTCATCTACTTAAGTAAATGTTTTGTCTAACTAATTATCTTTTAACTTATTTTTGTCCAACTAACAAATTATTTTCATACGAATTTCTAAGGAAACTACTTCTAAGAAAATTAACTTGTTAATTAAACTCTGCTAGTTCTACATAATATGATATGAAACATTATTAGTAACGTCGTGGCTATACATCAATAACGAAATTTAATTGACGTAGTAGGATTGTGGTAAGATATCGGAGTAAGCGTGAGACATGGAGGGAAGTTAGCCAACAAGTATTTTGTTAGCATAGACGGAAATACCATTGTTTGTTTTCAAAGTTTAACTCTTCAACCTACAAAGGGATAAGTGGTAATACTTATCCCCTACTCGATCCCTTATCCTTAATCCTTATTGTATTATAGATGACGGTAGCCACCTACCAACAAGTGGACCGTCTGTCAACTTTAGTATAAAAAATCAGTATTTGCGAGCACATAATAACCCTAATCTTATCAAGGTTCGAGTGAATAGGCATCTTCTGGGTGAGCTCTCTCCATCTTAGGCCTCATCCTTGCCAAAAAAAAAAAAAAAAATTATAGACGTAATTTCCATGTCCACTCCTAATGTGGTGGCTTCATTTATATCTTATCAGGGATATAAATGAGACACTTAAATTCCTCCTAATGTTACTTGTGTTTATAAACAATGATCATCAATGATGGTAATCAAGTGGACTTACAGCCTGCCTGTCACCAATATATTTAAACATTGATAAATTAAAAAATAATGTAGCCAACTTAATTTGGAGGTCGAGAGAGAATTATGAATTCCCTGACGATGACGATACTCGTATATTCACAGTAAGGTCAATAATTTTCGATAATAGTTACTGAACAAACAAAGGGCAATCATGAAAATTGATGTATTTTGCAAACAGTCGCACAATTTGTGTAAACCACAACACCATTGTCATGTTGCTCGTAATGAGTATTGAAATATCGTTACTGCACACTCATAACTTATATGGTGTACCGACATAAATTATTTCAATGATTTTGCGATGAATTTCAATACGGTCTTCTCTGTGGTTTTTTCGGTTACATGTTACATTAATTTCCGCTTGATACTGTTCTCTTATCTCAAAATAAAGTTGTACTCTAACGTGGATTCATCGTTTTTTTTCTTAAAAGCAAAACCAAAATGTCCGGATGTACAATTTTTTTTTTGGAAAAAACGAATATTTGTAAAAAAAAAATTAGCTAATTGGTCCAGCCGTTCTTAAGTATTGATCTTAGCAACACATTTATTTTAGTAATGTGTAGGAATGCAGACTGGTTCAACTTGGTAATCCTTAAGTTAACAGCAGTTGATTGAAACGTTGAATTAAAACTTGTTAACTTTAAGATCACAAGTATTAAGGGGCTAAAACAAAAAACATTTTTAAGGGAACCATTCATTGAGGATGAGAAAGTGTACAGACAGAGGATAATATTAAGAGAGCTTTTTTATAATTAATTTCAGTACAACAATGCTTTTCAATATTTATTGTAATATTTCTTTTCGATTATATATTTAGTAGTGAAGTAGGTATAAGTAGGTAAGTACATAAATTCACTCAAATTACTGAAGCAGAAAGAGTTTGAAAACTGATAACAAGCATAAAAAATTTACAAAAAGCAGTGCAAAATATAGATATTGCAAGAAAAATGTACCTCATTAGATCGTGATTAGATGTTCACAGAAAACTTAGTTTTGAACGTTACTCCTTCATTCTGCAATATATTGAATGTGTCTTCGTAAATAAAAATAACCTACTTTATTAATAATAATAATAATAATTTATTTGCTGAATATAGGTAATTACAATGGTTTTATAATGAATTAGGCTCGCTACATTCTACCCATATTTTTTTTAACACTACATAACAAAATAAGCAATTAATCACAACTATCCACTAAGTGATCAGTTAGTTTATTAAGTGTTATTATTATTATTAGTAGTGTATTATTAGTTATTAAGTGTTAGTTTCGCAGACTGGTTTTTAATAATTTATTTTTACGCTTTTCAATATAAAACAAAGAAAACCTGTTTATTTTAATATCCCCTTTCGTTTCCCAGCTTGCTTTTAACTCGTATCATCAATCAAGCATAAAAAATCGGTCCCTTGAGTAATTGATTGCGTCTTTGCTTGGCATTAACTGACGGAAATTTCAATTGATATTGGCAATTTGTGTTTTCCTTATTCCGATACCTTTATATATTACGTATAAAGTACACAATAAGATATAAAAATAACTGTCATCATTGAAATGTTTTTCTCGTTATAATTATACCGATAAGAAGATGATACCGAGATATTTTCGTAAATCTATTTTAGGATTGTAATCTTTTCATTAATATCCATCTTCTTTAGGTATAAAATCGATATGTGTATTATGTTCCCTGCAGACTCGAAAACAGACTGAAATTTTCAGGCAATCTTCAGATTATCCCAAAGGATAATCCTGTGAAGTTTAGTAGCGATCGGGAAAAAAGCGACCAGGTGGAAGTCGCGGGCAAAATTTAGTATATTATAAAACAATTAAAAAAATCATTTTACTCATAAGTTACATTTCTACTGGTAAACTACTGGACCTCTATTGAAATTTTTTTTTAAATTAAAATCTCTAAGTATCTAACTAAAATACACTTTACACACGTACCTGTCAGTTTCAAGTACTATTACTAGCTGCTGCCCGCGACTTAGCTCGCGTAACTTTGTATATTATATATTAGTATTATATAAGGTAAGGTATTATATACTAAAACCTTACTCGAGAACCAGATGACGCGGCGGGGCACTTTGTTTTATAATATGTAAAGATTTAATAAAATCTAGTAGTACCTACGGAGATCTATATATATATATATATATATATATAGTTAGATTAGATAAGGTATTACTTATGTGTTTACATTTGCCATTCTTCATTTCATTCCTTCTCCAACTGCTACCCTACCATTTATCTTCTTTATGTGTTTGTTAATTTTGAACTTTATAACTTCACAACGCAAAATATTCATATGCGACACGCTCATGTCTCATGTTTCAGTTGCGGCGAAACTCCATTTAGACACCGAAGTCAAAGCACATTTATGTATGTACTGCATTTAATATTCCAACTTTAATTGCTTACTATTATTTTGTATAAAATTTAAAGATGACGTCATAAATTTAAGTGAAAGATGTTTGAGATTTTTAGTCAAATTTAGAGCAATTATAAGACTAGTAATTTCTTTGTAATCCTACTAATATTATAAATGCCAAACTTTGTGAGGATGGATGGGTGGATGTTTGTTACTGTTTCATGCAAAAACAGCTTAAGTAACTGATTTGTACGAAATATAGCACACAAATAGTAAGTACATCACCTGTACTAACTAACATTTAGGATACATTTAGGTTCCTGTGGAATTAGAACATAAAAATTATCCATTCATACTAATATTATAAATGTGAAAGTAACTCTTTCTGTCTGTTACCTTTTCACGCCTTGACTCATGAAATTTTGTATACACGTTGTCTGGGATACATCCTGAAAAAAGTACTATTCGCGAGGGATCATCTTATGTGTAGTCTTATGTCGAATTTAGAAAACTAACGCTTGGCAAACGCACAAGCAAGAAAGATGACAGGCGTTATGTTTCTTATAAATCTGGTCAATGCAGACGAAGTTAGAAATACCAGCTATACAGCTATATACAGAATCTAACCAGCTAGTTTAGAAATAAACGGACCAAATATAGAATAAAATTAAATAAAAGAGCTGGAGCAATTAAGGCTGATTTAACAATAATGAAGAGGAAGCATTTACGGTTTGGAAGCGTTGGGCCGACAATTTAACAAGTAATTTAGTTCGTTGAGAAACCCTCGGCCCTTCAGGGTTGCGACATCGGTGATTAGTTTCAAAGAGCTCTTTGCCGCGTCTCTCTACACTCTAACTACTTGTCAAATGTTGATTGATGAGCAACTGAAAGCATTATTACATCCATCTTATAAGTTTCTACTTTCTACTTTTTCCTTCCGTTTGTTTTTTCCGTTTTTCCACGAGAGAATTCGTACTTGGCAGCAGCGTGCTAGTATGAGTTGTACTGTACGTAACCTTTTATTGTACAAATATAGGTTAAGATATTAACTTTATAGCCTGATAAAAGTCCTCAAAAGTCTTTTATCAGGAGGAAACAAGGTGCGCGCTTTCAATGGATGGGTTATACCTTTACTCACATACTCCTTTGGCATACTAAGGTGGACTCAAACTGAGCTCGATGGTTTAGACAGGAAGGTTCGTCGATTGCTCACGACGCATCGCATGCTACACCCACGCTCATCAGTAATGAGACTGTACATCCCACGGAAATTGGGGGGTCGCGGTTTTTTAAGTGCCAAGAACCTCCATAACCGTGAGGTGTACAGTCTTAGGGAATATTTCCTGCTTAATGAGAGTGGTGTACATCGAGACGTTGTAGCAATCGACAAAAACATCACGCCTCTATCTCTGGCTAACGAGAATTGGCGTAAGCCTGTAGTACTAAGCATTGAAGACCGAAGGAACGTATGGAAGGGTAAGGAACTGCATGGGCGATTCTACAGGGCCCTGACAGGACCTGATGTAGACTCGCTTATGTCAGTGAACTGGCTACGTTTGGGTGACCTCTTTGGGGAAACCGAAGGTTTTGTCTGTGCAATTGCGGACGAAGTTATTAAGACGAACAATTACCGGAAATATATCCTGAAGGACGGTACGGTCGACATATGTCGAGCATGCCACCGTCCTGGAGAGACACTCAGGCATATTATTTCCGGTTGTGCTCATCTTTCTAACGGCGAGTATTTGCACAGACATAACCAAGTAGCCAGGATCATACATCAGCAACTTGCTCTTCGATACGGTCTTATCGAATCTGAGGTGCCGTACTACAAGTATATGCCTACGCCCGTTCTCGAAAATAGTCGTGCCACGCTATACTGGGACCGATCTATAATCACGGACAGGACTATTGTAGCCAATAAACCTGACATCGTGGTTATCGATCGATCTCAGCGCCAGACGATGCTTGTTGACATCACTGTTCCACATGACGAAAACCTCGTGAAAGCCGAAAAAGACAAGCTAAGTAAATATTTAGACTTGGCTCACGAGGTGACCGCCATGTGGGATGTTGATTCGACTATCATCGTCCCGATAGTCGTATCGGTGAACGGTCTTATAGCGAAGAGCCTCGACCAACATCTCAAGAGGCTCTCACTAGATGACTGGGTCAAGGGTCAGATACAGAAGGCGGTACTTCTTGACACGGCACGAATTGTCAGGAGGTTCCTCACTCTGCAGCCCTAACCACCGGTAGCTTGGGCCTTGCCTCGCTACCTGCGGCAATCTAGTTTTAAGTTTTTTTATAATATTTATTGTTTTTTATATAATTATTGTAAAAAAATTTAAAATTAAGAAATGAAATAAATATATGTAAATAATAATAATAATAATAATGGATTACGAGAAAGGTCTAAGTACGAAACTAATGTAATTACCAGATGAAGGTACAACAACAAAGATAACTTAGATGTTTCCTTATTACGTCATAAGGAAGAGATGAAATTGTATTATGTGTTTTAATGTTATATTTGCTGATGTTTTGTCATATTGATAGAGTTCGTCATTTTATATATAATTATTATTATATGGCGGATTACCGAAAGTTTTATCAAATCAGCGACTATGAAAATAGATTTAGAAAGTAATTCCTTTAAAGATTAGACTAGATTATTAAATTAAACCACTTCCAAATCAAGTCAAATCAAATCAAAATAAGGTTTCTCCAGGAAACTCATTACGAACCGTCGATTCTGAATCGATCTTTTAAATAAATTTTTGATACAACTAATTGATTTCAGGACTTTAATCCCAAGATCAGGTAAATAATATTTTTTAAAGAGGATTTCTTCTTAACGCACAATCTTTAACCTTTGAACTTTTTGGTGGACAATGTTTGAGTACCACTGGAAATTTTCTTGTGAAAGTATCAATACCTAACCCGCCATATTGTACATAAAAAATGAACCTTCGTCTGTCTGAGAAACAGACACAAGAAGACAAACGGCCGTTTGAGTGTCCCGGTGTAAAGAGAAGTCGGTCGCGTTCATAATATATGAGAAGTGACCCTTGAACAAGTACAAGAACGTTTGAATTGGGACCAAATTTGTTTAAAAGATAAATAAGGAGAGTAGGTATTGTTCGCCCAGCGTTACCTTACAAAGGTAAATCGAAAAGCCACGGAAATAACACGAAAATGCCTCGAACAGGTAAGTTGCGTCAACGACATCCGAAACTCTTCCACATACGTATTTAGGATTAAATTTCAATGAAGTAAACCTGTAGTTTGAAGAGTAAAATATAAAATTGGGCGGATGGTTTATTTACAAAAAGGATTGTTTAAATTAAAATATAAAACATAGTTATACAATCTATTTTTGGAGATTTTTACTAAAATATTCGGTAATGAAACTGTAATTAAATTATTTTCAGAATTTGGAATCTTTATTAAGATTTAAAAATGATTCATTAAGTGTGTTTTATATTTAAATATTGGGTATTGTTTAATTATAATATTAATTATAATTAAGAGTATTCACTTTAATAGGACAATACTAAAAATGAAAATACAAGAGAATCCTTTGCTTATACAAATTTATAGCATATATCAAAATTATTGTGCATATAAAAAGTAAGCCTATCTGCGAAAGTTGGCGAGTGCGTCAACGCTCGATATTTCTTTATGGGGAACATAATATAAGGAGGAAGTTAAAACGATGATATTTGAGCTCGTTTTACGCTTTACTTTCTTGGGATTTAGTTTTTATTGAGTAAGTACTATTTGAAAATTTGTTAAAGGAAGTCAAGTTTTAATTTTATTTTATGTAACTTGGAAATGTTCTTTAAGCGCCACTTTAACTCTTATGTCTGCTTCTTAGTAAATTAGGTAAACGCTGCAAAAAGATTTTATTCGCTAATCTAAAAACAGACATTAAGGTTAGGGATATAAATGTTCAAGCATTTATTAACGGCTTAGGGCTTAGCGCCTTCTTTTCAAGTAGGTACTTAAAGCTAATTGGCGAAATGTTACGAGTATCTTGTTACGACTACTTTAAATTGCGGTTACACATTTTGACCAATCACAAAGCTTTCTCCCAGCGTAGCGTGAGCGTAGCGTGAGCGTAGCGTGAGCGTAGCGTTTACAACTGTAACTTGTACGTACGTAATAACGTTCGACATAAATATTCTGTCAGGCGTTATAACTCTTATTTTTCAACACGGACGAAGTCGCGGACACCATCTAGTATTTTATATTTCCAAGAACGTGACATACATTTGAATCTAGTGTAAAGCTTAAATAAGTTAAATGTCTACTTAACCCAGAAACAAGAGGTAATATGTCAGGTTTAGAGACAGTCAACATTGGAACAAATCCTCGTAGCGACAAATGTCCACTTTAGCACGTCCAGTCTAAAGACAAGAGCACTCAGCGGCACATCGTTATGCCCTATAACATCCAAGGTCGTCTTGCAGCACTTGTACTAGTTTGTACTCGGATTAAAACAAGCAATTAGGAGAAACAATGTGTATGTTTGTTACTTTTGTTACGCTCACATTTATGTGCCGAGAATCACACATGAAATATTAAGAATTTTAAATTTGAAATGAGCCATTTTATATCCCTTCGCAATCCTTTATTCTTAATCAAAGTCGAACTATAGTCGACAGTGAATTTGCAGCACTTGTGGCGTTGCTTGTGTTAAAGGTGACGGTAGCCACCAACCATCATGTAGACCGTCAGCCTGTCTGCCGACTTAAACGTAAGGAAAGTATGAACTTTTCAAAGTTCACTCTAAGCTGGATTTGGAGTATCATAACATCAAAAACGCAACAAATTTCATTAATGATGATGAATGTACAGTACACGAATTTTTGTGGTATTTTTTTTTTTGATCGCCTGATAACTGCACTATTAGACGCTCCAGGGTTATCCATTATTTCTGTGACACCCAGTCCCCCTTTTAAAATATCTAAGCAACCGAAATTTTTAAAATATCTATTACTATAACAGTCCACCCTCGGTTTCCCATGGATGCAATTTTTTCTGCTAATTATATACCCAAACCTTTCTCATTTATCGCTCTTTCCTTTGAGTTTGGTTTAGAAGAATTTACTGGAAAACAGACGGCCACTTTATTTGACAAAATGTAGATATAACTCTTTCGCTCAAAATTATTCATACGTCTCCCTCGCATACTATAAAATAAAACCTTTGTCAAAAGTACGTGCGTCGCGGTCATGTAACACATAATTTCATTTATGTGCTGTTAGTCCAGTCACCTTAGGATAAGGTATATTTCCGAGGTATATACCTCGGAAATGTCCGAAAACTCAGGACTATATTCTTGTAGGTCCAAACAACCTATAAAAAATATGCCAGAGGGTGGGCCTCTTGAATAGAACTTTGTAAAATATGGCCTTAAGATGACTGGACTATGTACGTTAGGGCTTCTCTCGTGACTAGCGATCATACTTTCTTGCTTTATTTTATGTGTAGTAAAGCTTTAAAAATAAAATCTGAATTACATTATAAACACTGAGTTTATTATAAATATAATCTTTTCAAGTTCAAGTCAGTTATTTTGTTCGCTGTCCAACTACGGACCTACAGACTGCCTGACAGTTACTGCCTGTACAGAGCAAACGAAATTTCTAATTTCACCCATATATTATGAAACACAAAATTCATGCCTCTGGTTACATCACTTGGCGTGCGACCGCCCAAATTTTTTCTTCAAAGCGATTTTGCCCAACATCACCAGCTAAAGCAGAAATTTCTAGGAATATGACCTAGGTTGGAAACTTTTCGCTTTTTCATCGTGAGCATGATATAGTTTTTGGCCAATCATTCGCAGGACTTTTGCGTTTGTTACCTTTGAGTCCAGCTAATGGACAGCGATCGCCTATACGTCAACATTTCGAATGCCTCTTTTCATTTGGGTGTTGTGGTTTTATTCAATTTAGTTGATAGAGTGTACACTCCATTGAGTTAATGGAGTGCAGAAAAGCTACAGTCTCATAAATGACAATAAAGTTTATTTGTTCAAGTTACAGGTGAAGTTTAATACGGATAAAGTTAGATGATTCCATTCCGTGAGTGTAATATGTGTACTCGGATACTTTTTCTTGCTGCTCATAGGGTTGCTGTTACATTATTCGCTAAATAAATGGGTAAAGAGAAAACTGTTTAGTACCGTTTCTCCACTGTCAACCGTTTTTTTTGTTTTGTTGCGATTGACGCGCTTTGATCGTCTTCATTAAGTCTTCGTCAATTTTTCATTAAAAAGTTTTTGAAAAGCTTGTTTGAAAAGCTTATCGAGGAAAATTTTTTTGGAACAGTTCATTTTTATCTTCGGAATGGGTGAATTTCAACCAATAGGCGAACACTGGTAAATATTTAACATTTTTTTATTATTTTTACTTCAAGAGGAACGGCGGCTTCAAGTAGGAAATATTCATATACTCGTAGAACATCTGAAAGGGCAGACCGTAAACTTCTTTATTATTGATTAGCAATGCCCCGTTGGCTTGGCCGCCTTAAATTTGATTTCCTTTCGCGCATTAATCTCACCAATTGTCTGCTGTAACGACGCTATTTTTCCGACTTTGTTTACAACATACTTTTATCACTTATTTTATTATACTTAGTAACATACGACATATGTTACTAAGAAACAGTGAAGCTCCTATCTGTTAAGGAATTTATAAATTAATCAGTCTGTCCTCAGGCCTGTAGTAAAAAAGGTAGGTATATGAATATAAAAGAGCGATCAAAAGAAAATTATTTAGAAAAATATATTTCTCATGTAAAAATAAACATTTACTTGACTGTAGACATTACGAAACGTGGGTTCATATTTTTGGCAACTTAAAAATAAATTGAACTCCAAAAAATTGCTGCAATGTCTACTTATTTTACTTGATCGATAGATTTAGAGCAGTATTTGTGTACTACTTGTAATTTATCTACATAGAATATCCTGGCCCGTATAACCATTATTATCTATTCCGTAAATAGCTAATGAATTCATAAACTCCACAAATTGAAGAAGCCTCGATATTTGACCTAATTGAAATAATACCCGTAGGGATTAAGATAAAACCGTATGACTTTAGAGCGTTGTACGTGCATTAAATTGACGATATCAAACACGTGACTCTATTTCTCGATGGCAATCTCCCTGCTATCTTCCCACTTATAGCTGTAACCCAGTGTCAGCTCGCGTCTACTCCGAAAGCTCTAGTTTATATTGGTTATCTACTAGGTCAAAAGTGTATGATCTACCTCAGAAATTCGACCCTAAAATCCATTATTAAACCAAAAAACTACATTTTATTGCTAACTAGCTAAGGTCTGAGACTTGGACCGCGTTGGAAAATGAAAATAATAAAAATCGTACCTATATGAATACTTATATTATAAAATGTTAACGTTGATTTTATTTACTTACCTACATGTAAAATTTTCACGGCTATGTTGAATTTTGATATATTATACATAAATATATTTTTAGTATTTTGAAGAATAATTTCGATAAGAATAGCTTGAAAATTAATAATTATTTTGTACTCCTCAAAAAAAATATGAGACTTCTACATTAATAACTTGTTTTCGTACAATACCAATCGGGGTCGTAGCGCATTTGAATCACAACTTGTATTACTTTTTTTTATGTATAGACGCAGTATTCACATACTATAGAGACGACCGTCATCAAGTCTACTTGCCTTTCTTATAGAGACAATGTGGTTCTCCAAAGGGTATCTTCAGTGCGGATCTTGTCACGCAGAAAATATAAATTCTTAAAAATTTTCAGTAGAGTCGTAACTTCGTGTTACACCTTCTGCCTATTGGTCTCGACGTTTTACCGAAATTGAATCCAGATTGACAGAGGCAAAGTAAAATAGCCTGAGGTATATTCTCGGCTAAAACTAACTAGAAGCAACTTCGCAAACAGTGTGTAGAAATCCGTAGCTATAGATTTTCGAGAAACTAATAGACTCCTCCTTTGTTCGCAGGGCATCGTGTCCATCATCTTTGTTTCATACGTGGGAGACACTTTTACAAGAAGTGGAAACAGATGTCGTGGGTTACAGCAACGCAGCAACCGCCTTGGAGCGCAATGTCGCCGCGCCGTTGATTGACAAAACTTTTCATTACAAAGTCCAAGCGCGAAAACTCTTTGCTCACAGAGAGGGTTGCGAGACAATTTTGGCAAAGGCTGACGACCAACTTACAAAGGTAAAGCTACACTCTCTGTTGTATCTTTCCGTTTTTTTTTTATAATATTTATATTTAAATGTATAACAAAAAATACTTTTCATCGTCATCAGCAGCCTGTGTCACTTGGATATAGGTCTCTTTCAAGACGGTCGCTTTTGGTACTCACACATCACACAATAGTTCTTAATACAGGCCTGGGTGATCGTAGTATGTGTAAAATCTCAAAGTAAACGCTTCTGCCTGCCCATCTCCTGCTAACCTCTTAAAAGAAACTATTTGCAAATTGTATTCTTAATGCGGGACGCATTCACCAGAAGATATTTTATTTCGATGTCACACACGTACAGGAAATATATACTTGTAGAAAGGAACATTATAAAATTAGATAAATTTTAATCAAAGTATTTACATAAATAAAAAGAAAAGCTTTCAGTTTCAAAGCCATTCTATTTAATCTATCAAAGCACAGAATAGATAAATAGTATTTGATAGAAGCTAGATCGAAGCAAATATTTCAGAGTTGCATGCTTCAATGGATATGGAGTATGTGTCCATATACTACATACTCCGTATCCATTGAAGCTTCTGAGGCATTATTGAATTTGTTGTAGCTAAAACCTATAACAATAAGTACTATATACCTAGTATAGTATAGTATAATTTCGAACACAGTTTCCAATAACAAATTAATTAAGTAATTCTTCTTGATTTAAAAAAAATCTAAACTAAACAGTGTATCTATCTAATCTAATCTAATTTTTATGTATATTTGCTATTAAAAAGTATATTTGCTAGTAGATACATACCGCATAGGCTCTTAGGTTTTTTGCAGAACCCTGTAAGGAATATCTGTAAAAATATTGAATTTTATTGTCCAGTTGATTTATTATAGGATATTAAAATAAAAATAGTTATTGAAAGTATTGAGAAAATGCTTCTTCAATTTCACATAAAATATAATCCCTGCCCACTCATATATCCATTAGGATTATATATTACATGAATTCAGCGTTTTCGTGGTTTATCGATAAGAGACACAAATCCCTTAATCCCTGAATAGCTATGAAAGAAATTGTTTGAAGCATACATGAAATTAGTTACATTATTTTTAACTAAAAATATTTAAGTCTACAGATGGTGGCAAGGCACACTGCGTTTCGCAGTCATTTTGGGCAGCTCGTCTGTCAACAATAGTCGCTCCTACAGAAGTCCACCGTAAAATGACAGCATTTATACTGTTGTATTTCGATGAGTGAGCAAGAGATTTGGTAGAACCACTCGACTCGGTAGAACGCAGAGCTAGGAGACTCATAGGCGACAGTACTCTTTTAAAATCTAAGATGCAGAGCTTAGCACATTGACGCAAAATTGCCAGTATATGTGTATTTTATAAGATGTACTTCGGAGAGTGTACTCAGGAGCTGCACGAGCTCATACCGCCTTCCCCTTTCTTCCATCGGACATACAGACGTACGGCTGGTTACCATACTCATCTTGTCGACTAAGCGCTTTGAAACATCCTTTATAATGCGCACTGCCAAGGTTTGGAACTCCCTGCCCGGTGTCTGTATTTCCGAACTCATATACCTAACCATAATCTTTTCAAAGTTCGAGTGAATAAGCATCTTTTGGGTGAGCTCGCTCCATCATAGACATCATCCTACTTACACAGCTGGTTGTTGGCCAAGAGCAAACCCTCTTGGCTCTCCAAATCTCTAATAAAAACAGATGTCCTAATCCCTTATGCTTATCCTACTATCGGCGGCGTACTTGCAGCACCTGTGGCGTTGCTTGTGTTATAGGCGACGGCAGCCACCTATAGTGAAGCCCTGTGAGTACCTTAACATAAATAAAAAAATTATCTGAAATACAATTTCTATAAAAGCATCAATTTTCCTCAAATTATCTCTGAACGCTTTCCAATAAAATAAAATATTGTTCAGTTGCTGGAGAGCTCTCCAGGGCCGAGAGATTTACCTAATCTCTCGGCTAGTAAATAATTCAGTATTATTTCAGACTGTTCCTCTTACATAATACATTTGTCGAGCTTTCTCGAGGGCATGTCCAAATGTAACTTTGCTCTCGCAAATGTTACATAACTTATGTTATGTGTTCTTAATACTCCACAAATCCATACTGCACACAATAATATATATATATATATATATATATATATATATATATATATATATTATAAATGTGAAAGAAACTCTGTCTGGGAGTCTGTCTGTCTGTTACCTTTTCACGCCTTAACTACTCAATTGATCATAATATTATTATTTTTCAAAATTTATTGAAAACAAAGTAGATAAAGGGAATATATTGAACGAATGTGTAAAGCGACGTTCTATATCCTTTGTTAACCGTCGTGTTGTTACCCGAAACTTTACTTTCGATTGTGAAAAAAAAGTACAGATACTCGTAAATTTCTTGCCGAGTTTTAATTAATAATCGGCACTTCACTTGAAGGTGCTGAAAAAGACCCTTTAGTTCTTTGTAGATATAGTGACACCATAAAGCTACGCGGTCTTCACGTGTCAACGCGTCGTCACATGACGTGACGACGGCGGTGCTTTTTGAGTGACACAGGCAGGAATGTAAATTCAAATAGTGAAAGGCATTTTGAAAAGGGTGCAGTAGTGTTTCTAGAGATTATGTATATTATGTGTTATGGTTCCGATCTTTATGTGGAAGATTACATATAAAAAAATACAAAAAAAATATTAGAATTTTCTCTCTTTGTAATATTAGACAGGGTTTAACAGATTACATTATAAAAAAATATTCTGTTTTATTGGGTAGTTTTACAATAAAATAATTACGGATTAGCAAATCAATCAAATAAAACATAAATAAATAGTTTTTTTTTTTTAAATAGAACTATTTTGGTTACACTTAAATAAAATTTTAATCATTATTTTATTACTGCAGCAACAGAAAAGAGTATATAAAACTCAACTGCGTACTTTGTAATACCATTCTACGATTGGTACCTACTAGGACTGATTTTCAGTCAGGTCCCTAGAATCATGTGCGGACATAATAGCCACATAATGTGCGACATAAGGACATAATTCATTTATGTTTCGTCAACGCTTCTAGGTATGATTATGCAAAGCTATTTTAAACCCCTAGACAGAATGTCATAAATTGACATCTGAGGTTATTTTAAGCCTTATATCCCCAGCCTCTGATTCCCACGCAACCGTCCGGACTTTAAGGTTAAAGACCTTTAATTCTTCAAGAAAGTCACATTAAGTGACATTCATTATATTTGCAGAGAAAATTAGTTTTTATCTTTAAATAGTAATAGTTGTTGAACTTCGATAACAGCGCACAATGTTTCTCAAAGCTGCGCGTAAATACTACTTACGTAATAATATTTAACACAAGCGACCCGCTTCCGGCTTCGCAAGGGTGCAATTTTTCTACAAATTATATATACCTAGAAACCTTCCTCGTTTAACGCTTTTTCCATTAGTGAAAACCGCATGAAAATCTGTTTAGCAGTTTTTGAGTTTATCAGGTGCATACAGACAGACGCGGCGAGAGATTTTGTTTTATAATAATATGTATGTGGATAAAAAAAACACATTGAATATTTAGGGTGCTTAAAAAAGCTACAGTCTGTCATAATAATATAATTTTATAATAGGAATAATATCTAATTTATTCTGATTCCCATCCTGATTCCCAACATACCTTTTTTATTATTGTCATGTATGTCTTCACTCGCATACAGAATTTAAATACATTTCATGTAATAACAAGTGTTATTTCATAATTAAAGTGAAATGGAACATACGAAACAAATTTGTGCGAGACCACTACAAAACCGAATTTTTCACTTCTTAATAACTAAAGTAGGTATTTAAACTATATAAATAATTTAAATTCCTTTTTCCTTTTTTTCAGAGTCGTCAAGACTACAGATTAGCATTTCTTAACTACTGCAACAATCCGAGTCCGGCCAACTTAGCCACATATTACGACTCTCACAACAACTATGTGCAGCAGCTTACCGCAACCAACGCTATGTTAGACCAATACCACAAACACTCATTGCCGACGATTTTACAGGTAAATTTTTACCCCATTATTTACCACTTAAATAATGATTCCAATTCATTTTATTGCATTTTTTTTAGTTAAATTTCATTTTGATCGATTTGAAAATGTTAATAAAAACTTATACAGTTGCTCCAAACTAGGCAAAAGCTGTATTTTGAAGCGAAGTTAATATATATTTAATTAATATTATTAATTAGTATAATGGAGTCCCTAGTCGGAAAAATTGCTTTTTTGACCGTTTAGAACGGAGCTTTATGTGCTTGACAAGCAAACTATGTTATTGATGATGCTTGATGAAAAATTATATTGTTGCAATACTTGTCAAGCATGCTTGATCGTTTAGATGCATGCTTGTTAAGCAACACATTCGCAAGTTTACACTGTGGCGACTGAGATTAAAATGAATACGGATGCTTGATAAGTAAGCTGCAAACCTCGTCAAGCGCGCTTGTCAAGCACGTAAATGCATTTCAAGCAATTTTGACCGTCTGGCTAGAGACTCCAATAGATATTAGTAGTACATATAGTAATACATACATGTCAATTAATATTTAATGTACACCATGTTTGATTAAATTTAGAAATGCCATGCATTCCTAAGATTCTTGATTAATTAGAGGAATTTGAATAATATGTGCATACTGTAAGTATATTTCCTGAAACCTGAAACAAATATGTACACCTTACTAATATGTACCTACACAGTTTATTTTATTTTACGCAGACGAAGTCGCGTGCAACAGCTACTAGCTACAGTTAGTAGACTTAGTCTGCGTAACTTTATAAAATATAGCCTACTAGCTAGTGCCCGCGACTTCGTCCGTGTTCTGGATGAAAGGTACCCTATGTCTTATCTGGTGTCCCAGACAACGTGTATGCAAAATTTCATGGTGATCGGTTCAGTTTTTTTTTTGCGTGAAAGAGTTACAAACATCCATACAAACTTTCGCATTTATAATATTAGTACTGATAGTTCTGATGTTACTCGCTGATAATAGCTTCCTGTAGCTTAGCAACAGTAAAATAATTTTTCAAATCGGTCCAGTAGTTTCAGAGCCTATTATAGGTATTATCGACTTTAGTTTGATACTTTAATGTAACTTAAGTCTAGGTGACAGAGGTGTACAAACTAGGTGGACCACGGACACTACCCGAAAAAAACCAATTATAGGTTTTCGCTTATACCAACATATCTAAAGTAAACAACTAAAAACCGTGCATATTTTCAATTTATTGCTTCAATTTTTTCGAAGCTCGGTATAAAAAACTGGCCTTGTAAAACTTCAGTCCACGCTTCGGTCTGAGTTAGATTGGTATCGCCTGTGTATGTTACAGAACCCCTTTGCTCGTTCAATCTGCCGTGGGATTAACTTCACACGTGTGGTCGGATCAATAGTGATCGACGTCAACCAAATTGGACTGAAAAGCTTTTAAAACATTATGCAATTTAATTAAAATTTATTGAGAACAATATGTTCACTTTTTTGGACCTTTTTTTAATGTTAATGTCGACAGACAGGCTGACGGTCTCCTTGATGATAGGTGGCTACAGTCGACTATAACACAAACAACATCACGGGTGCTACATGCACGGTGCCTACCAATAGTAGGATTAAGGATTAGGAACTCCTAAGGAATGGGGCAATGGGCTTCAGCATCCCTTACAATAATAAGCACACATGCTGTTATTTTATAGTAGCTTAAAAATAAATTACTAGCTAGTGCCCGCGACTTCGTCCGCGTTCTGGATGAAAGGTACCTTATGTTCTTTCTGGTGTCCCAGACAACGAGTACCTATGCAAAATTTCAAAGCGATCGATTCAGTAGTTTTTGCGTGAAAGCCTAACAAACAAACTCACATTCACGTTTATAATATTAGTAAGGATGTAATACTAAATAATTTTCGAATTATAACAATGCATTCTGTCAATAGTAGAAATGTTAATCCAACTAGTATGAGATAATGTTAGAGAACAGTAATTATGAAATCTCATTAAACTACCGTCAACTCTCATTTAGTTCTGATCAAATGATCAATTACAGATCCACACCTGAGATCCGTTCGTAATGGCGAAAATTTCAACCATTAATATAAATACTCTTTAAAAACATTACATACTATTATGACTTTACATAGCATGGAAGCCTTAAAGAGAATAATTATGCATAATGATATAGTTGTTCTAACGAACGAAAGTACGAACCTAAGTAATTTGTTTATAGTAAAAAAACTTTTTACTTTTTATAGTAACATAAGTAAAATATATGTCTGCAATGAAAATAAAGCGTTTTCACAAATATTTCAGGAATTGGAGGAAATCCTGACAGATGTCACGACGGCCGTTAGCGAAGCTATTTGTCAAGAGGGCATGATCGTCGCGGACAAGGTAAAATATACGTTTTCTTTGTAAATATTGTTTAAATTTTATTTGTTTATATTTTGTTTATTGCTAAAGGTTTAGCTAAAGTATGTATATATAATATACTTATATATACTTTAGCTAAACCTATATATTTATAAGTATAAGCTATAAGTATAATTATATTTATGTATATATAGGTAAGTAAGTTTGAAAGAATTAACTTTTTCTATAGAAGCACGTTACATAAGCCACTAATTCATTTATAAATTCTGTGAGATGCATGCTATTACAATAAGCAAAACTTCCATAAACAGATTACTTGTTATCCCGTCTGGTCCCAGTCGACTAAGTCATAATATTATTATAAATGCAAAAGTGAGAAAAGGGGACACTTTACTTTACACTATGTACTAATAAGTCACACATGAAACTGAAAATACTCAATGTAGACCTCCTCTACCTGCTTGCGCTTTCTATGTTGACAGTAAAGCAATCGTCTCACTGCAGTGTACCTATCTACTTGCGACTTTTGCAGAGCAATACTCAACTTCGGCGCTACGAGTCGCTGTGCGCCCAGGCGCGTGCTGTGTCTAGTACAGCAGACTTGGCCCACCTAGCTCGCACGCTACTCACAGCGCAGCCACCTGCTAGGCCTCCGCAACGCGCTTTCTTGCCGCCCTACCCGCCAGAGCCTGATGACCCGCCGCTAGATGTACCAGCGGTAAACTTTTTGTTTTATTAATAATATTGTAAACAGTTAAAGTTCGCTAGTAATACATATTTTGTTTGTTAACAGGAAAGTATGCCTCCTGTTTTGCGCGGCGAAATGTTACTGGACCGAATGGGTATCGCTCAGGCCCGTATGAGCTACGAACAACTTAGAAAAGACGGGCTAGATCTCGAAATACAAATCAAACAATTACAGGTATTTTTATTTATTTTTTATTGAAAGTGTTTTATCAATATTTTTGAAATGACCTACATTAAAATTAGGTAATTTTATTTAAATATAATATATTTATACAATGGCATAAATGGCATTGTGGTGTTAACAATATTAGATATAATGAATGCCATTGATTTCATAAGGGGATATACTTAAAGGGATATACAATTAATATAATATCTCCAGATGCAATTATTATTTAAGTATGTGATGAAATTTTCTGTGTAGTATACCTACAGGGCAGGAAAAGCCAAATAGTATCCAAGAGACATGGTCTATCCGTGTACCAAGTTCAATCAAATCTACTAAAACTTTTAAGCATGATTGAATAAATAAAGCAACATGTCTTCACAAACATTCACATTTAACAACAACATTTGTAGAAATCAACAAGTAATACACTTCATAATATCTCCCAACTGGCTGGGTACCTATAGCTTAATTATTTATGAACATCTAAAGTTCACAAGTTTCCGATAAATGTTCTGGAACCTACTTGTTAATAACTGAAGAGGTAAGTTTCAGGACATTAATAAATTTGACGTTTCCCTGAATGCTTTGGGAATTGTCTGGAACAAAAGTTAATATATAATGTCGGTGGCAGTTAATTGATAGATTGTACCTAATTGATTACACAGTTGTATTTGTGTGGTGAAATAAAAAATTTGTTTCGTCCTTTCTTTCGCCCTATAATTAGTACTACTTACCTACTGTCATTGGTATAATACACATTGGGAAATCAGTATACTCATACCTACCTGGGATGCTGACGGAACAAGTAAAATGTTAATAAAAACTTCTATTTGCAGGACAATTTAGATTCACTAATCCGTCATCAGAATCGCGGTATTGAGACCAGCATGTATAGCAAAGCGAATGAAATACAGGTTAGTCTAATTATTGCATAACATTTATTTAACAAGTTAGCAACAATCTGACGGTGAATCCAACTTTTTTCTAATAAAACTTTTTTACCTAATTGAACCGAGCAGAAGTGGGACCTGTAAACATAACTAGCGACATCTGTGAAATTTTAACTAAAACTGCGATGCAATGTCCTCTGTATGTAGTAAAAAGTTTGATTTAATGCTGACAGATGGCGTTGAATTCTATGTTTTCTAATAATTGGTTTTCGCAAATTGTACACAGATTTCGCTACCTGCATATTGTACCGCATTCATTATTTTTCTGCCTTCAAACAAGACAGTCCATGCTCTTCAAACAAAATAACACAGATTTTATTTGTTTAACATCTTGTGCCATTTGCTGTTAATTTCTTTTCATTGCATAAGTGACAAAATTATTTTTTGTGCCGACTAGGAAGACCTGTCTGTAAAGAAATACGACTACAGAGCTACACAACTTCATCTGGCTGCAGTTAGAGCTCAGGTAAGTCACAAACCAAAATATCTACAATAATTTGGATTGGGTTCAAAAAACGTAAATAAATCCAAGTGTTTTTATTACCGCATACATTTAATATCTATACATACAGAAATGCACACCCATCCCATTATAGGTACATGAGCAAATTAATAAAATACTATTTAGCTTAATTTTTGTTAACTGTGCCTACTTTAAACTTGTTAAGTTATTGGGACGAAACAGGATATGGGATGAAGGAGGAACATTTTGGAATGGGGACAAAGTATCGAGATCGAGACGAACGAGGCATAAATCCAAATTTGAAAGCCATTTGACGAGCGAACTACACAAGACGGTAAAATTTTAAAAAATATATGTACTTCATATCCTAATGAGCCAGCCTCTTGTTTACAATTTGACTGGCTTCTATGGAAATTTTAAAAGGTACTAACTAGAAAAGTAAATAATTTTTCTCTTAATTTTATTCCCCAAGCCCTGCCCAGCCATTATTTTTCTAAATATCCCATGTCCAGCAGCGAGCGTACCTAATTCGAGTGGATTCAAGGTGGCTTCATCACCAACTTCAGATAGTTCATTACGCAAAGAATTTTCAGGTATTAGGTAGCCTTAATGTGTCATTTGATGACACATTAATGTGTTTTTGATGTGACCATGCCTATGTCTTTAATTTTTAATTAAAAAAAGAGATAATAACAAAATCGGGCAATACAGTTTGATACTGTATAGCCTACATATCTATCATCTACAAAATTTAATTTAAAGGATCAAAGATATTTTCTATATATATAGTAAATTCGAATACATTTTATACCTAAGTATATACAATAATATACATACATAATATACCGGTGGCGGATACAGAAAAAACTCAAGGGGGGGGCGCATACATAATGGTCCTCCACTTTCCACGATTGAGCAAGGCACTTATTTGGCAAATATAGGTTTTTCCGGGGCGATCTATGTTATATTATTTATTATTATCGTAATAACAAAATAATCAAGTTACATGCAAAGTTTAAGAAAAAATTATTAAAATCCGGCGACGCGGGACACGCATGGGGGGGCGCGCGCCCCCCGCGCCCCCCATATGTATCCGCCACATACATAAGAAATACGCTCAAAGAAAATATTAACTCGTAACGTAAGACACGACATTTTAAAGCTAAACACACGGCCGTGTCCACGAAAGAACCACCACACTATGTATTTTTTTAGCTTTTCTTTTTTCTGCTAACAAAATATATTTAAATAAAAGTATTCATAATAGCAAGAGGGTATGCAAATTCCGCCTCGTGGCTTTACGGAATATTCCGCACCTAGATATCTTGGAGTTTAAATTTGTATCAATTATTTCGCATCAGTTCTTGCTTTCTTCCATCGGAGATTCGACAGGTTACTAGATGCTGGCCAAGAGTAAACACATTATTAAGAAAAATAATAACGAGTGAATAATTATATTTATTTATGGTATATTAAGAGTTTAAGAGAGTTTAACTCGTTCGTAATATTGTGTTTGTTTACGCCTAAGTACTTAGGTGTCTCTATTTTTTTTATGTAACAGATTAATTTTCGAAACTCTTAACGACTACTTACCTCAAGACCAGTACCAAATTTAGGTCTACGTTTGACACTAGCTGTTGCACGCGGATTTGCTCGCGTAACTTTATAAAATATAGCCTATGTTACTCACTAATAATGTAGCTTCCCAACAGTGAAAGAATTTTTCAAATCGGTCCAGTTGTTTTGGAGCCTATTCAATGCAAACAACAACAATTAAAATATAATATAAATAAAATATTATCTAAACCAACAATCGTTGCCCTGCCAATTTCATATAAAAATACCAACCAAATTTCCAATTTTTCCCGCGGATTTTTAAAAGTTTTCTATCATTTGTATGATAGACAAACCTTGCCCTGACAAAACCTGCTATTTGAGTTACTCTTATACATTATTAGTGAGAAAGTTAAAATATTGTTTAGGTATATAATTAGTAATCAAAATCACTATACATACATATACCTACTTACACTTCATGCATGCGGAAAATGACATAAATACAGAACAAAATTTTTATTTTTAATTAATCCGTACAAAGTAGGTAAGTAAGCATCATACCTACATAATATATTGTCATATTTAATTAAATTTTACAGAAGAGTTAAATTTTCTAAACCCAAAAGGAAACTGAAAAACCTTTTATAATTGTATATTTTTATTTTTGTAATAAATATTATTTTTTAATAAAAGAAAGAGTAGTAGGCACCTTAAGCTGAATAATGTAGGTAGGCACTCCAGCACTGTATTGGTCTCTATTTACACAAGAGAAGACAAGCAAAATGACACACATAATGATGTACATAATGATGCTGCTTTTTATACGTGCACTTGGCCTACTTCAACCGATATTGCTCTATTCAACAAAGAAAATGTTTTCATGTTCTGTAAACAAACTCGTTGCTAAGGTATTAGGCGCATGCTCCGTTTGACTCAACGTGACTTAAACACATGCGCACAAGAACTGTCTATGATCAATAACTTTGAATTTCCCCTCCAAGGAAGGTAAATAAGAAAAATAATGGCATGTAATACATATTTAATTATTTTTTTTTACAATTGGAACAATTATTACATATTTAAGCAAACGTATAAAATTATTAAAAAAAAAACTTATTTTTTTTTTTCAACATCAAAACTGATAAAAAATTGAAAAAAATATGCAAATAAAATGTAATGATATAAAAAAAATGCTTCTTACAAATTAATATGAAAATAAAATATATAAAGTAGAAAAATTCCAGAAGAGTAATGTTTTGAAGTGAGCATGTGCCGCAATGCGCACACAGCCTCCCACTCAGTGTAAGAGGAATCTCACAGAAAGACATAACCTACGGGATCGCGTTCTATGTAACATCATTCATTGAACGTTACATAAATTGATTCTAAATTTATTCTATCCGATAACCGTCCGACTTTTTTTATCACAAAACGCGCGCTTAAAAACAGTCATCACGGATAATAAACGCAAATTAAAATATCGTGCCAAAATGGGCTGGATATCAATGAAAAATCACATGGTGAGTTCTTTTTTTTTTAATTTGAAAATAACAGTGGTTACATAATATTTACGTTGAAGACATTTAAAATTTGCATAAATGCGTGATAAATTTATTCTAAATTCAAAAATTTCATTTTTAATTAAAATATACTTTCCATTTTAACCATCGATGATTTTAACCAAAAACATAACACGGTTGGATAGATTGTCAAGTCAATTCGATTCGGATTTTTTGGGATTATATTAATTTAGCTAATGTTGTCTCTCAAAACCATGACGATTTATTTCTTTTATAGATAGGTATAATAAATTTTCCGCACGAATGTTCCGCACGTGGGCCTATGTGATAAATAACATCTATGTATCTCTTGTCTCTATGTAATTTCAAATATTTATTATTTTATTATTCTTAAGGATTTAGGATTCTTATAAAAACCTCTTATTGTGAGATGTAGCTACCAATATGTAAGCTTATAACTAAAAAGTTTGTGTAATAGATAGCAGATAGGCAGCATTTTGTGAAATGAGAATTAGTTTTATACAATAGTAGTTTTATACAAGTCTACAAGTTTTGTAGACATTAACATACCGAAGCTAAAATTTTTACATAACAATAAAATATCTTTGTATAATATAAAAACAAAATTTGTTTGTATAATACATGTGTCATAAACTTAGTGAAATTGGTACTTAATTGAAGTAAACTATGTCGAAAAAAACATACTTACTTAAATCGTTTAAGTGTAAATTTGGAACTATGTAATTTAAAATTTTAATGTAATGCAAACTTGTTCCAATGAAATAAAAATAAACTTGTACAAACATTTCAAAATGTGACCTCCTTACTTATTTCTCATTGAATTAAATTTAGAGTTTAGAGTATTCTGGTTGAAATTGAATTGAAATTGTCAAAATGTCAACTCAATTTTCCCGCGCCAATACCACGCCCATGGCGCCCTCCTGTTGTGCGAGTACATTATAGTCAAGTATAGTGAGCGGCAAAAGTCGGAACTATTTTGCGTCTACCTCTACCACGTAAAAAAGGTAGCCGAGTTGAGTTCGCATCGGTGTGTTTGTGATTGTATTTCTTTTACATTAATGAACATTTGCAGTGATTTTTCTGGATGTGTGAAATATTAATTGTCAAGGTAAGTTTTATTTCTTTCAAATCATGTGATTATGTAACAGCAAAAACGTAGTGTAGCATAGTAATGATGACGAGATATTGTTTCCTTGAAAATAATACTTTTCTCTATTAATAACGGTGGTAATTGCTGACTCAATACTGAAAATATATTTCAGTAAATGTAATTCTCAGTGCGTACTGGTAAAGAATCATTTTTTTCTTGTTTATGAATTTCATAACCTCAAAACGTACACTGTTTGGTGTTTGGCATCAATGTTGGCAGAACTAAAGGCGATTAGGTACATAAATGAAATTATAAATGATTATTTTTTTAAAATATAGAATCGTTTTCAATATTGTTTTAGTTTTGCAAATTTTTTAAAAAAGATAGTATCAATTTATTGTTAACGTGTCAAAAATTTACGCGGGAAACTGTTCGTAGTCAATTCGACTGTGAAAAATGCTGTGTTATTCAGTGAGGTGACATAACAAGAGGGGTTATCGCCCCCATCACTAGTGATCCGTTTAGGTGTGGTTGGCAGGCAACACTTTACTTAGTCACTTTCTAGCTCTTGAGTTGCTTGTTGCTTGTAACCCTTGTTTGTTTTTTAGCGAAATAACGTTAAAACTCATCAAATATGTCCTCGTGTGTGATACGATATTGCACTAATAATCCAAGCAATACATCAAAGTGCAAAGGAATAACTTTCCATCGGTAAGTAACTAAATAATCATTTTAAAACTCAATTCAAGCAAAATATTTGGCGGACGCCATTATGCGTCATTTGTCATAGACAAAAAAAATTTAAGAAGTGACATTAGGTGTATTGTATATATTATATATTAATAACAAATCAATAAATTAAAATATATGTTAATATATAATTATAATAATGTAATATATAGTAATATATAAGTATATAAAATATTATAATATATAATATGATTATATTATAAAATTATAAATTAAATCATAAAATAAAATTATTATAAAATCACGTATTTCATTGGATGGATACCACATCCAATGAAATAGGCAGTATATAAACAGTGTCGCCTCTATGACGGTGACATCGATTCTATGATACATTAGCCGCCTCTTACGCGCCCCCTACTGCCGCGTTTGTTGCACAGATTTTGTTCGCACTGTCCGTTCTATATTATAAAGTTCAATGGTGTTATTAAAAAAAATCGCTACAGTTATACCTACCACTCCGTGTGAAATTTAACCTCCTATTTATACGAATTCTTAGATAAATAAAATTGTAAACTAAAACATTAAATTTTTGTTATATTTCAGGCTGCAATATTAGAAAACAACAGGAACTAACTATCAACATTAAATCGTTGCTGACCACAATGAAACCAACTATTAAAAACAATAAGAACGCTGCAGTGGATGAGGATAATGTAAGGTACAAAATAAATGTAAAATATTTCAACAATAAAATCAAAGAAAAACCTAATAAAGTTGAAAAATTAAATGAAAACGATGATGAAAACATACGCTATAAGTTTCCAACAGTGTTCTCTAAATCGAAATCCGCCGTCAGTAACCCTAAGGATAAAATTAAAGTTAATTTCTGGAGCAATCCTAAGAAAAGTACTCGCCTTAGTAATAATGGGTTGACTACCAAGAGGCACTCGATCGATGCGCCTAAACAGACTGTTTCCCCAAAACCAAAGAGTCCAAATGTGAAAGTCCGGAAGCGAGTATCTTTTTTGCCCTCACCGGTCTTCTCAGATAATCATATACCTATGGTGACAGTGCCCGATGATGTAGCGATTCTGTTGAATGGACAAAAAGTCATAGACTTCGGTGAAGACTTAACTGTTAATAGCTTTAAAGGACACAAGTCAAATTTATTGAAACGAAAACCACCGAGTGCGACTACACAAACCGGCTCAAGTGTTTCGAAACACCAAAGATATTCTGAAGACTTCAATCGGGGTAACAATCATCAAAATCACGGCAACGAAAATGAACTTGAGTTTTTTTCCAAATATGTTGTACAGAAACTGAGAAGAATGGAAACAAATCAGAGAATTTATTCTGAAAATTTGATCAACACCGTACTCATGTTGGGACAACTCAATAAACTCAGCAGTAAATCAAAAATAGGCGATACATAATAGTAATAACTCGAATTATTAATAATCACACTTAACTCCAAGGGTATTTGAATTTGATGTTAGACTTTTACCAATTAAGTGTTTCTCGTTAATTTATTTGGATGCATGTACCTAATTATATTGGTCATTTAGTATTCATTCACTTGTAACTTTTAGAAGTTTATTAACCTTAGTTTTAAATGAATTTCTCTGAGATAGGACCTGTTGTTTTTTTATCTGTAATCAATTATGTCTTACATAACATTTTAAAACATGCTAAGTATTTGTGTATGACTTTTAAAGGACTTAGCGTACATTGTGTTTTGATACGACCTTTTTAGGATAATATGACAATTGGCATGAAGATTTAATGTTGGTTGTGTATCATTAACCTTTAGAGCCATTCAATAACAGGATACACAATTAATTGATTAAATAGGTAACTATATTACTTATGTACTTAAATTTAAAAAAAATATTATCCAATAGGCCAAATTACAAAATGTGCATGTACAAAAAGTAAATTTACACCCCACAAACAAGAATTTTTATGACCAATATAGTTAATTAGAAAAACTTAATAAAAAATATTTGAGTACAATCACAGTGTTGAGTATTTTTTGCAATTCAGCAATATAAACATTATGTTTATTAACTTTGTTTATTAATTGTTGTTATATTGTAATTTGTTGAAATAAGTTTTGAAAATAGATACTCTTAAGAAAAACCTTATAAGCTATTTATAATGTTAAATTTATAAAAATGTTAACAACGGTATCAATATAATAGTGGATTTCTTTAGTCTTGACAAATGTTGATACTTTCACTTAATTTACCTAAGAAACATTTAGGTATATTTTTATTTGTAAAAAAAAAACTCAAATGTTTAATAATTTCCCTTATAAGGAGAACTTCTAAACGGCAATATTTTACGGTAGATTAAAAAAATGCGTTTTTCAGTTAATTAAGTAATTTAAAAGGCCTTGTTGTAATTGAAAAGATTATCGTGTTATTATTAATAATAATAATTTATTCGTTATAGTGAAGGATAGTTAATGAAATTTTCACTTGTATGTAACGTGTGCAATGTTTTGCTCATGTTATTTATGTTGAGTATAAATCTTCGCATTTTGCATGAAGGTTCTGGGTGCGAACATCTAGATTTATATATATTTAATTCGTCTTTGAGAAATATTTTAATTGTGTTATAAAGATTTTGTTCGAGCTTGTCTTCATAATATTCTATTCAACATATTTAACTTTATTATACCTTCTATAGAAGCTTGCAGGTCAACAAAAAACGTTCCTATTAATGTAGTATTTTTCATGATTTTTATCGGCACTTGGATCTTTCATAGATAAATGCTTTTGTTAGCGACTTCGTCGTGTCTCTATAAATTATATTCTATCTTTCAAGCTGAAAATTTTCACAAGTTACGATTGGTTTGGCGGTTTCAGAAATTTGTATAAAAGAACCTCTTGACATGTAGATAATAAGATTGGAGAACATTTTTAACTGTTTATTTTTTTTAATTGATGCAAAATTAATAGTTACGACAAAATAATTAATTTGACAAAAGCTTTAATTTCAAAACAATTTTAATATTTGAATATCTCACTATAAAAACGCATATCAAATTGTTAACAAATAAAAGGAATTAGGAAAAAAACTAATTGTTACATGTTTTGTTTTAAATTAAAAAAAAAAAAACAAATTGTTTTTGAAGTTTAAAAGAACTTATAGTGAACTTACCTAATACTTTGTCATATTACTGATAATTTAAATATCAATTTAATTTGATAGATAGAAAAAGAATATGTCTAGTTTTACAACAATGTGTTGGGTGTAACATCAATTATAATATAGGTACCTAATTTAAATGACAAATATAAGCTGACCTCTGAACTGTTGAACATTATTATTTCTTCAGTCATACTTCGTGCATGAAATTTATATTACCTTTGGTAGGTAGCTCATAAAATGTCCTCATATCACAATGTCATGTTAATACATGTTGTACACTATGTATAACATGTAGTAGGTATTATGTCTGTTGGTTTATAAAAATATCACTAGAAGTTTCTTGATGATTCTTGTATATTTAAAAAATAAAGATATTTGTATATTAGGTATAATTATATTTTTGTATATATACATTATAATATTATGTAAGCATAATATTTGTACATGAATATTTCTAACTGGGTCCTGAACCTAAAAGTTAAATGAGTTTGTAAATAATTGATTATAACCATTTTTTTAAAAAAATGTGTTCTTGTTAGAGTATCATGAATTCATGACAAAATATTAAGTCTTAGGTGCTAATTCATGTGTATTTAAGTACATATTATATTTCATTGGGTGTGTATGTGTGTTTCAAACTTAACAATAGCCAAGCATCACTAGAATATTTATTGTATTGTTTGTATTATGTATTATATAAAAACATGTATAATGCAATAACTATTGTCTACTACGGGTTTTACTACCAAAACTTGATTGCTAATTGGATTCGATACAATTCAAGAGAATAGTAGTCATAGTAGGATGAATTGGGTGCTTACAAATTTCTTTATTAGTTATTGCTTAATTTTTTTAGCACTGCATTGCAATCCAGAATTTAGCAACATTCCTAAGTATTTTTTTCATTAACTCTCATATTCAAAAAGTACATTCTTTTAATTGTTAAATATACTTAGCTCCATTTTAAGTAATAAAGCAATATTTATTATGGTTCGCATGTAATACCCATAATGCTAAATGCTGATAATTGTGGTTTTAGTTTTTAAGTTTGCACAAGGTTTTGAAGTTATTTTTATGTTAGAGGTATATAGCTAAAGGGTGATTTTTCATCTTATTTTAACACTTAAATATTTGATACTATAGAAGTACAAGTAATTTCCATTTCTGTGATTATAGGTACCAATAAATATTTAAAATGTCAAACGTAGTATGTAGATATGTACCTATTCTATTATATAAAACCTATGAAACAAAAAAATAATTTAATGATTTAAATACGGTGATACTATGAAATTGTCATGAATAGGGTTATCTATTGTATTAAACCTTTTTATAGAATGTATAAAGAGTAGATTTTTTAAATGTTTATGATAAAAAATCCTTTTATTTTTCTGTTAAATGTACTAATTTGGTACCTAACTCTAGTAACATTTATATGAAAAAAGATGTACAAACAAACCCTTTGCTTTACTAATAAAATACACGTTAAAACAATTTATTCTTTTATTCCATTGTTATTTTGTAACGAGCCTGTTTGTCAAGTCATCAATATTCTAGGCAAAGTTCCCAAGTACGATTCCGCCTACTTTAAATGTGAAAACAAACTTACTTTGTCTTTGGCCTGTGCCACTAACTTCAAGTTGCTGTTTGGTTTGCAAATTAAGTCGTAATAAATACTTTGTTCCTCCTCTATTTAATTTAAAAATGCAAAAGTTTTTACTGATGATATAATCTTCTATGCGCACACTATAAATAATTTATTATTATTATGTTAATTGGTTAATTTAGGTTACATACGTATTAATTTCAAAGAAACTCGGAAATTCATGAAATATAGGTAATATAATATCTATATATATATATAAATTACGTGTCACGTTGTTTGAGACCAATGAACTCTTAAACTACTGAACCGATTTTGATAAAACTTCGCAACTACATATATGTAATTTGGTCCAACTTAAACGATGGGATAGTTTTTATTTTGAACCCAGGCGACGCCGGGAGCGTGTAGCTAGTGAGTATATTATATACTTATGTAAATTTTTTACCTCTTAAGCCGTCCTTTTGTTCTTCCTAACTTAACAATTTAGTTTCAGGTAGAGACAACAGCGTTTCGTGGAAAAAAATATGTCGGTTTACCCCTTTATGGTTTTGGTGCGTAGAATAATGGCTGAGTACTTCAATTAAATAAAATGTTTTTACACTTAAAGTGTAGCAATTTTATGAGTTTGAAGTTGCAGACAGCTTAACTTTGTATTATTTGTTTTATTGTGTGCGTCTTTTTAATCGGATGTGTAAAGTATCATATAAATTTATAAAGTAAAGTGTGTGTAAAGTATCATATAATTTTAAAAGCCAACATCGCATAGGTAAAGTTCGGATCGCATCGCATACTTCCATCCTGTATTCCTGTGTCCCCTAGATGGGGCAGAGGGCCTCCACAATGCGCGCCGAACGGGATGGCAGCGCATCGCATACTTACGATAAATAAATAGTAAAGTTCGGTAACCAGTATATATAAATTAAATAAGTTGTAAACGTTACTCACGTGCTTACGTTAGGTTAAGGAAAAAAGTCTAGCTAGACTCAGCAAATAGCAGGCGCCAGTTTAGTCATGGTCAGGTGGAGATCGACCCGAGCTAAATAGAATTTAGAAAAGCCACAAGTTGTCTCTAGATGTGGAATTACTTTACGAGTACTTCTGTTTTTCTGTGAAAAGGACGCCGCGAACGGTTGGACAAGTTAAGCTACTTTTTTAAAATATTCGGTAAAGTCCGAACAAGGTTCTTAATTAATATGAAGAGAAAAACTGCATCCGTGCGAAGCCGAAGCCCAGTCTAGTAATAATATGAAAACAACTGAATATATTTTTATATGAAACATTATTTGAATACTTCTTTGAATGATATAATTATTCTTCTGTGAATATAATGCTAAGTCGCCTGAAATTTGAAATATCAAATCTGCTAAGAAAAGATTTTTGAAATTTTCAACTTTGTTTTAAGTCGGGAGTGGGTCGCTACTACCAAAGAGATAATAGCTTTAGCAGTTGACTGAATTTTCGTAACCTTACTACTGAGTTGTTTAACAATGACTGCAAAAGATTGTATCAACTCCTACATATTGATGTCTTGTAGCTGGTAGGGCAAAATTCAACAATAATTGTTTGCAAGCGGTTGCCGAGCGACGTGTCGAGAGCCGCCACGCTACATCCGCCACGGCGATCGCCCCAGTCACGTCGCGACCGCCCTAACGATACACCGCCCGCCCTATTGAGGGCGGACTCGTACCATTCCCGCGAACATTAACATGTAATAAAATAATTTATAGAAAAATTCATATAAAATGACGATTTATTTCCATATTAATCGCTTAAAAAAACCACTATTTTTAGATTTTCTATTTATTAGATTTTGTTTTTCATAAATTAATGCTAAGCTAATGAAAAAGTTCTTCGTCTGTGCACTATTAACTCAGTAAATCTTTTCATCTGGACTTTCTTCAATTGTATTGTAATTTCAATAACTCCATTATATCTATATACTATTGTGAATTTTCTAAATATTGTTCAGTGAATAAAAATTATAAAAAAATGGATATAGTCCATAGATTGCACTACCTTATGCTGTCGCAAAAGTCCGACTTAATGACTATGGACCGCGAACAAAGAATGCGCGTACGACGGCAATCAAGTCTCCCGGAATACAGTAAAACCAACAGCAAAATGCGGCAACGATTAGAGCAAGCTTATTTTAATGATGTAAGTTAAAAAAACATTTAATTCTCCTATTCTTCCTTTTTTTTAACTTATTTTACTTAACTTTCCTTTTAAGAAAAATAACTGTACTAACTGTAATAACTCTTAGATAAATCTCTTACTTTGTAATTGTATTTTTTTAAAAAATATAAATTTTGTAAAATAACTCCCATTGATAAAAATTAAAATCGTTAGATATGTATTTTTTAATTTAAGATTTTTTTTCTTTCCCAGCACTGGAAAAAAGTCTGCGTTTTCTTACTAATGTTTTCCTTTCCATTTATTTAATCCACTCATGAAATGGAAAACTCAGAATTGTTAATCCTACCGGATTCAAAAACGCGTTTGCTTGGCCGAAGCCGTGCAATAGACCCTGATTAGACCCTTTGGGCTATTACTGCTTAAGTTATAAAATAAAACCCGAAAGTGGTTGGCTGCTTAGCAAAAATCAATTTGCTAACTCAGGTACATTTCACCTCCCCCATTGGCGTTAGTCTAGCCAGAAATGGCTAGGCTGCCCCGGGGTGGATTGGAGTTGTTGCCTAGGCGGAGCCCGGTTCACCCCGCTCACAGGGCTAGGAGGCACCGGGTTTTAGTGGGTATTCCCAGTGCAAAAAGGTACATTTCACCTATGTCGAGTTTGTAGAGGTTCCAAACTAGAGCTTTTAGGATTCTAAATTCGTTATGTAGGTAAAGTTATTCTTCATATCTAAGACATTAATAAGATAATAAATCTGTAAGTGTAGGTATTTATACGTGTGTATGTATGTAACTATGTATGTTTCTCCATAACTCTTAAACGAATTAACTGATTTTCATGAAACTTGGTAGATAAACATTTAGACGTACGGGACACAGGACAGGCTACTTTTTTCACGCGGGCGAAGTCGCGGGCGCGAGCTAGTACATTAATAAGATTCTCCTAAAAATCATGTCATTTTGTCTTTTTTAAACTGATTTTTGTACTGTACACATCGCATCTCACAAATTCTTACAATTAATGTTATGCAATAGCTACAAAGCTATTGCCAACTGCAAGGCAATTTGTTGGCAGACGTTACAAGTACATGTACAATACAACAAAATTTATTACCAACGCACAGTCTCGAGGCCTTTAATTTCTAAAAATTATTATCATGTTACAGTATGTTCTGACATTTGGAGTTTACTCCTTAAGAATCGATTTGCATATATATTATATATATAGCCCGTGGCATGAAATGGGAGTAAAATGAGACGTCCTGACTGCTATGGACTTGACGGACTCGTTTTGGAAAACTTAAAGAAAAATTGTGGACTTGAGTTGTTGAACTGACTAGTCTCGGGATTTGCCACTTTTGATTTTTGCCTTTTTCTTACAAATGACAAGACATTAAAAGAGAAGAAGAAGATGGGAGTAAAATCAAAATTGTAACACAAATGTATTATGTTAATATGCGTTACAGTAACGTTCTATTTTTTTGAATATTTTAGAATATCTGAAGTTTCAGAGATATTGCTCCTGTATTGATATTTAAAATATTATTTTAAAAAATGTGAAAATATAATTTTATAATCGTTCGTAAGGAGTAAACTCCAGTCGTGTCTCGGAGCACGTGACGCACACATTTTTTTATGCTTCTGCTAATTTCTGTTATAATGTTAATTAATATTAGTGGTTACACACAGTAGTTAGTTAATTAGTTCTATAATATTTAATTAAAAAATTTACGGAGAAGGTAAATGAGAGAAACCTAGTTATAAATACCTATATTTATAAAGTTTTAATACCTACGCGAACGCCAACCAGTGATTCAATTATTCCAGTAAACGAGTTTCAAGTGCAATGTTGCGCTCAGAGTAGGCGAAGCGTCATGAAAAAATAAATAGGAAACATAACAGATAAGTTGCTTAAATGTCCGCCTTCGGATGCGATAAAAGAGGCTTTACGGTCGTGCCTTTTATTCGAGTTTGGCACGACATCTTGACCTCTATCTCAAGCTATAGTTAAAATATTCCCCAGCCGAAACAATAAATCTACTTCTTGGCAACTAAAAAATTCTGCGTACAAACAAATTAAAGCTCACGCGATGTGTTTTTGTTGGTTTAATCCAAGTCGATGCGTAATAATTGGAGCACTTTCTGTAATGGAATTAGGTGTTGTCTGTGTTGCTGAATGTTTAAATTGCACGGAAGAAACATTTTAATATGATTACATTTTTTTACCGCCAAGTTAACAATTAAATATGGCTAATTATGTATTTGTTATTGCATTTTTGTGTTTTGTTTCTTCATAAATATTTTTAAAAAAGTTCTTCTTTCTTCTGACATCTTTTAATTAATCACGAGTAGGTACGATGTTTAAAAGACACTATTATAAATTACAATATTTCTATGATTTTGACATTTTAAAATTATACATATATAATACATATATATGACATAGGTATATTCAATATTTATTGCTCATAATTATATTTTTGTCAGGTGTTGAATTTTAATTTTAATTTTTGCTTATCTGGTGCCTGCGGCTTCGCCCGCGTGGAATATTTAGCTTATATCCATCCACCCTGAAATTCTAATCTAACTATTGGTGAAACAACTTTTTAATGGGATAAGTAGTTTCAAAGATTACCTCATACATACAAACTTTATCCCTCGGCTACATGTCCTTTTCTGTATCCCTTGTATGTACAACTTGTATGCAAATATTCATGACTATCGGTTGAGTAGTTTAAGTCGCGGAAGCGTAACAAAACAAACTCATTTATAACATTAGTTAGGATCCTGTTAAGGTCTTTAGCACACTTATATAAGCCGTCTTAGTGTAATGTTGTTCGTGTTTACAAGCGACGCATGGCCACCTGTAATCAGTTTACATAAAAAAATTGCTACAAAATAATATTACTTTACCCTTTACTCAAAGGGGTACAAGCAGTCTATGATATTCAAGGTTTCCAGTATAACATTTGGCATTCCAAGGCCGCATTCCACTGAGATACACCTATCAATAATTTACTGTCGTATATTATTGACGAAATACTTGGGTTTCTGAATTGTGAATATACAACTACTTAGTTAGGTTTTGATGTGGTAAAAAATGTTACTAAAAAGAAAAGGATCTACGGAAAAAGTCTAGTTTCTAAGCACATATACTTAAGTATTTCGAAAAGGCGTGTCGCTCAAAGACATGTAAATTCCTTCATTTGCATCCCGCCATAGTCCGTACCATCCACGAAGTTATGATACCTACCAAAGATAAAATATGACTGTTCCAATTTTTTTAATGCCCTATATTCTTCATTAAGGTTGATTTTAAACTGAGTTAAGGAAAAATCCAAGAGTAATTCCTAATAAGTCCTTACACGTGGAGAATATTGTAGGTATACCTACCTACTATAGATATATTTTACATGTTTTCATGGCAGGTATGTTATTGTAACTTCAATATTGGAGATCACTGCCATATTTTATCTTGAATATTACTTATTAGTTACAGATAAGAATTAGTATTATTTAGGTTTTATCAATATTTTTATTGCAATAATAATGACTGAACGCACTCAGCGGTTGTTATAAAAAATATTTAAGTAAAACTATTACAATAAAACTTTTTAAATTAAAAACTTTGGTTATAAAGTTTTAACTATTACAGAGTATTTAACAAGCTCCGAGAGTTTTTTGTTTCTTCTGAAATTCATGCAGACTTACCTACATTATAATTAATTTCATAAATATACAGCTGAATATAAATGTTTCTTTTCTAAGTCAATACCTACCTAGCTACTAAGTACCTACGTACTTACCTATTTATAAGATTGAACCCCCAGCGCGATGCTCCATGCTCCATCCTCTCTGTAATGCTCGAGTCTTGTCCTGCGGCTGCACTGGTTTTGAGACCTTCGTTTTTGCTTAACATTCTTTCTACCTTTATTTCTTTTAGCTTAGGTTCTAAGGATAGTGATATGATGTTTCTAACCTTTCTTAACAATTGTTTTTCTATTTCATTTTTAAAATTTCTACTGTTAGTTCTAAAAGTAGATAAGTGCGACCAAAAGAACAACTTCACGGTTGAATACAGTTATTATTTTTTCAATAATTAATTTTCTGTAATAAAATCTTTTAATAAATAATTTCTAAAAATCGATAAGATCGTAATATGGTCAATTGGTTATATGGTAAATTAGCGATTACGTATTAACAAAATGTCATGGTTGATAACTGTTATGTGATGTTATAAGATGTTATAACAACTTATACAACGAAGTATTATGTAACGTAGTTCACCATTAAGCGCCTGCCTATGCCTATAACACCTACGTTCATCAGATGAATATACGTTAAACCTTGGAATTTTTACACAACCAGATTTCGTTTGAATTTATACATATTTATTCGTATTTTTTACCTTAAAACTTGTGCGTAATCAGATTTCAGTAGGCGCGCGTGAGCCCCAGTAAATACGTAGGCTATAATTCTATTGAGAATGGATTATTAAATTTTTTAGGTACAGTTAACAAGTTGACCAAGTTAGATTTCGATTTAAGATAACCATTCGAGAACGTGTGACTACTATAAATTTTAAAAGTTGAACGTAGAGTTTAAAAAAAAAACAAAAACAGAAAACTTTTTTTTTTTTCATATTCTGCTATACCTACATTCTTAGTAATGGCAAGGCACACCGCGTTTTGCAGTCAGGGCACCCCGTCTGGCGGCAGTAACCACCCACGCACGGTGCTCTTATAGAAGCCCACCAATATTAGTAATTATGGAGTATCTATTTTAAATTCCATCTCTCTGTACTTTACAGCATCTGTACTTTTGTATTTCGGTGATTGAGTAAGGGATGCCAAGTACCATTATCCTATCCCATCCTAATACCTTATCCTTGGTCCTACTACGATCCGCAGAGTACTTGCAGCACCAGTGACGTTGTGCTTTTGTTAGGCTACAGCGCCGGTGGCCACCGAAGGTGCTTTTTATTTTATTATTATTCAACTATTTATTTTCTTTCTTAATGTCTGTGTGTCGACAGGCATAAAAAAATAGACGTGGTAGATGAGATTAACTGTCTTAGAAATAGATGACTAGTCGTACCTATAGAAGATCGAAGTAAATTTTTAAGTATAGGTACTAAGTAAATCCTAAAAATCGATACACTGAAGTTATTTTTGTGATTTACTCTTTCACAGAGAGAACTGTTCGCCGCAAAAGCTGAAAGCGGTACAGCGGCCGATCGCAAACTCTCTTCATCTTCATCCGGAAGCATGAAGAATAAATGGTTGAAGGCGTTCCGTAGTCTCAAACCGCCCAGCGCTCCGCCACCTCACGCCGCCCCACCCGACAAGTAAGTGAATCTGACTCTTCTATTCAATCTTCACTTATGTATCTTGAATGTTTTTCTTTTTATTAATTTCTGACGTCATTTTCTAATAATGCCTGATTCCTTTTTTGACTTTTGATGCATCGTCTCAGATTACTTTTCTTTTCAAATATATCACAATTCACAAAATCTCGTTACAATGTTTTTAAAAATTTCTAAATTGTTATAGTGATGTGCTATTTCACGCCGAATTCACGGCTTTCGTAATTTTCTCCTGTGTAAAATTGTTTAGGTAGTTTTGAGTCAATCACTGATATTTTCCAAAATTTGTATGAACTTTAATATTACTGCTATATTGACACGATACACAACTATTTTCTATATACAATACTAGCGATCCGTCCCGGGCTTCGCATGGATACAATTTTCTCGATAATTTTACTCTTCATAAGAAACTTCCTCAGACTTAAACGAATATTTGAAAAAAAAATCGGCGAATTGATCCAGCCGTTCCCGAGTTTTGAGCTTAGCAACACACTTAGCGATTAATTTTTTTACATGTTATAGATATAAATAGATAGAGATGGCATACTTTAGTGTTGTAGCGTAACATTAGTCACATCTACATAGGTATCTATTGTCAAAACCTATAGATACTATAGGTATTCTGTACAACTCAAAATCAACTATAAAAATCCTTTATCTTTCTAAAATCTACTCATATATGTAACAACAAAATTAATAATTCTCTTGTCTATCTGCGTGAAATATTTTATACCATAGACGTGTCCAAAAAATATTTAAATACCTATAGTTACCTCAATTGGCAAGTCAGTAAATTTTTCAGGAGACAATTAAAACGACATAATATCGTTTATAGAATACTTTACGAAGAAACCCAAGATCACGTGGGTAGATCGTTAAGTTTGCTATTATTTTTGACAATGTACAAATTTTACGTTAAGAAGTCCATAAGAAATATTATAACTTCCATAAAACTTGCCATTTAAGATATCATTACCTATACCTACCTATTCAAATTTTGCTATAATAATTTTCAATCAAGTTAAATAAGAGATTTCATACAATTATCTTAATTATTATGTACACAACAAAACTGGTGTGTGTTGTTTTATTTATTAATAATAATCTTTACAAATTCAAACTTTAGAAAAGTCACCAACTCAAGAAGTCTTATAAAAAAGGAGAATTAGATTTCTTTTCTATTTTCCTTCAAGGACTGAATTCCAAACAAGTTCTTTGTTAGATAGTCGATCGAGTTACGCATACAGGGGAAATATAATACGAGCATATAATATTAAGTTTTTTTCTATATCTACTGTCGTTCCGGTGTCATAAATATATAAATAAATTTGAATAAAAAAGAATAAATTTGGCACGTTACAAAAGAGCGGAATTTTATATTCGCTACGGGACCGTGTTTTGAAATTACCAGTTTAAAAGGCGCCTTTGTTTCTTCTAGCGCAGTCAGCTTAATTAAGAATTAGTTGCGAGAGAACACACCTCTATATAGCCAATATAGCACCGGACGAGCGCTAGAATTCACTCGGCAACTAGCAGTGTTCATTTAATTAAACGTTATCTCACCCTTTGATTTACACAGTGAATCAATCAAAGTTACAATTAAACAGTACGCGAGTTTAGTTTCAATTGATTTATTTTTAACTAAACTTTATAAAAAGTAGACCATAAAAAGAGCAATAATCGAGGAAAGAAGGAAATTTATTTAAAATATCACCTCTAAAACAGTTAATTTATACAGATAAAAAAAAAAAAATAGACACCAAATAACGGATGTTACATTCGTACATTATACAAAAACAACAAAAATAAGGTTTTGACAAACAAACTGAATTTATTTCTCGAGAAATTGATTAACAAAGCACCGCGCACGGTCTTGGCCGGTATGTTCTTTCTCTCAGTTGTTAGAATCAGAATCAAAGGCTCGAGTAGAGTAGAGCAGAGGCTGGCCTTTTAACATTAACAAAGTTTTCTTTTCAGGCTAATAATATCTTTTTAACTTATTTCACGTTGGTAGCATTATTTAAAAAAATGGTTGTCGTATTTTACCTATATATTTTGTGGGTTATTTCATATTAAAACCAAGCAGGGAGACAATTTACAGTATACCTACTATGTGTGCATAATAAACTCGGCAGCTTCATGTCATGTCACCCGTAATTGAACAAGGCGCTGATCGACGAATCAACTATACGAAATGATTCCCAATTGTGTCAAAATGGTAGCTACTTACCAACTTTATATATAATTCAGAATGAGACCAGTATATGGCTTACTTACAGTAAGTAGTTCACTTTCGGGTATAGGTAGGTTAATTAGGTACTAAACTAAACTGGGTAGATAATTTAAAACTTCATAAAGTTTCAAAAATTATCGTTATCATCATCGTATATATATATATATCGTTATCGTTATCATATATATATATATATTGTGTACAGCAAAAGTGGGATGGAAGCTTATTTATTAGACATGACGATACATACATAAAACTTTCTCTGAAATAAATGTAAGAAGTTAAGAACTATGATTGTAAGGATTTCAAGACTTACCTATTGCAATTTTAGATGATGACGTCCAAATAATATAGTTGTGTATATATTATAGTATTTTTATCATATTTTATTGTCTTCATGTTTTCATTGCTGTTTTCTAATTCTTTGTTGTACCTACTAACAAAAACAACTTCATTCTTTGTGATTCAATTTCACTCACACTAATTGAACACTTGATCTAGGAATTACATAGCGTAAATTGGATCACCTGTCTTTTTTTAACTATATTCCGTGATGTCCTCAATACGTTTGTGCGGAATTAATCCTATATGAAACCTTTCAATACGATTTATATGAACTTAGTACATAGCTATACATACATACATACTCGTATGTCTACTAACAATACATCAACTGGAGCAAAATTTTATTGAGCACATCACAAATTTCTGCAAGTCGTTTTATAATATTTATGCAGTCCTTAGAATTATAACACATAGAAAATTAGTCGTTTGTGAATTATCTTCATACTTATATATTTCACCAACAATTACTTAATAATTTATGAGTAACATTTTCAAATTATTTATACTTCAAATTATTATTTTTTATACTGTAGGTAAGCATATTTAATACAATTCCACACTATAAAAGAGAAAAATATCAATATTTTGATAATGATTTGATCAATTGATACCTGTATATTTGTATTCATTAGTTGGAATGTACGTTACCTACTATTAATTTGTCTCAAGTTTGTTTGAAAAGACTTGACATCATGCCTTCTATGTACATATAAAATTTTCAATACACATAGATTTTAAGTACTTAAATTTTAATAATAGAAAAGATTCAATGAAATTTATTTGATATTATTAAATTCTATCTAAACTTTGTTTTAGCCATAAATGCCTCTACAATATTCTATAACCAAACGTAAATGCATCTTCACATTGGCCATAAAAATTCATATTCATATTGGCCAAGAAAAAATCTATAAATTTTTATGGCCAATGGCCATAAATGGATGTAAATAAATGAAGATTAAATTTTGTTGTCTATCGTGTAATTGAATAGATTTTTCATATTTTAATATACAATACAGTTAAATTTAACTGTGGGACTGATTAATGTTTTTGGCGCACTTGCTGATTATTTTTGTGTACCTACTCTATTTCTACGTGTTCATATTCTAAGGTCTAAGGTGTATTCATTATTATAGTGTATCATGTTCATCTTAATGTTTCTCTTTTATTGCCTCATTAAAGAAAAAATCAAATGTACCACGCGGTGTCGACGGTTATGGCGTTGAGGTAAATGTGTCGTTGGTATGAACCCAACTTTTGATACCTACTATTGTGTTTCCCTTTACATTAAAAACACATTATACAAAAATTCTAGTAGAATCAAACGTACTCCAACATATTTACAGCATGGTATCATATTTAGAAATGAGCCCCCTGAAGTTGCATGAGAGAAATGAAAAGTTATGACATGAGTTTTCATTGACGAGATTTCATTTTTAACTTGAAATGTCTCAAAACTGGCACAAAAACGTCCTAATTGAAAATGGTGAATTGCCGGTAGTGAACAATCTAGTTAATTTTAAAATCTATTTAAACCTAAACATTATAAAAAAAGTAGCCAATATTTTTATAGAGTACATAATAATATCTAAATTATGTCGATTAAGGAAATTCAGTACCAGTACCTATAGGCTGATACTTCGTTCAGTAATAAATTAGGCAGCCCATCTGGTGTCTAGTGTCATTTCAATAACCGCACCCTGACTGAAAACCACTCTGATACAACGTCACGTCTACTTTTGTCTTTTAGTGCATTAATACCGATTGCCCGAGCCTATACCCTTGACTCGTATTCCACTTTATATTGTACTAGCTGGTGCCCCCGACTTCGTCCGCGTTTTGAATGAAAGCCCTATGTCCTTTCTAGTGACCCAGACAACGTGTATGCAAAATTTCATAGTGATCGGTTCAGTAGTTTTTGCGTGAAAAAGTTACAAACATCTATACATCCATACAAACTTTCGCATTATAATATTAGTACGGATGTGATATTGTTGACGGTAGGCACCAACTATAAAGTGGACCGTCAGCCTGCCCATCGACTTCTATCATAAAAATGTGGAATATCATAAACATGTTTACCTAGGCATTAAAAATAAAAAATAAATCTGCAAGATTAAACACACTAATTATTGTATGACAACCGAAGTATCTTGTGTTTTGAGATAACCATAGAACAAACAGGGAGTGAAACCCATCCACGAACACATCCAGAACAAGGTCAACTTTGAAAAAATAATTTCCAAAGTTCGCCCTGTCGGAATCGAGTCCGCGATCTCTCAGTTAGAGCGGTAAAGCACGCACCTTTTCCAGTGGTCTCGTCATTAGCAATATTTTGTAGAGTAAACTTTGAAAAGTTCATCAAAGTTTGCCCAGCCGGGAATTGAACCCGGGATCCCTCAGTCAGAGCGGTAAGGCAAGCTCCTTAACCACTCGACCAAAGGTAGCCTTTGACATTTTTTTTATCTTTAACAAACATAACATTCTCGAATATATTTTTTTTCACTCAACTCCAGAGCTGAGTCCAGAGTCAATATTGAGAACAATATTTTTCTTACTCTGCTGCAAAATTATTTTATTTACTTACCTGTACTCAATAATAAAATGTTGACATTTCTTTGATTTCTCACAAATGAAATTGTATGGATGCCACACACAATGTCACACTTATCATATATGCATGAGAACCTTGTAAATTATGGATAATAGAATTTCAAGATTCTCATGTAAATGAGAAAGCGAGGAAATATAAATGGTAATAACTTATAAGTTCATAAGTTTAAATTGAAATCTTGTCAATGTCATAACAGCAGCAGGCTTTAGCGGTCAAATCGACAATCCCATTTGCATAACATTTTATTTTATTATGCTTATTGTAATTTAGTACGACGCTTCCTTTACTTAATGAGCTCGTTGACTTCTCGCTTGCATACTCTACTACATATACAAGTATATACTTAATCCTTTTACATTTCTTTGTTAGTGCAATCTCATTTAGCTTATGTAAGTATATTTGCAGTCAATACTTAGTCATGCTATATAACCATCTGTGAGTGAACTCTGCTTGTATATTTTAAATTGTAGGTAGTCTCTACAAATTGTACTGTTGTTATTTTAAACGCCAAGGTCACCTTAAATTGGTGTCATTACCAGACAACAGGTAACTCGGGGTTGTATCGGTGGGGGTGTGAAAGACTGCCGACCACCTAGCAGACAGATCCACCTGATGTCTCCATGCAACCTTGAACTTCACGGATCAATATTTAGATGACGTAGTTACAGAAAAACAACTCGTAAAGCACTGTGATAAATGACCCACTACACGAGACAGATAATCTGTTTGAAAATCGTTGATTACACACAACTTATTAATAGTACGCAAAATGTTAATTACAAAAGTTTTTTTTAATTGGAATGTAATATTACCTAACTGTTGTTTTTTTTTCCAAAGGCTTATGATATTACTATTTAATGCAATGCTGACTTCGTATACAGATTCAAATGAAATTTTCCGTACAAATACGTTCTTACAGTCGACTATTTAAACAAGTAACCCTCGTCAATTGGAATCTTAGTAAAATAAAGGCACAACTCAAAAAAGGCAACATATGGGAAATCGTATTACAAGATTTCAGAAATTGCAAATATATTAAAAACCTATTATTTTAAATCGGCCATTCTAAAATTAAGATAATAATGACACTTTTGTGGTTGCACAGAAAATTGATTTATAATGGCAAAAGTCTAAGTGATTCTGTCTAATGGAAAAATAAACTAAAAATACTTACCGGCGTTTTTGTAATAGATAGACACATACACGACTGTTACAGTTGCCCTCGTTACAGATAAATACTATTCAATACAATACTATTGCGCTAACTTACAGATAGTTGCGATATCGCTGAGGGAAAAAGACACTGAAAAAGTGACAAAAAATAAAATCTTGCGTTGTATTGCATTTTTCTCACTTTATTTCAAAAATTACTAAAGGTTTTACCCATTCCTCACAAAATCTCAATATTACGAAATTTTGAGTTGTGCCTTTATATTGAACTAAAGGCGTGCACTAAATTCATATCAAATTCCATCGAAATAAGTTAAATATTCTTGAAAACGAACAGTCAGATGGAAAGAGTTACATTCGCCTTTATAATATTGAATAAGTTCAATTTGATATTAAAAGCTTTTGATGTTGTAGGAGAAATGGCGCTTCCCGCGATGCAATGCGCTCCGGTGGCGATTCTGAAGCTCACAACTTCCAAGAATACACTTACAAGAAAATAACACCGTGTGACGTCTGCTCTCAAGTTCTCAGGGGTAAGAAACACTTATTATAACCCATTGATTGCCAAGCCCGAAATTGTTATTCGTCCTGAATAGACATATACTTTTTTGATTCATTCATTATAAAAATTAAAGTCCGTTACCAACAGCTAAATGGTAACTATTTATTTCTTATTTATTAGAAACTCTTTCCATGCTAATATAATTTTCTTTTTTTTTTACTTGAAAGGAATACTACGAAGATAAAGGAGGATTTGCCTTTCCTTTATCATTAAAATAATTGGAAGGAATCGGTATTATATTACGCTATTTAATAATTTCACGAAAATACTAGACTCAAGGATCGTGAATGGCGACAACCTTGGGTGTGTTACAGACAATATTTTTGAAACTTGTTAAGATTTCTCAGAAACATTTTATCATTTTGCGTCTCTACAATAATGTGATGTAGATGTATACATACTAGCAACACGCTCCCGTATTATATATAGATAGAGATAATAAAATCGTAAACGTCCGAGTACTATTTTTTTAAACAATTTGTACACATTGTACTTATGTTACATTTGTCTGTGCAAGCTTCCTGTAACATTTAGTGTTTGTTTAATTTCGATCGGTTAACAAACAAAAAAGTTATACTACAGAATAATCGTAAAATCAAGCGTAAAAACCGCGCCTACGGACGGAGTTGCGGGTACAGCTAGTATAAACTTTTGTAAAGTTTCAACAAAATCCATTAGTAGATTTGTGGGAAATAGATTACATACGACATACATCAGTAGCCTCAGAAACTTTTGCATTTATAAAATATTTGTAGATTAGTACCTACTAAATATCTAGAAGTATTTTCTGTCACAATGTAAATATTGATAAAAGTTCTGTAGGTAATGTTTTGTCACCGCCTGGCACTCTTTAAGATAAATTGTGAAAATCGCTCGTATCTAACCACACGAAAACGAGCGAAAAGTCGGTCAAAAGTACGATGGAGTACAGAATATTTTGTGGCTTTTGCAAATTACTAAATATTTTTATCGGATTAATTCGAGGCGTCACCTAAAAAGTAACTTTGTAATACATTTCATTATGTAATTCTTGTATTAGCATCACAAAGAAACTGGGTGTTCTTTCCAGCAAAGCCTTTTGTCTAATGGCATCGAACCGCGAATTCCGATAATTTACGAACTACGAAGAACATTTCGGGTCACTGACAACTTAGATCGATAGCATACTTCGGAAGACTTTAGGTCTTCCAAATCTGTTTTATTAAATGCCAAACTAGACGAGCAGAAACGAGCGCTTTTAATATCTTTTAATATGACACTTGATATCCGAGGTTTTGAGAAGTTTTATAGGTTTATCTTTTATTGATATTTTCTTTCATACAATGAGTTTCTCATTTCATATTGATGCATAAGTTTCTAAGACTCAAAATTGGCATGACCAAAATATTTGTCGTTCTTGAAGAGAATAATTTATACCTTATTATTAAAATAAGAATTATTCTAATCTAAAAGATAAAAATTATCAAAATACTTTGGAGGTTATGAAATCTGTTTAATAAATCAGTAAACATCTGTCCCTCAGGGCACACTCGTCAGGGTTTACGGTGCAGATTGTGCAAGATGAACGTCCACACTGACTGCATGCCTCAAGTAGGCAAGTGTCAAACCAAATCTCGACTTCTCCGCCGACAGAAGAGTACGTCAGAAATCGAAGCACATAGAATCCAGGATACAGGCTTCGAAGAAGAAAGTAAGATTTCGACACTATCAATACTTAGATAAAATCTAGTTATAAGAAATATTCTAATAGAATTCCTACCGAAGTCAAGTCGGTCAATACAAAGTTAACCACGATTATATAATTAATGCTTAAAGTTTCATGAATACTAACTTAACTTTAAATTAAGCCAATTAAGTCCACGTTTATGTATGAATCGAGGTAAGACGTTTTGATAAGATAAGTTATGCATTAATATTCATGTAATTAAATTAATTTATTTGCAATTATTAAAAGTATTTCGAATTCAATTAATTAAGAATATGTTTAGAATAATGTTTAGAATACTCTCGTCAGTCAAAACGGTACATTACTTTCATACATAACACTCAACTCTAGAACTGTGTAGGACTGGCGGATGGCTGGCTACCGGGACAAAGACTCACGAAAATCTCCTTCGGGGGATCGGTAGAATTCGACGATGATTTCGATAACTACTATGACGAGGGTACAGTATCAGAATCAGGAGTGACCCTCCCTGCACTCTACCCGAGCCGAGCATCCGATACCTAATTGATGAAACTTGCAACATACATAATATACACATTGGAGACTTTCTGTATTTATATACTCAGATAAAATAAGATCAGATAAACACTACAGATCCCTGGAAACGGCAGAGTGAAGCCGGTAAAACTAAGCCTCAGTTTATTAAAATATTTACTAGTAAACTTGGAAACCAATATTTTCAGTAAAAATAAACAAAAATTGAGATTATAGCTTGGAACGGCCTACGCACACATATTTATAAAACCGGCTTCACTATGTTGTCCGCAAAATTCTGTCCATTGTTCTTATTTGTTCTGAGTTTATTATATTGACATTTAACAGCCTCCACCCTTGCCTGACTCGCCTGACTAACTTATTGTAGTGACAGTAGTCGCGTACTAACATTTCACTCGATACTCAGAGGAAGAAGTGGATCAGACGTACCAAGTTTTGAAGCGGGCCAACGAAATATCGAAACCTGGCGGTGCGGGGCCTGTAGTGCGCGTGTCGGCGCCGGAAGAGGCACCGCCGGCGCGATCTCCGGCGCGTCCTTCGGCCGGACTGGCTGTCGTGCCGCAGCCCGTCGCGTCCAGCTCAGGTCGGGATACCGCACCTGGGCTTGTTCGCTTTACGCTCTTGCCGCGGCGTAGGCCGGCTGCCCGGTGGCTTCAAGATCACTCGTTTTCAGTAGTGAATTCGTTGCACGTGTGTCGCGGGCGCAGGGCGGGGGCGGGGTGCGGTCGGTAGTTCGGTACTGAACGGTGCTTGTCGTAGGCTCGGCGGCGCGGCCCGACGGCGGCGTGCGTCGGCGTCTCTTCGCCGGCGTCAAGAGTTTGTCAATGTGGGGCTCGCGGTCGCGCCGCGGCTCGCCGCAACACCGGTCCATTTCTCTGCCGGAAAGTACGCGCTCACGGCTCCCGTAGCGCATCGCTCCTCTATCACAGCGATAGCTTTGTTTGTCCCGACCTCTTGCTGGGTTTCAGTGGCTCCTTATTATTTGTGTGTGTTCATTCATTTCTCTTGCGTTTTTTACTTTAAGTTTGGCGTTTGCAATGTTTAGTTTAGAAACCTAGGACTAAAAAACAAAACTAGATTAAAGCTCGGCAATACACCCTAGCTGCTTGATACTCCCGCTCCTTTCACAGGATCTGTCAATTCACGTTAGGCATTATTCACTATAGTTTTGTTATGTTTTTTTTTATTAATTTATTTACTTTAGTTTTCGTTGATATGTTATGTTTACAGAGTCGGAGGTGACTTCCACGCGACCGTTCGGGCAACCACTGTGTTTCGTTAATGAAAACGGCGATCCGCCGCACTCCAATCTCAAGCCCACGAACAGTGTTCGCAAGAAAAAATGATTTGCAACTTTCCTTGTAGGGAGTAGATCGTTAATCATACCGCCTCGTGGCTAAAGAGAACTGTCTCAGCGCGGCATTCGGCACCACTCTTGGATGCCTCACATTAATTACCCCGAAAGCGCCCCGCGTACTGTGATATGTTTATTGTTACTGTTATAATAAAAATCAGGACCGCAGCTTCCGTATTTCTCTTTCTACCCTCAAAATATGCACAACTGTTTCACTGAATATAATTTAAAGGCGGCGCCTTACCCGCACTCGGGCATCTGGATGTAAGTGGTGCATGGCTTGACGGCGTGCTGAACAACTAACTGCATGTGGTTTCTCTCAAATACTAATAACATTTTCAACACACGACTCTCACTTGCACCTGTAAAAGCAAGAACTCACAACTCGGTTAAACTTCAATTCGCTTCAACCTAGTCACATTTTTTCCACCGATAACCAAGAACCCCACTACTTTCTCGTACATTACGGAACATGATACTTGAATTTTTTTAACGCTGTTATGTTTTTCAGCTTTTTTAGTTTAGGTGTGTTAGTGACACATTTTCTGCTTTAGGTCGATCCCCTCGCGGCTGGGTTAAGTAGAACTTGCAATATTTAATTCAATTATAGACACTTGCCTGTTTACTTTGTCCAAACAGGGTCGATGAAGAATTCGAAGAGTGCCCATTTGTTGAGACAGGCAGACCGCACCAGTCCCTTACCTGGTACCAAAACTGAGATCGTTAATAACCGAAACCCCGTAGTCTGTTTGTTGACAAATTCGTTGCATCTATTGCATATTGTTACACGACATGAGACGCCTCTTTTCTACCTATCACTTAACCAAACGAACGCTGCTGATGACGGGCTGCATCTAAAACCTATATAGATTTTATTTAAAGTAGAAATAATTAAATATTTATCACGAATTTTCAGTAGGTAATGTAGTTATCAGATATAGTTTCTATCTCGTAGATAAATTTGTAGAGGAAAGTAGACATTACATAAACAGGAAATTTTTCTTTATCTCTTTACCTACTTTGATTATTTTGCCTGTTTTTTCTTCTCGTTTGGGTGTTTTTATTGTTTGTGTGATTATTATTATTTGCAACGCTTCACTTACACTTAAATATGTTTTAATAATAAAACACTTCGCTTGTGTAATATTTTTAATTAACACATAGATTATGATATCCAAATTATTGTAGTAAGAATCAGTTTTGTCCAGTTACATGTACTTAATATTGCTACAGTTTCAAACTGCAATATAGTATCATAGTGTAATTTTGTCATCGTCATAATATCTTATTGAACTTTCATAATAAATTCATTCATTATAATTTAAAATATTCACAGTTAAGTCGGTTACTTTGAGTCGGTTTATAACAACATGTCGAATATTACGGCACAATTTTTACATCCTAGTCGAATCATTTATATCCTTAAATAATACCTAAAATTCTAAGAATTTCTACGTCCGTAAAATGTTCTTGATAAATATTGAATATATATTCCGTTTCTTTTTCTCTAAAGTCACTTAGAAAAAACAAGTTTCTTTGTATTGTAGATTTGTTTAGTAGCTTCTTAGATTAACTTTCCAGGCTTGTGAGTACTATATTTCTAACTTTACCCGCGATCCTTTAAATATATGAATAAGTATATATAATGTTACTTATATCAGTATCCGGTCATGCATAAGTATGCATAAGCATATGTTTACATAGTTAATACAAGGTAACCGACTTCAACTGTACAATTGACGACGATGAATCAATCATTCAATGCAGCGACAACATAAATATTCATTCACTTTGCATTCAGTGAAGACGTATTCAAACACACTCTTAACTTACATGTTTATGTTGACGACAAAATAGACGTATAAAGTTCTGACATGGGTATACAACGTTTTATAGCTCCCCACTCGCCGAGACGACAAAAGTTGAATCTTAGGATGAAGAGCCTCTCGCTGGACTCGCCGGAATGCGGCGAACTAAGACGACGACCGGCGCCAGTGAGGGATCAACCACCTTCACACGGCAGTCGTGTACTCTGTACGAAAACATCGTAACATAAAGCCTGGGTCCAAAAAACCTCACGCTTCTCTCGACTGTACACAATCACTTCTATACCGCTTTGCTTGATTGTATTATTACCTGATTATATTACCAAGATTGCTGGTTATTTGGACTCCGGTAAAGTGTCAATCAGTGTTAAATGTGAAGCACAAGCAGTTTGCCCCCAAAAGAAGTCCTTGGCTTAACGTGTGTGCAAAGATGAGGCGATATGTAGCGAGATTAGGTGTTGTTTGTAGTGGGTACTTCTTCCGTCTCAGGTCCAAACAACCTTCAACATTTTAACTGGAGATCCTTTTGGAGTAAGTCACCGTCTAAACGCGCGTTGCGTTTCAGTATTGGACAAATCAGGTCGAATTCGCTAAATACCATTACATAATCATGTCTAGAAAATTGTCCTTATGCTTGCTAAAGTTGTTTTGCTAATTAATCCAGCGCGGAGTTCAGATAGATTATCTTGTTTATATAAACTTTGAAATTATCATAGCTATAAATTATATTAACCATTACTCCTAACGAATCTCCACCAAACGTAAGTATTTTTAAAAGTTTGCTATAGATAATTTTCTTATATTTAACTCTTCGATCAGCTACTATGATGCTGAATGAATATAATAGTTACTTTACTGTTATATTACATTATAATCCCACAGTAACAGCCTTATCCTTGAAACGGTTATTTGGACTTTGAAATTTTATTCTAAATTCTCTATCAATATTTGATGTTTCCTTAGATCCAAAAGGTCTTTTCTATTCTAAATTGAAACTATGTACTGGTTTCCGTATAACTCTATAATTTAAAGAATACTAAATGTGTTGATATTGGCTCAGCAATCTTTTGACCGTCTCCTTCATACTCAATTTATTATTAAAATATAATAACCAATTTTATTACTTACACGAAATATAAATTTTTAAGTTCATTTCATTGTAACACCAATCATTCTTTATTATCAATATCGAATTCATTTAGATTCTTAACGGTCTCACTGAATTAATATATTTTTTTTTTAATAATTGCATGTAATTTGTTTTTATTGTGATTTTAGGTAACAATAACAACAGGCATTGCATGAAAAATGGCTTTAACAGAATTAATGATCGCACAGTAAACAAAATCACTCGTTCAAGTACGTCACTTGGTTTTCATGCCATAACATTGGAATGTTGATCAGCTAATGGATGTTTAATCTGGAAATATCTAAATTAAAAAATAATTAGCATATATTTCATAATTTAAATATATTAAAAGCTTGCAATATTGTTTATATTCTAATAGAGCTATTCAACATTCTTTAGTAAGTAAATACACTCGTGGACTAAGAATACGGGTCGATGACAAAATCGTCTGTATCTTGGAAATTAATAATGGTACATGCATGAAACTAACTTTATATTAAAGAGAATTTTATTATAGTATAATATAAAAGCTTAAACGTTATACAACGTAATTGGAAAATAAATAAATTTAAAAATGCTCGAATTTGGTAATAAATTCAACACACGCTGGTTTCATTTTGCTTGTTTTCTCACTTTTGTTTTCAATCTGTGAAATCAAAATGATAAAAGGCAGTCATTGTCGTCTTTCACGGTCATTATTGAATTACTACCATGTCGCTAACAACCGATGAAGGTACACATATCGTCACTATCCTAGAAGAAGGCAGAAGTCATAGAAGTACAGCGAAAGTAGTATGCGTGTCACTTTCTACGGTGCAGAGAGTCATCCAACGTTTCCGAGAAACTAGGTAGAACAATAAAAGACCAGGAATCGGCAGACCAAGATGTACTACGGCTCGAGAGGATCGATTTATTGATAGGATCATGTTCCGAAATCGGCACCTCACGGCTGTTGAAGTAACAAATCAACTTCGAGAGACCCAAAGAGATGACATAAGCGAACGTACTGTAAGGCCACGGCTCCAAGAAGCTAATTTGACCCTACATATACCTGCAAACGGCCCAAAACTTGAAAGGGAACCTCGAGTAGCAAGATTACGTTACGCCCGCGAACATGCACTTTGGGAAAACGAAGATAGGGTAAGAGTATTGTCTTCTGACGAATCTAGAATATGCTCTATGGTCATAATGGGCGGCCAAGAGTTTACCGACAGCCAGGGGAAGGTTTTATTCCAGCTTGTTTTGAGGAAAAAGTATCGTTCAGCGGTGGATCTGTTATGGCTTGGGCTGAAATCTCTTCAGAGAGTCGCACGGCGTTAGTGTTGATAGAAAATGGTCCGCTAACTAGTGTCAGGTATGTAGAAGAGATCCCTAATGACCATGTTGGCCCATACTTATTTAATTTGGGTGAAAATTTCATATTTATGTATGGCAACGCTAGGCCACATACAGCTTAAATTGTAAATGAGTATTTTTACGACGATGGCATCAATTGCATGGACTGGCCCTCGAGGATCTTGGACTTAAATCCGATTGAGCACATTTGGGACAAGCTTGGGAGGTTTATAAGAAATCGGAACCTAGCCCCAGCTACACTTAGAGACCTAAAACATGCGTTAGTGGTAGAATGGACCAATATCCCCCATCATCACATAAGAAACTTAATAAACATATTCCCAATTATCTGGCAGCTGTAAGAAGAGCCTGCGGAGGCAATACGAAGTATTAATTTGGCTTTAAAGTTCGTTTTTATGTGGTATGTAAGGTATCGTCTTTTAATTTTTCAACGCAAAAATGGTTGATTATTTGTTTCTTATGTAATTTTAATAAATAAACAAATAGCTTTTCCAACATTTGCTGTTCTTTTCATAACTATAAAATCATCTATAACATACAGTTTGAATCATGCCGCTAGCTATACTATTTTAGGAGATATTCTAGTTTTTCGTACCGACCCGTATTCTTAGTCCGCGAGTATATATTAATACGGGATGGGACGATTCGTCGCCGCCAATTCGCCGCCGCCGATTCGCCGCGGCCGATTCAGCGCCAAGCCAATTCAGCGCGGGCCGATTCGACGCGGGCCATTTCATCGCCATTCGTTGTGGTCTTTTGATTATTATGCGCAGATTGTAGAAAGCAAAACAATTACATACTACCAAAATAGATGTTTGTCTCAAAAAAATCGTTATTTAAGGATTCATTGTTTTTTTAAGCTATCGAATACTTGTTAAAACGAAAGAGCAAAATATATAGGTTTAAGTTAAATTGAAGATACTAAGGACTTTTTTTATTTTTACAACCTGACTGTCAGTCTTATCTATCGAGAAGAAAATGGAGACAAACCCCAGAGACGTGGTATTGCGTTCAATGCTACACCTTGTTGGACTTAAAATAATATAGGAATTAAATAACATTATATTCTCTATTTTCCTTTATATAAATCTATACTAATATTATAAAGCTGAAGAGTTTGTTTGTTTGTTTGTTTGTTTGAACGCGCTAATCTCAGGAACTACTGGTTCGAATTGAAAAATTCTTTTGTGTTGGACAGATCATTTATCGAGGAAGGCTTTAGGCTATATAACATCACGTTGCGACTAATAGGAGCGAAGAAACAGTCGAAAATGTGGAAAAAAAAACGAGGAAAATTAAGTCGCGAGCACCAGCTAGTTAAAAATAAAGTTTGTTGATGTTGTTGTTAATACAAAAACGTGACAGGCATAGGTAAATGATTGGTCTCGCTACGCTCGAATAGATACCGCCGTCGTACTTGTAAAATGCGGCATAAAATAGTACGCCGATTTCGGCGTACACGAGCCAGTCACACTGCAAACTGTCTGTGATGTGTACGTGCCGAATGTTTTATTAAATTTTAGGCATAATAAAATACCAGTTTGTAGTAAAACTGTGTAATAATATAATAAAACTGGGTAAAAAAGTGATAAAAAATGACGATTTTTTACACACACTACACAAAAAGTTGAATAGCGCTCTATCTAGTCGAGCGCAGCGAGACCAATCAATTATCTTTGGTGACAGGTTTAAGAGCCTAAATTTATTAGGGATAGTTCCCTACTAATATAATAAATGTGAAAGTGTGTTTGTGAGTTTGTCTAGCCCACACGGACGGAGAAAAAAAACGAGTTTTTTTTTTGTAAAGGAATAGAACTTCGTTTATAAATTCTTTGCATAATAGTGTCAAATTAGTAGATAAAATCGTAAATTGTTTTAACATTTTAATTTTAACACACAAATTTAAACATTACGAGGTACAAACACATATTTTTTTACGACCAGAGTTTTTTTATGCTACTGTTTACAATAATTAGTATGGTTCAAATTTACATAAAGTGAAACAAAGCTACATAATTTAATTTATTTGATTTTATTATTAGTCAAATAATAATATCAGTTCCTTACAAATAGTAATATAGGTAACATATTTAAATATGGTTGTATATAAAAGTAATAAAAAAAAATGATTATACTCAGATGGAAATAAACAAATTATAAAATATAGTAATTCTTAAGGAATTGAAGGGTTAATTCTATTTTAGGACAAGTAGGTATAATATGTGCCACAAAATAAGTGACAAAACAACAGGGTGCTAAACAAACAAAAGGTTGGGTTATTTCCTACCTGAATGCCTGCCCTTTTTTCCTACTAAACTAACTATTATTGTGCTTTGTAAGAAATAATACTTACAAGTTCACTTCTGACACGTGTTGGACCATAAATCATTGCATAATAACAATGATAAAAAGGGTCGTTTTTGCACCGACAACACTTCTTTTGTCTATAAATTTAAATTTGCAACCGAATTTTTAATTTTTTTTTATGACGCGCCGCTATAGAAGAAATACGTTTTTCTTATTTCAATCTGGTGCCCGCGACTTCGTCCGCATTCCAGATGAAAGGTATCTCATCCATTTTGAGTGAAAGCGTAACAAACAAACAAACTCACATTCACATTTATAATTAATAGTAAGGATAAGAGTGATTTAGTTAACAATAAAATTATTTTTATACTAGCTGTGCTCGCGACTTCGTCCGCGTGGAATAGTTATTTTGGGAATCATTTGGGTATCTCGAACGGTTTTCGCAGCGCACGCAACGGAATCAATTTCCCCCGTTTTTTCCACATTTTCGACTGTTTCTTCGCTCCTATTAGTCGCAACGTGATGTTATATTGCCTAAAGCCTTCCTCGATAATTCTTAATAATCTTCCTCGATAATGAAAAATTCTTTTTGTGTTGGATAGATAATGATCTAAAAAGAATTTTTCAATTCGAACCAGTAGTTCCTGAGATTAGCGTGTTCAAACAAACAAACAAACAAACTCTTCAGCTTTTTAATATTAGTATAGATTAAATCAACTTATCAATCCATAATATTACATCAATGTGTATCGATACCTTTGGGTTCAATTGGTGTATAAACCAAAACCCAACTTTTCAGGAGAATATAAACCATTTACAATTAACGACGATTTTTTACGTCTTGAGGTGATAATTAATTATGGTCGTTACATCATAATAAAACTACAAAAAAAACATTCAGCTTTTACATACCTTTTGTAAAACTCTATGACCATAAATTTCTGGGATTGTATAAACATTTGTAGGCAAATTTCTGTATATATCGTATATAGAGATCGATAGAGAATTTTTTTTTCTAAGAAAAATGGCATATTTAACTCAATTTGGCCAAAATGGTTTATATTTACTTACTTCGACAATTCAATTACTTCAATTAGTTAGACGAAATGCATAAAAAAATTGTACATAAATATGACCAGTAGGGTACATGTAGTTGGTATATGGAATTATACCAACTCGGATATTGCACGAATGCGGGCCGCATTCGCTCTATTTATGTTCAGGATAGGTGGATAAATGAAACTAAATTAAATGGCGATGAAATGGCCGGCGTCGAATCGGCCGGCGACGAAACGGCCCGCGGCGAAATGGCGGCGGCGAAAGGGCGGCGACGAATTGGCGGCGGCGAATTGTCCTAGACCCATATTAATAATGATAAAATCTCATGTTTCTTTATTAAAATGTATTAAAAAGCATGCTGCATCCTTGCACTAAAAATAAATTGATTTTTGAATCGATCAAAACCCAATTACGATTACCGAATTACCAAACAAAACACGACATTCTGTTTTAAAATGAAAAATATCGCATAACTATTATTATGAAATATTTTTTATGTGTTCAAAATTGTTTATCCCCATAATGATTTTTGTTCGTTATGTGTGCGTGTGTGTGTGATTTGCATGAATACAATAAAGACGTAAATTTTTACTAAAACAAGTTGTTTTAATGTTTCATAAACATATGCAGCTCCATCATCGCCGGTGCACAGCAAACGGTTGCTCAGTGCAAGAGGAGGTCGCATGAGTAGCGTGGAACTGCCCGATGAACACGACAAGAGTCTATCCTCAAACAGCGCTAGCCCTTGCCCTTCGCCGGTTAAACAAATAAGTGTAAGTGCCTACACAAATTCTATTGCTTGTTTACTTATCCTACATAATCACCGCAATGTTAAACAATGGTAACACAGCTTATTAAGACCGGCGCTGATTGATTGTATGGTACGGCACGGCATGGCAAAGGATTTTTCCTGGACATATTATTTTTAACCATTATTCCAATGATTTTAGTCTCACAAGAGGCAGTAACCACCAATGCTTGCGCATGCCACGGCATCCCTTTAGCAACAAATATATAACAATTATTTACGTGTCACATGTTTGTCTGCGATGGACTCTTTAACTACTGAACCGATTTTGATAAAACTTCGTAACTATGTGTAATTTAGTCCAACTTAAAAGGTAGGATAGTTTTTATTTTGAACCCGGGCGAAGCCGGGAGCGTGTAGCTAATTATCAGCTAGTTATCAAATTCCAATAAATCCCTTAAACAAAATTAATATGTATAGACCGACTTTGAGGTAATGCAGTTACGCAATGCTAACCTAAATAGTTTTTGGCACGACATAGCTGCGTACAGTCGAAGCGTGCCTTGCCGTACCACACCATCAGTCAGCGCCGGCCCTTAATGACAAGTCAAAAGCGTTTCGTAAATTGTTAAGTTATAAAAAGGGTAGCTCTGTTGGCGACAGTTGCCACTCCTAGAAGACTACCCTTAAATAATATAACATGAGTTGACGATTCACTGACTGAGTAAGGGATGACCAAGCAATAAGCATATTATAATTTACTTTTATTCCGACAGAGTGGCATAATAAAGTACTTATAATAAATTATCTCGATAAGAACAGCTTTCAAAAAAAAAAACTGGGTAAAAAATGGTCGATTTTAGGAGTTACGATGTCACAAACAGACACACAGGTCAAACTTATAACACCCCTCTTTTGCGTTGGGCATCCGAGTTTAAAAATATAACTGGCTTTCTTTATTAATATTGTAATTATTAATTGTTTGCTCCATAATTACAGAAACATCAACGACTCTTACCGACAAATCTGTATGTGATCTTATACAATTTCAAATCTCGTCACGCTGACGAGCTGGATCTAAAGGCTGGATATAAAGTGACAGTTATTGATACTTCGGATCCGGATTGGTGGAAGGGCAAATGTTTGGGTAAAATTGGATACTTTCCATCGAAGTACTGCACTAAATTGCAAGCAGGAGAACGTCCTTTGCAAGTCACTCATAACCTGCAGGTGAGATAATCCATACTAATATTAAAAATGCGAAAGTTTGTATGGATGAATGTAAGGATGTTTGTAACTCTTTCACGCAAACACTACTGTACCGATCACCATGAAACTTTGCACACACGTTGTCTGGGACACCAGAAAGGACATAGGGTACCTTTCATCCAGAAAAAAGTACTGCTCCGGAGGGATCATCTAAAGTTAAGGAAACTAACTCTTGGCTAAGTGTAATAGCAATAACGATGTCAGGCGATATATTGCTTTTTTAACGCGGACGAAGTCGCGGGCACTAGCCAGTTTTTTTTATATATTAAATTTTTGTATCAATTCCATTTTTTAAATATCTTTCACAAATATTCGTATAATATCTTATAAATGTGAAAGTTTGTATAGAACTATAAAAAATCTGTAAAGCTCTATCCTTAGCTAAAAGCGATAGAAAGGTCGAATAATAACGTACTTTTAACATTTCCAGGTATCCGATGGTGATAATGGGTTAATGTTACTGCGCGATCAAATCGTGATCCAGGTCGGTGATGAAGTAGATGGAATGGTCATGATTCGTTCAGGCGACAATCGTCAAGGCGTGTGTCCCATTAAATTCTTACAAGAAGTGTGACGCTATAGGCCGAATTTTGATATGGTATGTTGAATTTTGATATGGTATGCCGAGTTTTGATTTGATATGAATTTTGATATTAACATTTTACATTAGTTACGCAGTTTTTTCTTTTCTTGAAAACACTTTAAAAGTTTGAAAACATATAAAGCGGTGTTTGAATTTAATGACGAACTAACAATAACTAAATGTATATTAATTTCTTTATTATATATTATTATTATTAACAAAGTGTTCAGAAAAGTGTACGAAACAATGCTAACTTTTTATAACATATATTATTCCTATATACTCATATTTTTCAGATACTAGCTCTATTTGAATTTTATGGTATCAAATCAACCATGATATAAGAATCTAATAATAATCAGATGATATTAGCTTACAAATTGTCTGACTCGGAAATGTTTCTAAAGTTCCAGAGACGCGGGTCACTATCAGAGGAGTCTAACACCTTGTATCCACCCAAACCCATACAAAGCGCCCCTGTCACACCATGCGACAGCGACACGTCCACTTGGTCCGATAAAACTTATCCAACCATTAGCTACGATGTTCCCTCAACATCGACCAACATACTTCCGATTCCTTCATCATCAGTAATGCGTTACGAAATTCCACCGGAATTAGCGTACGCACCTTCCATGCCCTCTACATCTAACCGATACGATATACCTTCAACTTCCGCCGCGGTCCCTCCACTGCCTTCCACATCTTCCGACAAAGATTATGAGGAAGGCGTATGGTGGTGGCAAAGACCTCTGGGCGTCCGTCGATCACAATGTACGCGATGCGGTGCCTCTTCCTCTACGAGGCCTTTGAGAATGATGCCTTGTGTGGGAGTCGCCCAAGAAGACTACGATTGGGGAGGACAGCGACCGCTAATGTCACGTGATCGTCCGCTCTTATTCTTCAGGCAACTCTTTCTATAGTTTACTTAGATGCCTTCAATGAATGTCTAACTGTTCACGATAAAATAAATATCTATGTGAGTAGTTACAGCTAGACGTCGTCTAACGTCTAGCTGTAACTACGTTATTATTTTTTCTTTTTTTATTTCTTTATTGTTTACCCTCACACATTAGTGTCTCATATTTTATTTGTAAATTATAAAAATATTTTAACAAGTTCACAGGGTCACGCGCCTGGCTTTATTAGACAGTTATTTGAATTACAGATGACCATCTGAATTCAATGAATTAAAGGTGACCGTTTGTAGCTAGCATTTATTTTCTCGCATTACTTACCATCGCGGTGACATATGAAAATGTAGTATTCTAACAACAAAATCCCTGTAAAGCTAATTAGTTATTTATAGTGTCGTTATTTCCATATTGTTTTTTCTTGCACCTCATATTTGGTATATTTTTTAATAAATATTCATATAAAAATTGAAAAAAAAAAATATCCGAAATAACTAATGAATATTATATTTATTATTTTAGACGTAGCTATAAAAATAATTAAAATTTATCGTTGTTTCCAATTGGTGAGCAGGTGTGTTTGTATTTTACATTTAGGAAAAATACAATTTTTATAATTCGTGTTAATTAAGCAGAAGTTGAAAGGCCTACGAAATTATTCAGAAAACAATTATGTTCCTCCCATATTAAATAAGCTAAAGAGTATTTTATAGTATTTATCAAATAAAATTACTTTTGATGACATATCATTTATGGTAGTGCTTATATTTATGTGTTTATTTATTGTAGTAAATATGATTCAAACCAAAATATTTATGGGCTGATTTTTCAACCGCTTCATTGAAAATATAATCTAGTAATTATTTTAACTTTCGTTTTAAAAAATACGAGTATTCATCTACTGCAAATAGATATATAATTTTATTTTCATTACATTTTTTCGAGATTGAAAAGTTGGTCTTTGTCATATATATATTATACAATATGACATAATATATAGTATTATTACAATATTAGTGGCTAATTAGTGGCATAATGATTGCAAATTTTATTTTGACTATTATTTTACTGTTACTCACTTCCTTACACTATAGTGATCATATTATTATTTTTATTTTCCTTATAAAATGAGCTTATCGATTGAAAATCAAACGAAATATTTAACCACCACGAAATATTTTTTACCATAAAATAGTTTAATTTTTAATTGGTGAAAGGTGGTGAAATACACTGGCTTGTATTCCTACGCTTGTCTACATTTAAAAAATCCCTACAAAAGTGGTGAAAGGTGGTAAAAGACACTGGCTTGTATTCCTACGCTGGATGTAATTATTATAATAATAATAATTATTATTATTATTGTTATTATAATAAATACTATTATAAGTGTCTACATTTAAAAAAACCCTACCAAGTAGGTGCAATATTCTGTTCAGAGGGCCTACTATCACCTCTTAAAACGATGCAAAAACGAGTGAGTAAACGAGATGGCGCAATACATGATGTAAGGCGACATCTCCCTCACTCAATCGTCTTTGCATCGCTTTAAGAGGTGATAGTACGGCCCCAGGTATTGTGACATCTTTTTTATATAATCTAAAATCCTGTCTGTGATTTATTTTATACCAAAATATATTTACATTATTGATCTCATTTTCTATCATAGTTTGAAAAATTATGATATTTGTAAACGAATTCTAAAGCTTTTAAGCATTTGTATTTAATTTAATATTGATATAACAATTTACATCCTAATTAAATAGAGCATCAACAAAGAGCTTCAGTGTGTCGAATTTGCAGGTGTTACGAATAAATATAACTCATTTATTCGTAGATATAAACATAAAACTATAAAAATAAAGCTTGAATCATTTGAAGAAAATATTATTATAATATATTGTTGACTAATTTTTATTTACTTAAAATTTCAAATTATTTTTATGTAACACAAGCTCCGCTCATCCGGGTCATTTAAGAAAATAAGGTATAAGAATGTAAAAAAAAACATACCTATCTGTACAGAAGAGAAAGAAAATTTTGTACAATGTTGAATATTCTGTTGGAGCTCCTTTGTGACAAGTTTAATATTTTGATGTCTTATATTTTTATCCTATTCTATAAAAATATATATCAACAGTAAGAATGCCTAGAACAAAGAATTTGTGCTTTAATTAAAAGTATTATTAATTTACATTATGCTCTATTGAAAAATTTACACATATAAATAATTATATTTAACATAAATTATATAATATATTTCACATAGCCTTCACGTACGTATTTTATTAAATGTACTTTTAAATTAATAAAAAATATATTAATTTATTTTTCCATAAATACTTTTCTAATTATTTTATTTTTATTTTACCAAGTTCAAAACAAGAAAAGAAGGTACCTTAGTTATTTTTATTCGAAATATAAAAACAATTACAGTACAGTAACAGAAATACAGTAACATTTAATGAAATGCGTAAAACGAATGAAATATAATAAATATATTCCATAATGGAATATAATATAACATATTATGTCACCAAAAATATATATAAATGAAAACGTCCTATTAGGTTTTGGACAATTGCTATTCGCACTTATACTACTTAGCTAAACCTTATTTAGATACACTGTTCATGAACCGTGCTTAGCTTTAAGCTTTTAGCGAGGCGCTTTTAAACCCTTGTTTCAATTATATAACTATACTGTATACCTTGTATAATTTTTTTTTATAATATTGATGTGAATAAGGTAAAATTTTTGTTCTTTATTACTCAGATTAAATAAGAACTATAGACAGAATTTTAAGGACAACATAGTAAAGCCGGTTTTATAAAGATGTGTGCGAAAGCCGTTTACCTACTTATGTCACAGATTACTAATAAGTTAATACGTAACTTAGGTATGTACTGAACTGAGATTTTGTGTTCCGAGCTACAAACCTAAATTTTTGTTTATTTTTATTAAAAATATTGGTTTCCAAGTTTACTTACGTGTGAAATGTAATTCTAATTTTACATTTCACACCTTTTTTTTACACCTTTTCACTACACAATTCAGCATTTTCACTAAAACTAGGCAAGGCGTAGTTTTACGCTTATAAAAATAAATCAAATCAAAAAATCTTATCAAAATAAAATATTAGTGGACGGTTTCACTCTGCCGTGCAAAGGGCTCTTTAGTTCTTATTTTATCTGAGCTTTATTCAATGTTTCGCACTTACACTTTGTTAGAATTATAAAATTTAGAATGCTTAATATTTTTTTTTTAATTGAACTAGTACATATAATGTAGTAATATTATTTTTATTTTAATCTTTCAATTTGTGCGAATAACTTTGTCGTATTTAAGTTAACTCGTTAAACCGTCCCCTTAAAGTTTTAAGTAATTAAACACTTAATTGTGTAAGTGTATGAAATTTATTGTAGTTGTAAAATTATCATTAGGAAATTAAGTAAATATATGCACATTAAAAGGAGTTTTAGTATATTGGAAACTTCTTATAAAGTATTTAAAAATTTCCAACAAATTTATAATATACACATGAAATGTTTACAAATCAACTATATATTGACTAGCTGGTGCTCGCTACTTCGTCCGCGTTGAAAAAGCAATATATCACCTGCTATTATTATTGCTATTACACTTAGCAAAGAGTTAGTTTCCTTAATTTATTAGCCAGTACTTTTTTTCTGGATGAAAGGTCTTGTCCTTTCTATGTCCTTTCTAAAGTCCCAGACAACGTGTATGCAAAATTTCATGGTGGTTCAGTAGTTTTTGTGTGAAAAAGTTACAAACATTCATACATACATCCATACATCTATACAAACTTTCGCATTTATAATATTAAATATAAAATAAAATAAAATATATAATATAAGTACGGATGTACGAAACCAATTGAAAATTGGTATGACCATGATATTGAAATTTATTCAAAGCCCAAAAATAAGTTACTCCAATATACTAAAACACTAATATATTATTATAATAAATTAAGTTTAAGCGTAATTGTTGTGATAAGAGGATAAAGACACGTTCCCTTAAGTGTGCATTCTTAACTTATACCATGTTGTATGAATGTGCGGCCTATTTAATGTATTAAAAAAATACTGGCACCGACATAAGACATAAGTAATTATTTTCGCAATTTATTCTCAATATTTAAAAAAAATATTATTTATTTATTTCTCTTAAATTTATTTTGAAATAGAGAGTTAATAAATAATAATAAAAAATAGTGGTCGACAAAGAGAGTTTTTTTTTGGTCTCAATTTTATTTATTGTGTAGAAAAACAATAGGTAGGTACTATTTTGTACGACAACTCAGTAGTAGGTACTATATTTATAGAAATACTTTTTATGAGTACCTACTTACTTCTTATATGTATATCTTTTCCGCAAATTATGAATCTGTAATCAACTATTTTCTGCGACATATGTTTTTCGTGACCTACACTTGTTGAAGTAGATAAATTATTAGTAATTTTGACATAAAAAAATTATTATTGTAGATTTGTGTGTAGTATTTTCCATCTAACCCTACTCGTCACTATCTTAGTCTTTCGGTCTTAATCTTAATCTTAATTTATTTCGGTCTTTAAATAATTTAATGTTAATAAATAGAAAAAATAACAAATTTATAAGTAAGTAAATAAACAAGTGTCGAATTTTTTTTTTTCATTTAACCGTTTATTATTTTATTATAAAAAAAAAACGCGACACATACATTGAGTTTTTTAGTATTATTCAAGCTGTATTCAATAATTCTTTTGAGTAATTTCATTGAAACACTGTTTTAAGTTATTATTTTATTTAAGATATGGAACATGGAAATAATTATACTGTGTGTCATGGTCATGGACTAGCGATATTCTAGGATAAAAAAATTACAACTATTTTAATACACAAATACAGCGCAAAATCTGTCGATATAAAAAAAAAACGGAGATAGGAGTTATTTTTGCAGTAATTTATATCATAAGCCTATCTATTTTTATCTCAGTAAGACCAAAACTTTGAGAGTTATATTATGATGTATTTTTTGTACACACGTAGAGAAAATATTTATCAAGAAAAACAAAATGGCTGCCACATAAAAGGAGAATGGACCTTAGTGTAACTTATGTAAGTAAGTAACTAGAATATCGCTAGTTCATGGATCAATGTACAATCACACTTCTAAGAATATAATAATATCTAAAGACCGAAATAAAGTAGGTACCTACGTATATATACTTACATAGTTAATTTTGTTAATTAGTCTGAGGTGGATTGTTAATAAATTATGTTATTAAATAAAGTTCTTAAACTAGTAGGTACCTATTGAGTACGGAACCAAAACATTTATTACAAACGAAATATTTAATTAATTACTAATAAGTCCTAGGAGATACCTATACGAAACTATTCCCAAAGTGAGATGTTTTTATGAATAAAGTATAATATTTTATAAATGTAATTAAATTAATAAATAAATAACTATTTAAATTTTGATTAAAATGCACTAGATTTTAACACTGCCTCCTTAACAAAAAAAAAAGTTATCAGCGAAATAATTTTCAACTTCTAAATAGAATAACGAATATCCGAAATAAAAATGTAGGTAATAATAGTCTAAGATGGGTGAAGGATGAAAATTATTTTATATCAAACTTAATATAGATAATATTAAATAATGTAACGCGAATAGCCTCCCACGTCTAGGATCCCATGGGATCCAAAGATATTTTTTTTATTGCCTAAAAAACTTCAGTCCAGAAAATGATTAATTTTTTTAATGTTTTTTTAAACATCACTTGATTTGTTTCATCTAAATTATAAAATAAACTTTAAATAAAAATATTTACGGGACGGAATATTAGTGTTTAAATCATGGGGAGAAGGATATAGACATTTATATAATAAATTAACTCGGATTTAAAAATTATTTTATTTTTTAGTTGAAATTTATTTCGCGATCATTGTGTCTTGAAGTGTCAAAATTCAATATTCAATGATTAATTATTTGCATTTATTTCTTTAAATTTAGTCATGTTAAAATCTTATTTCGCGTCACTATTTATTATCAATAACTACTTACTCGCAAATCGCAAATAAAAAATTTCTTCTTCACTTAATTTGCTTAGGAAAAAATAATTTATATTTTTAAGTGTTACCTCTTTCTTGAATCTATCTCTAATCTTGAAATATCATTTTTTAATCTTATAAAATTATATATTGCTGAACACAATAACTACGTAATAATTCTTTCTTCTGGTGCTTTTTGATTCCTTTAATAATCAAAATCAAATAGATGTTACATAAATTAAAATAAATAAATAAAATATTTTATTTAAGTTGAAAATTTAAATTAAATTTAACAAAGTTATATTCATATATAACAATTATAATGCAGAAATTAACATGAATATTGAATTGATTAAAAACACGTAGGTACTTACCTACCTATATTTTGAAAAATATAATATGTTTTGAAAATGAATATAATATTTTCTATACCAACGTATCTTGACATTCCGTAACATTAAAAATGTCAATATTTTGCAAAAGAAATTAAAATATCCAAGACGAATTATAAACAAGAGCCTGATTATTATTGTTTACCTTAAGCGCACCTTTTAGGTTTAGCGTATTGTTATAAGATAATAGTTATCTAATAAAATTAATTGTATTATGTACTTGTACGTCTTTACCGTTAGGAAAGTTAACTAATTCCACAGAATGGAGAACCTATGTGATTTAGAAATTCATTACTTAAGAACTGCTTATTTTTTTCTATTGTTGCATTACCTTATTAATTTATGATGTTTATTATAAATATTGTGTTAGAAAACATTAAAGTTGTGTCAAATAATTCAAGATTTTGTTTCATTTCTATACTTAAAACTTGTTTCATCTGCTATGAAAGGTAAAAAATGAAACAAGCAATTCATTTTTCACTTGGATTAATGGATGGATTAGTCAGAGTACTATTTAATTAATAGTTGGCGCGGTTTCGGAAGATCTATTATACAGTGAAACTTATGCGACATCTGTTAAACACATGAAGAACTAAATGTACCTTACTACGTATGAACTACTAAAACTTTAACATTAATTTACTAGATGGCGTCGATATTAATTCATTCAATATTTCGTCTAAATTCAAACGTCCCCAAATGTTTGAATTTGTTGAACTATTTACTATAACTAAAATAGTAAAACATCAGAAGTTTATGGACAAGGTACATGGATGTATCTAATTCAGCAAATTGACATTATTTGAAACATGCATTGATTTAATTCTACTTACTTATCATAAAATAATTAAGTATAGGTACTTTCAATAATATTATGCTCATAACCCTCAGATAGACCCTAAGTACCTATCCTGTACGCTACGCTAATCCGACAAGTATCCTAGTGTACCTAAGTATACAATATTTACACTAGCTGTAAGTAGTACCTACCTACACTACAAAAATAGGTTGTTTTGATTATTCCAATTACTTACCTATGTAAAAAAGTTACCTACCCAAACCCATTAATAGAAACCGAATCTAATTATTTAGATTTAAATATAACGTACCTAAGTAGATAATCTATTCAGATATTAATTACCTACCTATACTATAATACCTATGTGTTTAAAAAATCAGCAAGTTTTTAGGTAGTAGGTAAACCGCCTAGAAGTAGGTAGGTATACCTAGTACCTACCAAGGAAAGTTAGGTCGCTACCCAATCGCTACCTACCTACTCAGAGAATACCTATCTAGGCAGGCATCAAGTCGTGGCAGATGTAGACGAACTCGAGTCGAGTACCAAACCTACTTCTTTCTCCATAATGTCGATAACCCTGCACGTAGCAGTAGACACACAACCCACCATCACGCCTGCGCCACGAGTGACGTCCCCAGAGGTGGCCTTAACTTAGACACATTCCAATGTTTCAATTGACCGCATACTTTCGACACTAAACCATCTCATGCAACATTACAAAACTATTTCTAGAATGACAATAAAACATTAAAATAATTTTCGTGTGATTAATTGAACTTGAATCGATTAGTAACCTCTACAATGCTATGCAGTAAGCAAACGGTGCATACTACAGTGTGCCGCCTCTCGCAAGTTTTAAATTCCAACGCATAGATGGAACCACTGGAAATATTTGAAATACTTCACATTCCAATCGTAGTGGGCTCGGCTCAAATGTCAAACGCGATTATTTCGTCAACAGAGCCGCGGCGCGATAGTTGCATTTTATGAAATAATAACAACAAATAGAAAAGAATTGTGTGTCGAACGGACAATGCATATAAACTGTTGAAGTTATATTATTGTTGCGTAGTTAGAATTCACAGACGGGTCGTGTTATAGCAGCGAGTTACAGAAGAATTTCGGATTAACAGTATTGATTTTTGTACACTGCCAGTTAAACATTGTTTTGGAGTTTCAGTAACTTGGTAAACTGTAATATTTTATAATTTCACGTGCTATTGATCCATTTTAACGTAGATATATTTGATGTCTACACAACAATAATCGCTTTTACACAGTGAAACGTCGTGGGAAAGAACAGGTGAGCTAAATATTTATGTACTTATTGTTTACCTAACTTTTAATTACACACAAATACGATGTATACAAGTGACAACATACCTACTTAGTTTATAAATTTCTAAAATTTTATGTGAACGGTTACCTAACTGCTTAAATATTTATTGATATTATTAATACGTAACCTACTTATTGTATTTATGTAATTTATTAGATAAGTAATTTCTATGTCATCTTCATTAGTTTTTAAAGCTTCAATCATATTAAGAGATTATTAATTTAATATTCATATTATTTATTAGTATCTCGGTTTAAATATTGTAATGTAGTTACTCAGTAACGTAATGTAATGTAGATACCTAGTTGTTACCGGTTTGATTTGCGAATGCGGCGAACAAAAAATTCGCCGCTATACGAGGCGGAGGCAACAAGGCAATACGGTACGGCCAGCATGGAATCCCGCGAGCATAATAGCACGGAATGCGACCAATGTCTACATACCTAAATACATCGAATTAACATGTGCGCTTGCCGCAGTAGTGATAACGACGCGATAACACCTCGCCCGATTAGCCAATGTGACCCCATAAAAATACAGTTAAATTGGTCCAATTTGAACTAATGTTCGAGGTACTTACTTACATACCAACCTTGCTTGAAAAACAATTTTCCGCATACCATTGTGATTAGGCATACCTAGGTACTCTTTCGGTGTGTTCAGTTCGAATAATAACTTCAGCTATTACTTCACTTTAAGTAATAAAGTATAGATTTCGGTCTATTAGATTTTCATTTCAATATTTTAAAGACTTCTTTTTTGAAGCCCAACTGCGAAATCTACCATTTCAAAATAACCGAATTAACGTAGTAAGTATGTAGGTACTAATATTAATCATTATTCATAAAGATGAATATTGTTTGTCTATAATATACCTTTCTAGGAACCTATATACCTACCTACTTAAATATTTTTTGCTTTTATTACATGCAGGCAATATCGTTATCATAAGATTTGTTTACTGCAAGCCTATGTGTGCCTGTGTGGAGGCTCAGTGGCCTCCAATACTTACATACCTACTTATAGGTATGTACTTACTTACCTATCGAAGGAATACAGGTAGTCAATGAATATAATTATGTCACAATGTCAGGTAAAAAATCTATAAATTTAAAAACGTAAATCACCGAGCCTTCACTAAGTCACTACTTACCTACTTATTAAGCAATTATCTTTACTTTTGCTTGTTAAGGCAAAAATTGTCAAACACAAATTTTTATATATATACTAAATTAAGCAAGAGGTCATAATTAATATCTCACCACGGAGAGCCACGGATTATTGCTAATATTTGAAAGTTTCAATGCAAAAGAAAAATATCTAATGTTACCAGTACCTACATACCTATCTAGAGCAAATAAAGAACATAGAAAATGTGAACTTGGTTAGCAATAAAGACTAATGTACTAGTAAGCAAAAGTAGGTAGGTATGTCTAGCGTTATGGATCAATACTAATACAAGATTTCTTTATATCTTCCTAAAGGTCGTTAACGAAAGAGAAAATACCTACGTCTAGCAAGGTATTTATCACATATATAAAAGTAAAAGTGCATATAGTAATGCTCCGTGCATATAGTCATTAGTAATGCTAGCAATGCATATAGTAGTATTATGTATTATAAAGCGTCATTTGTGCAACAACACTGCAACAACACGTACATTTTTAAACATGACGATGAAGAACGGTGGAACTTTAAACAGAAATTTTCCTAAAAGAGAGCCAAAGCTAACATTGTGTTTATGAAGAAATATATGAAATATGAAAGAATAAAAATATGTAGGTAGGTAGGTACTTAGTCTATTAGTAAAATGTGTTTTTTTTTTCTGGTTGTCAGGGGCCTGGTATTCCATACTATTATTAAATGATTCCTTTAAAATTTATAAACGATATCCATTGATTCATTATACAAAAAAGTTTGCTTGTATTATTTTGAGGTAGTACCTATTATTAGGTTCTTCATTATTTCGAGGTACATATACATACATACATACATACATACATACATCTTTTCAAAGTATGCACAAACATGAGTAGATTCCAGCGAACCGTTAAATTTGGGTAACCCTCGTTTGAAATACCAACATGAAACATCTGCTCGTTTTCTCGTCCCCTAAAACACCACGTGCGCAGGCGCCGCAGGGGTACAGGGGGTAGGGGCAAGCGTACAGTCTGTAGTAGTGGGTACTGCTATCGCCACGTCGACGTCGTCGTAGCCGAACCCCAAATGCGGGTGTTCCACAAATTTTTCAACAAAAAACAAATTTAGATCTTACGACCGATAAACATAGAGATGCTATTCAGAAAAATGTACATTGCATTTAATTAAAATAGATTGTTATTTTTAACTTACGGAATGTCAAGGTTTCACCACCATGTGGCTTTCGTTTTGTAACAAACAGGTGATAACAATTTACTTGTGCGTTGATATTTTATCGGTTGTAAGCTGAAATTATTTCTTGTTCGTCCATCTTTAGTTGCCTTATGTTACCTACCTACCCACATAATAAAACGTCAATGTTTGGAAGCTAATCTTGCGAAATTAATCTTACGCTGTATTTTTTTACGAAAGGAGTTTTAAGGGCAAATAGGAGTCAAATTAATACTTAATTTAAAAATGTTTTTAGAAGTAACTGGTATATATATGTATATATATATATATATGTAGGCACCTAATAGACAAATTCTTTAATGTCGGCAAAACATAAATAATAAGTACATAAAAAATAATTTAAAACAATCTAGAAAACAATTTCAAGAAATTTTTTAAAAACAATTGTTAAATGACGGATGAAGGGCACGACGATCAGAAGTGTAACAACGAAATGCAAAACAATAATGTAGATGTACATACATGATATGTTATTATTTTTTTCATTTAAGCCTCTATTGTGATCTAATTCGATTGGCCTATAAACCTTCAACTAGCGACCTGACTACAGCTTCGCGTGGAGTTAATATTTTTTAAAAAAAAGAACGCTATAAAATATAAAACCTCGGTTCCATACTTCAGCTTTCTTTACTTAGAAGTTTTGCCAGGACATATGATTCTATAAATAGGTATAGATGAAGTGAATGACGATGTCTGTATATTGAATTTAACGATTGACATGTTTAAATAACAATCGTTTAAAAGCAACGCACAGTTCTCGGGACTAACTCCAGGGAAGTTTAATTTGAAAACAGTTATAATTTAGGCCCATGAAGAATATTACTCAAGTAAAGGAATTGGAAACCTATGAAGCACATTTATCGCTAGCCTATACAAAAGTTAAACGGCTCGTTAAGAATCCATAAATGGATTACTAACGTCAAATTTGTAGCAGGTGCGATGCAGATGTTAATGTGTATTCAATCATGTTAATCTGCCGATCAAATGTTATAATGTAATATCTACCCATTGGTCGCAAACATGCAAAATTACAACCTAATCCACAAAGAATTAGAATATGTATTGCATGTTATTATGTGAATTACACACAGTACCTAATAGTTTAAAATAAAATACCTTTGCATGTCTGTTAAATCTATACTAATATTATAAAGCTGAAGAGTTTGTTTGTTTGTTTGAACGCGCTAATCTCAGGAACTATACTGGTTCGAATTGAAAAATTCTTTTTGTGTTGGATAGATCAGTTATCGAGGAAGGCCTTAGGCTATATAACATCGCGTTGCGAATAATAGGAGCGAAGAAACAGTCGAATATGTGGAAAAAACGGGGAAAATTATTCATCTTTGAGGGCTTCCGTTGCGTGCGCTGCGAAAACCGTTCGAGATACCCAAATGATTCCCAAAATAACTATTCCACGCGGACGAAGTCGCGAGCACCAGCTAGTCAGATATAAAGTCATAATAGAGGAGTGATAAAATTTCTATACGATGTTCATTTGTGATGTACCTATATGAATACGAGTATAATATGTTATAAGCTATACCTACATGTTTCATAAATCATTATTTAAATTAAGTAGATATAATTACAAATAGGCGAACTATATATAATACCTATGTCTTTTCACCTATCTACTTTCATTATTATTTTACACATATTCAAATATACCTAATGCAAATTTAAAATTACGGGTATTAAAAAAAATTGTAAAATAATTGCAATTGTGAATTCCCGTAAAAGAAAGGGCATTCCAATATAAGTAACTTTACTAAAAACATTTTTAATATTTATCAAAGTTACAGTTCGTTAAACAATATAAAATATTACATCGAATAGCTTCGTGACCATTTAAGTACATGTCGAATTATCTGTACCGTACAGACCGACATACCATCTCGTGACTCCGCCTTCGGGCAGAAAAATTCTATTGTGGTTAATGTTCCGAATTCCTCATTATTAACGTACTCGTCAGTCGTCGCTTCTACCATTTGTTTATCCGTCCCTTTTTCTGCTTCGTACTCGCTCGTGAGAACATCGTCAGATTCATCTCTTCGCACAACAATGTAGCCACTGATATGTGAATAATAGCTTCACACATTCTTAAAGATTTTACGTCCACATCAGAGATCACGAGATTATTGTGTCCGTGTGTTGGTTTTATTGTTGTAATTCATATTCAAAATTTATTTTCTACTAAGTAATTTTTAATTTAATTTTTAATTTAATCTTTATTGCCATATGTTTAAATGATCCCTCAGAACAGTATTTCTTTCTGGATGAAAGACATTCTATGTTCTTTCTTTTCTTTTCCCCGACAAAGTGTAGCAAAATTTGATGATCTTCAATTTGGTTGATTGAGGCGTGAAATCGTGACACAAATTCACTTTCGCATTTATAATATTTGTTAGGATTATGTTTTTTTTATTATTGCTAGTTTTCGACAGCTTCTTCCCTGTTTTTCGAAGCTTTGATGTAATCTCCTTTCAATTCAGTCATTTATATACCTATTTATATACCTATACCTATTTATACCTGTAAAACAAATTTACTTTATAGGAATGGATATTTATTATTCTTTCTCACAACGAACTGATTTTAATGAAACTTTACAGTATTATATCTTAATCCACAGACTATAATTTATAAAAATCCGCGGACGAAGTTGCGGGTAAAAGCTGGTTGTAGTATATAAGTAAGTAAGTGTGTACTTGTATTTTGATATTAGTACTTGTACTACTATGTTTTCTGTGATATTAGTACGAACTATACCTATACTTACTACTTAACAGTATCCTTGGTATTTATGTTTAAAAAATATAAAGAGAACATCAATTAAAAAGTCATTAAAATGTGTTAATATCTATATTTCTATACTAATATTATAAAGCTGAAGAGTTTGTTTGTTTGAACGCGCTAATCTCAGGAACTACAGGTTCGAATTGAAAAATTCTTTTTTATTGGATAGATCATTTATCGAGGAAGGCTTCAGGCTATATAACATCACTTTGCGACTAATAGGAGCGAAGAAACAGTCGAAAATGTGGAAAAAATTGGGAATTTTCCCAATTCATCTTTGAGGGCTTCCGTTGCGTGCGCTGCGAAAACCGTTCGAGATACCCAAATGATTCCCAAAATAACTATTCCACGCGGACGAAGTCGCGAGCACCAGCTAGTGTGTTATAAAGTCTCTGTAAGAACTATTATTTATTCGTAGATAAGAACGTATAAAAATTTGAGCTACAATGCAGCAGTAAGCAGTAATCTAATCAAAACGCGACGATATTTTCACGTAGCGGCTGGCACCGCGTGCACGGTTGGTCCGCAATACCGTGATCCATTGGCCGTGTTCCCGACGGGCTCGGTATGCGGCCGATCGCCACGTTTCACAACTCTTTGTTTGATAATCTGGCTCCTCTCATATTTACGCGATGCCGGTACCTACACTATACGGTTTGGCGCGCGTCTGTCCACCGTCTAGCCGTTTACGTGCACAGTAATTTCCGCCCGTTAGGTATTTGGCGCATGCCATGCCTTGTGACATGTCACCGGCTTGCAGCATTCCAAAATGAATATTTTTACGAATTTACTCATCAGACTGTTATTTGTCACGGACTTATAGCACATTAGCGACCCGCCCCAGGTTCGCATGCAAGTAGTTTTGGTTGTGCGTTGATAGTCAGTCAGGACAAACGATTTTACAAGTAGGTTTCTCGCTATCCCTCGAAGCAAACTTTCGGTTGTTTTAATTATACACACATTCACAAAGAGTAGATGGTATGTCAATTATTTAGATCTTCTTAAAAAAGTAGACTACGTAAAATTCCTAACTGTATTGCCGAAAACTAATAGCTATGACATTATGGTAACATTGAAATTTAATGAAAGTGAAGAAAATATTGACTTATTTGCGTTTCATGAATGTTTTTAAAAAATATTATTGTCTATGGTTGGTCAAGAGCACCTTGACCAACCATAGACAATAATATTTTTTCAAGTCATTCCATAGTCAAGGTGCTCTGCTCTTGGATCGGAGTTGGTGCCTAGGCAGAACCCGGTCCATACCGCACAAAGGGCAAGGAGGCACCGGGGAGTTTTAAGTATTGCCGAGTATTGCAGGGACCGCTTTGACTAGCATAGCGTGGTGCGCCGGCTGACCCCCACACACCCCTACCGCCTAGCCAGCGGTAGGAAGTCTATAAATGGATTTCTCCTCGTCAAAAAAAAAAAAAAAAGGTGCTCTGCTCTTAGGTTACTCAGGGGTTACTCTGATCTTTTAATTTAAACAACCAGTATATTTTCTTTGAGCGTATTATAAATAATATGTTATACCTATAGCCAACGAATTCGAACAAAAAATTCTTTGATCCTTTAGCTATCGAGTGGTGTAATTAAATTTTGGATGTAGATGATCGACACCTATATGGTAGCTACACCATCAGACTGTTTCCCCAGATTTTGTTATTATCCAGTTTTCTGTTTTTCTTCCCACTATGAAAGCAAATTTAAAGACGCATTCATGTCAAAAAAAATATATAAAAATAGATACGGATGTTACCTACTTAAAGGATTGCATTGAAAGTAAATATTAAATTATATTACAGGCGAAAATGGAGAAAGTGGAAACCGCATTGGACGTATTGTCTCGAGCAGCCACAATGATACAGCCCTGTCCTACGTACCCTGCCAGCGACTCAGATGGATTTGGTAAGTTAAATTAAATCAATCATTTATATATAATATAATATAATATAATATTGTGTATTTATCAAAAATGAGAATTTAAAACCAGTCTAGTTTACATATTATTAGATATATTATTTAGGCTCAATGGTGAATTAGTGAAATTGACGAGTAAAGAAACTGACTAGTGGTACCTACGCTAACCCTATTACATATTTTCCTCTGATACAGATATTTAGGTATAATGTGCAAATATACAATAATATTACAAAGAGAGAAATTTGTATTTTTGTTTGCATTGAATAAACTCGAAAATTAACTAGATCGATTCAGCGAGTAACTACTTATAGGTTGTATTTTATAAAGTTACACGGACGAAGTCGCCTGCAACAGCTAGTGGTATGCGAGAGGAAAGAAAGCGAGAACTGGAATGGATGAGTAGTAAATATAGGCTTCAGCGCATAGTGCGGGAGAGGTTTATATATAAAAAAAAAAAAAAAAAAAAAAAACACAACAACCAGCTAGTGGTACCTATATAAATTAGAATATATTAATAGTTTAGATAAAAATTAGATAATTATGTTAACAATAATGACGAAGAGTTGATTGATATGTATGTTAATTTTCTATAAAATTAAGCCGTAACTGTTTCTATGTATTGAATATACGGCGACTTCGGTACGCGGCCTTGTAGGCGGATCGCATTCCAGATTCTCCAGCTTACATTGTTTAAATAATAGTTGCTTATAGAAATCTCCGCATCTGCTTGTCATAAACCGTTTTACTTACGTACCTACTCTAATAAAAAAATAGTTTTTTAGGAAAGTGAATTTCGACTTTCATTTAATGTTATCAGTGTTATTACTTTCTTTGTGACTATAAATAGACTGACAAATATCAAAGCATTTTCTTATTAGGTATAGATAACATAAAAAACCAATTAAATCAACATCCAAATATTAATTTAATGTATTATAAAAATATTAGCTTTCTCCAGTCCTCCAGACCTTATAAAATTTGTGTACTTTTCACACGGTCGACGTCAGCGAAATTTTCTTAAAAAGAGTAGGTTCCAAAGTTTTCACTTCACGATAGATTTCAAATTTTATTCTATTTACAACAATACATGTACCAAACATATACCTACTCGTGTTCTGGTACAATTTCTCAATCTATCTATATAACAGTGACTATGAAGTTCGATGACTACTTTCGCGACAATGAAGCCCATTGTCAAAGTGGACTGGTTTCGCGATAAAAGGTTTCATTGAATTGACCGTGCTTCCTCGCCGGAGTCGCCGGTCGCGATCACCCGTCGGAATGTGGCCGTCACGCCAACTTTTTTTTTGCCATTTGTTTTTCATTGCGACGCGCACTCGACCGAAACATCCGGGTGCCGGATAAATTTGCTAAATTAAAATCGGGACTACCAATTAAACTAATGTACTGTGTGTAGGTAGGTATATCAGTTGACATAATTATTAAAATGAAGCTTCACTTTTAATAATTTATAGGTACATTTTATTTAACCTACCGATTAGAGCTATTGCTTCGCGTTCTAAGTGATAAGTTTTATGGTTTTTGCAATGAAAATTATGGTAGGCATGACTTATATATATTTTTTTTTAAATGACTGCAATTTATTATTTTTATACAAATTTACCTGTCTTGGAATATTGAACCTATCTAACCATTTTCCTGAAACCTACAATAATCTAAAAAAAACTTAGAAATCTGTATTCAAAACTTGCTTCACATTATATTGGTATAAAACCTGCATTAACTAACTCAGTTTGAAAATTTTTATTATAACTCGAACATTTGACGAAAGCCAAGGTGCCTCTTGCGTCTTAATAGCCAGTTTTGTTTGGTCAACTTTATATATGATGCACTTCCAAAGGTTCTTCAAAAGGATGTGGCCAACTTGGGATGAATAAAATGCATTTGAGATCGAAATAGAATGTGTACTTTCTTCATGCTTATTGAGTGTTTACAAACAATGGTTGGATCGCGAGTAATTATGCAATCCGATGACAGTGGCGTTTGCGCTCACTTTCGTTGCGATGCGTGCGAAGTGGTCAGCGTGGCTGGTATGCGCGCGTGCCCGCTGCCTCCAACCGATGTACGCAGCGGCCAGAGAAAGCGTTCAGGAATTCACCCGAACCATTGCTCTTTTAAACCTCTCTAATGAGGCGTTCCTATTTAAAAAAAGTATTTCTTTTTAAGCTATAATTTAGCTATAGGATGTCCAAGCGTTTGCATCCCAGCGTTTTAACCCGGGGTTTAGCCTACATATTCGCCCCATCGTTAAATTATAAAGTAGGTAGGTCGATGTCACCAGGTAAGCAAATTAATATTATTAGAATGTCATTAAATTTTTGATTAACTACTAGATTTTGCTTTATATTTTTTCTTCTATCTTTAAATCCAAGACATTCACGAATTTGCATAGAAATCGGTTGGATTCGGAGTTAATTGTATGAACTTGGTATGAACTAACATCGCGACCGCGACATGTGCAATTTATATACCTATTGAGAAAATTATCATGGGGTATAAAAAATGAATGTTATCAGGCTTTAACCTTGTTTGGATTCCCGGTTATGCACAAATTATTTTTATCTTAGATTTTGCCAAACTGAAATTTTTTCTTTACAAATTTGTCTACATTCTACAATCTTTACAGTAGTCGTTCCTTCCGAAAAGTATCTTCTATACATATGTATTACCTACATTCCGAAACATATCTGAACATATCTGACGCAATATTATATCTGACGCAGGTTACCTAGTAACCATGAATATTAGAATATTAGAACTAGGAATACTGACAGTTATAGCTGATGTGATTCGGAAGATATGTTTTGTGTCTACTCTCAAAATGACTAATAGTATTGTACATTACCTAGGTATATAGCCTTTTACAACAATTACACAGTCAAGCCAACATAACAAAACGTTTATCTTTACTATGATAAGTGACCTATTTGATCCAATTATATTGACAATATGGTTAATCTCTTTAATATTATTATAATGGGTACCTACCTATATTTATGTAGGTAGTAAGTGTCAACATAATAGCGTTTTGTAACATAATAGGATACTAAGCTTCTCAGTCTTCGAATTAATAAAATGAAGCATAGTAGCAAAAGTATGTCTAACTAATGCATGTTTGAAATTTTTTATCGAAATTTACTCATTTTATAGAAACTGGTGGTAAATTAAAAAATATTTTAATCGACTCAAATTTGTTACTAGCAATTAAGAATATTTTTTTATTAGGTAGGTACTTATTTTTTTTTTTACAAAAAAGTAGTTTAGAATGTAATAAATAATCTAGTAGCATCCCTAATCTAACGTCCCACGTACAAATGTTATCTTGAAATTCTTTGGCCGAACCAACACTTAACGCCGATGTCTTTGCCAACTGAACTCTAGGTTATTGAGTGGAACGTACGAGTACATTTGATAACATTGTAGATATTTTACAGCTCTCTAGAAATGCAACGTATTGAATGGAAATGTGTTTTATTGCGAGTGATATTGGGGTGATAGTGGTGTACGCGAGAGTATCCGGAACGTGGAGACGGTGTGTTACGGTTTCGGAAAGAATGCAGAATGTAGGTTGCGTTGTCGACTACAGTTACGAGCGTTCTTTAGATAGGTAGGTATGAGATCGCTTTGTACTGATCGCTCTTGTTGTCAAAACAAAATCACATTAGAAATGTTTAGAAGAAAACATTCGTGACGTCGCCAGTGCGAAATGTAGCCTAAACTGAGCTGCGAATTATATTTGGCTTACACATATAAAAACAGAATCACTAAATTAGCAATTTAGCACCCCAATCGAACCGATTAAATTATTTTAATATAAAAAAAAGATAATTATTGGGTTATGTTATATTTTTTTATTGTTATTTATTACAATTATATTAAAAGTATTCATTTGCCTATATTAGACCATTATTATAGATTATTATTATAATACATCTCTTATAAATCTGGGAAGAGCAGTCTGTAAAGTCTATAATGCAAGAAGACTGAAGTAAATGCGAACGCGAACAAAAGACACAGCTATTTCAAATTTAAAAATGGAACGTTGTGTGACTGGTGTGAAATAAAACAGATATAGAGTAGAGGTATGAAAAAGTCTTTGCGTGATATGATAACAATGTCACGTTGGGGCTGCCCGTCACGGTGCACGCGTTGAAGGAATCCTAGCAGCAATGAAGTCATCATGCTGAATTTCTAATGACAGCGAATTCCATTTCGTTTTGCAAAGTGACAGTAGGTATCTGCGACAGATCTGCAATAATGCACTTTTAATTTACACCTGTCTAAAAATATTTACAAATTAAATTATAATAAGGTGGCTTGATGACATTAACATTCTTATCATACTTTAAAATAATTGTACGAGTGGTTAGGTAGGGTGCAGGGGTTCGATTCCCGGCAGGAAATGAATTTTTCAAAGTTGGCTCTGGTCGGTTCCTGGAAAGTATTAGCAGGGCACACTGTGTTTCGCAGTTATTTTGGCAGCCGGTCTAGCTCGGTTCTAGACTAGGCAGCTGTTGCATTTATAAAAAAATAATTCTACTTACATACATATAAAAATAAAATATAAGTACCTAGTCTCTATTAACAAAATACTGTATTTTGAAATTTATAATTAGGTATCAATTTTAAAACAAAGATTTTTTAAAAATTATTTTCATTACTTACTACAGAAAACATATATTTTCGTTACCGGTTAAAAATGGACAAATTTCTAACAAACTTGGTAAGTACCTACTAATAAATTATTTTATATTGTAATAATAATAAAATTAATACAAATAAATTATATTTGTTGTTTACTTAATTAAGTATTGCTTGGTAATTTTTTTATTTTTATACTACACAATCGTCTATAATTTGGTTGCAGTGCATTCCGCCACATTCCACTCTCGATATAGGTACCTATATATTGTACTATAGACACTCGCACCACAGCATACTTATTTCCTATATGCTGTGCCCGCACCGACCCAAGTTATGTACGGAATGCGTTTCATAACAAAGAATCATCATGCGATTCCCACATTTAAAGTTAATTAATGTAATTATAGACTTACTCGTAACCAGAACTATTTCTCATACAACTAAAAACATTTCTACTGAACTAAATTCAAGATGATCATTCGCGCTATACCTTCTGACATTCTGACGACATTGTAAAATTGTTATATGTATAACTATCTTACTCATATACTTGTTAATAAGTAAGGAATGTATATGTCCGTTGGAATTCCATTTTGAGACGTTTTATCTTTAACCTTACTAGGATGTTTACACTATTAAAAAACGCTCGGTATGTATTTTTAATACCTACACTGCGGCAGATAGTAAATCTTACTAATACCTATGTAGGCAAAGATTTAAATTTAGTTATTTGGTAGTTATTATAAATGCGAAAGTTTGTCAGGATGCAGTGATATGTTAAAATTAACATATCACTGTCAGGATGGATGTTTGTTACTATTTCACGTGAAAACTACTGAACAGATTTGAATGAAATTTGGAACACAGTTAGTTTATTACCTAGGATAACATGTAGGATACTTTTTATCCTGAAAAAAATTTAGGTTCCCGAGAGATCGTCAAGAAATATAAAAAAACACGCCACCGTCATCACAACGACAAAGATGTCAGGCGTTATATTACTCATATATTTTCTTTTTCAACGCAGACGAAGTCGCGGGTACCAGCTAGTTGCCCATAAACGCTTTCATATAAATTCCAGGCGTGAACAGCTCTGATGCAAAGAAAGAAAAATGTGTGACATCATTTAACACTAACAAATTAGTCATATCTTATAAGTACTTATTATAAATATTTAGTAGAAAGCTTTTAACGATGATTGCCTCACAAACTCATTGTACATTTACATTTGTCGCATTCCAGGTTAATTTCAATTTGTTTCTGTCCAAATTCTGGAGTCACGGCTGATGTCATAGAACGAACGTATGATTTCCACATAAGGGATCCCCTCAGTGTAACGCAACGAAGCGTGTCAGGGCTACCACGTACGTGGTGCTATGTTAGTGTAGTAATAAACATACTTGTTCTAACTATAGTTATGGAGAAATATATTTATAAGAAAAGAAATACTGCCTCACAGTTGCGATTCGGATCACGACGTCATTCTATAAATCCTGCTAGTATTATAAATGTTAAAGATTTTTATGAGTGTGGCTGTGGATAGATGGATGTTTGTTGTCTTATATTCAAATTACTGAACGAATTTTGAAAAGACTGCAGTAATATATACCTATATTAGTTTTTGACGTTTTGCCTGTAACCTCATCCGCGTCGCTGAATGATATTATAATATAAAAGTATTTTGTATATACATACAAAACATATATATACATGCATACGCATGGCCCTTTTCTGTAGGTAGGTACTGTTTTCTGACGACGTGGTAATATTTTATGATGATTGTTTGAAAATGCATGAAGGGTTGAGATAAACTAATATATAACTAACTTTCGTATTTTTGTTTATGTTCGTATGGGAGCTTAAATTTAAAATTTATTTCAAATTTACCTGGCGAAAGCAAGCGGACCCTCAAGATATAACTAGTAGTTTGATATCGAAAGCTGTCTTAGAATAGAACTTTATTTTATTGAGGCATTAGTACATTTTACACTAATTTTAAACTATGTTTTTTTAACGGTTCCAGTAAAACTACATAATATAATAGTGAAAGTATCAGTGCAAATATTAGCTACCTTTCTAAATTCATTATCATACATTTATAATTTTTTTTATTATTTACATTATTACATGCCACGTAAGGCTTCCTGAAAAATGAGGTGTGGCTTGAGTCGTTGACGCGGCCGTGGGTTTTTACATGAATTACGAGTAATATTTTCTTTGAGTTTATTATATGTATGTACGTATATATCCAACGAACGAATTAGACTATACCAATATATACAGGGTGGAAAAATAAATCGGGCCCTGGAGGGAAACTACCTTAAATCCTTAAGTTGGCGCATTTTACATAAAGGAGACATTCCTTTTTTCCACCCTGTATACTTATGCCAAAAAAATATTTGATCCTTTAACTATCGATTTATAAGTATTTAAATTTTGAATGTGGATGATAGATAATGTAGGTAGGTACAGCATCAAACTATATTCCCTAATTTTATTATCATCAGTTTTCTGAATTGACTCCAACTATGTAAGCAAATTTATTACTATGTAAGCACATTTCACAATTTAAAGAATCGCAGTAATTAAGTATAGGTACATACACGTAGGTAGTTAAATACTTTGGATATTCACTTCACACACAATGGTTACGTTATCTCGTCACTTCCTGCAGTGTAGATAAAAATGATTTCATTCATGATTTTGTGTTAACTTTATGTTTAATTTGTGAATGAGTAAGGAATTTTATGGCCATCAAAAACTTCCGAAGGCTTAAATGCTTGTGGCATCCACACCTTGAATATTTCATTCATTCATTCATTCATTCATTCAGTAAACACAAATGACATTTTCGCTAAGGTATTTATTACAAATAAACATTGGCGACTTGACATTGTTGTTTGAAGGTCAAAAACAGGTATTTGTAAATACTCCAAAGATATTTTGGGTACTGTACAGTGTTGTACAAATATTTATTATTATTATTATTTTCCTACAGCATTCCTTTGCTCGCATTCTTATTAGGTAAATTATTGACTTTGATGTGAGGTCAAGGTGTGAACATCCATAGAAGAAACTGATGAATACTATTGAAGTTATATTTATTAAAATTGTTCATATCTTGCCATAAATCAAGTAAATAGGTAGGTATTATATATGTAGCTTAATACACTGTGTATATAAGTAAAATACACTTGTTGTAAGTGTAAAGTAACAAGTATACCTACCTACTACATGTTTTATTGAGGTATTTGTTCGCCCACTTATTTTATTGCTCTCAAATTTTATCAACATACGTTCGTACCTACATCCATTCTCATAAACTTTCACATTTATAATATTAGCAGGATATTTCGGGCCATATGTAACATAAAACATAAATAAATTTCAACCATAGATAAATACTTTTTCAACTTATGATACAATACAAATAGTAGTTCGGTATGTAGCTATCGAGTAAAAGAGGACTATCACACACACCTTGTTTATTTTTAACTGATAAAAGTACCTACTTGGAATTGATAACTGTTGCATAACTGTGTTTGTGTCATAAATTAATTATTATAGACTGTGTATGTCTTATCTAGTCCTTCCTCGTAGAATTCTCCTTGCCCAATAGTAACATAGGTGTATAATTTAAGATTGACTTATAAAAGTGACCAAAATTGTAAATTCCGTTTGCCTAACGAATATTATTATTGTAGAAAACTTTGATATAAAAACTTGATCCATATAGATATCTGCATCATGGACTGTGCTGCCTCATTCTAGTATTACAGTACTGATGATGATGTTTTAAATGATGCATGACCGATGATATGTAGTTCTGATGGTGGATAGGTCGATCACATTTATTTTTATTAGAAGTTAATTATCCAGATAAATTTTAAATTAGAAATGATCGAAGTAGAGGTTGCAAATGTGGAAATATTGCTTTCGGTCATAAAGAAACAGTCAGCCGCTAAATTTTCTATAGGTACCTATATATACGTATATATTTTTTATTTTTATGCCCACATATAAAATTGATTGTCTAAGCATCACGCTGTAAGGTCACGGGCGAAATGTTCATTACGCAACTGAGCGCAGCGGTATGGATCCGTCATGCTCCGGATAATGGCTCAAAGCAGGGGGTCGAGGTAAAGAAATCATTCACTAAACTAAATAAGTACATTAACCGTTCATTAAAAGAACCGCGTTTGATTATTTTCAAAGATTTAATCAATCGGTTCCGTACGAGATTATTACGATATGAGGAAGCGGTCTTCATATGAACTACAGAACGGGTTGGAAAGATTTTATAATTTTATGAAATCTTGAGGAATTAAAATTATTTATACTGTAGCTTATATGTCTTTATTTATTTTAGATAAATAAGTCAAATGTTTTAATTAACATAAATTATTATTAAATTAATCGACTTATTAGATTAAATATTAATAATACCTATCTATATTAAAAAAATATATACCTAGGTATTATATCTCAAGGAGGCGCCATAATGTCTAAAGCGTGGTGTGGCAGTCTGGCATTTTGATATTTATTTTGATCGTATTATGCCGCCAGTGGCTCCCTCTTTACAAAAACTTTAGTATTAATATATTCCCGAACCCCGAATGGTTTTCCCGTGAGTAGCTTTCGTAGGGGGCGCTTCTAGTAGCATTTCGTTTCGAACTCGAGATGACGCCACGCATCTCATTCGCTCACATTCCATAAACACGCAACTGAAAGGAGGTGAGGAGCCTCGGGGAAGGGTTCTTCATTGGCAGAGGTTAAGACAAGGACTAACCTCAGATCTCAATTTTTTTTATATTTTTGATACTGAAATAATCTTTAATTCTCATTATTACTAGCACATTAGTTATACTAATTAACTAAGGATAAATAATAAAATTCTGTTATATTTGTTATAATTCGGCCCGGAATTCATATTTAAAAAATATTAAGTACCACTTAAAACGGCCACTTATTTATATATATAGTCTTAACACACGGTTGTATAGGTATAGAAATAAAAAAAAAGTTAGGTATAGGTTGGTTATGGTTAAAGTCGCGAGCAACAGCTTAGCTTAATTAGCTATAAATAAAATATATAATACTAAAGTTAGCTATAACACATCAAGGCCAGCAATATGCTATTATTGCGCAGTGGTCTTCTGTCAGAAGTTAGTTACTGCCGCCAGACAGTATATCCAGTTTAAAACTGCGGAACGCAATTTGCTCGGCCTACATTTCCTTCCAACTGTTATCTGTAGTTCAACTTTATCTATATACTTTTTAATAACATGCTTATTAGCTACAAGTTCGTTTTTGCAATCACGTGGACGTGGTGGCTAATGTGTAGCCCTGCTTCAGTCCCATACAAATTAACATTTACGCGTTCGATGAGTTTGATAGAGTAAAACTCGCACTAGGCCCTTCGGTGCTGCAAGAGCGCTCACATACCCTACTCACTCGCAGAATAACGACAGCATACGTGCTATTATTTCGCGGTGCAATTTTGATTCATAGTAAACAGCAATCCGAGACACAGTGTTGACCAAATAATATAAAAGGCAAATTGAAACAAGGCAAGGTAATGTTGCCGGTACTGCAATCCAAGTGGGTGCGGAATGCGGAATGTTTGCATGTCGCTTCCCGCACTTTCGCTACAAGCATCCGCCTTCCGACAAGCGCATTCGCTTCACCTTTGTTATGTAAACAGATAGTCCTGCTGTGTATGTACTGTGTTCATTGAACGGACTGTCGGTTTATTAGCGTAGAACAAACAAATTTCAGAAGCTGGTTTTCGCTGTCAGCTTCGACAATATTTACTGTTTCGCTTTTAGAACACACAATATTCCACACTTCAAATCCCTAAGTAGTAATATCTGGGGGCCTAGACAAAGTGACATTGTAAAAACGATAACGAAGTTCGTTAACAAAAAAATGTATTGGATTGACATATGCCGTCGGTAAATCACGTGACACATCCCATACATTTTATTCTTTCGAATCGAATCGCTCCGGAGCGAATGCAACTTGTCTAGGCCCCCAGCTCACTGGCTTTAAGGGTCTTTTGGGTTTATTTCCATCTCGGCACCCACAAATTTATATGATAATAATTTTTCGTTATCGAAATGATATGATAGCAGTTATCGACATGATAGAAACACAAATTTACCTGATTATTTATTAAGTTCATAATCAATATTTTTAAAAAGTTGGACTAAAGTTAAGGTCGACAGACTGTCCAACGGTCCACTTGGTCGTCTATAACACAAGCAACGCCACAGGTGTCGAAAGTGCGCCGCCGATAATGATATATTGTACTTATAGAGAGTGTGATAGAATAGAACCACCTATAGGAGAAGGGCACTCGTGTACCTCTTTCGCTGACCGAAACAAAACGACACACATGATTATTTCAGAATGGTATTCGCATTTATGTTAAGTTTTGAATGAACCTACAAAAACTATGAAACCTGGTTACTTGGAATGGCACAAACCTTCTTCGTTTATCGCTGTTTCATTAGTAATGAAACCTCTTTGATCTACGGTGAAAATCGTAACAAAATCCGTTGAGTGGCGTAAAAGAAATTAGCGGAGAAACAGAGAGGTGGAAAGTGACTTATACATCATCTAAACAAGAAAATAATGAATAGAACTACGAGTATGTACAACAACCTTGCTTTTGCGTTAAGTAGAATCTTCTCTAATATTTCTAATTCGTATCTTCAATTATCATAAAACTGTCAGTGATTAATAGTTTCATATTGTATTGTTAAGTTAGCTACTGATTGTCTTGGTAAATTAGCACAGGTTGCGCGCGCAGTCTTTTTGCATGAGCATCGCTGGGCCTCCGGGCACGGACGCGCCTTCTCAGTGCACGCCAAACGCCAATCGATTATTTTCATTATAATAATAACTAATATACATAGTTGCATCCATTTTTTTAAAACCAATATAATTGGTACGTTTCTGTTGTTGAAACAAATTATGTTTGATTATTCCAAGAAGTATAAAAGATTTTAATGGCGTCTTTATAGTTTTTGATTGTGTTATCGACCTACAAATACCCTAAGAATAATGTACCTATCCTATTTTATTCAATCACCAAAATCGCAAACTACACGCAATAACTATTGATAAAAATACCTTAAAAATTTGTGGTTTATTAATGTATTAAAAAATTAAAAGCAATTTAAAACTAATTAAAATTCTGTCGAAGAGTCTGTAGAAGCAAGTCTGTAGAAGTCTGTAGAAGCAAACAATTTTGATGAGATTTTCTTTTCACATCTTGAAAATAAAATAATATATACCTACTAAGTAATACCAACTGAACATAATAGCAAGCGTATTATCTTTATTACATAATATGTAGTACTAGCTGGTGCTCGCGACTTCGTCCGCGTGGAATAAGTAGTTATTTTGGGAATCATTTGGGTATCTCGAACGGTTTTCGCAGCGCACGCAACGGAAGCCCTCAAAGATGAATAATTTTCCCCGTTTTTTCCACATTTTCGACTGTTTCTTCGCTCCTATTAGTCGCAACGTGATATTATATAGCCTAAAGCCTTCCACGATAAATGATCTATCCAACACAAAAAGAATTTTTCAATTCGAACCAGTATAGTTCCTAAGATTAGCGCGTTCAAACAAACAAACAAACAAACTCTTCAGCTTTATAATATTAGTATAGATAAAGCAAAGTCGCTTTCACAACGACAGTGGCGCCTTTTTTATGTTATACTTTTAGACGACTCCTCCGGAACCCAACATTTTTCCAGTATAAAAGTATCCCATATGTTAATGCAGGTAATAAACTAACTATTTGGCAAATTTTATCCAAATCCGTTTACATCCTCATAAACTTTTAGTTAATGCCGAAACTACAAGAAGCATTAACAAGCAAACGTCCTGTGCGTGCAAGTAAATATCTCGTAAGTTGTGGTAGCCGGCACCCGCATCATTCTGGTAGTCGGATGGATGCGAGCCCCGCGGCCATACTTTGCATGCGCCCCGCTTACTGAATTACACACATCCTCTCTACCCAATGTGTTTATAATATTAGATATGTATTAAATATCTGTAGTACATTTTTATATTGATATAGGTAACTTAGCGACCCGTTTAAGACCCGTCGCACGGTTTTTTGCAAATTAGTTATATACAAAAACCATTCACGTTTTACGCTATTTGTATGAGTTAGCGTACCACTGGTCAGTTTCCTTACTCGTCAATTTCATTAATTCACCAGTTTACTCATTAGTCAGTTTCGGTAGGTTGACAATTTCTCTAGTTAGGCATTTTCCTGGTTCGTCAGTTTCCTCCTTCGCTAGTTTTGCTAGATTAAAATCTGTTGCGTAGTTAGGGGTTTAAAAGATCTAATACAGAGAGAGCTTTTTTTTAATTAAACCAATCTCAGTTTTGTATAATCGTCATTGAACTATAGAATAACTATAGTTTAACTATAGTTAATTCTAACAAATCTAAGTTAATCATACTTAGATTTGTTTAATTAAATCTACATTTTATAACATAAAGGGCCTCATTCACCGTCTCTGAGTAAAGTAGGCTAACCGCCATTTAAAGTCACCGGTAAGAAAGCGTACGAGTTTCACCATCTTCGAGTAGAATTACTCAAGGGTAATTTCAATGAAATTAACACAAGATAATCGTAACATTTACTCACCAATTAGCATTAGGTACTTTAAAAGTAACTAATCAACTACTTGTAGTTGGTGAAAGAGGCCCTTATACACGTAGTAATTTCAAAGTTGAGAATCAATTTTGAATTAATGTTCTCGTACAAATGCTTCTACATAGGTATAAATGTTAACGTTAAATACAATAAAGCCCCTGGCGCCTTTCTTCAATGCCCGCACGAGAAAACAAAGGAATAAAGGACTAAAAAATAAAGCTACGAACTCTTGTTTAATTATATTCTACTGAGTGGTTTAGAAAATTGTTTCTTTTGCGTCATACTCATATTAACTTAAAGGAAATATATATAAATTGTACCTATAGTTTACTAAGTCGGCAACCTCATCATCCTCAAGTATAAATCTTATACTCATCATCCTGTATTTAAGTAAATGGTGAAACCTTGATTATTACATATATCTTTACATAGTATAAAACAAAGTCGCTTTTTCTGTCCCTATGTCCCTTTGTATGCTTAGATCTTTAAAACTACGCAACGGATTTTAATGCGGTTTTCACTAATGGGTAGAGTGGTTCTCGAGGAAGGTTTATAAGTACATAATTTACTAAGTTACGCGGGCGAAGTCGCGGGCAGCAGCTAGTTTATTAATAAATTCAAACTACTTACTCTAAAGCGTTATTTTATTTAAAATTTTACAATTATTTAGATTGAAAGAAATATCGCGTAACCGTAATGTTAGAATTTAGCGAAAATTTGAACCTTCTAAGCTGCGTCCACACTTTCTAGTAGGTAAGATTTCGGCAAAGTTCCAGACTTAATTAAAGTAACGGCGCCAAACTCTACCTGTCGGCAAGCCCTTTGGCTTGAGCTCTATTAGACAATAAAAAACTAATGCCTTTACGGTCCTGCTGAGACTTCTCACAGATCCACCTACCTCTCCCCCCAACACCCACCTCACTCTTCAAAGCTGGCGTCAAAATAAAACAACCTTCCAAGGATACAACCACCGTAATTTTAAATCCAATCTCGTCATACGATACCCTACAGAGTAAATTGGATTCAATGTTAAAGAAAATAAAATTCAATGTATCTCCTTATTCTTCGACGCAAACAATAGATTGACGGTGCATATAAAAGAAAGCTTTATTGTACTAGTGATATGATACAAAATTGCAATGACTCGCGAGCTTACTAAGGTTTAGAGGAGATCGTCGGAGGAAGGCGCGGGGGTTCATTAATCCCCGCGCCCTGCGCTCACGCACTTTCATGAATGGATCGAACAGGTTGATGCGTTTTGACTATAGGGTGATTTTATATATTAAAATCTGTTAATTGAAAAATATTATATGTCAAATTATTCACTTCATACTTTAAAAATCTGATTTCTATCCACACCACATTAATTATACATTACGATCGTCTGAGGTGTCGCTACTGTATTAATTATGTATGTTCAAAAATCCAGGTCACAGATCAAAATTACAAAACGTATTGTTTGATACGGTAAACTTATGCTGACTTTAACGTTTCGTGATGTCACCTTGTGTCGGTTTATAATAGACTGGCTGCTGTCCGCGACTTCGTCTGTGTTGAAACTTATTACACTTGAGAATGACATCTTCATCACTGTGATGAAATTTTGTTCTTTTTTTTTATAATATATTTTTAAACAATCCTTCGGAAAACTAACATTTTTCCAGAATAATAAGTATCGTATATGTCTGTGTGCCAAATTTTATCTAAATCCGTTCTTTAGTTTTTGCGTGAAAGAGTAACATCCGTCAGCTCATCCTTACATACTTTCGCATTTACAATATTAGTATGACGTAAATGATTTATTGATACAATACTCTCTGTGTATGGAATATAATTGCATTTTATTTGAATTCACTTGATTGTTTACGTTGTAGCGTGTTATAAGGATTGCAGTCAAACTGGTTGATCCACTAAACATCCTGTGCATAAAGGGTTCGAAGGAAGCGCCGCAACGTCCGGCCGCGTGGATGTAGCGTGATTCTCTTTTTTCTTATTGGTTTGTTTTTTGTTCATCTCATTTATTTATTCCGATGTAATCTCTTCCAGTTCGTTTTTTATTCAGTCGGCCTTCAGTGTTACCTGTGCTGGGACGCCAATACCTTGTCTATCGTTGTGCTCCAAATTATTTGTTGTTGTGCTAGTTTCTTGATTGTCATCAGTAATATACATTGTGTCACTTGTCCTCTCACCGTCTGTTAAGACTTGTCGGTTATTGATTTTTGAAAAATGTAATTAAATTGTTTAATCATATGAGAAAAAGTTAGTGTAGCGGTGTTGTGTTTTGTGTACTGTGATGATGGAACTACCGCATTATTTGTTTCTTTTGGCACGGACTTCACTTAGTAGTCTTGATCTTCTGTCGATGGAACCGCCAGAGTCTCCTAAATTTAACGTGCCGTTGTGGCAGCCGTGGATTTCTTCACCACAAAAAGGTATAAAACATCTTTAGTTTTTTAAATCCTGTCTAGTTTTGTCTGAGGTACGAAATACCGATTTTTCTTGTTTGTTAAGTAATTGATTACCAATTTCAATACCACCACAACTCTAAAGACAAATACTCTTCTGCTGTTTTGTTTGAATTTTGAATTCAGCCTATTTCTCGAACCCACATTGTTTTCTTATCCTCACTAACTCTATTTTCTTCTTACTTGATTTTGTAACACACATTTGGTTATAGCTTTTATTATAATGTAACCAAATGTGGATGCCTCAAATTCACACTCGTATAGGCTTTCGCCGATAAGCTTTCGTTACTTATATCTTGGAGTATTAGGTATTTATTCGTAGCTTGTTACTTTTAAAATAATCTTATAGCAGCGTCAACTTAGTTAGCGTTCTATGAATTATATAATATTTTAATGGAATAATAGAGAGAACACGTAGATATTAAGCAAAGAAATCTAAATTGCAATTTTAATTGATGAACTGCGAGAAAGTTCCAATTTTCAATTTAAACTTGATATCGAAGATATAGTGGGGGGTAGTAGATATTCGAGCTGACGTTGTTATACAAAATAGTGAAGTTTAATTAAACCGTCCCAATGAACATCCGCTGTGAGAACATCTACCATTGTAATTGGAACATTAATTGTCGAGGTTTGGTCAAAATAATATTCAGACATCAAAGCCTCGATTTAATTTCAACGTCTTATCGAACTTGCCAATTAATTCACTTTCTAAGGATCTTGAACTGTTCTAAAATATATATTTTATATTGTTCAATGTCAATAAATATGTATTAAAATTTTAATAGAACATTTTATAATATTAGAATATTATGAAAGAAATAAATGTCATATATTAGTGCAAGTAAGATTTTGATCAAATAAGGGCCTCTTTCACCAACTACTAGTAAAGTTCCAATTAGTTACTTTTAAAAATAATTTTATGTTTTAACTATTAAATTATATGCACTCGGTTTAGTGCATCCTTGGATAGGCGATTTTTTTTTCATTATTTTCTTTTAATGTTTGGGACTTTTACCGTACAAACAAAGGTACATCAGCTAAATTGTTCCCGGTGACAGGTGACTTTAAATGACGGTTAGCTTAGTTGAAAGATGGTGAAAGAGGCCCTAAATGTCCTAGGCATTTACATTCTGTAATTAATAAGCCTACATGTTTTTTGTGTTAAAGTAAGCACACAGGCTGACGGTCCACTTGATGGTAGGTGGCTACAGTCGCCTAAAACACAAGCATGCCACAAGTGCTGCAAGTACGTTACTGGCTACAATAGGATTAAGGATAAGGGATTGGGACGGATTAGCAAAATGAGCTCTGGCATTCCTTACTCATTTACTGAAACACACCAGGGCCCTGATTCTGTATGGCAAATTATGATTTCACGCTTTTGTGACCTTGCCAAAACACATCAATGAATGTCTTATCCTAGTCTTATCATTGCATTTATATATATGTAAGAAAATAACTTGTTAGCAGAATCTAGTAGATATCGTAACAATTAGGGCCCAGCAACTGTTATTATTTTACGGTCGGCTACTGCAAGGTTAGTGGTTACTGCCGCCAGATCGGCTGCCCAAATTTCTCCGAAATGCAGTGTGCTCTGCCACTACTAAATTATTTGTTTATTTATTTAACAAATTATATTTTACATTGTATAAAATGTGACAATATTATCATTATTTGGAAAATATTCTAAAAGATATAAAAACTATAATAATTTAACCAAAAAAAATGTAATTGTTAAGAATGAAATGGAAATTAGGTAATTTTTGTGCGAAACTTGAAATTGTTTGAAATAAATTACTCTTACAGTGACAAAATTGAGCTCCGTATAATTGGGATTGAAACATTTCAAAGGGAAATCAAAGAAAACTTCTGTCCCAGTAATTAAGATTTTATCTTTTGTTTTTAGCGTAGTTTTAATTACGATTTTTTTTCCTTTTTTAAAAATGGTTTGTCTTCATTACATTGTTATCTTGATTTGAATTACTTTTAATTATATTTCCTTTGTTTCCAGAAACTCCAAGTACGATATCGAGTGGCGAATCCGAAGGTGATCGCACTTTGTCCCCTGAAGCTCCAAGGACTCCACAACCCAAGGAGCTTACTGGCAAATGGAGAAGAGAACGTCGTTCTACTAGATTACCAGATTATAGACCTAGGTACGAGAAATAAAATACATATAATACTATCCTTACTTGCGTCATCGACCATCTTATGATGTCGATCGAGGATCATTGTCGAGAGTGACCAATATTTTTAAGATATTGTTATTAACATTACGTTCATACGTTACACTTAAGCGTGACACAAAATTTGAAACAGCTTCAAATTGTACTCTCATCGTGAGCAAAATAGTTTCGCTTTTATAAAAATCGTTTACACATACTTAATGACTAAAGAATACTCAGTTAAATTTCAACATCGACTCAATATGGGATAATTCTCCGTGTATCGCTTGAAGAGCCTCTCATACCTTGTATTTTATTATAAACAGATTATTGCTTGCGCTGTGTATATCGGCTCCTAATAAATCACTTAACGTGTTGATGATTTTGCAGGGAAAATGGTAAAATGGCCCTTCGATCTCAGTCGTTCAACGAGAGACGATGCGTCGCGTCTATTGCCCGAGCGCAGCGGCACAGTGACGGAGAACTCTCTGACGAACAGGACGATAACAATATTACAATTAATGGAAAAGGTAAGACAAATATGATAATAAATATTCTCTCCATAATAAATGAAGTTTCAGTTCTTACTATTGAACAAAATAATTTTTTTATAAATTAATTAAACATCAAGTAAGGATTTATTATCAATACACAAATATTACGATAATGCTAATTATAAATTTGTGGGCTTATCGGTTAGATTATTTAGGAGTTGGTGTCTATTTGTATAATTATATCCGAGTGGTCTTAAATAATCTTATGTCATAAATGTTGTAAAATAAAAGTGATTATTTTTTATCTTTTATCTAAAATATGCTCCTTAAAAAATTTACCTAGTGTAAGTACATAATATAAAACAAAAAATTCTAAAAAATTAGGTAGTGTCGATGTATAATTTTTTTAGTACGCCTACACTTTAAGCTCTTTGCGAAGGCGTAGCCATTTATTAATTGACCTACTCCCACGTCTCGCGTAACATAGTTAAGGAATAGTTCTCGCGAACAAAGGAGGAAAAAATTAGATAATGCGCCGGTATCCTTCCGGGAAAGTGGAATGAATGTCGGCTGGCTCTGTAAAGGCTCGCTTTGGAAGTAAATTTAATTACAGCCTTAAACTCGTTTGTCCGCGCTGTGGGCTGATGCGGCTGCACGGCGAAGCCGGACCCCCAATTTCCTTTCGTTTACTTCACTTTTAACTTATTTTCTGACGTCAACTCATTTACTCAGGATTTTCTATCATCGTCATATCTTTTTGTTATTTTATAGTATTTTTACACTTTTTTAAAAAATTCTAATATGTGTCGTGGAATTTCGTAAATCTATATTTTTTTAATAGACTTTAAAGCAGCACTTCGAATTGTCATGATATATTATATTAGAGTTTCTTAAAAAAGTTGGCAAGATAATGATTGTCAGAGAAGAAACCCCGAAATAATTTAAGGATACCAAGAGCAGAGATAACAGAGTTAATTTTTGATTATAAAACTTTGAAATTTATTTATATGTAGGTAAGACTAAAGACTATATAAGTATTAGTTTAAATCAATGGGTAAGACTCTTATGATCTCATTTAACATAATGGCAAAAAGAAATAACTATTCTGTATTTGCAAAAAAATTAATTGTAAATCCCCGGCTACATATTTAATTGGATATACATACTTATCTAATTAAATCAGTACATGTGTATCGATGTAACGCGTAGGTACTTATCTACAAATACCGAACCCGCATTCCATTCTTATTGTGTACCCATTACATTTAATTTATTGCGTATTGTTTGCATATTGCGCCCGATAAGTAATTGAAAATATCGTTCATGAATATTAAATATACAATAACTATAATATAGATACATATGGAGGTATTATTTTTCCTTAATAATTGCTCAAATAGGTATTATAACGTGTCTTAAAAGTCAGTTGAGAGTCATCTTCTGAGCTTTGATTCAAGGATTCCACCCACAGTTCAAATCCTAGCAAAATCTACTAATACCTACGTAGATACGAACTTTTCAAAGTTAATTAGTTTTGAGGTTTCTCCCGCAGTTATCAGATACGACTTTTCTCATATTATTATTATATGTAGTTGCCTACCTGTATATTACGTATATTCATATAGTCATTGCGTATATTATAACACATAACACGTCTTATCATACTAATATTATAAATGCTAAAGTTTATGAGGATGGATGTATGGGTGTTTGTTACTCTTTCACGCAATAATGGATTTGGATGAAATTTGGCACGCAGATAGCTTATTACATAGATTAACATATAGGATTAATCCATGCCTCTTTCGCCGTAGCGACACCACCGTCGTCACAGTTATATTTAAATTTAATCATTAGATGTCAATGTAATTGCGCCAATCAATTTAGAAAAAAAACTTTAGTTTTATTATAGTAACATATTATAGATAATATGTTCTATAGACTAATTAAAAAAATAAGAATTGCCAAACTTCTAAGTGTCTATACAAATTACAGAAATAAATAAATAAATTGTTTTAAACTTTGTCTACTCCATTATGTACCTACTTATAAAATTTAATGCATAAAAAATAATTGTTACAGTTAAAATAAAAACTAGAAATCTAACTAGTGTTGTAATTTTTTTTTAAATATAAGTTTACTTTCATTAGCGCCACCGGAGTATCCTGTTAATAAGAATGAGGCGCCGATAGACATGCGACTTCGCGCCAGACCAGCCCCACCTCCTTACAGCAGACCTTCGGTCATTAGAAGCAATGATACGCCACCTGGTGAGTTTCATTCTGTAACATTAATTTTTCTAGCAAATATGGTTCTAGAGCGAGCTAGACTATGTATGGGCATGGGTATACAGGAACAACTGAAAACACGAAATAAGTCTCTATGCTTGTAGTACACCTATGTATGTACTACGTATGTACGTAGTATGTACAATATTTTCCAATAATAAATCAACTATTATTATGTGTTTGATCCACAATTACGAAGACATAAAAAAAAATTAAGAATTTCAATATAAAATATTATAGATACACATTCTTGTATACATTAACTTCTTGTAAAGATTGTAAATAAAATATAGAAATTACTCGTACATCTCTGTGTTGAGGCTTTCCTATACCTACTCTAAGAGGCTTATGAAGTTCGTAATACTGTTCGGAAAAATATAGAAAGAAAACAACTCGCATAACATAAAACAACTTCGTGTAACTTCAGTCTCAGCGAGACAATTTTAGTGGTATACTTAGACGTAGAGGACAGGGCTTATTAAACATTTCACCTCTTTTATTAGACGCGATATTAAGATATTAAGTATATGCTACCTTTTCTAACATTAAACTTAGGTATTAAATTCTTACAAGAGAAAAAGTTTGTAGCATATTTTTTTATATACTTTAGATACTTAGCGACTTAAGTTGCTCCCGGATTCGCATGGATGATTTTTTCTCTGCAAATTATACACATTCCTCCTCGTTTATTATTCTTTTCATTAGTGAAAATCGTATCTAAATCTGTTGAGTAGTTTAGAAGAAGTTAACAGACAGAGCGCACAGCGACTGTATTTTATAATGTTTATAGATATAGATATAAAAGATATCTAATCTAAGATATCTATGCTATAGCCTAAATTGAAGGTAGTTACTTATTTGTTTTGTATTCTGTTGGTGAATTCCGTATTAAATATGTGATTAAAATTGCATCGTTTACTTTTAATCATTATCTTTTCTTTTTCTAATCTATTTTTCTACATGTAATGTTGCTTATATCCGTACTCGACATGATCTATCATCTTTGTTCATATCGAAACTATAAGCTATCGTATTATGTCAGGCATAATATTCTGATGAATACATTTAAAATGTATTGTTACAGGATCAATGTCTATGTGCGATCCGGTAATAGACGAGCACTTCCGACGTTCGCTCGGCGACGACTACATGAATCTCTTCAAGAAGAGCACAGAGAGCTGTCAGCCGGGCCCCAAGCCCAACACCAAGGATCGAGCCAGCAGCCCCATACAATTCAAGACTGACGAACCACAGAAATCGACCAAAATCATAGCCATGGACGTCGACGACCCTAGTGTATCAGTTGATGAACATTTCGCGAAGGCGTTGGGAGACACGTGGAAGCAAATCCAAACGTCAAGCGTAGTCGACGATCATTTCAGCAAAGCCTTAGGCGACACTTGGAAGAAAATACAATCGACAAAGCCCCTAGACGCTAAAGATGATAAATCTAAAGATCAAACGAAAATAATGTCAAGGAGCGGAGTCGTAATATAATAATTGTAGCGCCGTTGCGTGGTTCAGTTTATAGCCTTGTATATAAAATTTACGAGGCGTTTTCACGATGCTAACTCTAGTATCAATAAATTCCCATTTGTTTAACATAAAGGAAGCTGTTACTTCATTACGACGGCTCATATGTGGTGTCCGTTAAAAAAAAGCTTAATCCATGACAATTTGTTACCTTTATTCAAGCGTAGGTTAAAGTAGGTTTCACTTTAAAACTGCATACAAAATTGTATTGTATTGTTTTAAAAGGTTCTTAAGTTTAAGAACATAAAAGCTATTTTTTTTGTTTTGAACACTGTTAATTCGCTTTTAACTCAATTTTGAGTTTCTCAAACTTAAAAGGGATAAACACCATTTGTATTAAAATTAAAATTTAAGTTACACTCGATATGTTTGCAAGTATATTTAATCATAAAGTATAAAAAGTTTCTATTTTGAATTGCGTCATTGTCAAACCAAACCAAATTTGTATGAGCACTATTTGTCGAACTACGACCTCTCAATAAAATATGTTATTTGCAGCATCTACAGTCTGTTATGTGCAAAATTTATTCTATTATCAAAATAATAAATTTTCATATTTAAAAGACCACTAGGTATACGTAATACCCATAACAATTTTTAAATAAAATCTTTTTTTTATATGAACTGTAAAAAATTTCAGCAAAACTTTTTTGTCAATATCTCAAAAGTATACCTGCTACTTTTTGCACATAGGAAATTTTGATTTGACATTGACAATTTATTGCATTTTTAACAACACCTAAACACAGTATTATTAATATATATATATATATATATATATATATATATATATATATATATGTTTCTTTGAAAGCAGATCTGACTACCATTTTTTTTCAATCACATTGTTTTAACTTTGACAAACAAACTTTGAGAACCTCTGAGTCCCAGTAATATAATTAGTTAAACTATAAAATTGTTCAGAAAACAAGTTACTAATGTTACAAGATTAATTGTAGAGATTTTTTAAGGAGAAATAAAAAATAAAATAGTCAATTAGTTACACATTGTAAAATATTACCTCAATATAAGCGCTTTTGCACAATCACTATAAGTTACTCTTTTTAAGTGTTGTAAATAATAGTCATTCTCTTAGGTGGATATTTTAATTTTAGACATGTTGACGTCAACTGTTTATATTAATTTTATTTTTATTATATGTTCCTCTGTATATAACTATATATAAATAAGAGTGTAAGTTAATATCGAATGTCTGACGTATGACGACCTGTTAGTCACTTTACAATTAATTTTGACATAATATCTTTTGGGGAACAAACCATGACACAATGTAAACTAAGTAAACAAAAAAGGTGTTTACTTATTTTTATAGTCTAGACATAATTTTTACAAGACTAAAAATTCCCCTTATGAGGTAATTTGATGGAAATTTATATGGTTTTGTCCATAGATAAATGATTGGTCTCGCTGCGCTCGACTAGATATCGCCGTCGTACTTGCAAAATGCGGCATAAAATAGTACGCCGATTTCGGCGTACCCGAGCCAGTCACACTGCAAACTGTCTGTGATGTGTACGTGTCGAATGTTTTATTAAATTTTAGGCATAATAAAATACCAGTTGGTGTAGTGAAACGAGCGCAGCGAGACCAATCAATTATCTTTGGCTTTGTTATTCCATTTCGTCTTAAAAAAGGTCTTTGTATTTTTAATTTAGATATACTCAATGACTTTTATATACTTACTAGACTCGCTGAGTGGAACGCAGAAATTGCGAATTTAGTTACAGGTAATTCTCCGTAACTCATTTAAAATAAGTGAGCGAAGGAAGGTAGCGAATAACGCGTAAACGCCATAGTTTCCATAGCGCTTTCGACCTTTTGGTCGCGAACTTTAGTGTAAATTTTGACCGTATTTGGCAAACAATTTTGTTCCAATCACCAAGTCTAGTAGGATTGATAGAGGTCAATGGATATACTTGTATTGGCTGTTCAAACTATTCAACGAAATGTAGTATAATTATAATATACGGAAATAAGTAGGTAGTTGTTCTTTGTGAATCATATTGATATAAAATTATGGAAAAGAGTTTTCAAATAAAATTACAAGTAAATTGTATCCGAACATAGACAAGACAATTTTGTGTGAGAATTAGGCTTTATAAGAAACGCTATTTTCTCGTAATTTATGCATTGTTTTAATCCATTTATTGTATTAAAACATTAAAAACTTATGTTTTTAGATAATTGTCAAAACTAAAATTTTCTTTATTGGAGAAGTAACAGTAAAATAGTTATCGTGTCCTTAGTAAATAGAATTTAATAATATTTGACGGGTTTCAATGAGGATTTGGATGAAATTTGGCATTAATTATCCTGGAAAAATATTAGTTTCACAAGCGAAAAATGGGGCGCCACTGTCGCCACGGTGGCGCCACCGTCGTCACAGCAATTAAAATGTCAGATATTGTACTGTACTGAAAATTCCTCTTGTTGAAAGTCATAATACACAGAGAAAGTGGGAGAAAGTTTTGTCTTAAGTAAAATTCGATTGCACTTTTTGTCTATCCACATTTATAATAATATTTTTCAATACATGATATATTTCTGTTTTAGTCTATTTTAAAGGTTTGTTAATATTGTAAGAAAACTGTTGTTTCCATACATAATAAGAATTTATACACAATAATCAACTAGTCGTTTGCGGATTAATTATTCCAATGCTTTTAATTACATCACATCCCTTCCTTTATAAAGGAAAGGGTTTTAACGGAAACTATTTTACTAAAGAAACTGTTCAATTTAGACTTAGTGTAGTCTCGCAATATACTGTAAATAATGTTGTCCTATTTATGCACTATGTAAGTTGTCAAAGGCAAATACAGTCTTTTTAAATTATAAAGAATCTTTTATTTTTATATTCCTCATCTCAATTATCAAATACAATTCTGAACGAATCTTAATACTGTTAAGATTATTAACATCTACAAAAACATATATACTCACAATCTCCAACTTAAATGTGTTTTAGATAATTAAATTGAAAATAATCAGGGCTGGGATCCTATTCTATCCTTTCCTATAATCATACTAAGTTTGGCTGCACACATTATACTGACATTATACTTTACATAGTATTATAAAAGACGCTTCCCGCCGTCTGTATGTAAGCTCGACAAATAAAGTGCTTTATCACCTAATAGATTAGATTGCACATTCTTTGTATGTTGTAGAATGATAAGGTCTGTTTTCCTTTGAAAATTCAAAGTGACAATTTCTATTGCTATCTTTATTAGCGATGACAAATTATGTCAATCTGTAATCAATACCTATTTCAAATCTAAGCCTTAGCGAATTTTGAAATGAATGGAATTTGTAATCAAAACTGATAAAGCACTTTTCTTTACACAGATCTCTTGTGGCCACTGTTATGTCCACTACTGGCTGCACATAGGCCTCCCCTATAAGTTTTTAAAGAGATTTAATTCTTTTGATTTATGTACCCTATCGATTTTATATCATAAAAGTACAGGCTGTTATTTTTTCAAATTTCGAAGAGTCCCAGGTGTGGGCATATAAATCTTTGACTATTTCAAAGATAAAAAAAGTATCTTTGGGTTCCTTTGTGTCCTTTGAGTAAAATTTGCTATTTCCAGTATTTAGAGTTGATTTAGAGTACTTTTAGTATTTAGAGACATCCAGCTACATTTAAAAAATTCCACCCTGCATACATAGATAATAATAATCATTTATAGCTGAATGCTGATTACAATAGTTTTACAATAGATAAATCTCGCTACATTCTACCCTTTGAGGTTGTGCAAATATTATGCAAAACTTTAAAATAAAAACTTAAATTTAAACTTAAAATATTTTATGTAGTAACATAAAAAAAACAAAGCAAATTGAGATAGAAAATGTACGATTCGCGCATCTGCTTGACTATCTTCTATTGGAGAAATACCACATTCGAGCACTGAATTCGAATGGTGCTAGAGAATCATATCACTCTATCCACTCACTCGAATACAGTTGCCAAATTATGGATTTAATTATTTTTTTTCATTTCATTTCTTCCTTAAATCTTCTTGCACGATGCTCCATCAATATTACTTTTGCGTATCTATAAAAGAAAATATAAATTTTAATTTTAATAGATTTAATTTTTTTTATTAACTAAAATCAATCTTATCACTTAACGTTTGACTTTTAAGGACTGGGGCCGTACTATCACCTCTTAAAACGATGCAAAAACGAGTGAGTAAACGAGATGGCGCAATACATGATGTAAGGCGACATCTCCCTCACTCAATCGTCTTTGCATCGCTTTAAGAGGTGATAGTACGGCCCCTGGTAGCACATTTAGATCGCCCCTAGTGTTCGAGTTTTATAAGACAGTAGACATCTATATTATCATCGGTAAACCGTTAACCTGTCTGTTACGTTTTCACATAAAAATAAAACAAACTATTTAACGTACAATATTTTACTGAATTACATTGATTTTTTTTAAATTATTTAATTGATATAAAATGATTTGAGGCTACCGTCGCCTAGGAGTGCAAGAAACACCAGGTAGATCCTATGAATAAATATATTTATTCGTAGGGTAGATCCAAATACTACCGATCTTAACAGACATGGTACGATTAAAGTTTATCTGTTATTAGCTAGATATAATGTATACTGCATACAAATAAAATAAATATAATTCTTAATAGTTATTATACTTAAACCAATTGTTATTAGATTAGAATAGGTATATTAATAGAATAGAACAGGTTTTTCTTTGTGATTTTTTTAACCATTTTTAAAATTCGTAGATAAAGAAAATTTTAACAATTAAAGAAACCACTACAACATTATTTTATTTTAAATGAACAGTCATTTAAAATAAAATAAGATAACAAAATACAGATTTTGTCCAGTTGCCACGGAGCTAGAAAATCGGTTATGGCTTGACTTTAATAGTATTACTTATAAATGAAGGTTCAAATCCACTTAACACAAAAATTTTATTACGAAGAACGTCCTTAAAAGAGCATTTCGAGTCAAAATTAAACGGACGCCCACTGTTGGACATAGGTAGACCATCAAACTAATTTCCCCACTAATTTCACCATGACATATTAACCACCTAGTAGGGGTACGTGATCGTTCTCTCGAGAATCTTCGAATTTCGATTCTATTTGACATGAGGAATGCCACTAACTATCAGCTGTCAACAAGCATATCCATTTTCCTATCTCAATACTTAATCCTCAATCACGCTATGGTTGGTAGAACTTGCAGCACCCATCGCGCTGCTTGTGCTATAGACGATGGTGGTCCGTCAGCCTGTCTCTCGAACTTAACATAAAAAAAGACCTTAAGATAACTTATCAATGATTACCTAACTCATAAAATTCTCTTTCTCTCTAATTCCTATCGTGACTTCTAGCACAGCACACCTTACACATCCCTTTCATGGCACTAGTTAAGGTTTGCTCCTTTTGTTGACTTGGACTTATGTCACAGAGGTCTCTTCTCTGCGATAAGTCATCGCCGATAAATATTCATTAATTAAACACTTCAATTTTTTTTATAATGTGATCAATCTTTCATTCCTCTTACGACGTTTATAGAGCAGATGAAAGTTCTTTTGTGGTTCCACGTGAACACGAACACCGATGATATTACGAGTGTAGGTAATTGATGTGTGGCAGACACGTGCTCGCTACATACGTGATTGGTATTGACATTCGACATGAGTCGTCAGCCGTTAGTTGAACGCTTTCATTATTTACGTCAGGTGTACCTGTCCAGCGATCGATCGGTTGGCGCCCCCCGCCACCTGCGATCCCGATTGCCACCCCTTCACTAAATACGAAAATAATAACATTTCACGTTTCGCCTCCGTAACTCAATATAAGTAATTATATTTAGCTCATACGCTAACGTTGTCCCTGTATCTTAAATAAGTAAGCAACATACTCGCTTAGTATTTCACGTGAAAACAAGCTAATATATTTTATCATTTTTACTAAATTCTAGCTAGCTCGTTACCACATTTTGTTTAGTTCGCTTAAACAACTATAATATAGCTTTTGCCTGCGATCTCTTTTTCTTAGCTGTTAAAACATTTATTGAGTCTTTATTGCTCAAATATTTTTGTCAGGAATTAAATATTATTTTTAAATTTTAAAATATATATTTTTATTTAACAAACCGGCGAACCGGTCCGGTCAGCCGCATCATAGCACGATCACCGCATTATGTTGGAAGGTCATTTTATTCTATAAATTAGTATCAACTATTTAGTTTGTGTCTATAAAATAATATATAACGAAGCGGAAATAGCGATCGCGCATGAAACTGAAGACTCAGAATCTATTTTTATAAATATTTTTTATTAGCGAATAATCACTCTGTTTCTTATATTCTGTATTAGCGACTCGACTCCGCCTTCGCACGGATTAATTTTTTTCTGCAAATTGTATGACAGAAGTTAATGGAGAAACAGATAAAGGCGGACAGCGACTTTATTTTATAATGTACTAGCTACACGCGCCCGGCTTCGCCCGGGTATTTTTTTAAGTTAAAGTCGATAGACAGAGGCTTACAGTCCACTTGATAGTAGGTGGCCACCGTCGCCTATAGCATAAGCAACGCCACAGGTGCTGCAGGTGACTTTAAATGACGGTTAGCCTACTTGACAGATCGTGAAAGAGGCCCTTAATATACATATAAGTAATATGAAAAAAGCAAATCACTTAGTGAAATGAATATTAAATCTACTTATGACAGTAGTTAAGTAATTAAGCAGCTTACCGCGCGCATACTGTTTCAGGATTACTTATACAATTTTAATTAATTGTTTCAAAACAGTTTCAAAAGCAAGGGTTCAATATGTTAAAAGCCAGCGATAATGTCAAGCCAATCGTTATATATTTTTTACTGAAGGTAAAAAAAAGGGCCATTATTATAAAGCTGTCAAAAACGAAAATATTATAACCCACTAGCTGGTGCCCGCGACTTCGTCTGCGTTGGAAAACCCAAAGAAAATTATAACACCAAAGACATCTTTATATTTTCAGACGATCTCTCGAGAATTTTTGGTTTTGGACACTCGACTATCAGCCCGGGCCAACAGCCAAGAGCCCAGGTTTTACGCAAAATTACTTACCTAGTCGTCGTTGGGACCTCGTTCCTCGAACCTCGTCGGTCGCACAGACGGCCCATGGCAGGGAAGTAATATAGGTTGGGAGTCGGGAATACAGGTTGGGAAATACCATGATCCTCCTTGGCAACTGCTGGTTCCCGATGCAAACTTCCCGTCACTACACTCTCACAAAATATTGTCTAGATAGGTACAAGTATTTAACCAAATATCGGGCACAAAACTGACGCGTTCCTTTTTTGATTCAAAATCCAATTTCTCCTTTTTACGTGTCAATCACTCGCGTATTACTCCATCGCAATCTGATTTCTTTTTGGTCTACCTACTTCACTAATCGTGTTCGTTGACGGTCAACTAAAAACTTAAACGCCTATACAAAAATAAAGACAATGCCAAACATTGCATCGGTTCCGAACAATAATTTATACTTAATATGTTAATTTATATATAGAAATTATATATAATTTGACATATTTTTTTTAATATTTTAATTGTTAACTGAAAGAATTCTTAACTTTGTGTGAATTCAAAGGAAAGACCTGTGCTGGGGTCTTTACGAGTGGCACGCGGGTACTTCCTAACTTAAGTTGCCAACCTAACTTGCTATTTCTAAAGAACTATATTATTCTATGTCTATATGAACTGTTCAATATGTATATTATATTATAACAGTAATTAATGTCTCAGGACATTGGTTTAATTTTTGAATGAATGTTTTACGACAATCTTTCACTATTGTTTTTCCCGATTTGTATTTTTACGGCAATATTAAATCCGGGCTCGATAAAGCTTTAAGTAAAAAATTTAAAGACAAATTAGGATCCATGAGAACGTGACTTGTTACCCGATGTTGGCTCCGTTTAAATCCCTTCTTACGTATTCAGGCGGTGCAGGTACCTAATTTAGATAGATAGGTACCCGAACTGTTGTCTTCGATATTTCACTATAAGAGTATTTGTCTAAGGCAAATTTTGTTACAAAGATGCACAAGAAAAGTAATAAAAAGAATGTTTTTTATTAAATTTTCATTATCACTTTATATTATGAAAAAATTACAATTGGCGGACAAAATTTAAAATTTAATCGTAATAATAATTTTTTAACTTAAAACATGAAATAAACGCCATTTGAGAAAACTTGAGTAGCTTATTAGGGATTCATCTGATTAACAAATAAAAATAATCACATCGAGTTTTCGAATAGAATATTAATTATCTATAGGTATAGGAAAATAAATTCTTAACCGACCAACCAGGTGGACAGCCTGGTTTGTCGGTTAGGAATAGACGATTTCTTTTTCCTATTTCTTTTCTAATTTTCTAAATTTCTTTTTAAATCTATTTTCTTGTGTTGTTTATTCTAGCTTCTAGCTAGTTTTCGAGTTATCAGTAACAAAAACATTTTTACAATATCTCGAAAAATTTCTGATTACTTATTATTGACAAAAACTTTTCAAGGTATGTCGATTTGAATTATAGTACAAAAAAAACATTGCTTCAAGAGATGTCGCTGAAGTTTTAAAGATATTGAGTTGTTCTTTCTCTGTAATTGTTACCATATCCATAAAGTGAGTCCTTACTAATATCTAATAATAATTTATACTACTTCGTAGACTTTTTACACCGAGCTTTAGCGATTTTGGTTGCAATATATATTTTTTTAATTATGTTAATTTTAATTACTTTTTAATTTTAATTAATGATGTGTTCTTTGAAAATATATCTAACTGGTGGTGGAAACAGCATCAAAATCCGTTTAGCTTTTGCATTGGGTGCGCAAAATTATCCTATGTAGGTACCCGTGTCTAAAAATTTCTATAACTGTATAAGTACACGGAAATCCGATGTTCCCTTTGGGAAGCCATAAAGGATAATATATCTTTCAGTTCATTAACAACTTATTTCTCTCAGCGATGATAGAATATTAAATTTCCTAGACTCGAGCGGGAAAGACCTAAAATGTTTTCAAAACTTATTAGTATTCACTGACACACAAGTTTTTCCTTTATGCAATCACCAGCATTGAAGCCACAAACACTTCCCCCGCGAACCGCCTACGATCGTTACAAATATTTACACATAGCATCAAACGAATATAATATTTGATTGCAACAAGCATTTAACCAGGGAAATAAACACTGAAGGCACAGTGAGTGAATGCTTGGTTGTTAATATGTCAGATACAGGTTAGAATCTCAGTCAGGCCTATCCTATTATATCTTGTCTATAGAAACATCACATGCATGTAAAAATTACCTTTTTTCGTTGTAGCAAGAACAGACCATTGGTCGTTGAGACGAGCACATTGGTGGAGAGGTTGGCGTTCCGCCTTAAGTGTCCCGTGTTCGATTGTCAGACGAGAGCCAACTTTGGAAAAGAACTTTTTAAAGTTGTGGTCCATACGCATGTCTTGCAAGCAAGTGGCAACCCTTAATAAGACCAACATAAGGTATTTCGATGAGTGAATAAGGAATTCCGCTCATTATAATGGCGTTCTTTGTAGGCGACGGTAGTTATTTACCATCAAGTGAACTGTCAGCCTGTCTCATCAGACCTAAAGGTAAGTAAGGTAAGGTAAGTAAAGGTCATCATCACCTTTACTTGAAAATAAAAACAAACATCGCATCCTATTTATAGTGAGCGCAAATTGTAGTGCTCTCGAGTGGATCAACAGTCTATCTCAGATTCTCTGAGTATTCAATTTCTTGTGTGGAATAGAAATAACGATCATTTACTGCTGTAATGGTGAAGGAAAATACCGTAAGGAATTCTGTGTGCGAGTATGAGAATGTGTGTGTGTGTGTGTGTGAGAGAGAGAGAGATGATAATTATGTATTAGCTATTTTCGAGAGACATAAATTTCTGCCTATCCACAATTGATTAGCGTGATGGTCTATAACCAAAACTTCCTTCTGAAATAACTCCTTTCACAGGGAAGAAGCCTTTTACGTCTTTAATATATAGACTGATATAGCACAGTACATTGTTCAAAAACAGATCACCGAAATCAATTAATTTTCCTAATATCGGAATGTATTATATCGAGGTTTCTCTACTTCTTGTTTGAATCGAGCGTTTTGTCTCAAAACAGTACCTACTCGACCTTGAGCACAAAAGGCGACGTCTATACACCGATAGAACAATAGATTAGAGTTTGTCGTGATTAAAGTTAATTTCCATGAAATTCATTAATACTTCGTTAAAATAGTTTAAATAGTTAGATAACTTGTATAATTCACACACATTGCTCGATTACCTACTATAATGATTACGTTTTTTTGGAAATTTTTGTTACTGTAGAGAATTCTAAATTTATAAATCATGTACAAAAATGATTAATATAATAATTAACTTAATCTAATTAAGTAGATTAACAATTCATTAGATAAATAGAATTGCACTCTGAACAGTCCCCGAAATTGATAATTTCACTATTAGTCTACAAATTTAGAATGTCCACTGACCATGTAAATAAATAGCTAAACGTCTGTACGCTAAAGCAATTTATTAGTATAATCACTCTTTTTAGGGGAATTTGCGATTGATTATGTGTATACACTCACTGTTAATGACCAGGATTCTATAAGTGACCAGTTCGAGTCAACACACTAAGCACAAAGAACTGGCAGACGTTTCACTAGAACATTCACGTTGAAAGACTTCGCACCACTAATACTGGTCAACCTGGAAGACTTATTTAAATTAGATTGTCGTTTCGCGCTGTGGATTAAGAACAATAATTTGAACGCATCCTGCGCCGCATGCTGCGGTTCCCCTCTCGCGGACAAAGCCTGAAAGGGGATACTTCCTCTAACAATGGTTCTAGTCGGCTCTAGGGACGTTCTATGATACGGTATAAAGTTTCTACATTGGACGCAAATGTTTAAAGGCTTAAAAAATATTATTTGCTTAATTATTCATGCAAACTACAAAATAATATATAAAAAAATGTATTAAAACATTTAATACAAATCAATAAAAAAATTAAATGACCTTTGAGGAACAGCACGTCGATAATAATGTATATTTGAATATTTAATACTTAATGGAAGTGATGATATTTATACTTCAGTGATTATAGATTTATACTGAATCTAGCACTCCATACTCTCTCACCGAAACAATAGGTCACGTGCTGTTATTTCTCTCTGAAGTTGAAACCGAGTTAATTAAATGTCAAAACAAACCAAGTCAGAATATGTGAGAATTTTTGGTTAAATTTTATAAAGTACCCAGTTTATTATCAGCTAATTAAACGATAATAAAATCTATTATTATCTCTTTGAATTCTTCGTATTTCTAAGCGAAATTATAACAGCGTCCTAATTTAATCCCTTAATTAATCTCCACCGTTTAATGTTTACTTTGTTAATATGTTTATTTAATATTATTAATTTCAGGTGAACCTACTACGATTATATTATATTATACACTTTATTGTAATAGATAAGCACTCACTCGTTATAGCCTCGCACGGCCGAGTGCCGCTAGTGTGACCTGAAAATCTCACATCATTTATATAAACGGTTCGTTCTATTTACGCAAAATAAAAAAGATCTTTTGCGGCAGAATTTCAGCTTTACACCGGAATCCTATTAGATACCTAATTTAGCCGACATTTCCGTGGCAATGTACTTTTTTATTATTAAAGAATAATAACGATTATATGTACTTAGATATTTTATATATCATTTTTTCATTCAAAATTCGAATTTGTGTTTCATATTTTTGAAGTAAATCTCTGCAAGTAAAATAGCACAGTATAAAAACTAGGATTGAAAATTTATTCACACGAAATACCATATTCGTCTTCACGCAATGACGTATGCAAGTCAGTGGCGTACGTCATTGTTGACGTCATGTTATTGTTTGTACGGCAAATAATTCGTGGGTGCCGAGATGGGAAGGTGCCGAGATGGGAATAAACCCAACAATATGCCGAATTTTAAGACAGATGTGCAACGTAACATAACATAACATTTATACTTCATTTATGTTTATTATTGTTTTATAATTAGATAAGGATGGCTACTCTATCCTCTTGGATAGCCCTGTAATATAAGGCTTAATAATATGAAAAATAAAAAATAAAACACAAAATAGTTTTTCAGAATACACATATTAAAGAAGATTATATAACATCCTGATCCTACTTTAAACGTTTGATGGTCAATCATGCAAAAACAGCAGAACGGATTTGGATGAAATTTGGCACACAGATAGTTTATTATCTGGATTAGTAAATGGATATTTTTCATTATGGAATTATTTAGAAGGATTTAAAAAAAAAAAACAATCTACAGCCAGTGAGCTGTTATAACTACGTCTACAGAGCGTACGAAGTCGCGGGCACAAAAAATAAAAAAAATTTAAATAAAAAAAACATTGTATATATAATCTAGCAATTTGACCCTGTCACATATCTGATGCTTTTATATATTTATATATAATCATATACAATAACTTAGGGTTAATTATTTATTATACAAAGAAACAATATTTCAAGATATGATACACGTATGACAATCGGAGTTACTAGCTTATTAGAAAATTTGCTGTGGCAACGGATTTCTTTTTAATTCTTCTTAAACCATAGAGAAAGCGGCACTCCAACAGTATATATGCACGAGTGTTCATATCTCTGGATAACGCTTAACGATAAAGATAATAGATAAAATTATGGTATTACATTTTGAAGTGCATTTGAGATGATTAATATTGATCTAAAAATGAAAGAGACTATTGTGCATGGCCCACGAAGTGAAGGCGCCAAGCGTTGTCACACGATGCTAACAGAACTGATCTCATTGTAGCGGAGATCTACCGTTATGAAAAGAAAATGTTGGTGTCGTATTTCCTATTCAAACGCTAAGTTATTCTAAAGGTTACACCAATATAATGGTTGTTGTATTTTAATGATATCTACAGTTCACGCCAGATGGATTGGCAATACGGTCAGTGGCCTTTCGCGAATATAATGGAATCCTTAGTTAATTTAAAGTATAATAGCTTTCTATGCTACGTCTGTATTTTGGCGACTTGATTGCAAAATTTTGTTTTATTTTCACTTAATTAAAACTTTATTTGACGACACGTTTGGTCTAGTGGTTCGAATCCCGCTAGGGGCAAATGTTTATGTGTTAACATTTTACCTTTGTACCTGAGTCATGGATGTTTTGTATTTATAATATGTATGTATTTACAAAAAAAAAGTATTGTATGTAGTATATCAACTGTCTGGTATCCATAATACAAGCATTAGTTGCTTACTGTGAAACTAGACGGCGCTGTGTAAAATTTGTGAAGATATTTATTTTTATTTTTTATTTTATCTTTTTAGAAAAATTATCAAACTGATGGTAAAAACCGCATCCACAGACCGCATCAAATTCCGTTGCGTGGTTTAAGAAGAGTTAGCCAGACCGACGCGGAAAGTGACTTCTATTTATACTATACTTACTAGCAGCCCGCCCGTACAGCAGCCGTACAAATTATAATATATCCCTTCCTCTTTCAATCTCTTTCTTTTAGTGCGGTTTAAAAGATCTATAAACATACATACATACAGAGGGACAGACAGCGGTGAAGCTACTTTGTTATATAATATCAATATCCTCTAATTTACGAAGTTATTTTTTTAACTTTTGAATTACTCGTGCTCTGTGCACACAAACGCGCCGCGTTCCACATTATTTGTACGGGGAGCATTGAATTTTGTAAAGCAGCCCTTTATCGAATACAAAGAAGTGTATTTCAAAAATTTCCTCTACAGTACGGAGTTTATGAATACATCGCAACCAGAGGCATACGTAATAATGTTATTCCATTTTCATAACGTAATATCAATGTATGTAGGGAAAATCCTACACGTTCGCTCAGTTGTTTAAGTCGTAGACAATAAATTCTAATAAATATTACAATTTGTATAGGTATAACTAAGCGTCAAGTTTACAGATATAGAATACTAGTAAATAAATAGTAAGACACGTTAAATTGGTTTATAATTAAATTGGTTATTTCAAGGCTCGCCACCATACACGGCCAGGAAGAATCTAGATGCCTAAAAGGTCTTTTAGGCATAGTATAGTTAGTATATTAGTATGATCTACCTAAGTATCTATACTTAGGTTTGAGTACCGACTATTCTAAAAAAGCTGAAAAGCTTTTTAAAAATAAAATAAAACGTAAACATTCATAACAACCAAGAACACAAAGAAGATATGAGATGAGATAATGTCATAAAACGGCAAACTTCGTCCTTTTAGGAAAGACAATGTAACTTGTGACGAAGTCTTCGAAATGGAGATTGTCAAACAGTTTTAAGTAGGGATAAAGGGACAATAGGTTCCTTTGTAAATAAAATATCACGTTTTAGACATTGGCTATATCGATTTTCGCCGATCCTTTATTCAAGCTTAATTCACAATCACGTAGACAATACCTTTTTGTAAAATCTACTTTTTAAAACATCTTGCGATAATTCGAGTTGTGACAAATTTGATTTGATTCAGTTTCGATTTAAAGGTCAACAGATAGGGTGACAATACACTTTACAGTATAAAATTTAAGCAGCAGAAAATACCGGATTGTTGTGGTTGCAGAATTTTCAACACCCGCGGATGCGGATTTTTAGAAGATAACATCTATATCTATTAAATATAATTATTCTATAAAATAAAAATAATCGCTAAACGTGTTGCTAACAATAAGTGCAGAACTGATGGGTAGGGATGCTTGGGTCCAAGACTTATCGTTGAGCTGAATGTTTAAAATCGATTCCAATGTTAACCTTATAAGGTCGTCTAAAGGTGATAGAATATTTTTAAATTTCCAGAAAGGGCTACATCGAAGAACATATGTTAATTTAGGGACGAAAAGACAAAATTTAAGGACGGATATTGCATAATGGGGGCTTATTTCGAGTAGGCGGTCGGAATAGTTTTTGAATTTAGAAATGGAATTTTGTATAAAATCAGAAAAGGAGTCTTCAAAAACGGGGGACCCTAGGAGGTAAAGAGAGTGGTTATATACTATTTTAATGTTAGGTATAATAGTATTGAATTTTTGTTGAATTTCATCGTAATTTGGACAGGAATTTGGGATGTATAACTCACATTTATTGAAATTCAGTTCCAAACCGATGTTTTTAAATTCCGTCAAGATTATTGTAAGATCAGACAAAACTGTGTGTACATCTCCTCCTAGGGTTCCATCGACAAGGTACCATATGTTAAATTTAGATTTCAATGTCTTAATAACAGGGTTGATTGCCAGAGAGAAAATTGCGGGCCCGAGAGGATCACCCTGCTGACACCCAACTTCAGATGATAAAACGTTTTCTCGGTAGAGTAATTTAGTAGGATCTGCGTACGAGAGAAGAAGATAATTGTAAATTTCAGGAATATTATGTTTTGCTTCTGTCAACAGAGTATCTCTGTTTACCGAATTGAAGGCGTTTTTTACGTCAATTTTGATCAACACTTCGGACGTTGTATTATTAAGGAAGGTGCGCAGGGAATGTACGGCTGCTTCGCAACCCCTTTTGGTGCCAAAGCCTAACTGTATTGGTTCAAATTGAGATTGTAGTTTTGTTTTGATGTGTTGGACGGCTATTTTAGATGCAAGACGCCGAAGTGTTGTACCAACGGCTACAGGTCGTACCCCACCATCTTTTTTAGATAAGGCGATAAGATTGGCGCCGAAAAGGATTGGAACTATATCGGAGTTGATGTTGCCAGAATACATTTTATTTATTAATTTTGTTATGGAATATAGGAGCTGTTTACCGGCATCGCCAGCAGAAGTTGAGATAAGGTCTTTAAGATGTTGGGGTGAGATCCCGTCCAGGCCTGCCGCGGAGCCGGTTTTAAAAGAAACGATCGCATCAAGGGTGTCTTTATTGTCGATCGTTAAGCAGACCTGTGTAGCCGTTGGTGGATCCAGGAAATACGGAGTTGAAGGAGCTGGGGGATGTTTAGCCTGCAGGGACGAAAGAATTTCAGGGGTGTCTGGTGACAGCATTTCGCTTGTAAAAAGGAGGCGGGCAGCACTTTTTAGATTATATTCGTATTTAATGTATAAATAATAAGAGGCGCAGGTCAAACCCTGAACCCAGGCTACTTCTGATCTAATGTAGGCGTTATATTACTCGTATATTTTCTTTTTCAACGCGGACGAAGTCACAGGCACCAACTAGTCATTAATAAACAACACTATAGATTATTAATACAAATGTTGTTCAACTATTCACGTGAAGGCGAGTGATCACTAATTATATTGTTGTGGTTGAATTCCTGAACAATAATAACGATTTATTGGCGCAATTAAAAGGCAAGGCCAAATCAATGAACAAACTACCGAACGAGCAAGTGTTTCTTATACGTAAGTAGTAATTGGTATAAATTTTTGAATTTTTCTTTCATAATCAAGTGTTATCATATTTTTAATACTGGCTGGCGCCCGCGTCTTCGTCCGCGTGAAAAAAGTAGCCTATCCTGTGTCCCGTACGTTTAGGGTCTAGGACAATTCGCCGCCGCCAATTCGTCGCCGCCCTTTCGCCGCCGCCATTTCGCCGCGGGCCGTTTCGCCGCCGGCCGATTCGACGCCGGCCATTTCGTCGCCATTTAATCGCCATTTAATTTAGTTTCATTTATCCACCTATTCTGAACATAAATAGAGCGAATACGGGCCGCATTCGTGCAATATCCGAGTTGGTATAATTCCATATACCAACTACATGTACCCTAGTTCGTCATATTTATGTACATTTTTTAATGCATTTTGTCTAAACAATCGAAGTAATTGAAATGTCGAAGTAAGTAAATATAAACCATTTTGGCCAAATTGAGTTATATATGCCATTTTTCTCAGAAAAAATTTTCTCTATCGATCTCTATATACGATATATATACAGAAATTTGCCTACAAATGTTTATACAATCCCAGAAATTTTTGGTCATAGAGTTTTAGATCAATGTAAAAGCCGAATGTTTTTTGTAGTTTTGTTATGATGTAACGACCATAATTTATTATCAACTCAAGGCGTAAAAAATCGTCGTTAATTGTAAATGGTTTATATTCTCCTGAAAAGTTAGGTTTTGGTTTATACACCAATTGAACTCAAAGGTATCGATACACATTGATGTAATATTATGGATTGATAAGTTGATTTAATCTATACTAATATTATAAAGCTGAAGAGTTTGTTTATTTGTTTGTTTGAACGCGCTAATCTCAGGAACTACTGGTTCGAATTGAAAAATTCTTTTTGTTTTTGATAGATCATTTATCGAGGAAGGCTTTAGGCAATATAACATCACGTTGTGACTAATAGGAGCGAAGAAACAGTCGAAAATGTGAAAAAAAACGGGGAAAATTGCTTCCGTTGCGTGCGCTGCGAAAACCGTTCGAGATACCCAAATGATTCCCAAAATAACTATTCCACGCGGACGAAGTCGCGAGCATAACTAGTATAAAAATAATTTTATTGTTAACTAAATCACTCTTATCCTTACTATTAATTATAAATGTGAATGTGAGTTTGTTTGTTTGTTACGCTTTCACGCAAAATGGATGAAAGATACCTTTCATCCAGAAAGCGGACGAAGTCGCGGGCACCAGATAGTATGTTTTACTGTAGTCAAAAAATTATTGTTATGTCAGGTTTTATAGCCATACTTATAGAACGCTTATTATTTCTTTTAAGCCTTTCTGATTCTTCGCTCAATAAAGACACAGCAAGTTTAATTTGCTTCTTTGATGGTTTCGTCGATCTCGAATTCTTGCTATACAGTTTAGTATGTGAAGTTGAAAATATTGCTAAGAAAAACGTATTTCTTCTATAGCTGCGCGTCATAAAAAAAATTAAAAATTCGGTTGCAAATTTAAATTTATAGACAAAAGAAGTGTTGTCGGTGCAAAAAGGACCCTTTTTATCATTGTTATTATGCAATGATTTATGGTCCAACACGTGTCAGAAGTGAACTTGTAAGTATTATTTCTCACAAAGCACAATAATAGTTAGTTTAGTAGGAAAAAAGGGCAGGCATTCAGGTAGAAAATAACCCAACGTTTTGTTTGTTTAGCACCCTGTTGTTTTGTCACTTATTTTGTGTTACATACTATACCTACATGTCCTTCAATTCCTTAAGAATTATTATATTTTATAATTTGTTTATTCCCATCTGAGTATAAGCATTTTTTTATTACTTTTAAATACAACCATATCTAATATATTATTTTAATATGTTGTTTTTTTTTCTCCGTCCGTGTGGGCTAGACAAACTCACAAACACACTTACAAATTTATTATATTAGTAGGGAACTATCCCTACTAAATTTAGGCTCTTAAACCTGTCACTAAAGATAATTGATTGGTCTCGCTGCGCTCGACTAGATAGAGCGCTATACAACTTTTTATTGTAGTGTGTGTAAAAAATCGTCAGTTGTTATCACTTTTTATCCAGTTTTATTATATTATTACACAGTTTTACTACGCAAAATGGTATTTTATTATGCCTAAAATTTAATAAAACATTCGGCACGTACACAGACAGTTTGCAGTGTGACTGGCTCGTGTACGCCGAAATCGGCGTACTATTTTATGCCGCATTTTACAAGTACGACGGCGGTATCTATTCGAGCGTAGTGAGACCAATCATTTACATTTTCCTGTCACGTTTTTGTATCAACAACAACATCACAAAACTTTATTTTTAACTAGCTGGTGCTCGCGACTTCGTCCGCGTGGAATAGTTATTTTGGGAATCATTTGGGTATCTCGAACGGTTTTCGCAGCGAACGCAACGGAAGCCCTCAAAGATGAATAATTTTCCACGTTTTTTCCACATTTTCGACTGTTTCTTCTCTCCTACTAGTCGCAACGTGATGTTATATAGCCTAAAGCCTTCCTCGATAAATGATCTATCCAACACAAAAAGAATTTTTCAATTCTAACCCGTAGTTTCTGAGATTAGCGCGTTCAAACAAACAAACAAACAAACTCTTCAGCTTTATAATATTAGTAAGTATAGATTTATATGAAGGAAAATAGAGAATATAATGTTACTTAATTCCTATATTATTTTAAGTCCAACAAGGTGTAGCATTGAACGCAATACCACGTCTCTGGGGTTTGTCTCCATTTATCTACTCGATAGATAAGACTTGTCAATATGTAAAAAAACATTAATAACTGACAGTCAAGGTGTAAAAATTAAAAAAGTCCTTAGTATCTTCAATTTAACTTAAACCTATATATTTTGCTTTTTCCTTTTAACAAGTATTCGATAGCTTAAAAAGCAATGAACCCTTAAATAACGATTATTTTGAGACAAACAACTATTTTGGTAGTATGTAATTGTTTTGCTTTCTACAATCTGCGCATAATAAACAAAAGACCACAACTAATGGCGATGAAATGGCCCGCGTCGAATCGGCCCGCGCTGAATTGGCTTGGCGCTGAATCGGCCGCGGCGAATCGGCGGCGGCGAATTGGCGGCGACGAATCGTCCCATCCCGGTACGTTTAAATGTTGTCACAGATATTTTTTCAGTTTTTTTTTTATTATAGTTTGGTTTGCTCTTGGTTAACATCCAGCTGTATAGAAAAGATGAGGCCTATGATGGAGCGAGCTCGCCCAGAACTTGCGAAGGTGGTATTAATAATATGTGCCTAACTACCATAATTATTATATAATAATACTAGCTACACGCTCCCCGCTTCGCGCGGGGTGGCCCGGGTTCAAAATAAAAACTATCCTATCTTGAACTATTTATAATATTTTGTAAAATATTCAGTAGATATCACATAATATTTGTGTAAATTATTTTGGGTAGCGAATTGTTTGTTGGACGGTTGGAAGCTATTGTATCCCTATCTTTGTTTGCTGAGCGACAATGACGGTCGACTAGTAGGAAAACAGTTGGTAAATCTACCGTTGAAACAAAGGTGGGTTTCCTCTCTGTTTACGCCGATGTCGTTTCGTATACCTCCCGTGAACAAATAACTCTAAAGCTGTCCAATGAATTATGTTGTTATAATCTGTTGGCAGTATCGTTATAATCTATTATGTAGGTATTAGTAACAATACTAATATTATGTAGAGGTAAAATTTGTATGTAAGTTCATCTAGGAGTATCTACATCTAGGAGATAAATAAATTACCACCCGCCAAGACAGCCAACATAATTGACGACTCCAAGCGTCTTAAGCAGGTATGCTGACCGTCCCATTGATAGTATTACCAGTATTACTAACTGTTAGAAATATACTATAAGAGTCGGATTCTTCATTGCTGAAGGTCGTGCCCGCTCTGAATTGTCTTGGTGGCATCGAGCACCAACTGCTTCCACTCCACCCTGTCCTCAGCCTTTCGCAGAGCCTTCGCGCATATAAGACCTGTGAGTTGCACAACTTGGTCTGTCCATCGGCTAGGAGATCGACCTCGAGACCTCTTCCCATCCAGTTTTCCAACCACCACAGAATAAAGGAATAAAGGAGAATTACAATTTTAGAAATAGAGGAGGTAAAACAAGCATAGTTTACCTACATTTTACATTATAATACTTTGATACTAGCAAAATGAAAAACGAATCCAATATTAAAACTTATAATCAGTTTTCCTCGAAAGAAATTTTCCCTCATTTGTTCGCAGTGAGTCAAAGTAAGTATATAGTTTGTTTCCTTCGACCGTATAAACAAGTTTACGACCTCAGACAGAAATAAAAGAATGAATTCTTTTTGGGATAATGTTTCGTATCTGAAAGCGCAAAATACAGTCTGTTTACATTAATTATTCATAAGACGAGCACTAGGGATGCCAATCTAAATCTTACCTACATTTTCTTTAGAGCATACATGTGAAAAGGTATTTGTCTAATAAAAATGTTCTGTTGTTGATATGATCGTTTGATCTACGGATTTTTTTTATCGTTGAATCAAATTCCAATTACATATTTCTATAATGCTCTTTTTATGACAATACAATTGCCCATTAGATGGAGGATTATTTATGTTATTTTAGCACACCTAAATAAACCTAAATATGAGGATAGAAAAATAGGCACAAGTTTCAAAATCATCTGCCTATGTTTTATTATTTAAGGGGTAAACAAAGGCTAAATCCTAAAAAATTGCATTGTAATAAAGATGTTATAAGAAAGTGTCAACGCAATTGGTTTGAAAAAAATATATGTTATACTTAAACATGTGAAGAACAAATTAAATTGTTTAGAATTTCCATCGAAATAATAGAAGCCCCACAATAAAAATTAGAGCATAAGAAGAATTTGACATTATTGAAAATTGTTTCGAAAACACGGCTTATTGCGCGCAAATGATTCCTGCACCGATCAATAAGTCAATGTCAGTTAAAAAAATGTATAGTTTTTTTTTTGTAATATTGTTTTAATGGTAAATACAATAAACCACAATTGTCAGGCCTGCTGAATAGTCTTCGCCGCCTGGGAGCTCTAATATGGAGCTTCAGTGTCTCAGTGACTGCGTTGAGGTGTAGACTACGTTTGTGTTTTTAGTGCAGAATTAGTTTGAAATATATAGAAATATATAGACTAGGTCAAATCGTCAATGTCATTTGCCTATATGAATCCCTTAACCGTGGTCTCATGTGGTCACAGCCGCCAGTCGAGCTGTCCAACCTATGACAGTAACTGTATTCCCTGCTATTGAATAGTTGAAAAGGCTTAAGAACACTGACAGGGATAGAACCAACATTTCCGACTTGAAAGCGAAGCGACGTTAATGCAGTAACAATATTAATCCTAATTCTTTTTTTTTTTTTTTTTTGAAACACTTATCCAAGCAAATTTAATTTTAGTTACATATAAAACTTTAATATGATTACAAAATTAAAAAATATAATTAATATATACTTAGTAATAGAAAATTATTAGAAAGTGTCCCAAGTGGGACATTTCATTTTTGGTAAAGACCACCGCATTGTATCCAAACTAAATCGACACTATTGTATGAACGATAATAGAATTGTATAAATAATATTAATAAATGATAAGTGGCATAATGTTATAATAAAAGCAGTTGGCAACAAGCGTGGTGCAGTGTCAGGTAGAAACGCGTGAGTACGCCCACCCCTTATCGACTCGTACACGGTAGTCGGCGTCGCGCAACGCCCGGTCAGTAGGTATGTGACCCACTAAAACACCTCACTGTAAAATGTAAACAGGCTGAAAGTCACACGAAATCGTTTAACAGCCGTACCACGTGACCCAATGGGCTGTAATTTAATTTTAGACTCTGCGCCTAGGTATATATAATTTGTCTCAAACTTATCCGAAATAATAACTGATTCGTTCATTGAGTTAATAGTTAAATGGTAGGTATAATATCCTAAGTCTATTTTTTTTTTAAATCATTTTATGATGCCATTAGAATAAGTTTTTGACACTAAATTCATACAAAAAAATCACAATTGTCATAAAAAAATTGAAGAGTTATTATTAGTATTGATACTAATCAATACTAATAATAAATCTGTAAGGGTTGGTAAGTATTGCAGTAAGTTACTTTATTTTCAGAGATATCGTGTTTATAGGCTCTATCTATACATGATACTGAAACTAAATTGACGATTTTCAGGATTTTTTTCTGTATGTATGTTCCTCCATAACTCTTAAACGAATTAACTGATTTTCATGAAACTTGGTAGATAAACATTTATACGTACCGGACACAGGATAGGCTACTTTTTTCACGCGGGCGAAGTCGCGGGCGAAGTCGCGGGCGCCAGCTAGTATGTATATAATTATGTAATCAAGTATGTGGCCAATGCGATTCACTTAGTTATACCGGCCATGATATGGTTAATAATAGGGGTGATGAACTCTAGTATTCCTTAATTCCATATATGTATCTCTAATCTATTGTCTGTTAAATGAAAGTGGTTAGTACTGCCACCACAGTTTGGTTGTCCGGAATCTGTCCTGCTATTAACTATAAAATTTATTTAAAAATATAATATAAACACTGAGAGATCTTCATAGAGATATCTTATACATGAAGTTTTGCAATGTGTCATATAGTATACTTCATGAAGTTTGAAGCAGTTGGTTAGCAGAGTGGCCATGTTATGCTAAGATTGTAGTAAAGTTGGTCTTTGACTGCCCGCAAACATATGCTATAGTAGACGCCTCTAGCTTTATATCCACTTTATATCATACTACTTAGCTGGCGCCCGCGACTTCGCCCGCGACTTCGTCCGCGTAAAAAAAGTAGCCTATCCTGTGTCCCGTACGTCTAAATGTTTATCTACCAAGTTTCATGAATATCATATTCGTTTAAGAGTTATGGAGGAACATACATACATACATACATACAATACCTACACTTACAGATTTATTATTAGTATTGATTGATGATAATAAAGGGTGTCTCAGAATGTTTTTCGTTTTTAGATGTTAAATAAAAAACAACAATATCAATTAAAACTCCTTTTATTTATTGTTAAATTAAATAGCAGTTCTTGAAGTTTATTTATGAAAAACAACCGTTTTCAAATGCGCACTATTCACTTGTTCACATTCATTTAGCCTGGACCTAAAATTTTCAATCACTCGCTGGAGCATCGCTCTTGGAATAGACTTGATTTCTTCAGTGATTCTTTGCTTCAAAACATTCAGGTTGGTCGGCAATGGATTGTAAACTTTACTTTTTAGGTAGCCCCACAGGAAAAAATCAGCAGGCGTTAAATCAGGGCTCCTCGGTGGCCAGTTGATGTCTCCTCGGCGACTTATCACTCTTCCAGGGAATAAATCGTGAAGAGCAGTTTATGAGTCATTTGTAACATGATAAGTGGCTCCATCTTGCTGGAAGAAGGTGTTGCGTAGGGGTGAAAATCTAAATCTTTCGAAATAATGCGATAAACTGTAGATTTTTTCAAATTAAGAGAAGCTGCGCGCAATCTTAACGACTGTCGTGGGACGTCCATAACAGACTGGTGAACGCGGTCGACGTTCATGCACGTTCTTGATGTTCTTTTGCGCCCAGACGATTTGTCCGGCATTGTATTCCCAGTCTCTTCAAACTTGTACACCCAATGCTTAATTAAATTGGCACTTGGCACATGTTTTAAGCTTGTTAATTTAAAATGTGTCCTGTAGAGGCGACGAACAATAGTGTAGGAATCGTTGTTTTTATAAAACGCTCGCACGCAAAACGCGCGCTGGGGTCCCATGAAACGATTCATGGCTACTAAACAAGTCGACCAAGCGTTTGAGACCACTCCTCTCCCTCTGCTACCTGCGGTTGGGGCGTATTGGTCAATTCAAAAACGAAAAACATTCTGGGACACCCTTTATAATGTCTTATAAATAAAAGAAATACAATAAATACATAATATTAAGACTCAGGTACAGACGTGGCTAATTACTTATATGGTTTTATATTATTATGCTAAACATCAATATATATATAAATATAATAAGTACCTACGATTCTAATAAGTATAAGATTATGTATATATTTTTAGCAGTATACATATTGTATAATATTTTTTAAGGTTAAACGGCTTCCAATTAGGGGGTGACGCAATAAAAATATATCTTGTAGTTACATGTGCTGATTAAAGAATCATAGAAAATATGCAATAAAATAAAATAAGCCTTTATTTGTTGTAGGTAACTTAATAATATATGTGGTATTACATTTTACTTTTAACAATTTAATTTTTGCTAATTGTATCGGTAGTTAGTTTTTCTTTTACAGCTTCACCTTTAAGCTTTCCATTTTATTTTGTCCTTCCACGTCCTTTGATTTGAACAAAAGCTCTTACTTAAAAGCAAACTTTTAATTCTATAACTGTGGACAAGTCACCTGGGAAAGTTGTAAATATCTATGTTTTTGATCAACCCCTTGGTTAAATAGTTCTTGCTTTAACGCTCAGTCTCAGGGGTCCCGAATTCCGGCCCGAGCCCGGCAGGCTCACCTTTGCAAATGACATAGTTGACTCTGGTCTGGATCTGGAAAGCAGTGGCGTTTCGCAGCATAGAGTATTTGGACAGTCCCTCTGGCGGCGCCGAGCCGGTAACAAAAAATTTAAGTAAAAAAAACCCTTACAGAAAACAGGTCGCGGTGTTGAAGTGTTATCCGCAATGAACGTATTTTCCGTGCCACTACTTATAATTATTCATGTACCTGTCAGCGTGTAAAAATGATTTAAATCCTCACTGAAACAAAACCATTTTCTTCTTTTTTATAAAAGCTAAATTATGTACTTGAATCACTGCCAAAGAGTTTTCACCTCGTGGCCATTTTGCATAAACTTACTATGTATTACGATAGTTATCTACTTACATATCTAGAGAGTTCTACTAAGTAGATACTTATGCTTATATAAGTAGGACAACATGGAAAAATCTGTTGAATAATTCAAATGCATATTAAAGGTGTTTGTTGCTTCAGAGTTTTATGTCTTCTAAGGTTTCGTGATTACATTAAGCAATATATGTATATGAAAGACTGGAACGTATTAAATATGGTTATTTAAGAGCCCATTACACTATCCGTTCCTAAACCCTTATCATTAATCCTTGCGTGTATAATTGCTTATGTTAATAGACGATCTACAAGAAAGTGGACCGTCAGCCTGTCTGACGACCTTTACATAAAAAATAAATAGAAATAATAATAAAAAAGGCATTTAAGTAGGCACATAAGAGATTGTAGCAGCTGCATACTGCAAATTTTATTAAGTGCCACTATTTCGACAAATAGTGCACACAAGCACTTACCACATCGTGTTTTACAATAACATAAAAAATATTTAGGCGGGCACCACAGATATTATATTGGATGTCGAGCGCAGCGAGACCAATTTTATTAATCTATGGCGGGCACGTCAGTATTTTACGTGATGGTTAGTAGCGTATATTCCCATTATGCCCTACAAAATGTCCCACTTGGGACATTTCAAAGGACATTTATAGGACAGGTGAACATTTTGTAGCTATCGTATCATAAGGACGCAAGCAATATAAGGAGCGAAAAAAGAGAACTACCAACTTAAGCATTTTTGAAGCTAGGATGGGACGGGAAAATATCAACAGAGTGATCACGCAAGACAATTTTTCTGTAGGTAGGTATGAATTTACAACTGTGGAGCTTAGTATGGAGGTAAAATTTTTAGATAAGTATTAAAGGTAACATTTTACCAGAACTACCAGAGGGGAGTGTCCTTTTGTACCTACAGTCTGTAGAATTGTTTCGCACTCCCGTGACGTACGGACGTAGTCTAATTGATATTTATGTCTCACTAAACAGCGAGCTACTAATTAAAGGGAGAAAGACAAATTATTCTGATTAGTCACAGCCTTTAACTTTTACCTCTATAACGTAACTAAATAGAGTATTACCTACATTTCGCAAAATGAGAAATTCTTTTATCATAGGGTTTTTAATATAATAGTGAAAAATTGAATAAAAAATTAGAACATTTTACTTGATTAAATTTTCTCAGTTACTTTAGTTTACTGAAGTTTCCAGATGTATCTCAAAATATATTATTTGTAGGCTTTTATGCCGTATAATGTACTTAATTGCAATTTAGACATATATTTTTATGAAGATTATACTTTTAACTTATTTAAATTCAAGATTATTAATAACTTCTTAACAAATTAAATTATAAAATATAATTTAATTTGTTAAATCTATCTTACTCGTTGATAATATAGCTGATTTTGTACTCAGTCCAGTAGATTTTGACTTTATTCATTACTAGCTGTTGCACGTAACTTTATAAAACATAGCATAATATGTCACTCCCTGATAATGTAGCTTTCTATATGTGAAAGAATTTTTCAAATCGGTCCAGTAGTTTCGGAGCCTATTCAATTCAAACAAACAAACAATCAAATATTTCCTCTTTATAATATTAGTAATAGAAAAACAAAAATACAATTCTCTCTTTACTTATATGCTAAATATTTTTGGAATTCAGTTAGACTTCACTTAACAAATAAATTTTGTTTCATTAAATGTCACTGCGAGAACTCATCGCGTTAAACCCTGCTGTGAAATGAAGTGAAATTAGAAAGTTCACGTCATGTTTCATTTTCAATCTAGAAGTTGCTAATGAGCTTTAAACTCCAGATTAAACTGATCTATCAAAATTAGGTGTTTACGATTAATTCTCGCTAATCTCGTCCACAAGTTAACAATACAGCACATCCTCCCCTAAAGCGACGTCGGTTCTATTTCTGAGCGGACCCGTCATTGACCTAGATCTGCGGAACAGACAGGTGCCGACTTGCAGCTCGCCTTTTACTAAATTAGTATTAATAAATGTAGGTAAATTACTTAGTGGTAACTCTGTACCAGACGGCGCAATGTTACAGCGCCGTTTACAGTTCCAAGATTCTATTGTGTACAAAACTAACTGCATCATCAACTAACTAACAAGTTTTCTTAATATTTTTGCAAATCCATATAGTTTTCAAGTCCGACTTATGAAATGGGTATGCCACCGTAATATACTATCTTCGGTTATTCGTATTATAGGACAACAAATTCTACTAAATTCCTATTACTGACCTCACTCGTACGTCCTTAAGTTAAAAGGACTTTAGTAAACGCAACGGTGTTAAGATTAAAAAAATGAACGTTAGGAAATCAGTTTTCTTACAGTGAAAAGGTATTTAGATTGTATAGCGGAATTGTTAGGTATTAAGACATAGGTAAGTACTCGTAAATCAGCAGGGGTGTTCGCCGCAGGCTAGATTGTAATTACATATGGGCTCAGAATATCTCAAAGGTAACCAATGGTTGACTAATTAAAAGCGTAGGAATATCTAGTACCTACGTAATTTGCAGAATGAATAAGTTTCAGACTCTCAGACCTAACACACTTTACGAATGTTAATTAAGATGCAATATATTGCACAGCAATTTTTTGTCGCATAAATAGATTTAAAATTGGAAGGATATTATGTATCCTTAAATCAACGAAATAGTATATCTCTGCGAGCATTAAATAGATATTATAAAAATATGAAAAAAGTTAATTAATAAGCTTAAAAACAAATGAAGATTTCGCTGATTTTTTAATTTTGGAATTTAGTTACTATTTATTTCTTAGAAAATGGAGTTTTGGTATAAACTTGGCCAATTACTTAAGATTTTTTTAAATATAGGCTGTTATTGCAGTGTATTTTTATTTAAGTTTTAATTTTACTCTAAGAAGTCAAATTAACCGACGAAAATAACGCTTTTCTGCCAAAGCCGTGATTTTTCGCTTGTGTTTTTTTATAAATAGAAAATTTTACAAAAGCTCAATAAAAAAACAATCTTAATACTTCAACTATACGTTCAACCTGCGTTCAACCATGAGTCTATAGCAACCTCAGCAACTTTATGGACATAAGTCAAAAGTTATGCTACTAAATAATTGTGACGCGCTTCACCGCGTGATTTTGTTAGTAAGTTAGTTAACAAACTAGTTACACAAATACTTATTTTATTAATATATCTCCGACCTAACTATTAGGTCACGGTCAGAGCTATAACAGTCGAATAATGAAACTGCAGCTAGCCTTGCAGACACAAAGAAGTATTCATGACTGCAGTACTTTATCCGCCTTATTAATTCACTACATCTTCGGCTCAATAAGCGGTACATTTTTAGTTATAGTGATTCAAAATTCATAATAATTGAAATTCTAATATTAAAACAAATTACACAAAGGAATAAAACCAAAGATAATTGATTGGTCTCGCTGCGCTCGACTAGATAGAGCGCTATACAAAAGCAATAGCTCCGAAAATGTGGCAACTTTTTAGTGTAGTGTGTATAAAAAATCGTCACTTTTTATAACTTTTTGCCCAGTTTTATTATATTTTTACACAGTTTCACTACGCAAACTGGTATTTTATTATGCCTAAAATTTAATAAAACATTCGGCACGTACACATCACAGACAGTTTGCAGTGTGACTGGCTCGGGTACGCTGAATTCGGCGTACTATTTTATGCCGCATTTTACAAGTACGACGGCGGTATCTAGTCGAGCGCTGGGAGACCAATCATTTATCTATGGAATAAAAAGTTTCAAGATACACCGATATAAGTAAAATATAACTTAGTGCTAATATTGGGTACGTGTATGCTAATATTGCTTATGGACCGTAAGCCTGGTTTGAGTATTCGTTATAAAAATGTAAATAACTGTGACCTATACTTTTATTTATCATCATCATCTCCCATAGGACATAGGCCTCCCCCATAAGGACAAGCCTGGATTTACCAATAATAAATAATAATAAAGGCTTTATTAGGTCGTCTGTCCACCTAATTAACAACTAAACAATTAAACAAATAATTGTTTGAATTGTTGACTCTATTGTACGCTGTGGCTATTAATATTAAAATGTAAATTAAAAGGCACCCTAGATGTGAAATATTAAATTACCTTTTAATTACCACCGTGTTAATTACACATGTAGGTACCTACTAGCATGTAATTTGATAACGCGGGAGTTTTATTAGTCCCAAAACATGTGTCATACGGTGTAGCTTCGCGTGGAAATTGTGCTCCTGTGTACTTTTGAACGCCCTTTCAGAGCCATTCATAAAACAAAAGAAAGCGCTTCTACCTTCAAAATACAGCAAAAGCTTTTTTGTGAATTGTTTTTGGGTGATAAAAAAATTAAAATTTATGCGTGGAGAAAAATTCAAAGTTTAAAGTTTGACTAGCTAACTGGTAACCAAACGGTCGTGGGTTCGTAACCCGCTAGGTAGGGGCAAATGTTTATGTGTTAACATTTTTTACCTTTGTACCTGAGTCATGGATGTTTTGTATTTATAATATATGTATTTAAAAAAAAAGTAATCTATATATCAACTGTCTATAATGCAATGTATCCATAATGCAAGCATTAGTTGCTTACTGTGAAACTAGATGGTGCTGTGTGGAATGTGTGAAAATATATTTTTATTTATCTATATACTAGCAATAACAGGGCTGGGCATTACTTACTTACCTCTCAGCGATTAACTATAGAAATCCATCTAAGTATTATATTCTCACAAATTTTCGCACTAAAATATTAGTAGGATGGTGTGATTTGTACATTAAACGAATACTTAAATCAAAATTTCGATACATTTATGTTCAATAAAATCTCTTGTTTGGACATTTCACATATTGAGTTTTTAACATTTGTTCGAATGAGAATCGTGACCGCACTACGAGAAGAGCGGACCGCTTTCCCTTGTGATAATTTTATTAAGTACTAGCAGACTCAGCAGATGTTTTCTCCCCGAACCCGAAAACTATCCAGGGACATCAATTTGCAATATCCAAATTTCATCAAAATCGGTGTAATGGTTCAAGAGAAGTTCAGTGACTTACACATGTACAGTAGATTTTTACAAGTATATTGAAGTCGCGGGCAAATGCTAGTCTTAAATAAATGCAGGAATCCAATCTGTTCTAGTATTTTTCACATAGGATGGGTACGGTGACATTTATTGGTCTCATCCATTTCATGCGTGTTATTTTTATATAAAAAAAATTTCTTACTATTCTACTATATTTTTTAACTCGATTTCATCGGCGCTATGTCTCTAGAATACAAGCTATATGAAAAATAGTATAGATTAACTAAATTTAAACCATTTATACTTAACTAGCTGGTGCCCGCGACTTCGTCCGCGTTCTGGATGAAAGGTACCCTATGTCCTTTTTGGAGTCCCAGACAACGTGTATGCAAAATTTACAACGCCATCTAGGGAATTCTGTTTGAAGCAATGTAGTACTCTAATTCATCTAATCTCACTTCGAATAATGGAAAAAGTCTGTTAACAGATGGCACTACATGTTAGTTATAGTTTATAAAATTACGTGTTAATAAAATTAAAGCTGCTGCCCGCGACTTCGCCCGCGTAACTTAGTAAATTATGTACTTAAACCTTCCTCGAAAACCACTCTACCCATTAGTGAAAACCGCATTAAAATCCGTTGCGTAGTTTTAAAGATCTAAGCATACAAAGGGACATAGGGACAGAAAAAGCGACTTTGTTTTATACTATGTAGTGATATAAAGCGAGTGAAATTTAAAAGGCATTATGTAATTCTATACAAAATATTCGTACAAGTTCCATAACAATAATTGTACGATATCGAAATCAATATCGCTTATACTTGTAGGGCTATGAAAACGTTCACATTCCCTGAAAGCATGTTTGAAGTTATGAGAGCTATCGGTAAAAGGGTCGCCCATTCCCTGTATAATGTACCCCAACATTCAAACATATTGCAATTATTATTTGAAACGAGCCAATATCTAATACTTACTACAGAAAAAAGTCTCCTTCAAAACAAATCCCGTTTCTACTTACTTCAAGTAGAGAACAAACATTTTTCTATTAAGTGGTATAGGGCATTTATGAAGTCTGATCACGCGGGGTGGCAAAACCACACGCCCGACATGGAATGGTTTCTTGTTATTAAATAACTTTTATCGATCAAGCACTACGGACGTTATACATCTCGGCTGCGGAAATTATTAGAAGAACAAATTAATAATTTGGGTGAGTGGTGGGTATTATATCTACTGCATTAATTGAAGTAAAGATTACAGAATATATAATTAACGTTTACCCATATTTTAAACCCTTTTTATTATTGGGTAACATGTGGCAAATTCCATATTTAAAAGTGTTATGACATTTTATTTACAATAATGTACCTACAACCATCGTACAACACGAATTTATCACAAGCTAGGTAGGTCATAATCATAGACTCATAATCAAATTATAAACTACTCCTGACTTTTTAACGCTATATCTGCTGCAAGTTGCTGAGGAGTTGGGAGTCCCGCAGAGTACTTGATGGTGCAGCATCAGTTTTTGGTTACCATGTTATGGAAATACTACCGAAGTAACAATTAACATTTCATAATAATCGAACACGTGTAAGTGATCTTCAAACGCCTGAACAGAATTCCATAAACTATAGCTAAGAACCATCTCGATCAAGTCAGGTATATAAATAAACAAAAAATATAAGATCAAAATCGGTCCATCTACGATTTCATAGACAGACACAGATAGACCCCATACACGCATACACACGCGCCAAATTTATAACACCCTGTTCCATGTTTATCGCTTTTTCCTTATGCGAAAACATGTTATAAATTCTAAAAATAAGTTAGTGCTAAATAGACAGAAACAGACAGAGGCGGACAGTATCAAGATTTGAAGAGACGCATTCAAAAAATATAAACAACAATAAAAAAGTATCTAAAAACATATTTTTGTGAAAATATATTCCTAAAACACAGTAGCAAAGTCGTAAATTACTATGCCCGGTTGATATAGTGAGGCAAGAGGCTACAGCTACAACTAGACTCAGGCAGCGTGACGCCAGCAGAGTCCCTCTCCCCGCGTCACCGCATATTGATGGCTACTAAAACATAAACTAACGTTTCGCCCGAACGTCTAGTGCAAATTACCCTTTGCATAACTTATTCAGCTCATGTAATCCATTTTTTCTTTCGTGAACGCTCCCAACAACGACACATCAAATAATGCCTTCGTTGTCAAATATTTCGCACGTTTTGAATACCAAATATTTTGTACGTATAACGAGTTATGCTGATGTAATAATTTTATACCTACAAGCTATCGATGACAACTTTGTCCTAGTGAAAATTTCAAAATCAGCTTTGTTTGAGGTTTTTATCAAAATTTCTTGAGAAACAGTTCGCACGGGCACAATTTTTTTCCTCAAATTATATGTATATAAAAGTTTTTCCATTACTGAAAACCGCTTGAAATCCCGTTTAATTGTTTTTGATCATCGCGAACATTCATACTGATATCCAGACAGACAGACGCAGCGGTGGACTTTGTTTTATAATATTTTGAACTAGCGATACGAAGCCGGATTCGCACGGATGCAGCTTTACTTCCGCTAATGATATATACAAACCTTCTTCTCTTATCGCTTTTTTCATTAGAGAAACCGTACAAAAATCAGTTGTGAGGCTTTATTATATATTATTTAATGAAAAATATAAACCTGAGAAAATCTAACATGGCAGTGGCGCCCAATTTTTAATATTTTTAGACGATCTCTAGGGAACCTAACATTTTTCTCGAAATTAATTCATCTAATAAACTATCAAATCCGTTGAGCCATTTTTACACAAAAGAGTAACAAACATCCATACATACATCCTCACAAAATTTCGCATTTATAATGTAGATCTATAAAATAGATCTATAGGCATGTGCCTACAAATATGTAGATATATAAAATCTTCTTAAATTGCGTGAGCGGCGCTACGTGTATAAATAATTATGTAAGTATTCCACTACGAACTCTCAGTATTAATCTTTTCAGCTGCAGAAAAAAAAGTTCTTGAAAAAGTTAATTAAAAGTTAAGCCGCAATTTTTCATTTTTCTTTTTGCTCAGACCTTAAGCGGTTTGACCTTGTTCATCTTAAGATAGAACGGGACAGTAGGTTAGAAAAATCGATTGAAACTTAACAAGATTATTCATATCTCTATACATATTATATATAAAATCAAGTCACTATCCGCCTCTATCTATTACTCCGCTAACTTCTTCTAGGAAGGTTTATGTAAATCGGGGTAAGAAGAGGTATGTCATTTTGCTTGCACCGGGGTAATTATCAATCATGCCAAAATTTCATTTTAACCGTCTGTCCGTTTTCCGAAATTTGTTTTTTTGTGTGTTTTTTTAATTAATCACTTTCAGGAGATAATTTGAATTTGCATTCAGTTGATCATGTGGGAGCAATAACATAATGTCATCATGCGTATTTTCTATATCCAATTCCATGCTCTAGGCAAGTAAAGTATATTGACTTCAAATAAACTGATTGAATTGAATTCGTCCTGAAGCCTGTGGAGATTTGCTGTGTAGGGTTGCTAGGATACTGAAGCAATAAGCTTCGTAAGTAAAAAAGACTATCGACTTAAATTTGATTACAGTACGACTTAGATTAGATTTCTTCTCTTAACTGTACAGAAAGCGATGTTTCTATCACTCTAATTTTCTTGGCTTTTATTTGTTTTTTGGCTTGGCTTTTTTATATTTAATTCTTTATCTGTTTTATTATTTATAAATGAAAAGTATATAGGATTTATCTTCAATAGTATATTGAAAAAATACTATTGAAGATAAATCCTTGGTAGAAATCACGCTCCAGGGTTTATATTTTTTTTTCAGAATTGCCTGCCTGACAGAGTGGACAGACGACCTGATAAAGGCCGCGGGTCGACGGTGGGTCCTGGCTGCTTTGATCGGTCATATTGGAAAATTAAGTGGAGGCCTATGTCCAGCAGTGGACGTCATGTGGCTGAGATAAAAAAGCTAAATCTTCACATACCATCAGGTAAAATTGAGGTCAATCGTAATAAACAAATATAAAAAGAAAAGATTCATGGTATAATTCAATTTGTTCGGGACAGCCACATAGAATAGTTATTTGTATATTTGTTTTGTATAGAATCATTTTTGAATAAATAAAGGCAACATAAGTTAGAATGAAATAGACAACATTAAAAACAGAGACAACACATGATAGAGACAGGAATAATATTAGACAGAGATAGATATAAGATAGAGATAGCATGTAATAGATAGGAATGTGTAACATATCGTAGCATAGTCACTAGTTGTATAAGCTACATTTGTAATATAGATAGGCTTTTTTTAATAAAAAATCAGTCTTCTTCTTGCTCCGGCTTGATAAAGACCATTAGTACCAGTACAAAACTTGTTTTGGAAAATACGACCCTCTCCTCCTCGACTAACCGTCGAACGGCTGACCAGCGCACCCTCCTTAACCGGAGGCTCTGCCCACTCAGTAAGCCATAACAGCCAGGCCATATCAAATGAGCAGGTGCTACAGGCCCGCACATTTTATGGTCCAAACGAGCCGGATATAGCCGTTTGTTAGTTGCTGTCTGTCGAGGAGAGAGGGTATAGGTTGACATCATGCCGGTTACAAGGAGTAACTCTGCTCGAGGTGACGGGCAATTAATCGCACCCGCACCCAGTGTTCGGGACGACGGGGAATTAATCGCCCCCGCGTCCGCTGTTCGGGACGACGAGAGATCAATCGCTCACGCGTCCAGTGTTCGGGACGGCGGGAGACCAATCGCTCCCGCGTCCGCCCTCGCCACCACGTCGTCACCCGACACGTGGTCCGCGGGGTCAATAGTAACGACGTCACAAGCGACGGCCACGACGACAACTTCGACGTCGACGGCTGCGACGATCGCTTCGGCACCGGCGGGAGAGGGACAGCAATCGGTCCCCACGCTCGGTGCACCTCCTTCGGACGTACGCTCTAGAATGAGAGCCTCGTCACATCGGTCCAAGAAGAGGGCCCAAATAGAAAAAGCTAGAATAAAGCTACTGGAACTACAAGTGAAGCTTGCTGCCGCAAAACTTAAAGAATTGGAATACGATTCGGACGCCGACACAATCAACGACGACACCGTTGAAGATGAAGAAACTACGAAGGAGAGAGTCGACACCTGGGTCCATAGTCAAGCGCTTTTAGCGCCGGGAGCGCCACCAATAGAGACCTGCATAATAGAGCAGGCCCAGGTGCTACCCACCACGACCACGCCGGCTCCAATCCCCGTACATATAGAAGATCGGCCCCCGAGTGGAAGCAAGCCCGCGATAGACGTAGTACCTGCTGCAGCGCCCCCTAACCAGTATATAGGGCTAACGGATTTGGCTGCAGCAATCACCATGGCCGCAAGATCGGGCCAACAAGCTCCGCGCCATTTCATGGAGCTACCACCTTATAGCGGGTCACACCAAGAATGGCTAACGTTCAAGGCGGCCTACGAAGAATCTCACCAAAACTACAGCAATAGTGAAAATATAGCGCGATTGAGGAAAAGTCTACATGGAAGAGCAAAGGAGACAGTCGAAACCCTCCTCGTCCACAACATAAACATTCCGGAAGTGATGAAGACGCTGGAAAACCGGTTCGGCCGACCGGATTACATCGCCTTATCCGAACTGGAAAGACTGAGGACGCTTCCCCGACTGACAGACTCACCTCGTGACATCTGTAACTTCGCCATGCGGGTCACCAGCATCGTGAGGACTCTACAAACGCTGGAGAAGTCGCACTTTCTCTTCAATCCAGCCATCTTGAGCGAAACAATACAGAAGTTTTCCCCTACAATCAAGAACAACTGGGTCACCTTCATCAGAGATCAACCGAAGGAACAACCGGACCTGTTGAAATTAGCGAGATTCTTCGAAACCCAGGCGGAGCTCTACGATCCTATAACACTACCGGAGTTCGTGGCACCCAAAGAAGCAACCCACGCGCCCCGACGGATTCAAAAGACTTACGCCGCAACAGAGATAGATGTGTCTGCCTGTCCGGTATGCCAAAATACCGAACACAAAATAGAAAAATGCCCAACATTTATAGAAGCAGACACGAAAACGCGGTGGAACATAGCCAAGGACAAGCAATTGTGCTTCCGATGCTTGAAGAATAGAACAAGGATACACAAGTGTCACACATCGGAGTGCAAAGTGAACAAATGCCCGCGTTTTCACCATAGACTGCTCCACTTCGAAAAAACAGAGAATAGTGATCGAAAAGAGGTGGTCACTTCAACTTGGCAACCGTCAGAAACACAATCATTTTTGAAGTTTGTTCCTGTTCGCGTCTCCGGCCCCCAAGGAAGTGTCCAGACATACGCCCTGCTCGACGATGGATCGACGGTGACCCTAATAGATAGTGATTTGGCGCAACAAATAGGCGCAAAAGGGCCCGTCGATCCTCTACATATAGAGGCAATATCAAACACCGAAGTGGAAGTAAATAGATCACGCCGTGTAAAAGTAACTTTACACGGCGATAGAAACACCTGCAACATTCGAGCGAGAACGATTGATAATCTACAGCTCTCCGCTCAATCCGTATCGGAGCGAGACCTGTCGAACTGCAAGCATCTCCACAACATAAGAGAAAAGCTCAAATATCCTCGCGTCCAGCCGAAACTTCTCATCGGGCAGGACAATTGGGACTTGCTGCTTGCCAAACACATCAGAAAGGGACACCGACATCAGCCGGTCGCGTCTCTCACTGCGCTCGGATGGGTGTTACACGGGTCACACGCGCGCATGCTCGGTCGCCGTGTGGACTCCATCAACAACATCGTCCACAAAACAGAAGATAGCATGGACGAACAGTTGAAACAATACTTCTCTCTGGAGTCGCTGATGATCACCCCAAAGAGACCATCAAACGATATAGAAGAAAGAGCCATCAAGACGCTTGCCGAAACCACTCAACGGAATAGCGACGGACATTACGAGACATCGTTATTATGGAAATCGGACGAGTTTCAAATGCCCGCCAATTACGACAACGCGCTTAGACGGCTCCACACGACAGAGAAGAAGATTGATAGAGATCCACAACTTCGGGATCGCTATGAGGAGCAGATGAACGCACTCATAGACAAGGGATACGCAGAGAAGGCGCCTCCCCATAGAACGCCAGGAAAGACCTGGTACCTGCCACACTTTCCTGTGCTCAACCCCACCAAACCGGGAAAGGTCCGCATAGTGCATGACGCAGCAGCCAAGACGTTGGGGCGTTCGCTCAACGACTACCTGTTAACCGGACCCGACCTCATACAGTCGCTACCAGGGGTTTTGATGAGGTTGCGACAACATAGATTCGCCGTGTCTGCAGATATAGCAGAAATGTTTATGCAGGTGAAAGTACGACAGCAAGATAGAGATGCGCTCCGATACTTGTGGAGAGGAAGACAACGAGGCAATGAGCCTCCGATAGAATATAGGATGACCTCCCTCATCTTCGGAGCCACGTCGTCGCCTGCATCGGCTATATTTGTGAAGAACAGAAACGCCGAAAGATACAGAAATAGGTATCCCGAAGCGTACACGGCGATTGTTCGAAACCACTACGTAGATGATTATCTACAAAGCTTCAACAGCGAAGAAGAAGCCATAGATGTAGCCCTTCGAGTACGTCAAATTAATAGAGAAGCCCACTACGAACTACGCCAGTGGACATCGAATTCAAAGAAGATACTCGAAGCGCTAAACGAAGACTCCACAATAGAAACAAGAAACATAGATCTCGACAATAGCATGAAAATAGAACGTCTCCTGGGAGTCATATGGAGACCTGCTACTGACGAGCTGACCTTCGATCTCAACTTGGCTCGACTGCCACCTGGCGCCATAGACAACACTCAACCGACGAAGCGGGAAACCTTGAAAATAATTATGTCCCTGTTCGATCCGCTTGGACTCGCATCGCCTGTGACCACACGAGCCAAGCAAATATTTCAAGAGTTATGGCGCAGAGGTATAGACTGGGATCAAAAGATAGACAACGATCTGACTAGCCAATGGACAGTGTGGCTAGAACATTTGAAGAGATTACGCGACATAAACATACCTCGCTGTTACCACAACTATAGCGATGCTTCGAAAATAGAACTACACGTGTTCGTGGATGCGAGCGAGAATGCATACGCCGCAGCCCTATACTGGCGCATCACTAGGCCAGACGGACAAGTGTCGTTGGCATTTGTAACAGCGAAGGCGCGAGTCTCACCACTCAAATTGATGTCGATCCCGCGACTCGAACTGATGGCTGCAGTAATGGGAAGCAGGATGGCGACAACAGTAATAGAAGAGCACGACAGGAAACCTGACAAGAAGGTCTTCTGGACAGATAGCAAAACTGTGCTCACATGGCTGCAAACAGGCGCTAGGTCCTACAAACCTTTCGTCGCTCATCGCATTGCAGCAATAGAAGAACACAGCAAAATAGGCGAGTGGCGCTGGGTGCCTACCAAATTGAACGTTGCGGACGATGCAACCCGGGATGTACCCATCGACTTCAACTCGCAACATAGGTGGTTCAACGGGCCGAGCTTCCTGCTGGAAGCACCCGATAGATGGCCACGAGAGAGAGTTGCAACCACAACACAAACCGGAGAAGAAAAGGTGCACGTGACCGTCATAATAGGAAGGTCAAAATTGGAGCAGTGCATCCCCGATAGCAACAGGTTCTCCAAGTGGGAGAAACTAGTTAGAAGCACTGCACGTGTGCTACACTTCATCCGACTTTGTAAACAGAAAAAGGAACGTGTGAATTACAAGAGGACGACAAAACGACCTGAAACCGATCCTGTATGGCGGGAGCATAAAATGACACGGAAACAACAGAAGAAACTTCCGAAAGCTCCTCAACAACAGAAGTCATACACTCCAATACCTACGGACCTTCTACACGAAGCGGAGAAAATCCTCGTTAGAAGCAGTCAGGAAAAGGCGTTCTCCGAAGATTTACACAACCTGAGAAACGATAGAAGAATAACTCCAAATAGCCGTCTACGCCATTTAGCGGTGAAGATAGAAAACGACGTCATCACACTGAAGACTCGTATTGGCGCCACGCAAGACGTTCCTGATAGTTTGAAGAGCCCTGCAGTCCTCGATGGCAATGACCAAGTCTGCAAGCTCTACATAGAACACGTCCATAGGCAATTACATCACGCTGGCGTCGAATTGACGATAAATGAGTGTAGACAACACTATTGGATTCTTCGGCTACGCCCGGTCACACGCATGATAGTGAATAGATGTCTCCCATGTAGGATTCGTAGATCGCAGCCACCAGTGCCACCTACAGGAGACTTACCACCATGCCGGCTAGCACATCATAGACGTGCGTTTACCTACACAGGCCTCGACTACTTCGGGCCACTTGCAGTCGCTGTGGGACGCACCACACAGAAGAGGTACGTCGCGCTGTTTACTTGCTTAACGACGCGCGCCGTACACCTAGAGATCGCCGCATCCTTGACAACGGATTCTGCCGTCATGGCACTGCGACGCATGATAGCGCGTCGCGGCTGCCCGACAGAAATTTGGTCGGACAACGGCACGAACCTTCATGGCGCAGAACGTGAACTACGGCGAGCTTCAGACCAACTGCTTCAAGAGGAAGCAAATAGGAAGAGGATCAATTGGCGCTTCATCCCTCCTGGTGCCCCCTTTATGGGTGGGGCCTGGGAACGTCTCGTGCGAAGTGTCAAGACATCCCTCAACAGTGTGCTACATGAGCGGCGCCCTACAGAAGAAGTACTCGCCACCTTAATAGCGGAGGCTGAGTACACAGTCAACAGCCGACCGCTCACACACGTCTCGGTCGATCCTGACGATCCCGAGGCGCTCACACCGAACCACTTCATCATGATGGGGTCGGGCCGAGATCCGCCCATAGGAGCCTTTGCAGAGGAGGACACCATCGGACGCACACACTGGCGTGCATCACAACGTCTCGCCGATTTGTTCTGGCGGCGCTGGCTTCGGGAATACCTCCCTGAGCTTCAGCACCGGCGGGAGCCCCAAGGACGGGGACAGCAGATCGTAATAGGAGACGTCGTACTCATCGCGGACAACACCCTACCTCGCAACACATGGCCGCGAGGAAGGGTCATAGCGGCTTACCCCGGACCCGACGGAGCTGTGAGGACGGTCGACGTCAGAACGAAGGCTGGCACTCTACGGAGGCCTACCAAGAAGTTGGTGGTCCTGTCAACGGAGCCGGCTGCCCTCCAGCAGATAGAAGATGCATCGCCCTGAGGACGACGCACGGCGGGAGAATGTTCGGGACAGCCACATAGAATAGTTATTTGTATATTTGTTTTGTATAGAATCATTTTTGAATAAATAAAGGCAACATAAGTTAGAATGAAATAGACAACATTAAAAACAGAGACAACACATGATAGAGACAGGAATAATATTAGACAGAGATAGATATAAGATAGAGATAGCATGTAATAGATAGGAATGTGTAACATATCGTAGCATAGTCACTAGTTGTATAAGCTACATTTGTAATATAGATAGGCTTTTTTTAATAAAAAATCAGTCTTCTTCTTGCTCCGGCTTGATAAAGACCATTAGTACCAGTACAAAACTTGTTTTGGAAAATACGACCCTCTCCTCCTCGACTAACCGTCGAACGGCTGACCAGCGCACCCTCCTTAACCGGAGGCTCTGCCCACTCAGTAAGCCATAACAGCCAGGCCATATCAAATGAGCAGGTGCTACAGGCCCGCACACAATTGATATAAGTTTTTTTAAATTTATTAAGTCAAAATATGTTAAAAAGTGCATCAATATAAAAATTAATTATTTAAAATGTGTCGTAGTTAGAAGGGTGGGGGCTATAAATGAGGTAGGGTACAAGCTTCTATATACAAAGATAAGGCACGCACGACCTCCAACACAAATTTCATCGCGACCCCTATCGCCTCTGATTTTTTATTTATTTTAAAGCGAAAAAGTAAAAACAAAAATTGAACACGTACTGCTAACGCAATCAAAAGAAAGTGAAAATCTTATATTGATTTTACCAGTGGCTATTTAAATTTTGAAGGCCATACCTACCTTTACAATTCGATATTCTAGTTTATAAATCATTATAATATACTACTAATATTATAAAATTGTAAAGTTTGTTTGTATGTACCCCTACCAAAATATACTCATTTTGTCCCCATATTTGCCGCCCTACCAAATAGGATGCTCAGCTTTCTGACAAATCCGCCACGAAAGAATATGTATTATTATAGATTATTATCAACGAATACCTCTGTATTCGTAGATAATAATCTAAAAATAAATAAATAAATGCGTAAATAGAACTCAATTTCAAAAACGACAGAAATTGGTACTGACATTATTGAGTCGAGGGTAGACGTAAATTTGTAGTGACTTCAAGAGCCACAACGAAACGCTGTTGACAAAATCGATTATGTTGTAGACGTGTTCTCTCGCGGAGGTAAAAATGTTATTCGCATCTGGTTGAGTTGTGTTATTCTATTTGAGAATTCATATTTCACTTATGGTTTTTTTTATACCTATATAACAGAAAAGCTACTTTATTTTTTCAGCGCTTGACTTACGTACATATGGGTACTGTGTATTACATAAAATATGTTATCTAACAAAATCAGGTAATATATCTGAAGTAAACTATACATATAATAAACGAGCCGTCTGTTTAAAAAAAACAAATGTACTTGTTTTACCGAGGTCAAAAATTATTTTTTTAGAATTTTAATCTGTGCGTTTATGCACGCTCTTCTCAAAAACGGTTTAACGGAACTGGATGAAATTTGGCACACAGATTATTGGTTTATTACTGGATTAACATATAGGCATATAGGATACTTTTTATACTGGAAAAATGTTATGGTCCTTGACGACCTGAAAGGGATCGCATAAACTACTAAACTTCGTAACGACCGTTGGAAGAGATCTATAGATCCAACAATGGAGAGGCATGAAGAGATATCGAACTGTGGAGAGACTGTTACTGCTGCTGATGATGATGATAATGAAATATACATGAAAAATTGCTTAATTTATAATGCCGACGAAATACTTCCACAAACATTAGTCAACACACCACACAACTCGTTTAACTCGTTAAGGCCCTTTAGTAAAATGATTTAATGAAATACATACATATTACAATTCCACTACTCATATGAATTGCGCCATCAAGGCGTAAATTGATTTTATCTGATTTGTACTAAACTTATTTAGGTACCTTAACAACCTTTGATTTTGGAGGAGGAGTACCTAGTAGGTAATACATATCTTCAAATTGAGGTATTTATATTCAAAGGGAAAAGCAGAATGAATCATGAGACAATCTCGTTATTTTAGAAAAATAAAGAGTAAGGTAGAAAAACTCTTGAGTACTTTAATGGCCTCCTGATACTGTGGCCTGAGGTCTTTACCGTTGTGACGACGGTAAAGACGCGCCAATTTTTTTAATATTTTTAAGACCATCCCTCGGGAACCTAACAATTTTCTAGGATGAAAGTATCCTATAACCTGGATTAACATATTTTTAAATCACAGAATAACAGTTCTCCTGCTTTCCTTCCCTTGTGTGTCTCCTGCTTTGGAAATTCTTTTAATTTGGAATAAATTTCTTTGTATTGTGATTGGTGATTTCTATGGTGAACTCCAAGATAATATAATGTTTAAAAATTAACACACGTCAAGATGATTGGATATGCAGAACTAATGTGACCTCCTAAACATACGTTATCAGCGAATACGAAACCAAAATTGCAATTCGATTTAACCACAAGTCCGGTGGCGCCGTGTCCTGGCCGCAGACCACGCTGTACGTTCTACACATCTACAATAACAAGCCACATTCTAAAGTAGGGAAGGGCCCTGGTTAATACTAAACTTGTAAGCACATGACATAATGCTATATCAATTTTTATTGACTCTCTCATGCAATTTTTATTTTAATGAAATTTTTCAGTGATAGATATAGATTATATACATCAGAATAACATATAGGCTATAATTTATAAAAAAACTTGTAATAAATATTGATAAATGTTTTATATTTATATTGATATATTGTTTCACTCCACGGCTTATATTTATATTTTATATAAAAAAAACTCGAGAACGGTCCAGGGATAATTACAAACAGGCCAAGTCAGGAGCTGGTATGCTAGTGTAAAAATAAAAATGAATCGCTAAATGTGTTGCTAAGCTCAAAACTCGTGAATGGCTGGATAAATTCAGCTAACTTTTATTTTTCAAATATCCACGGAAGTCCGAGGACAGATAAATTGGAAAAATTGGAAATATTGGACATCCGTGCGAAGCTGAGTGCATCCTAACGTGTAGGAGTACACAGTACACTGACAATCATTTTCAACTAGGCCTTGGTAAATTCGCTGCCAGGAAAATGAACTCAAAACGCAGCTGCCAAATTAGATATATGTTCAACCAAATCAGATTACCAAAGTTGCCTCAAAGGCTCAATAATTTGATTAGGTGACCTTTTAACTGTTGTGAGAACAATGTCGTCGGTTGGCACACTGTGTTGTAGAGTGGGTAGAGCTAGCTCTCTGATTCTAAGAGGGTAGCTGGTTCGATTCTGGAATGGAACGATGGAAACGAATTTTCAAAATTGTCATTGGAGTACTACAAGTGCATAATACTTAGTTCTGAAGAACACCGTTGGATAATGCTATTTTCTCCGCCACTTTATAGTCGCTACGTCGTGGCCCATTGTAATCAATTCACATACATATAAATACAAATGTACGAAAAATAAACGAAAACATATAGGAAAATAATAAACTATATAAAAACGAATAAAAATTAAAAACGAATAAAATACAAAGTGTAAAATTGTTTTTTGCAGAAATATTTTATATACAGACACGAGTCGTTTATGATTTTGTTATATGTATAGATTTGCAAACGCATATTTATGAGAACATAAAATATACGAATGCAAAAGGGATTGTGTGTAACAGTAGCCACAGCGGTGTCCGGTGTCGACCTCCAACACACGTTGCAGCTACATTACAAATGCATGCAACATGCCATTCAACACTCACTCAGTACAATCTCCCAAGTAATCATATTACTGGAAATACACTAGTTCACTATTTACAAAGAAACACAGGCCACAAAGCAAAGCAATTTCCCGTGACAAGCTCGTAAGTAGCAATGAATATTTGATATAGATTGGATTGCTTTTAGTATCAAATTAGTTCTAAACACAAGCCATATATTTACTTTATTTAGATAAATATTTTATTATATTATAGTCGTTGCAGTGCTCAAAATGCATTTAAAGTATGAATTTATTTGGCTCTTTTTTCTATGTATTTTTAATAATTATTTAAGGAGAATAATTATTAAATTGTACCGATAGTACCTAGTTTCTGTAAGCGTATAGCGAAGAGCCTCGACCTCACTATAGTAGAGACAAAATCTCGCTGCAGGTCGAGTCATAAATTATTTTTTGCATAGTAATGTGCACGTGCAGGCAAAAGTTATCGATGAATTGGTCAGGGTCCCCAACAGTAGGTAAAAAAATGCTACGTTCCCATAAAGCCTATAAGAGTAAGGGAGCGCGCCTGTTCTTCGCTCTACTCACACGTTTTAATGCCGCGCCTGCAGCGAGATTTTGTCCCCACTATAAGATGGTCGAGGCTCTCGCACTAAGAGCTCTCACTAAGATGGCTAGTAGTTGGCTACTTCTTGCCCAACTCCAGTAGATAACTAATTTTAATTTTTCTGTATTTTTTTTAGATACTTATTATAAAAAACTTAAAATTAAGAATGAAAATAAATATATGTGAATAATAATAGCCATTTATTTCCGAATTGTCGAATCTTTTTTACAAATTATTTTAGAAAATGTCTTCGAAATTTCAAAATATGTATGTGTGTGTATGTTACTCTTTTACGTAAATAGTTAAAAACTACTTAAGGAATGTTGACGAAGCTTTACAGTAGGTAATATAGTTTATACATCGGCCCGCCACAGCTACTCAAATGACCAACGGACTCTTTAAATTATAAATTAAGTGTAGGTATTGTGGCTAAAATTAATTAATTAAACTATTAATGTAGACAAAAATTTCATTTGACATATTTGGAATCATGCGGAACCGGAGTAGGTCGTTCGTATTATTGTAAGAATAAAGAAAAATAAAAATAAGAAGAAATAAAAATAAAATAAAGTTCTATTGAGAGAAACAAAAATAAAAAGAAATGGAAGGTCAATGTTTATATAAATGTACGTCCACTCTGCGTTACGTATTTGCGACCAACTCGTAATCTGAATTAGCATTTATATTGGTAGGAAGAGTCCTGCAAACATATGTCACTGTATATCTGACACGAGGAGAAATAGAAACGTACCTATCATGACAGGTAAAGTGTAGCTCGAGGGAAACAGATTTTCCAAACGGATGGAATGCTATCTGATGGAATGACTACACTACATACCACATACGTAACAACAACATAATGAAAATTTATACACCAGTAAATTTGTTAAGGGGATTACAGTGATTACCTATTGATTTTTAGGTGTAAGCATAAATATACCTACTTAGTTAAGGAAAGTATAATAGGTATATCTATATATCTCCTATTTTCTGTGAGAAAAAAAAAACATCAAAAAGCAATAAATACTGGAACAAGTTACAACTTATGAGGAGTTTTAATAAAATTGCGAGCCAAGTATATAAAACATAAGTTTATTTAAAAGTTAAAAAAGTATAGGTATACTATACTTAAAGCAAAATTTATTTAAAAGTTAAATACAGTAAATTTTCGACAAAAATCAAAATTGCAAATAATACAAATTACAATTTTCCTGAATATCAGAGGTGATTCTGAATTCGTGAAAGTTGCTACGAATTCAGAAATTCGTCAATTTCGTAAGTCGTCGAATGACGTCAATTCGTAAGAGACGAGTATGTCACGTGGACTACGCACGCTTCCCGAGTACAATACCCTATATTTAAGTTGGACTGGAGGGTTCCTTTTTGCCTGAGAATAAAAGCTTTCATTTATATAAGATTTAGTTAAGTATAATATTATGTAGGCATTTTAGCTACGACGTAATGTGATTCGTAGAGCGCCGTAGCGCTACAGCTATTGATTAGAAAATACAGGCAAAAATGCTACGCTTCTCCCCTCGATTTGAATAGTACATAATGAATAGTACACTATATTGAATAGTACAAAATAGCACAGCATACTTATTAATAAGTATGCTGTGGTACTAGCGACCATCTTCCGGCTTCGTCCGGTATGCAATATTTTACAAACACAAGCCTTCTTCGTTTATCTCTGTTAGGTATAGAAGTAATCTTCAGTAAGTCTGTTTTGAATGTCTTTAAATGAAAGCCGAAAATTAAAAAAAATCTCATAACAATATGTAGGTACAACAAAAAGTTATTTTTGATCTACTAACATAAGCACAGTGAAAGCTAGTGTCGCTACCAATAAAGAGAAACATAGAAACCAATATGAATGAAATGTTACAAATTAAAAATAAGTGAAGGTAAGTAACTAAGTAACTGTTACTTGGCTGTTGTGGGCTGTTATGGGTTCACATACTCTCCGACCAACCAGAGTAAAATAAAGTTTGATAAGTAGAGAAGTCAAAATTAATCTGAGTTCAGTTAATTCCAGGTCGTCTTTTATATGTGATAACGTAACGTCAGAGGACCATTTTATAACACAACAAAGTGTGACATATATTCAATAAACGTAATATTCCTTTTGATATTCAACCCCCATTAAAGTATCAAGTTAGCTGGTAATCGTACGAGACGCATGCATGATGGATCTTTTGTCAACATTGTTATACAAAAAGCGATGTTTACCAAATCGCTTTACCTAATCAAATAGATAATCTAACAATATAAATACAAATAAAATTGAATGAATAAATTTTATGTTCGGATATGATTAGTTTTCCTATACTCGTAGTCTTTTATTATTATTTTCGGTTTGAATTACTTAGTGATGGATGTTTGTATAGAGTCATATTATTCTTGGAATCGGTAGTGTGCCAGCCCGCAGACCAGAACTTCGCCATAGTATCCAAAGATTCGATGTTTGCAGGTTAGCATTCTAATCTTAGATACTAATCCGTACTAATATTAAAAATGCGAAAGTTTGTTTGGATGTATGGATGTATGTATGGATGTTTGTAACTCTTTCACGCAAAAACTACTGAACCGATCACCATGAAATTTTGCATACACGTTGTCTGGGACACCAGAAAGGACATAGGGTACCTTTCATCCAGAACGCGGACGAAGTCGCGGGCACCAACTAGTTTATTATAAAGGAAGAATTTGTATTTTTGTATGTTTGTAATCGATAAACTCAAAAACTAGTGGACTGATTTTGAAAATACTTTCACCTATAGAAAGCTACATTATCAGTGAGTAACATAGACTATATTTTATAAAGTTACGCGGGCGAAGTTGCGTGCAACAGCTAGTTTTGATATAAATTAAAAATTTCAACAGTTTAGCTTCTGTACTCTTGTTAGAGGCAAACTTCAGAGGTCAACAGTTGTTTGGTGCAGACTCTGACATCGGAGTAAGTAGATGTGAAAAGGAAAAATATCTGTTTCTTCTTCCATACAATTATTATTACATAATCTAAAATGTTTTTTAGCGACCCGCAACCAACTTTGCATGAATGCAATGTTCCGGGAATTCCGAAATTCCAATTTTTATCTTCATAAGAACCTTCCACGGTACTTACTTCTTCAAAGAAAATTTGAAAAAAAAAGTCGAATCGATCCATTTATCTAGTTTTGTGTTTAGCAGCTCTCTATTTATTATAAATATTTACTAGCGACCCGCTTAAAAAGTGGTATAAAAAAAGGTCGGTTTAAAAAAAGTTGTTTTTTTTTTCAATCTGTATGTTGAATAGCAAAATAAGTTATACTTAACCAAGTAACTGTAATTTAAGCCGAAAATATTAACCCGAGCAGCGTTATTCATGGCTGCGATTTACGATTTGCATTTTTCTTTTATATTTATTAATCAACCGGTTCCTTCTCTACCGAATAATCCCCTTCAAATAAAAGGGGTGCTTTATCTTGGATATAGTAAAAAAAATACTAAGTATAATAAGCAACAAAATAATAAACTGGATTTTGTTGCTAGGCAAACTCTCATTAATTTTTTTTTCAAGTTCTTTACGTTGTCAAGCTAAAATTATTAAGTACCTACTTAATTTAATATAATTATTCAACTCACTTTTAAGTTTAGATTTTTGTAAACAATATATAATGAAAACAGACCACAATTATATTTTAATTATAATGCAGTTTTCACTAATGGAAAAGGAGAAAGGTTTTATATATAATTTGCAGAAAAAATTAATGCGAAACCGGAGGCAGCCCGCTAGTGTATTATAAAAAAATAATTGTATCAGAAAAATCAAAAACAAATTTTAGTCAATTTGAACTTTATACTTTTTAAAATCTATACTGTACGAGTATACTGTATGTCGATGAGTCATCTTCAGGTATAATAGATATTACCACCATTTAAGTAACCTAAGTAATTAATTTCACTTATGGCAACATAATTAATTACAACTCAAACTAAATGCTCTGTAATCGATCGAATTAATATTTACAATTTTGCCGTTCTGAACTTTGTTAGGACGTAACTTGTTATGTAAGTACATTTAAGATACTTGTATGAAATTATATTGGAAGAATTAGGTCACTTAATTTTTTTTGTAAATGCGGTTTTAGTTAAATTTGGTTTTGGTAGCTATGAAACTATTTCTATCGGCAAATCCAATGAGTTAAAATTCAAGCTTATTACTCATCCTTGGACCCATAGTAGGTACTTGTACTAGTATGCCCACCAAACGGAACGCTCAAGATCCTAGCGGTTTTGTCAAATAAGGCAGCTCTGAAGTACTTTTCTGCAAATTGTGTACACCAAAGAAATTGTTACTGTAATCAAGATATACCATCACGGAGTTTTCTTTAGGATTTTAGGTTTAGTCTACGTAAACCTACACGGCTTATTATATCTATTTGATGGTAAAAACCGCATCAAAACCGTTGTATTGTTTAAGATGAGTTAGTGGAAAAACAGACAAACAGACGCGGAAAGCGATTTCAAATTTAATACGTTAACATTTATTTTTTATAAAAGTCTAAATAATATATAAAAGTCTATATCTTGTAGTTATAATTGAATCCTAATTACCAAATATAGTATCTTAATATAAAACACATTTATTATTAGTTTCTGTGAGTGTGCCCTTAACGGTCTTACATTTAAGTTTGCTTCAACAAGCGTTGCATTTTGTTTCATGTCGAAAAAAATGATTAAATATAAATTCTCACTGCTGTCTTGTCTTACAAACTTAATATTAATATAGCTTCTCATCTAATTAGTAAGTTAAATCTCTGTCGTTAATTTGTTTTTAACTTACCCAAAATTTCAGGTTCATACGATGATCTAAGGCGGTGGCGGGCGGCGTCCCGCCAAATTACAGTTAGCACCAAATACACAGAACATTACACGGGTAGCGCGGCGAAGGAAAGAGTACGCGATCGATAAACACGCAACGCACAGTAGAGGGTCGTGCGGACGCTGCAACCGGCCGTACCGTGCATACACCGCATAACATTCTCAACTTATTATTTTACACGTATGTCCACTCATGAGAAAAGCAACCCGAGACGACCGCAACGCACGAAACCTTAATACTTCCCTTCATTGCAAATATTAGGTGACAGAGTTAACAAGTTCCTACCTACCTACACACTAACATTTTGCACAACTCTCTTGTGTGGGTCACAGACTTGACAGATCAGCAAATTCAGAACTTAATCTTTTCACCAAAAGCACTAAATGAATAAAACTCACTATATGGATAAACTTTAAATGAGTGCTGAGAAAGTTGAGGTAGTTTGCGACGCGTCGACCGAAATACGAATATAAAAATAATGTGAACAATATGGGGACAGGAACTGGAGTCGTGTAATAAGAGTACCCGCGTGGGGATGGTACGGAGGGTGCATTGTGCACCGGCGAATTTCGGAAGGGCCCTTTACTAAAAGCCCTTGTTTGTTCCCCCTCTACTTGCGCAAGATGCGAACCAGTTTTGATTTTTGTGAACGCGCTGTGGAGTCAGCCCGTTCGCTCTTTTATAAGGGTGAGCGGGACTCTCATCCAACCGCTCCGTTAGAGACCGGTAATCATGCATTGTCCATGCCTTGGTCGACAACAATGCTTTGGAACTAAATAAAGCATATTCCAAAATCGAATATTCCGTTACAAAAAGTCTCAGTAAAAATAATATTTTATTAAAAAAAATCAGGGTTTATTAGACTTTTTTACTACAGTACTAAACAACTGTTTAGTAAAGTAGTACAATACTAAACAGATGGAACAATGTAACATGATTAATTAGACATTTTTGCTAGTGTTTCCTAGTTTTACAAGTATAAGTTTTCTGTTTCCATACTGTTTCGTTATATGTTCTACTAGCTGGTGCCCGCGTCTTCGTCCGCGTTCTGAATGAAAGGTACCCTATGTCCTTTCTGGTGTCCCAGACAACGTGTATGCAAAATTTCATGATTCAGTAGTTTCAGCGTGAAAGAGTTACAATCATACATACATCCATACAAACTTTCGCATTTATCAGCTTTCCTTTCTGTCCGAAACATTTTACGAATTGAGTCCAAATTTAAAACTTTCAGGCCAAAAATTACAACAAAAGAATTTATCTACTGTAATGTAACTTTCAAGATTATATTTGTAATTAGAACACCAAACGCGAAGAGGCATCTTCTAGGGGAGCTCGCTCAATCATTGGCCTCGTCTTTGCTGCACGGCCAAGAGAAAACCTATTATTAATATAAAAAAGTAAGATAAGGTAGGTAATTACTAAAAGCTATAACTTGATAAATATCAGTATAGTATGCATTTAGTATTTATAAGTTCGTGTATATTTAGCATCGTAATTGGCCAATCATTTTCGATTTAAATTGAATAAAAATGGGGTGTTTCTGTGTCGTGGACACTGCCCTATGTTTTACGTGAATATGTGTACGTTACGAGTAATGTTTTCTTTGAACGTATTGAACCTATATACAGGTGTCCCAAAAACCTTTACTAAAATTGAAACTGAAACTCTATCACATATCAAAAAAAATTATTAATCCTCACAGATTTCATGTTTTTACTTACTTAATAATTTATGTCTAAGTTAATAATAAATACCTACGTCTTAGTAAAAGTCGTTGGAGTATGTATATCCAACGAATTCGAACGTTTTATCTTTTATTTTTCAACGTGGACGAAGTCGCGGATACCAGCTAGTATTCTACTCCTTTGAGACTAATAAATTGTATAACTACTTATACCTTATTATATTATACCACATTAATAATGTTATTAATGATAACTGTTATTTCTGTCTGTTACCAATGGTTTTGATGAAGTTTTGGTAAAGATATTTTGATTTGTACTTTGAAATGAAAACATTTACTTACAATTATGAAGTTTAAACTTGAAACTTGATTGAAAGGCGGGGGAAGCCATTGGAAAATTTTCAAACAATCGATCAATCAGTCAATAAATTTTTAAATACAATTTTAGACAAGCAACAAGCACAAGCACACAGAAAACAGTAACAGCAAAAATAAGTCATAAAAAAGTTCCTAGTCCAAAACTGAGCGTTTTGCTGATATAGATCAGCACTGATCTTCCTTAATTATTGTTATTATTAAAATAACAATAATATAATTAATTAAATAAATAGCCAAGACCCAACTGCTTGCAGCAATATAAATGTATATAAAGCCCAATTCACGCAGTGCCCATTTGCCAGATTCAGACCAGAAAAGTTTCTTTCCAAAGTTGGCCCTGCCGGCAATCGAATCCGGGACAAAGTGTTAAAACAATCACATTAACTAATCGACCAAGGCGCTCTTCAAGATAAATAAATAATCAATTAAATATATATTAATTAATTCTTTATTTTGTCCGTACAACATAAAATGAACAGATAAGTACTTACTTAGAATGGAAATAAAGAGAAAATAAAAAAGAAATGGAATTACATAAATTCCAGACGTAAAGTATTTAAGTATTAGGAGATAGAGACTTTATACATTGAATCCATTATTTTCAAAACAGGTTTCGTACCTACAATTGCATCTACACAAATACTTGTATTTGAGTAAGTAATACCTAATTGTATTTTTGTAAGTCTGGCAAGGTTATTAGGTACCAAATAATCTATGAAAATTGTAAAGAATTAAATTACATTGTAACTATACCTATTCATGACAAGACATAATTGCACCAATTATTTATTTATAGACACTGGAGATTGTTAGGTAGCGAATGTATATTTTTGTTCTTCAATATTCCGTAACACTCTTCGTTGCATTATGAATTAATAACATGTTTGGTATAAGGAAAACCAGCACTAAATATAGCGAACAATTAAATATTACTGTAGATATAACTGAGCAATTCTTCATGCAGTAGGTAATATTATGCCTTTAAACGATTGAAGGCCAGATATTATTTTCCCATGTAGGCATTCATTTAAAACGTTTGTATTTAAATAAACTTATTACGAGCTGAAAATAGCATTGCAATTTACATCAGTAGTTAGAATACTATCTATTACAGGGTATACATATATAGATCAATAATAAATTAATTTTACGTTTACGACCGATATAATTTAGTATTAGTTATGAGCAAAAGGTGGCGCAAGCAGTCGGTTAGGCGCTGCGCTAGTGTATTGATTTTATATACACGGCTTTAGTGTTGACATACGTAAAAAATATTTATGTCGAATATATTTTCAGCGAAGATTATTCAAGATTTAAGCTATAAACGTTGATTATAGAGGGGAAAATATTTTATTATGGCATTATTATGTTATTTTAACACTTAAACAAGTATTTTACAAGAAGAATATCTTCTTGTTATAATATGTAATGTAATAAACGTTGTTAGAAACTGGCAACCCATAAGTGTCTATGAATTTGACCCCGACCGCCGACCGAAGCTCGCTCGTGTCCGGAGCAGAAGGAGAGTGTAGGGCTAGGCCCTTCGTCTTCGTTTTTTATCCTCGGCTTATTGAAAAAGTGTAAAATGGGCCCATAATAGGTAATAGACCTTTTATTTTGTGAATTACGTAACATATTTTTATTTTGTTTAATATAATAAATAGAAACGATGTCATTAAAAATACACCGCGAGCTCCCCGTCCCGAGTTGCCTCTGCTAAGAATATCGTAGAAAGTTGCGCACATATATTACGTTTCTGTTATAATTATTAGCTACTGTTATATTAAAAATCAACTATATGTTCAATGAATTATCAAAAATTAATGTAGTTGCAAGTGTTATTTCTGTTGTGAGTCCAGTTAGTGTCGGATTTTGGTGAATGTGTTAAGACAATGGTGCTACCTATTGATTATTTTACGCTAACGAAATGTCATACCAGTGCCGAAGTGAAGTGTTAATATTAGAAGTCTGTTTGTGATCACGATTATATTGTCGAAGCGTTACGAGTTTTATATTAGGCTAGCAGAATTTCAATTTAGAATGAGTGACAAAAATAGTGGCCTAGAAACAAATTCCGTTGTATGTATTTATCGCGGTCTTTATAGTATGTCTTTGACCGATAATTTATTAGGAAGGTTAAAAATATTTTAGACAGTCTTATAAGAATCTAAACGTCGTACATTTATTTTTGTTGTTTTATGTTATGATTTCTCTAAAAACGTATTTGACCGATATTTTAGACAATCATACAAAAAATCTTATAAAAATCTTCATAAATATTTTTGGTTTTATGATTGTTTCTCTTTTTAAATGTGTTTCATTTGGTTTACTTATAAAAACCCTTTATTTTACTATCTTACCTACTCATTTGAAATTTCTTTATGAACTCAAAACTGGTGATATTTTTTTTATAAAATAGCAAATAATAATTAATTCAACTACAGTAAAAACCAGATATATAATGGCTTTGGTTATAACGACAAATTGGTTTACGATTAAATGGCAAGGTCCCTGCTGAATTCCTATAAGAAATTATTATGCAAAAAAGTTGGCTGTAATGGACTATCCATTTATTACAGCTGATTTTTTTGTGATGCCTTTAAGGTCGCTATAACCAATTTTCACTGTATATATTTTGTGCCAAAACTTCTATGTCATTGAATTAAACATGTATATATGTATGTGCCTGCTTAAAAAAATAGATTTGAATATTATAAAAAAAAACACCTACCCATGTCATATTTTTATACATATCTAAACAAACAATATTATTCTCAAGGCGAATGTCAAATGAAATTGAGATGCTAATTTTATTCAATTTCTTTTCATTTTTCTTGTTTCAGTTTTAAAAATAGAAGATCGTGCACAAGATACCACAAATATTTCCGACGACTCCAACAAGTGAGTGAGCTGCTATCATATTTTAATCATGGCTAATCCAAATCGCGAAAGTGTTAGCACCCGCTTTTCTGACAACTACGACCTGAAGGAAGAGTTAGGGAAGGGTGCATTTTCTATAGTGAGGCGAGCTGTTCAAAAATCAACAGGATATGAATTTGCTGCCAAAATTATCAATACTAAAAAACTATCGGCTAGAGATTTTCAGAAGCTAGAACGGGAAGCCCGAATTTGTAGAAAACTACAACACCCAAACATAGTGAGACTACATGATTCCATTCAAGAGGAACATTTCCACTACCTCGTGTTTGACTTAGTGACAGGTGGAGAATTGTTTGAGGATATTGTCGCTCGAGAGTTTTACTCTGAAGCAGACGCCTCTCACTGTATACAACAAATTCTAGAGTCCGTTCATCATTGTCACCACAATGGTGTTGTGCATAGGGATTTGAAACCTGAAAATCTACTTCTAGCCAGCAAAGCTAAAGGAGCTGCAGTGAAGCTTGCCGATTTTGGCTTAGCTATTGAAGTGCAAGGTGACCAACAGGCATGGTTTGGATTCGCTGGTACTCCGGGTTACCTGTCACCTGAAGTTCTTAAAAAGGAACCTTACGGTAAACCAGTAGATATATGGGCTTGTGGTGTTATATTGTATATTCTACTTGTTGGATATCCACCATTTTGGGATGAAGATCAGCACCGATTGTATGGGCAAATTAAGGCCGGAGCTTACGATTATCCTTCGCCCGAATGGGACACTGTAACTCCTGAAGCTAAGAGTTTAATTAATCAAATGTTAACTGTTAACCCTAGCAAGAGAATTACAGCGTCTGAGGCGCTTAAGCACCCATGGATTTGCCATCGCGAACGCGTTGCCTCCATGATGCACAGGCAAGAGACTGTTGACTGCTTGAAGAAATTCAATGCTCGCCGCAAATTGAAAGGGGCTATTTTAACTACTATGCTCGCTACCCGGAACTTCTCGGGTAAGTCTATGGTGAACAAGAAGGGAGATGGGTCTCAAGTTAAAGAGTCAACTGATAGCAGCACTACTTTGGAAGATGATGATTTGGACAAGGATAAGAAAGGTGTGGACAGAGCGTGCACTGTTATATCGAAAGAGCAAGAAGAAGATGGTCTGACAAAAGCGGACTCCTTTGGTAAAGCGCGTAACGATAGCAATGCGTCTTTGCGCCGTGCGGAGGTTATCAGAGTGACGGAAGTCCTCATAGACGCTATTAACAATGGAGACTACGAAACTTATTCAAAATTGTGCGATCCTAATGTTACCGCATTTGATCCTGATGCGTTAGGCAACTTGGTAGAAGGTGTGGAGTTCCACAAGTTCTTTATTGATAACACTCCGACACATGTGAAAACCAATACAACAATTCTGAATCCCAGGGTACATCTCCTTGGAGATGACGTAGCCATTATAGCATATGTCTGCGTGACCCAAAGTGTGGATGGTGAAGGACGGCGAGCAACTAATCAGTCTCAGGAGACTCGTATTTGGCACAAACGTCACAACAAGTGGACAGCGGTACATTTTCATCGCTCCTAACTAGTCTCTTCCTTGTACCAATCACTGGCGCCAAAGGATAATGGTCTCACGAACGAAATTATTCCCAATGGCGATGCTACCGCAACCGTAACCCTCAATAGCGTTGAATAATTTTGGAGACTCCCTAAACAAGAAATCCAATGGCAGCGTCTTACTTATATGCAAGGTGTAAAACTTAACATCCAATCCTGCTATGAAAATTACACGAATTTTATTAGAAATCTTTGTAATCTCAAGAAATTAAGTAAAATGTTTAGATAAATGTTATAATATGTTACATTACCGCAAATTCCGAAATACAGTAAATGCAAAATAAAATGAGGATTATCTACGAGAGTGGATTCAATACATTATAACTATCAAATTTCCAAGAGAACTTGAAATGGCCGTAAAAATCACGCTTGTAGATAATTTTGCATTTTTGGAAATATGAATATAATGTGCATTGACTGATTTTGGATTTTGACGAAAACATGTGCATGTGTAAGCATTTCAAACTTTATTCTCAAAGTTACATTTTAGGCTGTAAATGTCACATATTAAATAAAAAGGGCATCACAATGTGATATCGTAAAATATCCACTGCTTTTTGCTAGATCTAAGTACATACATGGAATTGTGATCTTTGCCACAATCGAAAACTCAACGAATATCACAAAAAAAAAATTAAAAAATCTCAATGAAATCGCCGCGAGATCTGAAATGAATCTACGTACGAGTAACTTTAAAAATAGTAAAGTCAGCAAAATTTTTCAAACTTTAGAATTATTAGCACATTTCTCAGTAAGTCTCTCTACATTTTTAACTATGAATGTTTTGTCGTGCTTAAACATGGTGTTCTATTTGTTATCAAATACCTAGTTGATAAGATTAAAATTAATTGATGTAAGCAGTTATTGGCACTAGAAAACCTACAATGGGAGGAGTTCTAGTGATTTATTTATAGATGTGTTAGAAATTCTTAACTAGGTAGTATTAATGATGCTATTTAGCTTGTGTGAAATGTAACGTTTTTTAAATGTTTTAATTAAGTATAAATTTATATCAAGTTCGTCAATTTTAGATTTATTATTAATAATGTTTATAATTACGCTTCTTGCTTTTTTAGAGACACAATTTTAGTGTTCGTTTTTCTCTTTTGATTTTAGCGCTTACTTAATTTTCTTATTTTATTATAATCTAAGCTGATGAAAGATCAGTGGTTTTGTCTTTTGCTTGAGATAACTAGTCTACTTAAGGTGATAACTGTGCAAAACAATGGTGAGTTAAGTCGGTTGGTTCTTGTAATTGCTATAAAGGAGCTTGGTCACAGTGATATTATCATGTAATGTAAGGTATTTTTGCACAGTTTCACATGTGAAAATGTGCTTTAGTTATTGGATCTGTATTTGTAAGTCTGCAGTGAATTCAGTATTAGGAATTATAATACCTACCTATTTATAGATATAATTGACATTTACCAGAGATTTTTACATTTTTGTAATATTTTTAGGGTTTTAGAACCTACCTCTATATAATATATATAGTTAGCAACACTTAATTTGTATTAACAAAGGACTTGAAAATGTAAATTGCATAATAGAATAAAGCCATTTTAAATCCACATGGTATTTCATGGTATTCAGAGAAGTACCTAAATAGTTGTGCCATTATCATAGAATCTAGTGCCAATAACTGTACAAATGAAATGTATTCTAGTCTTTATTGTTACGCGAATTTAGTATTTAATCAAACGTTTTAAAATTAATTTTTCAACATAATATAATACATTGTATCTCTGTATGGTGTAAATAGATAATGAATTGCACGATGCATGTCAAGAGTAACTATCATGCTTTACTTTTTCCTTGAATAATATTTACCTATTTATACCTAGAATATTTTTTAATTTGAAATTATATTTACAATTTGTTATTATTGAGTAATTCTTATTTCTGTTAGGAGCTCTCTGCTATGTTTAAACTTGTTACCATATCTGTTAAGATATATTTAGTCCAAGTCGTTTCTATACGTTTTCTAAACTTAAGCCCAGGCGTATAGGGTAATGCAAACATTTTATGCTTAAATATTACCTAACTTTATTAGCCCACTTTATGATATACAATGGGCTTTATTCTAAACGCCTGCAAGATAGATAGGTAGACACGTAGGCATAACAAACCTACTTCATGTTTGTTTTCTCTAAAATGTACCTATAATTGTGTTAAAATTAAACGATTTATACAGAGATTTAGGTATATTAGTATAGAAAAAATGTTGCAATGAAGATATAATGTGTGCTCTTAATCCGTCATCCGGCAAAAGCATTTAACTGCCTTGATGAAGCACTACTCGTTAGTTCCTGAAATGCAGTCTTTTCGTCATCACAATATGAAAACTAGGTACTTACTTAGTTTTAGTTCGGTAGGAAATAACCATTTTTAATTGTTACACTTTTTAAGTATAAATTCGTGCTGTTTCCAATGCCAGACTGTCTGTTCGGCTGAATGGTGAAATATAACTTTTAGGTTTTGAAACTATATTTGTTACATAAGTATATGTTTCTGTTATTAATGTAAACATACTTATACCGTCGCTATAAAATAATATGTCTCTCTTAACTACTGTCCTATATATTATTATCTTTTATAATTACTAAATACTAACGGGTATGTTAGTAATTATAAAACACTGAGTATCAAAATTTGGCCAATAGACCAAATCGGAATTAATAAAAAATATGCACAAAAATACCGTAATATCTTCCAGTGGTCGAAATATCAGACGTATTTTACATAACATCATTACAATCTTTGTACTGTCTTCCCATCCAACTTCATACAGTAATTTAATTCATTACATATTTGGCATTTTTATAATTAAAATTGGTTTTATCTACATTTTCACAGACCCCTATAAATAATATCACTAATTTTAATAGTATATCTCTTAGTGCACCTTCATCCTAAACATTTTTAGCACTCGCTTGTCTGAGGGGTAAGTACCTTTAAAAAAACTAACTCAGCACTTTCTATTGGCTGCATTATTATATCAATAAACTAACTAAATATTCTATACAAGAACCTTTTATGATAATATACTATTTTATATTCAAATGATAATGTACTTACTTACAATTTATTAATCCTAGTTACTTACTTTTTTGAATATATAAATAAGTTATAATGTAACTTGTTGAGGACACAATAGCTGTACACATAAAAAGTTGTTCATTGTTTATTTTATCCTATTATTTACAAATTATATGGTTTAGGTCTTATTATTATGAGTGCAGTCTTAATGGACCTTTGCTACATTACCTATAAATTCAAATAATATTATATATAATAAACATATTTTATATTTGTCGTGTAGAAACTTGTTGGTATTTTGTCATAAGATAATTTTGACCATTCAGCTAGGTACTACTTGAAATGATTAAAAGCTATAGCCAAGGTTATTGTTTCTCTAACACTAAATTATTATAAGGATGTATATTGAGTGAATTTATGTGTTAGCAACATAATTACGTTCAATCTTGCACCATTATAAAGTTTGCAGTTAAAATTTGTTGTGTGATAAAATTTGGATAAAATAGATAAATAATTGAAATATGTATTCGGTATTGTAATTGCACTGCAGATTTCATTATGTTCATTGTATGCAATTATTTTTAATGTCCAAGTAGGTGCATAATAAAAAGGATTCATAAAAATATTTCCTCTGCATTGCCGTGTAACAATCTATGAAATAAAGTTCTTTTGATCTATAATAAAATAATCTTATTTTTTTTAAACTACCATATGTTGCAAAATCCTGTGAATTATTTCTTTTTTTAGGCTAGCAACTGACTTGGTTTTGGGTGCCCATGCACCATTACAAAACAGCAGTTAATCTGTTATTTCACAGTAGTGAGACTAATGAGGCTTATTTTCCGTAGTCCAGCTTAACATAGGACATCTGTGCCTTAGGTACATGCGAGGTGAGACAGGGGTGGAGAACCCTGTCATCTATTGCATATGTCAGATGCACCACAGACAAAATATCCGGAGATGACATCAAAACTGGTACAAAACTTTGTAAAGTGGCCAAATATGTGCAAGTGCACTTCAGACCACAGTAGGATTAGGAAGGGATACTGGGCTCTGGCATTTCTTACTCCCTCACTGAACCACAATAGCACACTTGCTGTTATTGCGCCTCCCTCCACTTGGCAGCATTGGTATTTGATTTGTAAGGGGTTGGTTACTGCTGCTATGGGCTGCCCAAATGACTGAAACACAGTGTACCTTGGCTCCATAAATGTTCTGCCCAGTTATTGGGTGCTGTGATTTATATTGTGTGCTTGCACTCTAATTAATTTAGAGGCATAAACAAGACACTACAGATAAATATAGCTAGGTACTCAATTCATAACAACTTTATTGACTTAAAACAAAAAAGTTCAAATAGAATCTTAAACTTAACACATTAAACTATCTTCATAAACTTCATTTTTGTGTAGACACCTTTACATCCGTCAAAAGAGACATTAAAGAGTTTTAGTGCTGAATCAACATTCACATTATGATTTTCTGCTAACTCTCTCTCTATACATCTTCTTAGATGTTTTTCAGTCAAGGGTTCAAATTTTATAAAGCTCTTGGTAGCTTTAATATCGGAGAATAGAAGTGTTAATTCAATGGAAAACATATCATCAAAACTCTTATTGAAACTGTTATTAATAATGTCACTATTATATATTAATAATAGTGTTATATTCTTTTTTAAGTATTCACTTTTTACAATTAAATCCCTTATGTAATTATTAACCTTAATATTGTCAACATTTAAGTCATCGATTATTACAAAAGTGGTATCACAGAACATTAGGCCCAACATCAAATCCATAGATGAACTTTCAAAACTTGCCATTGTGTAATGGTAAATATTAGAATTGTCTTTAATTTTTTCTAATATTAATGAAGAGGAAAACGTTTTACCCACACCTGTACCTCCATAAAAAAATAAAATTTTAGTCTTCACTTTTTCATCTAACGTCGAAACAATATTAGAAATAGCTTTATCCTGCCCATACAGGTTCTTCAATAGTGTCTGTTTTAGGTCCATTAAATCTATTTTTTCACAACATTTGATGTTTAAACACAGGTAAAAAATTACTGAAAGAACAAATACTAAAACAGAAGATATATATTTCAAGTTTATGTTTCGATTCTTCTGCTTTTTATTCAAATTGACATGATACTTTTTAATTCTCGATTGAGCAACAGTTGGTTGTTCCACAGTTGATCGAGGCGATTTATTTTCATTGATAGTGAAATCTTGTAGCAAACCTGGCGACGTTAAAGTGTCCTTATCCTGATTTTCATAAGAAATGTCCATGCTTTTAACCGAATTCAAACTATGATCTACATCCATTGGTTCAAAACTTCTATCAAACACATCCATGTTGAAAAGTAGTTTCAATCAAGTCCAGGGTACGAACAGATTTTTGCATAAAGATAAATATATCTATTTTTCTGTCGTGCAACCAATTTATTTAATGATGTTATTAAAGCTACGAATAAATCCAATTCTAATTGCAAACAACTATTTAAACATTTTAACATAAATATTTTGTGGCATTTGCAAAATTAACAATTCAATTTATTTCAATTTCACACATAACGGTCTTTGCGTTGACAATCGATAAATAATTCGATATTGACCTTGACAAGTTGACATGAGACATGACGAGTACTGACATGTTTGACAGATCAGATAAAAAATTTGACATTTTATGTACACATGCTAAAGAAACTACTTGCTCTTTAGAAATGTGATGTCTATGGTATTTACGCAAAGATCAAATCTTTGGGGAAATAAAAAATTAATAATGTTAGTAACAAGGTTAATAAAAATTTGTTAATAACAAGGTAGCAATACTAAATATATGTTATAAATAGTAATAATATTTCTTTATTAACATCATAGCAATTTTGATAGGTTTTTAATGTCAAAGTACGAAGTTATGTCCAACAATTTTTTTTTTTTTTGGTATTATAGGATTTTATTATTTCATGTTTAAATGAAAACCTAGTATCAGGGATGATTATAATAAGCGATTTTTGCTCTTTGATAATAATATGTCGACGCGACGAGTTATACATATTTCTTACTCTATATTTTTTAGGTATAGTTTATGGTTTAATATAGAGTAATTTTTTACTTTGTGATATTTATTTACTCTACTCTTCCTTCAGTTTATTGAACTCATTTCGCAAAATTAACGTTATTTTTAAAATGAGTGAAGAAAACTTCGGCTCCAAAAGCAATATGTTTAAATCAACACCTCCACCAAAAAGAAAAGTCCGTAATCCTTTTGATTATGCGTTAATAGAAAGATTACACAAACCTATTTGCAGGTAAGTAGTTAGGTACATAATTAAAGTATTGTTTTTGATCAGATCATACTAGTGAATATACCTAAAATAAATCATTTTTTATGTCTTAGCCCTGGAATGTGTAAAATTTATAAGAACAAAAGCAAAGGTCCTTTCCGTTGGGATATAGACCAATTCTGTACATTGCACCCAATCGATATCATTGCTTGCAATAGTCAATTCGAGCCGTCGCCAGATCCTATCATGGAAAGAATTGCCGATGAAGCCACCGAACAGTAAGTTGTATATTATTTTTTATTATAAGTGTTTTTTGACTTTTATTTTAGTCACCTATGTTCTTTATAGTATAGGATTTGCGTTATAGTAGTGACATTAGATTTGACTAATGCACAGTTAGCATAACTTAATATGCACATTCTATTTATAACTTTTCATAGCTTTGCAAAGATTTTGTTTCTATTTTATATGTCGTTAACGTTAATTAGGTCATTCATTCAACCCCAAGTATTCACTATCAATCTAATATTAATACTAGTGTTAAGTAAATTTATTGCATATCTTGATGATGCGACCATGCTAGCATGGGCGTAGCTGCCGCTGTATTGTATATGAGGCCACAGTCAGGTACAACAGTGGAGTAGCTTGCCCTATAATCGAGCCCTGTGTAAAATTTTCCTAAGGAGGCCCTTAGGAAAATTTGATACAGCCTAGTTACAGTTAACAGGTTATTAGACAGAATGCATAAAAAAATTATGACTGAAAATCCATTAAGTATGTAGATACCCATACATTATTTTCATTTGTATAACACTAGTAACTTGATTCTTATCTAGCACATGGTTCTGAAGTTTATAACAAGACATTTTTTTATGTTATTGGAAGGTACATAATACGTTGCCTATAGACATGTGTACCATCCACCATATAGAAAAGTTGGAATAATATGAAAAAGACAGAGAAACCTTTTTATTTATAATGGGCTGACATCCCTTACTCATGCACTGAAATATAATAGCTACTATTATGCTGTTACTTCTCTCTACAGTTGATTTGGAAGTAAAGGGAGAGTTACTTCTGCAAGCAAGGCTGCACAGCTTAATTTTGAGTGCCCTGCCACTCAAAATTATATTACACATGTTGTAAATTTATTAACTATTATTAATTATATCAACTGATTTCAACCGAGTATCAATTTTATCACTAGATTTTACAATACCTGTGTAGCACCTTATTTCTCATCTCTTAAAATAATTCTTAAAATGTTACAATTTCAGATTCTTTTCTCAAGATATGGTTATACCTAGTCCACTAGAGTCTTCCAAAAAAGTAAAATCATTGTTAAGTAAGGAAAATAGTATAGAAATATCTACAGTAGCTAGGAAGGAAATCGTTTCAAGAAATGGTAAGTCAAATTTAAATTATCTCTTTATTTAGTTTATTTTAGGCACTTTTTGAATGAAATATTTGGACAACATATTATACTTACATCCATGGTCCATGAAATCCATAACCCATGAAACTCCATGGACTCTGTGCAAAAAACTTTTTAGTCACCTCAAAGTTTAGGCCAGGAACTTGTAGTGTATTTTTTTATTAATGTATTTAAAAATTCAGTTGCAGCACAAACAGTTCTCACTTTCCCGCCGGTTCTGCCGCCCGAAGTGGAAAAAGTCCTTGCGTCATTCAGCACGTTTACACAGGTGATTTTTTTAAATTTCTTTATTTTAATTCTCTTCAACAGTCATACTAATCGGTATACCTTATTATCGATGGCCCAATTTCACACTGAGATTTACACAACTCTGAGCAGTTTTAAAATAAAAAATAATCACATTTATTGTCTATCTATCGGCTTGCTTAGTTACTCAAAACCATTTAATTAATTGTAATATTGTTTTTAATATTATTTCTTGTGGAAATTCTTTGTGTAATACATTCTACATTATTTTTTTATATTAATGTTGTCAACAGACAGTCAACTTAATGTTAGATGACTACCATCGCCTGTAATACAAGCAACTCGCCTATAAAACAGCAACTTGTAGTACACAAGTGAACTGCCGAATGCAATAGGATTAAGGATAAGTGATAAGGAACGGATAGGGCAATAAGTTTGGCGGTTGGCATCCTTAATTGCTCACGAAACAATAAAACTGCGAAACGCCCTGCCACTACTTTTCAGATCTAGACCAGAGCCAACTTTGAAAAGTTCATTCCGAAAGTCAGTCCTGCTGGGAATTGAACCTGGGACCGTTAAAGCGTTAAAGGAACCACCTTAACCACTCGTTCCATCGTCTCGTCAAATCAATAATTCAATCAATTTATAAATCAATAGAATCGATCTCAAATCAACAATTTTCGAATTATTTTTTTAAATAATTTCAGGACCAAGATATATCCGACGAGTATGAAATTACAGCAAACGGATCTATGAGACGCAAGTTGTTCATAGAGGAACATAGCGATATTGAACATTATGACTCTGAGCAAACCGATGACGAAATACATGTAGAAAAGCCTCCGACAACCGAATATGAAAAGCACATTCCTGTGAATTTCAGCCCGGATCTGGTAAGTATACATTTTATTTATTCACAAATAAACATACAAATTTTGTTGGGCTTATTATCCACAAAATGTGGGTTGAATTGCACTATTTATACAAAATCAAAATCAAAATATTTATTCATTATCATGCATAGGTATAATGTTACCAGGTGTACTCCGTCCAGAGTACTTATAGCTAATTTTCTTAATATTTCTAAACTAACTTTATCTTTTATTATAGTTTGATATTTTGCATACTATCCTAATTTTGGCATACTTGTGCGTAATATCGTAAGGGAAGGGCCCAAGTGGCACAGCCGTATGTCACGACTGGGAGTGTTAAAATAACAATTACATGATGCATATGCTGCTTTGTTGCAGAGTCAAGACGCAGTGACTAAGGGAATGGTGCGTACATTTGGTACGCCACTAAAGAAGGGTCCGTCCGCAACCTGTAAATCCGGTTACCGGAATAAAATATTGGACGTTGTCGATTTTAGCGAACCGTGCTTCAGTCCAATACATTTCAAGACGCCCGTTCGCACCGACAACGGATCAGCGACGTCGTCGTCTTTCGCTTCCAACTCTATTTCGCCTGTTAACAAGATCAATTCGAGCGACGAAGAGGTATAAATACTACATAAAATTTCTTCTAAGTTTTGTAATAATATGTACAAGCGACCCACTCTTAGCCAGAGATGTGATTTCCTCGCTTATCCATATTTCTCCGCAAGTATGTAAAAAACAATCTTCGAAACTACTCAACTTTAAAAAAAACTTTCACACATAGAATAGAATTTCAGGATGAACATGGCTAAATATTCTAGTTGGTATCTAAAAATAAAGATCCAACTCTTGGCAAAAGTATAATGTCAGGCGTAAATGTACGAGTTATGTATTTACGCGGTACAATTTGCACTAGACTATTAATTTTATTAAAGTTTTAAATTTTAATTGTGTTGTATATATTTTTCTGTTACAGAAAAACAATTTTACATCGCCCGAGTCTGACAATGTGCTCACTCTTGATACGACACCAAAGACGCCAAACAAATTAGTTATAAAGAGGAGCGCTTCGCTCAAAGAGTCCCCACCGAAAAGTAGAAAGAGTTCCATATGTTTCTCTGAAAAGAGAAGTCTCAGTATGTCCAGCTTGAATCGGAGCCGTTCAGTTCAGAAACTTGACTTCAGTATGGACATGAGTGTAGATGGCTCGTTTCATGAGAACATGCCAGGTGAGTTGATTTTTTTTTTTTATTTTTTTATTCAAGTGAAAATTTCTTACAAAACAAAAACAGAAAAAACACAGTTTGATTATACATATATATATTTCCAACTCCAACTCGCACTGCTGGTTTTTTTATTTGCGGTGTTAGTATGTATATAGCGTGCACAGGAATCACAACTAAAATATTATAAAATGTGAAAGTAACTCTGTCTGTCTGTCTGTCTGTCACACAACCGATCAACATGAAATTTTGCATACAAGTTGTCAGGGATATAGGACACGTTTCATCCAGAAAAAGATACTAATAAAATAAAAAACTAACAAGAGGTCAAGCTTTATATTGATTATAATTTTTTTATTTTTCAACGCGGACGAAGTCGCGGGCACCAACTAGTCTAAAATATATAAGGATTATCCAGGTTTCGAGTGTGTATGTAAGCGATGTATATATTTTTCAGTGGAATGCGTTTCGCCCGAGGCTCGCGCCGCTTGGTCTCTAAGCGAGGAGACGCGCAAAACGCGTGTCTATTCGCACGACATCCTGGACGAAACACCCATCAAAACGAAGACTAGGAGCAACGTGCTCTGTCACGAGATTAGTAAAATTCGCGCCCCCCTATCCACTTCGGCCAACATGTCCCTAGACAATAGCATTGACGACAATCCTCTGAGTTTGGAGAATAACAAAATCGACTTTAACACAGTTGATCTCAAATTTTTAACGGAAATTGTGTCTCGCAAAGAACGAGCCCACACAGAGAAAGTCGCAGACAGCTCGGTCAGTTTAAAGAAATTCGATAGCGGCTTCAACGAGAACACATCGTACGCGAACTGTTCTAGTTATTACGAGAGCGCCATAAAACCCTCCGAGCTGACTGTGACTGACGCACACAGGGCAAACAATAACACGACAGCACTAAAAGAGATCTCAAACGTTAATTGGATGAGACTCGACAGCGGTTTCAACGAAGAGACCACAAGTGATAGTGTCAATTTTTATCATTCAAAAGACGTCACAAGTTTTAATTACACAGAAACGAAACTTGTGAATAATAAGGAGAACGAATTTGATCGGTTCCTCGTGCAGAGTTCCAATAGAAACGAAGCTATGTCAATGTCGGATATATTCAGCGATGAAGTGACGTTGAATCGCAATTTCTCGTCGACTCCGTCCAAGAACGAAACTAGAAAGTGGAGAAAGATGCCTAGAAATTGATGGTACATTTGAAACGTTTTGTTTTGTTTGTATAGTAATAATTATGCGTTTTACTAAGACTTTTTTTTTTTGTATATTATACATATTAAGTAGTCAACGAAGTTTTACGTTGACGTTAGTAGACAATTTTTTGACTTAAAATTTATTTGATTCTCTATAGTTGATGTATTTGTATGAATTAGTTTATTGCTACTCAAGTGTTCTATGTGTTCTGAGTAAGTTTATACTCTGTGGTGAAATTTAATAAATTACCAAGACTGATTGAAATTAAATCTTTTTATTTTTTATTTTAACCAAAGTTTTATTGCTGCCACGGACTATTCAATTCCAATGAGTAATTATAGTTGACGAGACATAATAATTGAAATAATGATTTTTTTATTATTATGAGATGATACAAATTTTCTAATTATTTTTTTGTTATTGACGGATTGGAATTCTGTGACTGATGTATCCACAAAAATTGCTCAAAATATACTGCATAATATATACTAAGCTGTAGATTTATCTGTTTTTTTTTTTTTATTTTTACTCCAGAATTTGATTTATTGTGTTGCATTTATAAAGGTAACCGAAAATGAAATGTAACTACCTCACACGCACAACTAAAAATTAATTAAAGGTTAAAAAAGTTATGATGAAGTTAATTAGTATTTGTTTAGATATATATTTTTGAAAATTTATTCAAAACGGTTTAGAAGTGTTAGAGAAATCACAAAATAGAATGTACGATTTGATGTTCTGAAGCTGTATCTCAGGAATAACTAACAAAAAATATAGTTAAATTACTAAATTATTTTAGTTCTTTATTAATTAAATTTTATAAGAAAGGGCTCAACTTTAATGATTCAGTTATTTCGCACTCTTAGGCGCGATTTCACCATACTCTTAGTATTTAACATGGCTGTTAAGTAATTTAGCGCTGTCACTCGCATACTGTAAACGTCTGTTAAATGACAACGATGTCAAATACTAACAGGGTACGGTGAAATCGCGCCTTAGTGCACGCGTTGATGTCTTCTGAAAGTCTCTTTCCCTCATAGCACTAACGCATATCTGCCGTCTCCTTTTGCCACTACCACTCCTAAGGTTAAATAATCACTAAAATATTCATTATATATTTTACAAAATCAACGGCTTTTTACAGTAAATTTTTTTTTTGGAAACTGCTCAATTTTATTAAAAATTTTACTTTTTGTTTTTTTTTTTAACTACATTTTTAAGTTTATTAATTAATAGAATTTAATTTAGTAATAACGGTTACGTAATTAATACAAAACTCTTTTAATTTTATCCATAATCCCGCATCATTAGTTTTCAATTGTGATTTTCGCCTGTTCTTTCTCAAATCAAATCTAGCGTTTATAATTAAATATTTACGAGTGTGTTTTTTTTAATGAATTAGACTATTTAGGTAGTTTGTTAATGTTGTGGATTTTCATATATTTTTATTACTATAATATGTTAAATGAATGCGAGAGATAATTGTCTTTACGACTTCATTTAACAGACATTTAAATGGACAAGCCTAGTGATAAAGTCTGTCTGACTTTAGGAGTCAGAACTATTAATAAATTGATGTATCTAATATTAGTTTTGCAATCATAAATATATTCCTTAGTAACATCGGAATAAATAGACAAATTTAAATACCGCGTCTGGCTTGTTTTCAAACGCCAGGTTTATCAGTAACAAAGTCCACATTGTATCGTAATAATAAATTATTAATTAACTAATTAAGAACACAAATTTAAGTGTACGTACACACTTAAATTTACTTGTGAAAAATTGGGTTGTTTATAAATGTTGACAGTTGTGGTTTAAATGTTTATTGAATATTAATTGTCGAAGAATTATGAGTCACTAATCCTGAAGATCTCAACCAATTTGATTCTTATTTTTGGATTGGATTGTTTAGAATATTATAGACATATTAGAATGTTCCTAAACGAATACACCTAAATTTTTTTTTAGGAAATTTGAGCTTTTATTTAGCATTTTCGAGTTTTATACAATATAATAAAGTAATATAACATTATTTCATTTTAAATTTCTTGCAAGTTATTATATACTCGGATTGTATTGCTTACCTACTCAAATAGATGAAGGAATGTATTGAAACTTAATTTTTTAAGATACCAAATGATAACGATAAACATAACTGTGTTTTTAATGTAAATGAATTGAGTGATATGAAAATTCCGTTTATGTTGAAAAATTAAATTGTGTAGTAAATTGGTTTAGAGTAGATTTTTTTATGTATTTTTCATATGCACCTAAAGTAAGTATCATCATATTGGGTTGGCCAAAAATTACGTGCGATATCAAAGCAATAATAGAACTCATTTTGAAAAATATATACTTTTCTCATTTTTGTTATCATGATAAAATGAATTCATGTCGATCTATTTTTTTTTACTTTAAATTCAAATTGTTTTTACTTGAAGTCCCTATTATATTTTTAAAACAATTGTCTTCTAAGGCCCAGATCAGAACAGCACGGTCTTTTTGGATAGCCCATTACTTATTATTGATGCTAATTTTTTCTCTAAATGAATGATAAATTGTTCACTTGAATTTATTTGTTTAGTCTTAAGTGTGTATGTAGTCTGATAAGCGACTCTGCTTCTTGTATTCAGTTTTTTTAAACATTTACTAGGTAAGTAATTCAATATTATACTTATAGAAAAAATAAACATTTATATTTTTTGAGATATGTTTAATGTTGTTATTACTACTTATATAAATTATTACTACTCTAATTATTAATTCTTTATAAAATCTTATACTCTTTATAAAATACTAGCTGTTGCACGCGACTTCATCCGCGCAACTTTATAGAATATATAGCCTATGCTACTCGCTGATAACATAGCTTTCTATAGCTGAAAAAAAAAATTAGATTTAGTAGTTTTTGAGTTACTTAGGTATAGTGAGTTACTATGTAACAAAAATACAAATCTTTTCTCTTTATAATATTAATATGAATATTGGTTTTAACTTTAACAATAAAATTGGCGACAAAAACAATGGATTCCTTTAAATATTCGAGAATTATAGCGACCCATATTTATTGAGCCTTGCTCCAACACATTAAACACATTGAGCGAAAAAGGGTTTGTTTATAAATTTTAATTATAGATTTTTTAATTCAATTTCCTCGGCGCTACGTCTAGTAACTTTAAACATGCTATGTGAAAAATAGTAGGTATAATGTTTACTGCCAACAAGGAAACTTTTGGATTTTATAACTCTCCTCGCTCACTATGCTGACGTGCTCAATTTATTTTTCACAAATAAAATCATTTTGTGGATTCTCTTGGAATTTGTATACGACGATACCCTACGATGTGTCCGGACTTGCACAATCGGCGAGACTGTTCGTGCGTCAATCGCTCTTTACAAATAACCGCCGCCGATAGCGTAACCTCTGTTATCGCGTATCCCGGAACGTCTGCGAAATGAGAGGCTGTAAGGACCTCGCTCTCGCATTTTATGCATATATATTTTATTAAATATCTACACCAGAGACCCGCCCACTAGAGTTGTAAATTTTCAAAGCTCCTTTCATAGAGGATAAAATTTTTATTAGTAGTTTTTGAATTGCGTTAATATTTAGTCATGAGAAACGATTTTATTTATAAATAAGTATAGATAAATAAAAATGATTCGATTAATGTGTTGCTAAGACGTGAATGCGTCTTTAATTTTATGAGTTTTTTAAATTAACGTTAAACGTCTTTTAATTTAAGTGGGAGGCAATTCAGAAAACTGATGTTATAAAAAAACGGGACACACATAGTGTTTGACGCTGTACCTACATATCTATCACCTACGTCCAATATTTAATTACATCCCTCGATAGCTAATGGATCCAAGAATATTTTGGATATATGATAATTATACAAATATTACATATAATACTACATACTGCACTATAATATTATATATATACCTACTACATATTCAAAGAAAATATTATTCGTAACGTACACGTAATCACTAAAACACACGACCGTGTCCTCGATACAGCCACACCCCTTTTTAATTTAATTTATTACGCAATATATTATGTGTTTATTTATTATTAATAATAATAATAGTATTATAACTATGCAGTTTCTCGCAAGTCTATCGGTTTTATAACAACTTTAGGCTTAAAGATTGCGATGGTCTAGTGCAGATGTGTGACTATATAAACAAGAGACGATAGTCGGCAAGTCTCATTATACAAACGGTCAGTTAGCAAGAAGCTTTATTTGCGTTTGTACGCGGTCATCATTTCACGATAAAGTCTAGTGACATTACGCTGAACGCACGTGCGACACCGAACTGTAGTGCAGTATCGTGGCGTAAAATTCTAGTGACTTTTTTCCAGATAGTGCTAAATAAAAAAATACAAAAATGTACAACAAAACAAGTGCCACTTTAATGCTTCACACAATAATGTTTTTAATGGATAAACAGAATTCTACAGATGTGACAAATTACCCAACGAATTTTATTGGTAAGTACCCAAATATTTAGTTTTTAAATATTTGTGTGGTTAAGTAAGTAAATTTCTTTCTTTTTTTTTTTTCAATAATTCTGAACACCTGATTTTCGGTGTCCCGGGTTCAATTCCCGGCATTCAAGTAAGGCAGTTCAGTATGGCATGCCAGAGCTTATTTCCCAATCCCTTCCTAAAGCCTTATCTTTTTACTGCTATTGTCGGCAGCTTAACTTGCAGCAACTACTTACTGTACCCCTCTTGAATTCTTGCAACCCCTGTTGCAACTACAGATCTCTTTATTGTCTTATGGGTGACCACCATCTATCATGTCGACATCATTTCTAAAGAATGTTCCAAGCGCCGAGCGTGCACTCGAGTTCTTTCGAGGTTCCATTTTCAGCCGTAACAAAATTATGAATGAAATTTTTATGCAATTTAATAATGTAAATTTTTGTTTCTAAGATGACATGGAGTTGGAGCGTTGTTACGGTGACTACGGGTGTTTTTCCAAAGGCTATCCATGGACGGAGAATCGTCCAGATAATTATTTTCCCGAACCACCGGAGCGGATGAGAGTAAGGTAAGGGGGGTATATTTTAATACAAATGTATAATACTAGATTGACCTGTCCCGGATCCGCCCGGGTGCAAATGGGGGGCTTAGTAAACATAATATGTCTTATGTCTAATTTAATTATGTCCACGTGAAACTGATTTGTGCTATTTTTTCACTTGTGCTACCTATTAATATTTTAATTTAGTTATTTCAAATAAATAAGTATAATGTATATGTATTGCTGTGCCTCGCAATTTTAGTTCGTCGTATGCATTTAATTTCTCAATTATGATGCCTAGCCTATAAATGTTACAAAGATGGAGTCACATAGGTAAAAACTGATGAAACTGTTGATTATGCAAAACGTCTTCAAAACGCATAAGTCGGTCACTGAATAGCTACAATCAGCATTATATGTATAAAATTATTTATTATTTGCAATTACAATGAAATGCAAAACATGCTAGTCCGATTGTGGCCCTAATTTATTTTAAATGCAAACTAATTCATACTGCATTATGATATCTTGTAACCAAAAAGTGATAACCACATTCTTTTGTCATTAAAGGTTTCTTCTTTCTTTCCGAGAAACATAGAAATCTTTTATAGCTAATATTAATCTAACTTTCTATCGTTGAGATTGAGATTTAAGAACCTATTCTAACACAAGGTTTTTTTTTCTTATATCTTTATACTTACTAGCAAAAGTTCTTACAAGAACAAAAGTTTTTATTTATTTGGCATTGTTTTCATTCATCAAAGCACAAAAGCACAAAAATTTATGGTATATAATTGCTCATTTTGTAGGTTTGTTCATCTGCCATGAACGTTAGTATATGTAGATATATTATAGGTATACCTACTTGGATTATTTTTCTAACTGCTATTAAATAACGGAACATTAATCTGTAATATAATACTTACATGGTTTTAAAAGCAATGTGCTAAAATATGCGATAAAAATAGCGTGATTTTAGCGTGTGAGATTTCGATTTATTTTATATATATCTATAATTCTACATACACCTATATGTTTTGGTTTATCGTCTATTGGTAGGTATGTGGCAAAAAAATTTCTTTCCTGCCTTACACCACAATACCTTTCACGATTTAGAAAACGTTTCATGTTAATAATATATGAATCCTTCTGTTTGTTCGCATTAATAAATTGAGAAATGAAACTTTATTAATACGTTTTTAAATTGTAGTTCATAGCGCAATATAGACCTAATGCTCTTAGGTATAAATAATAACTAAAATTGTGTAGATCGTTCAAATTTCATCGATTTACCTAACGTGTAATCTTTACTATATAGCTTACCTATATACATACGCCCCCTTGCTGTCTAGCTACTCGTCTGACGCATTTGTGACCTTTTGACTTAGTCAAATTCTTGCTTACCTACACATATTCCTTTTAGAATCGCGATAATCTTGTTACACGAGAAGAAGAGATTAAATATTTTTTTTCAACAACATGTAGTTACTTATTATCAGTTTCTGAAAATTGTTTACGTAGTTATTAAAAATATTTCCAATGCGCAAATATTGTTTACAAAATTAGTTCAACCAGTTCTTTGAAATGTCGATGCCACAAAACTCGTGCAAATTTCAGTCAATTTTGGTTTGTTGATTTAGAATCTATTTTTAACTTTTACTTGTATTACAGTAAATAATTCTTCGAATCGAGTGCCAATAATTATTTTGCGAATCTCATTTCGCTATCGGCATATGTGTTACTAAATAAATGAGGTTTACTGCTATTTGGAAAGATTTAAAAATTATATATATTTTTTTTTTGTATACCTAAATCTGCCAGATTCAAACCTTTTAAACATAGGTATAGTCTATTATGCGCTGTATTTTTTATTTAAAATTAAATTTTACTCTAATACCTATGTCAAATTAGGCGATAAAAATAACGCTTTTCTGCTCCTCGTCTTAATTATAATCCTCATTGACTTACACACTGTAGGCATTGGACGTCCCACTAGATAAGACTCGGGGGCTCGTCCGTGACATCAATCAATTATATTATAAACGAGACAAAACAAATGTTTACATCCCATAATTGCATCGTGACGCACTTATCTACTACGATAAATAAGCTTTTTCATAATATTTTTAAATGCAATGTCCTTATCGCGCCGACACGCCTTATTTAGGTGTGTTGACCTTTGGACAATTGGACTTTGCTGTCTCTAAGTTATTTGTTTTTTTTTCTGTTTTCTATGCAATAGACTTATGAATGACGTCACATACATACTTAAAGGAGTCGAGACAACATCTCATTAAATATTATATAAATTTATACCTAACTATATACATACTAATTATATGTTTTTGTTTATATGACCTAAACTAATTTAGATAAAATTCAGTATCGAAATGTCAATACGTTATATCCGGGATCGCAATATATAATACTACACAATCAATGAATTGGCAAAAATATGATGCACTATCAGTTTTTATTTTTAACGCCCGACGCAAAAGAGGGGTGATATAAGTTTAACCTGTGTTTCTTAGCTATAATTCACGAAGATCTATTCAGGCGCTTAAAAATCATCAGAACAATTCCTAGTGGACGAAAGGATTAGACCTTCGGTCAAACAAATGAGGTGTAGTCAACCAAAGGGTTGGTCGAAAACTACTTTTGCAAACCTTGTCTTAATGTGCATCTCAACCCTTTTTTCAGATTTCCAATGTTTACAAGAAAAAATAGGAAATTACCTATAATATTGCAAGCCGACAATAAAGAACTAATACGAAACGCCAACATCGAACCCAAAGGACCATTCTATTTTATTTCACATGGATTTTTGGAAGGCGGTGATAAAATTTGGGTAAATATTATATTTTCTTTATTTAATAAACATGTTGATATTGTAAACCAATCGCAGTAAGGATGTTTATGTTTGCAATGAAAACACATTAAGATTTCTAGGTATTTGCTTGTTTGTTTAAGTCTTGTTGTTACAATGAAATATTCGATTCCCAAATAATTTATCTTAATTGTTATTATATTTGTATTTGTGTTTTATTCATGTGTTAGGCTAACATTACGGCTATTTTTTAAAAACCGCACACTAGCAGGCGTCAAGGGCAGATCAAGAGGTCATGACCCCCTTTATCTGACCTTTGACACCCTAGATCAGGTTAAGTCTACATCGACTAATTTTACTAATCTCATTGATAGCTTCAATCGTAGAATGCCATTACACGTCTCTCGAGAAGAATAACGAGATAAATGATATTGTAACAATAAAATGCTATTTATTTTTAACTATTAGCTGGTGCCCGCGACTTCATCCGCGTTTTGAATGAAAGGTACCCTATGTTCTTTCTGGTGTCCCAGACAATGTGTATGTAAAATTTCATGGTGATCGTTTCAGTAGTTTTTGCGTGAAAGCGTAACAAACAAACAAACAAACTCACATTTATAATATTAGTAAGGATTTACAAGTATTTTTTTTAATTTCCAGATAGAGAACATGGCAAATGCTCTGCTTAATGTAGAGGGCAATGATGGTGCTACAGTAATTGTTGTGGATTGGCGGGGAGGGTCGCAACCGCCTTATGGACAAGCCGTCGCGAACATAAGACTCGTGGGAGCAATTACAGCGCATCTTATACATAATATATATGTAGGTTTTACAATTTATACGCCATCTCTTATTTATATAATTGTAGCATTCATTCTCAAGGGACATTTTGTTATTGAATGAATACATTTGTAACTTTGACATTTTAAAATTGAACCCTTTGAGTGTAAGAAAGTTAAAAAACAGATTGAAATGCTTGTTAAAGCTGTACTTGAATTCCTCGCAATAAAATTTCACTGAGAAAATTTTCACGTAAAGTCAAATAGTTTGAGTTGCACATTGTTGTAATACAATAATGAACGATTTATCTATCTATCTATGTTATTGAGTGCCATTTTATAATATCCTAGTTAAAGAGTTATACTAGTAATGTTGTAAATGGGAAAGCTTTTGAAGAAGAGATTTCGGGATTGATATGGTAATCTTGATCTGAGTCGCCGAGGTTCCAAACTCCTTAGCAACTTACAGCAGATAGAATGTACAATAAAAAGTCGATAGTTAGTTTATAATTTTTAATGATAGCTTGCTTTTTATTTATTTTATGTTGCAAAAAATTATATAATTTTTTTAGTTATTCTATTTGTTTTTGTCATTTTTGTCATAATCCTCTCAAAAATGCCTTTTTCTTCTTTCCCTTGAAATGTATATGTAAAACATTGTATTTCAGGACACGCTGGGTCTCTCAGATTTGGATAACTTTCACTATATAGGCCACTCTTTGGGGGCACATTTAGGAGGATATTGTGGTCATACCCTACAAAAGGTTGGTTGATTTTAATATTTTCCCTTTTTTTGTGACGCAAGAGTGAACTTTGACACTTTTATCACTATTATAATAACTTATATTATGTCAATAGTAACTTACTACTTACTTAACTTACAGCATTTCAACTTGAAGCTGGGAAGAATAACGGGCTTGGATCCGGCAGCGCCTTACTTCACGAAGACTGTCACTTTGGTGCGTCTCGATCGATCTGATGCCAAATATGTTGACATAATTCACAGTAACGCCATGCCTTTATATTTCTCAGGTAAGTTCACGATATGGTTCTGAATTTTTTGTATGACGATACAATTTTTTATACTTACTTAATATTAAAAGGTGAACAGATATTCCTGTGCGAACATATCTTTACAAAAAAAAATTTCTTCCCTTATCTTATTACGAAGATAAGCATGCATGATGAAACGGGATAGAAACTCAATTGCTACAACAAATATAGCGTGTTATTACTAAGGGCCTCTTTCACCGTCTATCAAGTAGGCTAACCGTCATTTAAAGTCATCTGGTCACCGGGAATAATTTAGCTGATATATACCTTTGATTGTACGGTAAAAGTCACAAACATTAAAAAGGAAATAATAAAAAATATTCTCCTATCGAAGGATTATATCTAAAAGTAACTAATCAACACTTTAATTGTAGCTGGTGAAAGAGGCCCTTCGTCTTTAAAAATAGATAAAACTTTTAAATTTATGTTGATTTTTATCGTCACTATTCTAGGTTTGGGTATATCGGAGCCAATCGGTCACGTGGACTTCTACCCGAACGGTGGTCAAACTCAGCCTGGCTGCAAAAAGCCTAGCTCTCCGATGACCAACATGAGGGCGGACATGTACGAGTTTCTCATCAAGTACGTCGGCTGCAATCACGAGAGAAGTTACGAATTCTTCACTGAGTCCATCGCGCCTTCGTGTCCGTTCATGGCCGTACAGTGTGACTCCTATGACGTGAGTCATTCAACCTTTATATAGCACTAGCAACCCGCATCCGGCTTCGCCCACGATGCAATCATTATCCATACAAATATTATAATATAAAGAAAGAAGATTTGTATGTTTGTAATAAATAAATTCAAAAACTACCTACTGGGCCGATTTTAAAAAATCTTTCATCTATAGAAAGCTACGTCATAAGCGAGTAACATAGGCTATATTTTATAAAATTACGCGGGTGAAGTCGCATGCAACAGCTAGTATGTCAATAAAAATCTTGCCTCTTTATATGTACAAAATATGTATTTTGTACATCTCTTTATATGTCGAGTTTTTGAAGTGTACAAAAATCAACTTAACTTTATAAAGATTGGGCGCCACTGCGCTGTGGTGGCGCCACCGTACTCAGAGATACAGATGTCAGATATTTTCTCAGGTGTAATATAAAAATATTACACCTGAGAAAATATCTGTCGCGGGCACCTGCTAGTACATTTAGAATTTTCGTGTAAATATTGTATGATTCAATATAAAGAGAAAATAATACAGGAAAATGTTCGGTTCCATAGGCGTTCCTGGCCGGTAACTGCACGAGTTGCGACAACAAGCACTACTGCATCCCAATGGGATTCCGTTCGCATGCGACATACAAAAGGCTACAGGCAGACACCAATTCCCACATCGCACTCTATGCACAGACCGGTTCTACAAAACCTTACTGCAGTAAGTTACTTAAATAATAATAATAATCCATACTTAATATTATAAATGCGAAAGTTTGTATGGATGTATGGATGTTTGTAACTCAAAAACTACTGAACCGATCACCATGAAATTTTGCATACACGTTGTCTGGGACACCAGAAAGGACATAGAGTACCTTTCATCCAGAACGTGGACCAAGTCGTGGGCACCAGCTAGCAATAAATAAATAAATATCTTCACACATTCCACACAGCACCATCTAGTTCCACACTAAGCAACTAATGCTTGTTTTATAGATACCAGACAGTAGATATATTTTTCGTATTTTATATATGTATTTTTTTGTAATGGTTCAGGTACAAAGGTAAATGTTAACACATAAACATTTGCCCCTACCGGGATTCGAATCCGCGACCGTTTGGTTAACAGCTAGGATTACTAGCCACTAGATGACTAGAACAAATGTGTCGTCAAAACCAAATAAACTTTGTAATTCAATCGATTCTCAGCTTTATGTATGTATGTTAAGGTTAAAACTAAAACAATGATGAACCCGGGTAACATGTGGTACTTTTGAAGTTATCCGTAAAATATGCACTGTACAAAATATTAGATAATAACGCATAGTGAAGAGACAAGTTCCTTTAGGATGTTTTACACTTCTCGACACTTTGCAACAAACTATTTTAACTTTGCTCACATATAAAATAAAAATTTGTTTGCTGACTGTACCTAGCGTGTGGTATGCATTCTTTCAAGATGCCAAGTTATTTTCGATCCAGTTGTATGTTTATTACTGCACTCTTTTGAACATTTTTATTAACTGAACTAGCTTGTAATTTTTTTATTAACTTTTTAAATTGATTAATTTAAAAAATATTATATTTTTTTATAGGAGTTCATTACGAAGTTGAATTGAAAATCTCGAATTCAACTGAAAGTCGAATCCACGGACCCGACGCTGGAAAGATATCTATTACAGTTGTCGACAGAAACAACAATAAGAGCGATCATAAGTTCTTGGATGAGGAGCAGTGAGTATTTTTTTTTTTTTTTTTTGAAAAACCTACTTCATTACTGTTGGAATTTTTTTTATTTCAAAAAAATACCGAGGATTTTGTCATTTGTTGTAAAATAAAACGACACGAAGCAATAAATGTTTTTCTAAAAGTTTCTATGAGAAAGAATAATTTGGTGAATTTAAAAAAAAGGACTATGACTTAATTGCTCTATGACTTAATTCATGGCAATATATTTTTTCATAATATAATAACATCATCGGTATCAAAGAAAAATTAAATTTTTATTTTTACATAAAGATATGTTTAACTCTACTAAAATACCTAGGTATTTTTTTTTTCTATGCATGTGCAATAATATTTATTTAAATGTTTAAGATTAAATTTATTATCACAAATGAATTGTTTTTATATCTGACATGACGTGTGGATATTGTAATTAAAAGATTGACGCAATTTTTAGTTATTGTTTTTTATGGTTATGTAAATGTTATTAAAACAATGTTTTAATTACGTATCCAATTGTTTACGGATGTATTTTTTTTATAAATGTCAGTAGACGTGTTATAATATCTTATCTTTGTGTTGTGAACTAAAGGTCGTATAATGCTACCTATATTATACTTATATAATATTATATTTACAATTAAGTTGGTCCTCCTTACCTCGATACCCATGTATGTTGGTAAAAAAAATAGGAGCATTCTTTATTTGGAAAAAAATTTCAAAATAAATTTTTTTAAAGCTGTTTTAAGGCCCTTTGCACATTGCAATACTCCAGTAAAGCCTAGTAAACAGAGCCAGACTGAACTGTGGTCTGTATCTAAAAAGTGGTGGCAGGGCAGAAGACCATCGTAAAATGAGTGAGTAAGGGATGCCAGAGAAAGAGAGAAAGAAAGAAAGAAAATAATTTTTATGAAGTCAACACAAATGGCACATGCAATACAAATTTAATCCAAACAATCTTGATCGTATTGACAATAGTACCGTACTTGCCAGTGCATGCACCAGTACCTAGACCCAAATAGGCACCCAAATAGTGGCAGCATATATGCTAGCATATCCAGAGCCCATTTCTCTATCGCTTCCCTATCCTCCAACTCCAACTCCTGACTGATTCAACTGACCTCTAACTCCCGCGAGACTCCCGCTTGGGAGCCCACTCGGAACGCTCGGTTGTACGCCTCCTTAGCACCCGAGGCCGGCCAAGGCCAAGGGTGAGCCCCCCCACCGCGACAAGGTCCCGGCGTACCCTGGGGGGTGTTATACCTTGGCGACGATAGCCAACTACCATCATATGAACCGTCAGCAAGTCTTAATATACAAAAAAGTCTTATTAAAGTAACAATTGTTCATCAATTACTTTTATAAGTGACAGTCTAGTGAGATTCTATGAGCGGAACACAGAAATTACGCATTTATTTACGGGTTATGCTTAGCCCGTAATGCAAGCGAACGAAGGAAGAACGCGTAAGCGCCGTATTTTCCATTGCGCTTTCGACCTTTTGGTCGCGAACTTGACAATTTTGTTCCGGTCATCAAGTCTAGTACATAGTTCATAGTACATAGTACATAGTCACTGTTCTCTGGGGCGTAAAAAGTATTAACGATGTTAATTTTTTTTGTTTTTTAGAAAATATTACAAGCCCGGTGATGTTGAGAAGATATTGGTGGCAGTAAAGGACACTGGATATCCACCATTGAGTGTCATTGTCGAGTCCAAATACGAAACGAATCTGTTCAATCCGGTCACGTGGAGACTACTCAAGTCTCCGAGTATTCACATTGAGTACATCAAGCTCTCCTCCATCGAATACAACACGGTGTAAGTACTTGATAATTAATTTTATTAATTAATGATAACTTATTTATATCGCTCATTTCCAGGCGAAATTAGGGCTAAATTGAAAAAAAAAAAGAAAAAATTTTTAACTAGGATCTTTAACTTTTTTATACTTTTGATCAATTTGAACTCAGTTTAAATAAATTTAGAATATAAATTAATAAAAATGAAAAATTAATTTATCTTAAAAATAGTTTCGTTTAGTAAACTATCTTTACCAAAAAATTAAATGGATGAAACTTGGCATGCAAATTAATTGGATGAACAAGGTTTTTTTATTATCTGGTTTTTAATCTTGGAAAAATCCACCTGGATTTTTGAAAGAAATTAATTTAGCACACACATAATTTATTAGGTAATAAAATAATGTGTGTGCTAAATTTCATTCAAATCTGTTGAGATGTTTAGCGTGAAAATCCTCACAAACTTTCGCATTTATAATATTATAGTTAAGTAGGATTTTTTTTAGATATATTTCACTTAATTATTATTTTGTTTTAATTTACAGAATCACCGTCTGTCCGAAGTTAAACAAACCAGTGGTTGCTAACCTGCCAACTATTATGAAGACCAAATATTGTAGATTTAAAAAATAATATAATTTATAATTTTAAATGTTATTACACTTGTAAGACGCTACAGTGACATAAAAGACCAAATAATTGGATTAACTTCAGCTATTAAGTTAATAAGCTATTTAGAGATGTATAAAATGAAAACTATTTGACTTTGGAGGTTGAATTCGAAATGAATTTATTGTAATTTATTTACAAAAAGTATTTTCCAGTATTTAAATTTATTTTTAATATTCTTTGTAAATGTATATTCTAGGTTTTAAAAAATGTTTGTTTAAGAAAATCGATTTAAAGTGTCATTATAATTATAGTAGGTATAAAGAGCTAAATGTTATGTAACAAATTTTAATGATTTCTTTTAAAAAAATTACGTGAAGTGATCACGTAAATTAAGTTTGTTATTATTTAATTAATGATACGTTTTTTGAATAAAATAATTCTTTACTTATTTTTAATTTTATTACAATCCTTTTTCTTATGTAGGTAATCAGTTTAATACATCGATGGTTTAATACAATGTATGTATGCAATGTACATTACATTAAACTTATGTAATGTACATGTGTTATCCTTAATGTGTTAATAAGTAGCCATAACAAGATAATTATTATGTTAGGTGCTAATAATGCTAACATGGAATGCTGGCACATGAATAATCCCAACCCTGAAAATAAATTTTGCAAGTTTCTTGATTTGATAGATTATTTTGAAATCCTCTCGCTAGTGTACTAAGTTGGTATTTCCTATTTTTATATATTTTGCAAACCGCGTTTTAAGTTTTGATGTTAGACCTTAGATTGATTTGTCTCGCTGCGCTCGACTAGGTATCGCGCTATCTAAAAACAATAGCTTCGTGAATGCGGCAACTCATTATTGTAGTGTGTGTAAGACATCGTCACTTTTTACATAGTTTCATTATATTTTTACACAGTTTCACTACGCAAACTGGCACCTTATTATGCCCAAAATTTAATAAAACATTCGGCACGTACACGTCACAGATAGCTTGCAGTGTGATCGGTTCGGGTATGCAGACTCCGGCGTAGTATTTGTTGCCGCATTAGACAAGTACGCCGGCGGTAGGTATCTTATTAATCTAATGTTTGGCAAAATGTCAATTTTTTCGAAACTAAAATTTTGCCGCTCTTACAATATAGTCTGTGGTAGTATAAATAGTCTATGGTAGAAGAGAGATCTTTCAGTTATCTGTGTCAACCTCTTTTGTTGTAGTGTTCTGTGCTATCATGCTGTGGTTCCAATTTACAATTCTGACAAACATGCGCGCTGCCACTGTCACTAACTTTTATATGGGTGTGTGTGTATTGAGTGATTGAGTGTTCAAGTTGATGTGATTTGATGGTGAATTTGTAATTCGATTTAATACGTAACGATTAGTTCTGTTATATCACACTCCAGACAATATTTTAAAGAGAACTCGCCTGTGCCCTAACGTACCATGAGCGATGCGAAGAGAAATAAAAAGTTTTATTTTCGCAAACGTAGAAATAAATATTTTTTGGAACCCGGCTTTCGGGGTTTCTTCTGTACATGTAATTTCAGGGAGAAAGATTGTGTAAAAGAAGTTTACAATCTCTTAAACGAGTACGCCGGTAAGCTGTATCCGGAATCGGAAGGAGAACAAACCGTACCTGTTGCTGCCGAGTATAAATCGGAATGTAAATCTGAGAGTGAATCTGAGAATGATGATACTAGCGAAGACATCGGTGATGTGCTCAAACGCGAGGTGGATGCGCTGAAAAAAGACTCACAAAAATCTCTCAAATATAAACGATTTCAAGTCGTCGAAACCGGTGCTTCAAATTGCATCTTCATAAAAACAAATTTGCCATCGCCGGAGGAATTGATTTCCGCTATTGTGAAAGATTTGTCTACAACAAAGATACAGAAAACCCGACACGTATTACGCCTTCTACCCATCATGTCTACTTGCAAGGCGAACCTACCTGACATAATGGAGTGTGCTGGAAAGCTATTTGATAGATTTTTCTTAAAAGAAGCTTCCACATTTGCGGTAGTCTTTAACAAAAGATTCAACAGTAGCGTCTCCCGCGACCTCATAATAAAAGAACTGGCTGAATTGACAGTCTTAAAGAACAACGGCAATAAAGCAGATTTGAAAAATCCTAAATTCTGTATCATAGTGGAGATTATTAAGGGGATCTGTCTTCTGAGCATTGTGGAAAATTATTACACAAACAAAAAGTACAACTTGCACGAGTTATGTAAAGAGGATCCCCCCAGCGATACAGAGGAAACGCAACCCAAGAAGTTCAAAAACAACTCAGAAGACCAAGTCTTGCCTGAAAAAGCGCAAGCAAATACTTAAAATGCGAATTGTCATTTCTTTTATATTTTTTCTATTGTAACTTATTGTATTTTTTATATAATTCTCAGGTTACATAGTAACCTAGATCTATTTACTAAGTCCTACACTAATTATGTCTATTCCAATTTTCTCTACAATAAATGTGTTAATTTTTTTATGCATTTCATATTGTTTTATTGAGCATATACCTCTCACTTGAAGCTGGTTTATATAACAAGCCATCAACAAATGCTGTACCTACTGGCTAATAATAAAGATTACAGTTATGCAATATAAAATTGCATGACCATAAAAGCGTTAGGTAAGAGTTCTGTTTTGTCATTGCATAACAAACGTTTGGTAACTCCCAGGGCGGGTCAATCCATAGTTGGAGTGTTCTGACATTTGAGATAAGAGACATCTATACCTGACATTAAAGTTTAAAACACTTCTGAAGGCAATCACCTTTTAAACACTAGATAGCTATGCTGCTCACTTGCGCTTATGTGTATAGATGGCGCGAGTTACCACAATTATTATTTACATTACAATATCTATCCACTCGTATCTACCCACTATCAATATCTATATCTATCAATATCTATCCACGGAACATATTTGAGAAAAAGTTTCAGCATCTGACGCCTCAAAATCAAAATAGCTTATAAAACTGCAGCTTGATCCACACTGTGGCAATCTTAGGATTTTGGTTGAGGCGGCTGTGGCGATATTACTTTTCAAAAATATATTAAGAAAGTACTTATATGCCAATTATAAATATTACCTACTCAATCGAGCAAAAACGGCTTTTTCAAACAGACTGCCGGTCCACTCCACTTGATGGTACCTATAAACAACGCCACAGGTTCTGAAAGTGCCGACTACAGTAGGAATAGGGATCAAGGGATTGGGAAAGGATAGGAAAATGGGTTCTGGCATCTCTTGGTCCTTTACTCACTCCTGACACAACATCACACGTTATTTTACAGTACTGTATATACGGTCGTCGTACCTAACTGCCTCCAGACGGGTTGTGCAAATGACTGCGAAACACAATCCTCCCTCTACTTTCAAGATCCACAGCAGAGCCAACTTTGAAAAGTTCATTTCCAAAGTTGACCCTACCGGGAACCAAACCCCCCTGGAACAGACAGAGCGTTAAGGTAAACACCTTAATCATTCATCCAAAGGGGGTTATTAAGAATTTTAGATATTCATAAGCAAGACACTATAAATATTTTCCTCCGCTATCATAAGCGAGTTTTGCCAAACAAATAGTTTATGTTTATGCAGAAACGTTCCCCTGTGTGGTTATTGCCCGGCGATAGTTCGTGTATGACCATAACGTTCTCTAGCGAGCTGTTATTTCCATTAAAACGGTTATCTCTAAGATTCATGGCTCGCCCCGACAAAAATGATGGTCGTTAAAGAAATTGAATACCTACCCTTTATTCATATTTAAACTTTTTACCCCTCGCTAAATTAATATCTACTATAATTTGAATATACAATTGTAGCATTATAATCGCTATAGTGCTACTTACAATTTTTTTTTATTAAAATGCAACTATTTTAAGGCTTTACTTCTTTACATTATTATATATTAATAGGTTTATGCTTCATTGTCGCCGTGGTAAATTCATCACATACTTAATTCACATACCCTATCGCTTCCCAAAAGTTTACACCATTATACTTATAATAGTCGTTTACACCGAGTTGATTAGGTACTGCAATGCCGCATTAACAGTAACACATTAACGTTAAGTAAATAAAAGAGGTACTTATTATTTCACAAAATTACAACGTTATTCCATTAGACTAGACAGAGTTATTAGTTCTAATAATGATACTTAAGATGGTCAACGTATACCTAAGTAAAATAATAGCTAATTAATGTGACTAAATTACAATAATAGGGAGTAATTACTGATGCTCTGTATCTACCTAAAGAAATCTGAAAGAAAAAAAAGTAATTGCAGCTTTTTATATTATCTCATAGAACCATACTCGTATTAAACACAAAACAAAAAACAAGATGCGATAGAGATATCAGAGGTCCCATCTATATCTCGTAAGTACAGCAACGTTTTTTTCCAGGTCGGTCGTTGTTTGCCATCGAGATAAATCTTTTAATGGAGGCAGCGGGTCCTGGGGAGCACATTATGTGAAAATATCGCCGGTGATGGCGAAAATGAGATCGTATGTTTCAGCCGGCAGCTGAATTTATTGCTAGTTCAATGTTATCCAATCGTCACTGCGTCATAACATTCTTTATGATAGAGTGTCTATTTTATAGCACCGATATATCCATAAGTATCTATTCATTTCTACTGCTCTCAAAAACAAAACTGCATTGTTAAATCAAAATCTGATATATATGCACTTTTTTGATATTTAAACATTTAATATGACTATTATTGAATACAGCAGTTTATAAATTGTAACTTAAAAAATTCTTCATATTCGTTATAGTTTGGTGTACCTACTTCCAAAAATGTTCTGCTGAACCAACTATTTTACCAAACCCATGTTTTGAATCTAAGTCTACTTTTGTGACTAACGATTGGCTACAAGTCGAAGAATTAACTTTTTTAATTTCTCGGGAACCTAACATTTTTCCAGGATAAAAAGTACCTACCCCATATGTTAATCCAATAAACTATCCGTGTGCCATATTTCATCCAAATCAGTTAAATTAACATTAAACCGTTTTTGGGTGAAACGGTTCATCAACTTCATCATCATCATCAACCCTCACAAATTTTCGCATTTATAATATAATAGGAAGTTGATAAATTTACCTACTTTGTTTTAACAGTATTTAATTACCGAATTAAAGTACTTATAATATCAATGTCGCTTTCGGTCGGTCGCTGTATGCCAATTCAGTGAGAAATGTAATCGCCGCCCAGGGTGTGGTCCCCCATTGATTAAACATCCACATTGTGCGAGACGAATTAAGTTCGAAACACAAATGAACGGCGCCATATTGACTTGATGTCGATAATTTTGAGAGTTTAATACGTGAAATAGGAAATTATATTCCCTCATGCGGATCATGCCTCATATATTAAAACGAATCCCCTTTGAAATAATTATTTCTATCATAGCGTCACAGCGTCAGTAGGTACGCGTAGATTTGATTTGTCGCAACACCCCCAACATAAATAAACTAAACATAACATAACTAAATTAAATACATTATATATATTATATAAATAGGATAGGTTCATTCATATTTCATATATAATCTGGACAAGTGGACTGGACTGGACTGGACCATAGAGTAACTTATAATATGAGGACGGACGGACAGCTAGACACACTAGTCGTATCGACTATCGTATAAGTTGAGATGAGACTCGTATATAATATTACTAGCTGGTGCCCGCGACTTCGTCCGCGTTCTGGATGAAAGGTACCCTATGTCCTTTTTGGAGTCCCAGACAACGTGTATGCAAAATTTACAACGCCATCTAGGGAATTCTGTTTGAAGCAATGTAGTACTCTAATTCATCTAAAAGTTAACAGATGGCACTACATGTTAGTTATAGTTTATAAAATTACGTGTTAATAAAATTAAAGCTGCTGCCCGCGACTTCGCCCGCGTAACTTAGTAAATTATGTACTTAAACCTTCCTCGAGAACCACTCTACCCATTAGTGAAAACCGCATTAAAATCCGTTGCGTAGTTTTAAAGATCTAAGCATACAAAGGGACATAGGGACAGAAAAAGCGACTTTGTTTTATACTATGTAGTGATGATGATACTCGTATACTCGTACGCGTACGTATCAATCAATCAATCAAGTCAACGTTTGAACGTCCCGCCCTTATGATATAATTATAATATATATATACGGAAAGTCCTGCCTGACTGAGGCCTGGTGGAGTGCCTGGCCTGGCTTGGCTGGCCGACCGACCCGCTACCGCCGACCTGCCCGTTTTGATATTGAAAAATGAAAATTTGTTTTGTTTATAGTTTATTATACAAAATCCAAACCGAAAAGCGGTGGTTTTGTATCCAAAAAATGTATAACACAAGCAACGCCAGAGGTTTCTCTGACCAAATGCAAAGTTGAAAATATTGCATTGAGGTTCCTGTCGGTGTTGGCGAACGTAACGATACCGCGTTATAACCTGCCGGCGCAGCGACATCTGTCCGAAACAAAATTAACTACTTGATACTCTCCCTAGCCTTACGCTCTACGCTGCGCAGTCGGCCGCTTTCGCCCGCAACTTCGCTCGCTCTAGGAAACAGTTTGTTTTTCTATATGAAAGGTACCCTATGTAATTTTCTGTGCCCATGACATTATGATTATGAATTTCATCATTTCGGCTGCAGGACGTCCACTGCTGGACATACAGCTCCGTCATAATTTTAAAATAGGGCCGTTGAGAAGCAGCCTAGAGTCTCACCGTCGGTCGATCCGCGACCCTTATCAAATAATCGGTCCACTTTCTGGGTGGACGTCCGTAACGCTGCCAAGCGTCCAGCGGCCGAGCGTCCGTGCTTGGTTGTCCGTGGCCTCCTCTAGAAAACCTTCCGGCAACAGCGACCGTCGTACCTAGATATTATGTTTGTTTAGCTATACTTACATAGTCATATTTCAATGGAATTGTAGAATATTTAAGAATATATACATATTTTGTGTAGGCTTAGGTATACATAGATAGCTGTTTACTGAAACATTCAGTCTGTCGCGTGATCGACCTAAAACGAAGGGAAAAAATACTTAAACAAAAGTTCAAACACTCGTCGAGGATTCCAATGTAAACAGTTTCGAATCAACGCGATGAATTTATCTGAAGGGAAATCTCCCCAGCGAAAAGCAAACACGTCTTGAGCAAAAGACTATTGAGGGACGAGTGATTCACTGGTTCAGAAAATGTTAGTTGATTTTTGAATTACACACTTCAATGACCGCTTTACAAGGGACGTGTAGCCGGGCAACGCTAAAGCGTGTTTACAGGTTTTTTTCCCCGAGGAAACGCGTCACTCACGGTTTAAGAATTACTTGGGTTAATTGTTAAGGACATTGCCCGAGGGAGGCGCCGGGAGAAAACGCTCCGACGGATATCCCATTCTCAATGCGAAGAATGGTGTAAATTCTGTCTTAAATAAATTGTTCTCATTTGATTGTAAACTCATTCACTTATTAAAGAAACTAGACGGAGGCCGCGACTTCATATGCGCTGTACTTAATTCCTTTTTTTTTAATCCTACAGCTTAGATTCTTTGTAAATTACTGCTGTGGAGAGATGTTTTCTTTTTTTTTAATAAATAGAATTATTGGAAAAAGATATGACTTATGTATGTAGCTACTCTAATATAAGCTGCAGAATATTGCGTTGGTTTGATCGAAGAGTTTTTATGTCAAACATAAAAACTTAAAAACAAAGTGTACCAAACAATTCTTTAGATTTACCTCTCATTCATTTCCAGGACGACTCCATTTGCATTAAATAAAAGAAATGCATAATCATTTCCATTTGCGAATGATAATTGAAAACGCGGAGCAGGGCATTAATAAAATACCTACTATAGTATGATACCTATATCATAGGTACTAGACCTATCTAGTATCACACGAGTAAACATTTCCGGGTGATTTTAGTCAACATTATCCCTTTAATTACGTCAATTATTTTGTTTTAAATTTTGGAGAATTTAAAACAAAATAAAACAAAACAAAATAATTTATATATTAGGTACCTATATTGTTTTATAAATTGCCGACAATAATTATATTCTAAAGAGTCATAGTTTGTATGACTCTTAGTTGAAGTAGGTACTTCGATGAAGACATTCTAAAGGTGCTCCCCACATGCTCGATCGGTCTCTATCGGGACGGCCATTTTTTTGATCATAACAATTTGGTGTAGTTGCTACACTGGTATCCATCTATATCGGTGATCGATAAAACTGCCCGATTTATTAGATGTAGCAGCGATGCACAATCGCATTTATCGATAGAGACATATGTATCGACTGGACGTGTAGATCGAGGCCAATCGAGTATGTTGAAAAGCACCTTAACACAGACCGTCTTTGCATTCTAAGAAAATTCTTTTTACTTATATTAAAAAAAATTGCAACTTCAACCAGTCTCCATTGTCGTTACAGTTAGCACTCATTATAAAGTCCAAGAGAAAAAAGGGAAAAATTGAAGTGAAGCCAATTTCTGTAGATGACAGGAAACTTTGTTAAATGTTATAACAGTGGAATTTATGATTACTAGTTGCGAGTAGCGCAGCCGGCTACCAACTTTAGAATTCAATTAGTGACCGTTATAGAATTCACTCAAGTTTTTACATTCTTTTTAAACTGTTCTTCGAAAGCGGCTCCAATATTATGCTTGGTCAGCGAAGATGATATTCTGTTGTTTCTGACACTTGTCCTGTTATATTTATGAACAAAATAAATAAAAAAATGACTAATTACTCCTACTACTTAAATAAATACTTACCTACCTATTTTATGTTACGTTTTATTAAGTAACTAGCTGGTGCCCGCGACTTCGTCCGCGTTCTGGATGAAAGGTACCCTCCCAGATAGCATTTTTTGGTAGCTGTTACGAAAAACTTCGACACTTTTGAGTCGACACAAATTTATTCTAGAAACTTTTTTAGTCGGTGGGTCGAGATTGTTTCGTCGCTACGACTAAAAATGGGGAACAGTCGACACAGTAACTAGTGGTTTCACAGTTACGTTGCTGTGTAGTAACATTGTTCTCAATTTGCAACCAGTCCTAAGAAATCATTCGTTCGTTTCGTTCTTTCTTCCATTTAAAATTTGAAGTGTGTTGTCAAATTATTGTGAAATGTCAAATTATAAAATGGAATCGCCATTTCGCCATCTGCATAAATCTTGCCAAAGTAAGTTACTTTTTAGTATTGTGTTTAAATATTGTTATCTACAGTTCAGTTATTAGTGGGAAAAAAAAATCCATTGTGTAATTTGCTGAAAAAACTTGTAATTTACCAACGCGCCACCATTTAATTGTAATTTAACAGGTAAAGTTGATATATACGGATATAATGTATTGAACATTTTCTAAGCTGAAGAGCTCAATATTACATTATTTTATATTGAAAATACTTTTTTTTTAATTTAGAACAAACTTTAAATTAAAAAATCTATAAAAACTAAATCTTTATAATGTTTTAAAATTTCTAGGTTATAAGGGCATTCTAGTCACAAAAGTTACAAGATTGTGTCGACAATTGTCGACTTGTAAGCAGAAGATTTTATAATGTTAACGATTTAACAAAATGGTGCAATACATTTTTTTGTTTACAGCGATTCTAAAACTTTTAGAAAAAATGCCGTTTAAAATGCAGTAATTTATATTATCTAAATATCTATACATACATACATACACATCAATTGCAAAGTATCTTTTTCTTAATATCATCTTGTAAACAACAAAATCACCTTTTAAAAAAGATTTATTTTTGCAGATACCACAAAATTCGTGAACATAACAGAAACATCCAGCTATTCCATTAATCGAAGAAAACTTATTGAATTTAAATTCAGATTTTGAAATAACGGAACAAAAGTCTACTGAAACCACAGCAACAACCAGTTTTGAACCCACAGAACAACCAGTATTCGTAGTTCATAGGTACAGACGCTTCAAAAATAAAAACTGCAAATGAGAATTTCACTGCAATGCAGGAAACCGTAAATCAAAACAATGAAAATTTAATAAGTATAAATTTGAACGAATTTAATAATATTATAACAGTTAACAGTGAATTACAAGCCGAAAATAAAAACCTTAAAGAAACTGTTCAACGATTACAAAATTGTAAGTATTTTTCCCCAATACCTATTGCCTGTGAAACAAAATTACAACTACTTTTTTATTTGTATGTGTTACATAATGTATTTTTTTTAGTGGAACAAGAAACTCAAAAAGGATTTGCAACCATTCAAATCCAACTGGATAAGTTGTTTGATCTGTTGTCGCCAAAACTTCAAAAATGCGATATTGAAAGTGATGCAAGTGGATATAAAAATATCGATAAGGATTTTCCGATTAATACTGTACACCAATTAAACTTACTTGAAGATCAACTTATTGACAAAGAATTTGAAAAAGCTTTGGTATGGGTACTAATATTAATTTTGCCTTGATATGTTCACACTTATTTGAAATGACTGTGTATATTTAATTTTCCTATTGTATTTTAGATCACAAAATTTTCTAAAATATGCGGCACAAGTGGTACAATGAAAATATCGAAGATCGGATTACATTTAACAAAATGTTTATTCACTGATGAACTTCTTTACAATTTAAGCTGGAAAGGCATTAAAGGTTGTAATAAAGTACCTTTTATAAACTACATTAAAACAAGAGGTCTCTTTTTTAAAATTATACATTTAGCTGACAGCTCTTGCTCTGAAAAGGATTCAGATGCATTTTTACAAAACAGTGCTATTAAACATAGTGGCCAGCGAATCAAACGAAAATCGTAAGTATGAATCAACTACGAATTAATTAAGGTCAACCGGGGCAAGTGCAACTATGGGGATATGGCAACTACACATCATAACTCCTTTACATGGGCTCTTTATAACCTCGCCATCTATAATATATTTTAATAATAATATTATTATTATTATATCATAGATGGCGAGGTTATAAAGAGCCTATGTAAAGGAGTTATGAGGTTTAGTTGCCATATCCCCATAGTTGCACTTGCCCCGGTTGATGTTATGTATATTTATACTTTCATCATATTTTCACCTAAGTAAAAAATAAAGAGTTGTTTCTGTATGTAATTATATGGTATGTTTATTTTCTTAATGTGTGACACCACCTAGAGTTTCATAACGCCATGTAATTTTTTTTTCAAGTACTGAAGCGAAGACCACCAGCTCAAAAAAACCAGCTATGTTCTTTCTGGTGTGCCAGATAACGTCTATGCATAATTTCATGGTGATCGGTTCAGTAGTTTTTGCGCGAAAGCGTAACAAACAAACAAACTCCCATTCACATTTATAATATTAGTAAGGATAATTAACTGCTGTTTTCGATACCTACCTACTGTCAAATAACAATCGGGCTTCTTTACTCATGGTAACTAAAATAATAATTAGAATGAAAGTCAAATGAAGTCCATAAGTGAAGAGCCATCTATTGTTGCCTCTTAAATACAGAAATGTTTTATTTATTATGCGGTTAAGAGTTTATGACGTCATGATCGTCACTTCATTAATCTCACGCCGTAACAGGGGGAAAATGCAGCTTTGAATTCTCGGTAAATAAAAAATATATTCAGCATGCAAAAGAAAAAAATGTAGGTTTGCTTATGCGGCACGAGCATAAACGCAACAGGAACGAGGCTATATCGTCCGTGAAGCGATTTAGCGAGCCCAGGGAACTCTCAATTTAGTATTAAATGCGGAAAAGCGGTTGTATTTACTGACATACTAGCGACCCACCCCGGCTTCGCACGGATGAATTTTTTTACAAATTAAGTATAATATATACAAAAACCTTTAGTTTTTTGTTGTTTTCTTTAGAGAAAACCGAAGCAAAATCTGTTGAATGGTTTAGAAGAATTTAGCGGAGAAACAGACAGAGACATCAGCAATATTATTTTATAACTAGCTGGTGCCCGCGACTTCGTCCGCGTTGAAAAAGAAAATATATGAGTAAGTCATAGATGAATGATTGGTCTCGCTGCGCTCGACTAGATACCCCCGTCGTACTTGTAAAATGCGGCATAAAATAGTACGCCGAATCCGGCGCCAGTCACACTGCAAACTGTCTGTTGTGTACGTGCCGAATGTTTTATTAAATTTTAGGCATAATAAAATACCAGTTTGAGTACTGAAACTGTGTAAAAATATAATAAAACTGGGTAAAAAGTGACGGTTTTTTACACACACTACAATAAAAAGTTGCCACGTTTTCGGAGCTATTGCTTTTGTTTAGCGCTCTATCTAGTCGAGCGCAGCGAGACCAATCAATTATCTTTGGAGTACCTAAGTAATATAACGTGTGACATCTTAAAAAACATAAAAATGGCGCTGTTCGTTTTTCCAAGATAAGTTTCCTATGTGTTAATTTGCGTGCCAAATTTCATCCAAATCCGTTGCTGAGATTAGCGTGCACAGACAAGTAAGTAGGTAATAAAAACTTTTTTAACCTCGGTTACATACTACTTGCAAAGTGTACAAATAATTTCTTTGAAAAAATATTTAAACAGACACGGCTCGTTTTTTTTTATTAAATGTATAGATACGATTTTTCTAAAGTTTATTAACGTGAACACGTCATTCGATAAAATCAGAGCATCAACCAACAATAGGTAAGTCAAAGAAAATTGTAATATTCACATAAACTGTCGTTTTATGAAGCGTTGGCATGCAACTGGGGGCACGCAACTTCGCCTGTCAACTTTTGCAGCCGCGATGAACCTTTGATATTGGGTATGCCTGTCGATAAATTCGATAAAATCGAACTGTTCGTAATGTAATTTTGGATGTAAGTAGGTGGTTACCTCTATATGTTGGTTACGAAACGGGGTGCGCGACGCGAAGCGGCTGTGTACGTGACGTTGAATAACTCCGAGACCTAATGTCGGCAACTTCGTTCGCTCACTGCTCTCGACGGAGAATTTTATGTGAATTACTATAATACTCTATCTATTATACAAACACAAACGGAACCACCCGAAAACTCTATCCTAAATGTCTTTATTGTTGGCGCTCCGACGAACCCAATTTCGTTCCGCAGTATTCTAAGTACATATACCTACTACCTACACATATTTTGTAATAACTAATTTACAATTCTCATTGGAACGTTGGTGTTTTAGTTTTGCCGTGTTCTGTGCCTTGTTCTTTGCCTATGCACGGCTTCGTACAGATGCATTTATTTTCTGCAAATTAGATTTAGTGTTAACTGGTTGGGCATTGTATGGGCCTATACAGATAATGTTGTTATCTAGTAAAATATTCCAATTACGTACAGTTCAAAAAAGATGTAGGTATGTACCTACTTAATTAAAATGCGAAATACCGGGGTCTCGGTTCCGGATACACTTTTGTGCCTTTCGGAGTCGAGACCCTTGGTCCGTGGGGTCCCAGCGCTCGTCAACTTCACAAAGACCTCTGAAAAAGGCTTATCGACACCACTGGTGACCGACGAGCTGGCAGCTTCCTCGCGCAACGCATTAGCATTGCAATACAGCGAGGAAATGCTGCCAGTATCCTCGGTACCATGCCGAGGGCCCCCATTTTATAGATATTTTTTAGGCTTATTTATTTTTAGATTTTAGTTTAGTTATGTTTTGTTGGATACTTAAATGATATTATATTTACAATCTAATGTTGACGATTATATCTTAAGTCTTCCAAAATATTATCTTCAGTATCTATTAAATTGTTAAAAATCGTCTTTCGGTCGCTTATTACACTGGCTTAACGTTTGTATGGAATATAGATAAATCCTACTTTGAGCGGGCTCGCTGGGGTGCTCCTAGCGGGGGTAATCTGGCGTTTATCATTTTTTGGTCTTTAGATTTTACATTTTATGATACATTATTATTAGGTATTATGTATGTGTATTTAAGCTATTTACAAGATATTAAGTATTTAATTCAAATTTCAGTTCATTCAATTCATAATTTGTTGTTAGTTTTTGAATACCTATTAGTTTCTGTGGATTATGGTGTTTAGGTACCTTTCCCTTTAGTCAATTGCATTCGTGAGAAGCTAAAGAAATATCCTAGTTTTTATCATAGATTACTTATTTTCAAAATAAAATGGTGAAAAAAAAATCCCACGGATTTCGGTATAACTTTTTCCTTATTTTAGCAAACTGATCTGAGCTATGAAATTCAAAACATGTCATTAATATTCAAAAGTTGAAGTCACTGCCAGCTCTTTGATTACGTTCAATGGAGCGCAATGAAAAAAATTTATATTCCTGCGATGTTGCTGCAAGACGTTTCGACTCGCTGTCTAAAATTAAAGCTTTTTTTGAGCCATTTAATTGTATCGTAATTTAACATGGTCTACTTATCTCGCAGAAATAAGATCCAAAACTAAGGTTTTATTTATTATCTATATGTACCTTAAATTTAGATTTTAATAAGTAATTTTTACATTAGGTATGTACTTTGTATACCTTATCTTACTTGACTGTTTTTGGTTATATTAAAAATTTTCAGTAGTTTGAAAATCTGATTTGGCACATAACCGCACCTAATACAGCGTTGGGTATAAATGCATCTATATAAGTCTTCTTTAAGCTTACACTCCATATATAAAAATAAATGAAATTCGTAATAGTGCATATTTTTATATTCAAAAAAATATCAAAATTGGAATTCAATAAATATTTTTGTGGCCAGCATTCTAAATTCAAAAGTTATTATTATGTGACACAACTTATGACCTGACTGTGTGTATGTCGGCGGCCGATCGTATAATCCGAACTGCTATTATACAATCGGCCACTGTGTTTCATGAAGTTGCAAAGTGATCAAAAAAGTTCTTATTACTTTTAAAAAAAATCTTACATCTCAATGGGCAGCCTAATCGTCAAACAACATACTTCGTACGATCTGACTAATACACTCACTGGCACAAAATGTGGCCCAAAGTTAAAAGTAACTTCAACTGTTTTATTATTATATTTTACTGTTATATTTATTATAATAAAACAGTTGAAGTAATTTTTAACTTTGTGCCAGTGAGTTATTATGGTATTATTTAGGAACTTCATGAAACGGTACCATATCACGAATTGCCGGATTTTACGATCGGGCGCCGACATATGTAAAATATATAGGCCGCGGATCGATATTTCTAAAGGAATGAGCGGCCTTCGATGAGTATGGAGCCGAGAAGAGCCTTGTCTTTAATGACAGCTTCCAAATCCTCTTGATCCCATCGCAGGTGGACCAGCCAGCGTGGGAGTGGACTGTTCTTCTTTTTCACTGCACTAACCGCTCCACGGCAATCGAGCAGTTCACACATATTCCACGCTTCTTCACAGCCCAACGGATTCACTCCCCTCGACTTCGCCACCCTGACAAACACAACACTCTGTGAGCAAGAAGCAGATCTGCTAATATCTTCAACAGCCTTCTAAATTCTAAACAATAGCGGACGAAATACAGTGACATTTTTGCATTTCTTACTTTCCCCATCTCTTCATAATAATATTCTTAGGCCGCAGGATAATCACTACATAGTATAAAACAAAGTCGCTTTTTCTGTCCCTATGTCCCTTTGTATGCTTAGATCTTTAAAACTACGCAACGGATTTTAATGCGGTTTTCACTAATGGGTAGAGTGGTTCTCGAGGAAGGTTTAAGTACATAATTTACTAAGTTACGCGGGCGAAGTCGCGGGCAGCAGCTTTAATTTTATTAACACGTAACGTAATTAGTGATTACTAACATGTAGTGCCATCTGTTAACAGACTTTTTCCATTATTCGAAGTGAGATTAGATGAATTAGAGTACTACATTGCTTCAAACAGAATTCCCTAGATGGCGTTGTAAATTTTGCATACACGTTGTCTGGGACTCCAAAAAGGACATAGGGTACCTTTCATCCAGAACGCGGACGAAGTCGCGGGCACCAGCTAGTTTATAAATAAAATTTAAAAGAGTGCTGACTTATTTATAGAAATTATGCAATTTTTTCCTGAAAATTGTATATAAATTAAGACCTTCCTCGTTTAATGCGACTTTATTTTATACAGTGTAAATAAAGATTATACAAAATGTATTGTAAATTTACTTTACAAAAATTAGTGTTTCATAAGTATGTTCCATTGGCCATCGTTTATTTTTGGACAAAAATTTTTTTTATTAATGTACTAGCTTTTGCCCGCGACTTCGTCTGCGCCTTTTTTATTAGGCGTTGAAACGTGTATGTATTCAAATATTTGATTTGAGCAAATGACGTCCGCAGCCGCACACTCATTGGTCAATCAAATCAAATAGCGCGCGTTCTATGAATTCCTTCTTCCTGTAACACGTTTCCGTTACATTTGCACATGAAAATTTCACTAAATTCCTCAAGGTACAATCCAAGTACAATCAGATATTTGACTTTTTGTGAGCTTACTTTGTGTAAACATTGTGCAGCACTCCGAAGGTGACGTCCTTTTTTTTGTTGTGGTTAAGTATAACTAGATAGGTGCACAGCAAGAGCTTCTGGTGTAGGGGCAGGTCGTCGCCGGGCACCATACGCGATATGGACGAGCTGCTCAGGTTGTCGTACGCACTCGTGACGTCAGTGATACGCACAGTACCGCTGCCGTTCGGCTGACGCGCTAACCTCGACAAGTGACGCACCATGTGCAGAGCTCTTCGCATATCGCCAGATTTCAAACTCGCCTTCGCTAGAAACGGACACAAACATTGAATTTCAATACTAGTTTGCTAAAATTATAACAAAAAAATTCAGTTGAAATTATAACAATTCTAAATAGTTTTTTATTTAATAACAAACTTATACTTTTGTTTGTAATGAATAAAATCAAAAAGTAGTAAGTACATATTTTGAAAATTCTTTCATCTAGTTATAGAAAGTTACATTATTAGCGAGTAACATAGGTTATCTATACTAATAAGTATTATAAAGAGAGAAGATTTGCATTTTTGTATGTTTGTAATGAATAAACTCAAAAAGTAGTGGTCCGATTTTGAAATTTTGTATAGGAGGTGTATTAGCAGTCATCTGTCTGTTGGGCTACGTAGTCTATGGACTGCAGAAAAACGTTACCTGCCAGCATCTTTATAGCGAACGGCTCCCAGACTATGTTTTCATTGTTAGCTAACTCCTTGGTGATGACATTCATAATCTGATCCTTGTCGTAAGGCGCAAACTGAAGCTCGTGTATCTTCATTTTTGTACGTTGTCGCAGATGAGGCTTTAGTTCAATCATTAGAGCCGGCGAGTTGCTCATACTCACAACAAACAGTCCAGTCGTGCTCACCAAAGTGAATAGAGCAAGTAGCAAGTTTTTGCCTTTATTTTTAAGTGCGTCGATTTCGTCCAATACTAAAACTCTACCATAAGGAGGAAAAGAAAAGATTAATTTTAATCATAAGATATCAAAACTCACTGTTGCTTTTGGCATTACTACAACTAATGCTCCTAATCATGATTAAAAAAAAGAGATGAGATTGGACATTTTCTTTTGAACATCGGCATTGGCAAATTTGATTTAATATGAAAAAAAAAAACATAGTTCGGGTTTAAATGATCTTAAACATTTTGTTTCAACACAAATGTTGTTCAACACTTTAAATATTTTTCTTAAACATTTTTCTTTGTGTATTAAATAACATAAGTACATACCTTGTATAAATTTTATAATTTTTAATTTATAATAATTATTCCATAAATAAAAACACATTCAATTAGAAAAGTTCAATGGGGGACGAAAAATATAAATTAGTATTTGAATTAAAAATATAATCTAGATTACATTTTAGCTTTTAAAAGTATTGAATTTTTTAAACACTTACATCGCTTTTGGTTTTTTTGATAGATGCTGCTCTATAGCCTTACAGCAAATCGTCTGTGTGTTATTAGAAGTTTTTATATTTAACTTGTTACAAATATTCTTAAAAATAGACGCTGGGGATTCCAATTCTACGCAGTTCAATCTCACTATATTGTAACTGTCGCTTATCTGTAAATTTTAAAACAATTGATAAAGTAATATTCATATACATACATACATAATATATACATAAACTAATATTAATATATTTATTTTAGGTACTCTATTTGTAGCAGAATATGTTTGTCCATACCTCTTGCAAATGCAGGACATATTCAACAGTTGCAGTCTTCCCGGTGCCCGGTGGTCCAGAAATATATACAAGGCCTGGATCTCCAGTAGCAAGATGTTCCAATAGAAACTTCTTTAACAAATCAGTATCATTTTCTCTATAAAGCAAAGGCTTGGCAAACTCTTCAGACACTGACTCGCATTGAGTACTACACTTCTCTTTAGGCAATAACTTGATAGTATTAAGTTTCTTTTTCAACGGTTCGAGGTTATTGCATGTGTCTTCTGCCCTGTAGTAAACAATGGTAACTATAATACAATGGTAATTTAACAATTGTTAACTAATTATAAAGAGATAGGCTGACAGATTAAAAAATATAATAAGTAGCAATATGTAAATGTAATGCACCTGCAGCACCTATAGCATTGCTTGTGTTATAGGCGACAGTCATCAGGTAAACAGTCAACCTGTCTGTCGACCTTAACATAAAAAAAAACAATCAAGTGGACCGTCAGCCTGTGCCACGACCTTAACATAAATAAAAATATATAATTTACCTTTGTGAAGGTGCGTCAATTATATCTGAAAACAAAAAGTGTTCATAGGTAATATACATTAAGGTGACGCTCCCAAAACGCTCTTTGTGGGCGCACAGCGCGGTACTGAGGAACAATCGCATGCATTCCCTTTCAAACACAAATACGGTTCGAATAAGGTTGAATATCGAATGATCCATTTCTCTGTTTTTCTTGCATAGAACTAAAGGACGTAAGTCTCAAATCAAATTTAATTTATTATGAGAATAATAATCGTTCTAGGTAAATTTTGTCTTGATAATAACTAATAAATCTCATTTTCTTTCTATGAGTATTTATTTTGCATATGTAACTAAAGTTGCTTCTGAGATAAAAGAAAAAATATCGATAAAATGACTCAATTTAAAAAAATAAAAGTATCGAGTCAATTTCCACTAATTGTGTTTTTGTCTTGACATTGACTAGAAAAAGGTTTAAAATATAATATTATTTAAGTTTTACATTGATGTGATATTTGGTTTACTTACAGTTTTACGGCAAACAATCATAGTGTTTAGGGAGTGGGGCCTTAAACCAACATGATTAAAGCTTTAAGCCAATTTTGTTTCTACTAAAAGTATAAATAAACATAAAACCTCTAACTCTCATTTAGATTAGATAATTATCCTCTATAGCAAGTAATACCAATAATACTAAATAAGGTAAAGATAACTTTAATAAACTAATTTATTAATAGTTAATTAATAAATTAGTTCCTTAAAGTATTAATATTATATATATATAATAAAATATAAGTATTATAGTAATAATAAAAATTAGTTTATTATAGGTATTTTATTAATAAACAAGGCAATAAAATTTTTACTGTAAACTGACTGCCTCGAAAATTAAGTAAATTTTACATGATTATAAAGTTTACTGTATTAGTTAATGGAATCTGTTTTTTAATCAATAGGTTCATCATCATTAGGCAATGAACATGGTTACTTAATAACAATTGCATTAAGTGCTAAATTAATTGTGACTAACAATAAAGCCTACTACTTTAACAAATGGGTATTAAAAATATGTACACTCAATGAAAATAATAACCGTTTTGGAAATAGTATACAGCATGAAATTATAAAACCAATCTTGTGGTATGCTTCTGGTGTGGTCTTTATTCTGAGCTTTATTCTTCTTTAAGAACTTTATTTCTTTATTCTTTCTATCGTCATCAACTATCTAGCTATCATTGACTACAATAAAGCGTTCGATTCTATAAAGCATGTATATATGTAAAAGAAGTTTGATTCCCTTCATTTAATTTGAATTTCCCGCGTTGTAAATTTCTTAGTAGGTAGTTGTTTATAATTTTAAAAGTGGCTACCTACAACGCGGGAATAATACGGAGGTATAATATTATCTGATTGTAAAACGAGACATGTGAATAATCTAAAACATTTAAAGAAGTAAATAATAACATCGTAATAATAGCTTTAAATGTTGTTTCTCTTTCAGGTAAGATTTGTATTTAGTACGATGTTGATATAAAATTAAAAATGTCAAATTATTTTGTTTAATAAAAAATTATAATTCCTCTTTCAGAGCAACGCATTTCGGTTATTTTATTTCTACAGCCATATAAGATAATACTTATTACATATATATGGCAGGCCTTAGAATCCCAAGGTATATCAATTTTATTAATCTTATGTACTTTACATAAGGTACAGACTGAAAAAATTGGAAAGTAATTTGAAATTAAAAAAGGTGTAAAAAAAGTGACAGGATGTGCCAGAATATATTTTTAGAAAGTTAAATTGGGACTCTAATGGACTCAGCATAAATGGAGATAATCTTAATCATCTAAGATTCGCTGATGATGAAATTCTCCTAAGCGAAACAGCAAAAGATCTCCAAGTCTAGTTACAGCAACTAGTAAGGACAAGTGAAGTAGGTAGTGGGACTTACAATGATAAAAAATACTGAGAAAACAAAATTAATGACTAACCAACCAAGTAAGTAGCAATACAAGTAAACAACAGTTTCATATAATATGTTGATATACCTAGGCCAAATAATTTCACCAGAAGATCTCATGGAAAAGGTACTGGTCACTCAAGAAGGTTATAAAAAATCCCCAATTTTCAATCCTAACTAAGAAAAATATATTCAACATGTGTATAGTTACTGACTTGCATGACTTATAGTTATCAAACATGGGCTTTTACTGAAAAGTACATGAAAGCTTTAAAAGTATGCCAAAATAGAATGGAGAGGAGTATGTTAAACATAAAATTTAAGAACAGAATTAGACTTTCAATTAAGTATAAGAGAAAAAAAAGTAACAGATAATATCATATATACAGTGAAGAGATTAAATGGATTGGACACACACCGAGGAGTAAGAAAAACAAATGGTCGAAAGATGTGACTACATGGTATCCTCGTGATGAAAAGAGAAGATAAAGAAAAAGATGGGAGGATGATATCAGGGAAACAGCAGGTTCATTGTGGAGAAGGAAAGTTATGGACAAGGGATTGTGGCGAATTATAAATAAATAAATATAAATATTCACACATTCCACACAACACCATCTAATTCCACACTAAGCAACTTAATGCTTGTATTATGGATACCAGACAGTTGGTATACTACATACAATACTTTTTTTTGTAAATACATACATATTATAAATACAAAATATCCATGACTCAGGTACAAAGGTAAATGTTAACACATAAACATTTGCCCCTAGCGGGATTCGAACCCGCGACCGCTTGGTTAACAGCTAGGGTTACTAGCCACTGGACCAAACGTGTCGTCAATTCTAGGGGAGGCCATTGCCAAAAGGCAAACTGACATGATAAAGGAAAACCAAGATAGTTCCTAAGAAAAAAAAATTGAAAATAATAATGTAACTAACAAAAAACCAGAAATATTGTAAAAATTTTATTTTGTCATTCCATTATTATACGTAGGTATATAGATACAACTGCCTTACGAAGCTTTTATTAGTTAAAATGTCTTAATTCTCTCACCTAATTTAACAATTAACTTTTCGATAAAATTAGTAAAAAAGGTTATACTAAATTTGGCGGCAAGTCCGCCGACGAAAATTTAATCATAATTAGATAGTTACTTACATACCTGTTTTTACTTTCCTTTTCTTTTGTCTTTCTTTTTCCATATTTGTACTTTAATAATAGTTATGTCAACCTTAAGAGTAAACTAGACCGATAGATATCAACCCAACGATATCAAATCAATAAATAAATGAAAATAACATCAGAACTAGGCATGGGCGTTATTTCACGTCACTATTTACAGTAACTGGCTACGAGACATGTAACCGATTCACTAGTTTCAAGTCAAACGACAAACTAGTGATTTTTGTAAACATGTGATTTTTGTCACTACAACTACACCATAGAGTAACTTATAATATATACGGAAAACTACACTCAATGACAGAGTGTCGAACAAATACAAGTGATTTTTGTCACTACAATATAGTGATTTTTTTGATGTTGAACCAGAGACTTGACTTGACTGACTTGGACTGGACGGACCAGGGGGCCTAGACAAGTTGCATTCGCTCCGGAGCGATTCGATTCGAAAGAATAAAATGTATGGGATGTGTCACGTGATTTACCGACGGCATATGTCAATCCAATACATTTTTTTGTTAACGAACTTCGTTATCGTTTTTACAATGTCACTTTGTCTAGGCCCCCTGTTTTGGAAAACTAATCAAAATTATGACTTGACTGAACTTGACTTTACTGACTTGAATCGGGATTTGCTATTTTTGACTTTAATTTCAATTTTACCCTTTTTTATTTTAAAAAAGGGTATTACGAATTGCTATTTTTACTAATGACACTGGGAAAATCATCGGAGAAAATCTGATGGAGCCAAGACATTAAAAGAAGAAGAAGAAGAAGATGTTGAACCACAGAACACTAATATCCTGACGGAGCGTCGAACGACAAACTAGTGATTTTCGTAATATTTTGCGACAGCTCTGTGTATTTTGTTTCTTTTGCCACTTCTAATTTCAAAGTTTTTTAATTCTAAACACGACTTTATTCGTTATATAACGAACAAAAGAAGCGCTGAGAATATTTACTTTGGGTGGAATTGTCCAAATACGGTTACCAAATAAAAAAAATCAATTTGCCATTTACTTGTCCATTTTTACTGACTAGTGACTACCACTATTTTAGTATATTAAATTTGCAGCGCTTATTGACTTTAAAACTCCGAAAGCGCCAAGATGTCAGCATTATTTTGTTATACGCTAGCATATCTGTGTAACCTACTGGCCGCGAGCTGCCCAGCGAACAGACCTCTTTCTGAGTATGTAGTGTTCTGTGGTTCTGTAAGTCGGCTTCCTAAGTGAGTGAATAATCCGAACGCAGATTATTCTCTCGAGAAAAATCCGAACGCGCATTTGCTCGTCTCAAAACCAAAATAGAGTAAGAGTTATTATAATTCATATAATTTTGATAGGTATTGCTGAAGGCTTAGAGACTAAAGACTGGTTTTTGTTTTTAAATTATCTCAATAGTTCGTGGGAAGAATTACAAATTCAAATACTTATTGTTTTAGTTCGTTGACGAATTTAATTTCATAATTATTGTGAAAGTTGCAGACTACGTGTATATATTTTTTTGTTATTTGAATTAAAAATTAAAGAATATAAGTGTAAATAAAGTGGGTTTCTTAAATAAGTAAATAAAAACTTAATTATTAAAGTATTAAAAAACTCAAAATAATATAAGTGGTATGTACAGTAACGTAGCCATAGCCACAGTATTTTGGTCTCGTAAATGACTGTTACACACACTTGGTAGAATATATTAATCTAGACAATATCACTGTAACTAATAACAAACAAAACGATACTTTAAAAAATAACTAGTTACTAAAATCACTAGTTTTCAAAACTGGTGACGGCGTATTCATAACTAGTTACGTTACGTTTCGCCAAAATCACGTAACGACTCACGCCTAATCAGAACATCAGTCAGCTGTTAAAACATCTGCTCTTACGCAAGCCATAGAGTAACTTATTTATATTGATGGCTGACGTTCACAAGCAATACGCACTGCAGTTTGTCTATGGCAGATAGTAGCCCACAGAACATTATTATTCTTGCCCAAGGACGATGGATAATATAACAGGACTGGTAACTTGTTTTTAAAAAATGAACAATTGTTACCAAATTTACCAATTGTTAAAGTATATTTTTCATTGATTGACGGATATTCGAAGTTAATAAAGTATTTTAAGGGTGAAAAATGATTGAAAAAAATTCTAATAACTCAAAAATTTAAGTCATGTAAATGTAATTTGTTGATGTTTAAAAACATTAGTTTTAAATTAAAATTTTATAATTCACAAAATCTAATTATGATTATAAGGACGAACAAGAGCATTCGTAATCGATTTTAACTTTGACACGAAATACTTTGCGTGAGGGCAGCACGAGTACCTACTAAAGCGATATATAGAAATTATTTATACTAGCAACCCTAAACCAAACATAGGTTACTGTTATATATAATTTTAAAATAATCTGTAAAACAAAATTACAGTCATCATCATCTCAGCCGCAGGACGTCCACTGCTGGACATAGACCTCCCCCATAACTTTCCAATGGGACCGGTCAGAAGCAGCCTGAATCCACCGCTGACCCGCGGCCTCTATTAGGTCGTCTGTCCACCTTGTGCCCTTTCCATAGCTCAACGAGCTACTGCGAGATCGAATCAGAAATGAGGAGATCCGCAGACGTACGAAAGTTACCGACATAAGTAAGCCGGCGGATCAGTAAGTTGAAGTGGCAGTGGGCAGGGCATATAGTACGGAGAGCCGACGGCCGCTAGGGCCGGAAAGTTCTCGAGTGGAGGCCACGGACCAGCAAGCGCAGCGTAGGACGTCCACCCACAAGGTGGACAGACGACCTAATACCTAAAGGCCGTGGGTCAGCGGTAGATCCAGGCTGCTTCTGACCAGTCCTATTGGAAAATTATGGGGGAGGCCTATGCCCAGCAGTGGACGTCCTGCGGCTGAGATGTTTGGCTGAACGTTTGGCAAAAGTATGTCAGGCTTACAAATTGCTTTACAAATCTTGTCAGGCGTTAAATCTTTTATTTTTCAACGCGCACGAAGTCGCGGGCACTAGCTAGTACATAATGATTTAATAATACTTATCTACAAATTGGACCAAAGTAAATAAGCCGCTCGTTCTATTGCAAGCGTGGTTCTGTTTAGGAAACAATTTGATTGGCAACAAGAAATTGCATGAGAATAATTGTTATAGCTGAGGGCGAGAGTTGGCCCCAGACGGACTTGTGGGGCGGGTGGGCACACAAAACAAGTTTTAGACGTTATTGTATTATGTTTGTATTTCAGTTAATTAAGTCGCTTGTCACCAACAACGCAGCTCTCGTGGCTTAATACTTAAGCTCTTAAATCGCAAACTACATTTCGCTGTATCCTCTTAACGAGCTCTTTCAAAAGGCTTATTTCAAATTTAATTAATGGCATTTTACTTATAACCTAGGCCACTTAAAGCACATTAATTAATTTCGTATACAAATCAGCCGACCGAATTTTAATTGAGAAAATTATATCGCTTAAAATTCGTTGAATATGTAATGTAAGGTACTTACTTGATTATTAATAACTAGTTGTTGCACGTGACTTCGTCCGTGTATCTTTTTTTATAAAATATAGTATAGCCTATTTTACCTACTCGCTGATAATATAGCTTCCCAACAGTGAAAGAATTTTTCAAATCGGTGCAGTAGTTTCGGAGCTATCAGAGCCTATTCAATGCAAACAAACAATCAAATCTTTCCTCTTTATAATATTTAGTATAGATGGGAAAGCTCATTATGGAAAACGTATTTAAATGGCATGAAAATAAATAATATCAAATGTAGCAACCATTAGGAAGATTGATAGGAGTGAATATCCTATTAGAGGCAGGCGTGAGGAAAGCCGAAAGCATCTAGAGGAAGCGGCACTTAGATTCGTCTTAATACTCAGCCGCCTTCCGCCGCAGAGAATCCACAGTACGCAATCCATCATGCTGACTAGATCAATTAAACCGAAGCTTGTTCCACCACATAATGATCTTAACGGGAGATTCTAGTTTCTAATAGCTTTCTTGACTTGAAAACTTGAAAATAATTATTCAGTACAGTAACTAATTAGAAGTTTAGCATTAGGCCTAATTAGGCAGGGCACAATATTTTCCAAAGTAGCTAATTCGGAAATAACAACTCTGCGAAAAAACAGCAGATGTTCAAAGCAATAGCTGTTCATGTCATGATTAATTGACGCCTCTTCATCTGCTATGCCTCTTCTATGCCTCATCGGATTGTTTGCCTGTCCTTTAGTCATTATTTTTAAAAATACAAGGTTGCATAAAAAAGGACAAAAGTCTTCAAAGTAAGTAACTTTGATATATAAATAAGCTATTTTTATTATTAGCTTTGGATTTTTAGTCTTGTTTTGATTTACTTTGTATAAATTATAAACCTTAATAAGCTCTTATTATATTTGTGTTTCTACTATTTTTGTAAATATGACTGTTACCTACATTGCCTGTATAGACACAAGGCAAAATCTACCGGCGAACTCTACTTCCTTCTCATACATGTATTTAATTCAGTCAATAATAGATTTTTGGTTACTTGTTGCACAGTATATTGACTGTATATTCTAAATGCCCAGCTACAACTAATACAAAAGGCTTAATACAGCTACGAGTCTTGGTATACTACGTAAATTTAAAAAAATCTCTACGTAGGTATATAGAGGCCGCCCACGCATAACGAATTGATGTTTCATCAGATTGTTAAAACCTTAAAACCAACTCACAAATAGCATGAATGAAAAACTTAACTTAGTCCTTTTAATGAAAACAGGAGCTTACACAAATGTTATTTTTCTTTTCATTCAGAGGTTTTAAAAAATGTTTATTCAAGCCCCGCGTAGGTATAAACTGTAACTGCGAGGCTAATCTAAGCGAAAACGATTAAACTTTACCAGTTTACAGTGGTCACAAAAAATAATTAATTTCCACAAAATGCAAATAGTTCGCAGTAAACAACAACTTGGCGGTAAATATGAGCATGGTGCTGTTGTTGGCGTGACAACCAACATAAATATTCGCCACCAAGTTATGCGCGTTATATTCCGCACTTTAGAGATACAAAAACACCTCCGAACTGGTGGTTTGATTTTAAATTCTAATTTTATGATGCATTTCTTTTGCATACCTACATATCGCATTATCTATCTCCTGGTTGAAATTCTTTGCATTAAATTTCTAAGGGCTATATTAGCATAGCAGTTCAGCACTTGTCTTATACAAAGTTCGGAGTTAATTTCAAGAAAAGAAAGTTTAGTGTTAAATGGGACGAGCCCGTTGAATTAGTGTTTAGGACGATTGCCTTAACCATAGAGTAAATAGTACTTACCGGATTTACCCAGTATACAGTATAAGTGCTATTTACTCATGCCTTAATTAACGCACTATTTCCCTATACCTTCCCAATCCCTTATCTATAATTAGTAACATTATCTATAATAGTACTATATATATACTATTAACTATATTACACATGTGTGTAGCTGTAGATAGTGACATTTGCTTGTTGATGGAAATTGGAACTGAACTATTATCCAAATTATATTTAAATGTCCTTCATACTAATTTGAGAAATCGCTCTTTGCTGCATGTAGCTCAAATTATAGGAGAAATTCATTCATGACTCGTTCATGTAGACTTTTTAATGAATTATTACTAGAGGATACAGATGTTGACCTGTTTCACAGTTCCATAGTTAAAACTAAAATTATAGATAAATGATTGGTCTCGCTGCGCTCGACTAGATACCGCTCTCGTACTTGTAAAATGCGGCATAAAATAGTACGCCGAATTCGGCGTACCCGAGCCAGTCACACTTTAAACTGTCTGTGATGTGTACGTGCCGAATGTTTTATTAAATTTTAGGCATAATAAAATACTAGTTTGCCTAGTGAAACTGTGTAAAAATATAATAAAACTGGGTAAAAAGTGATAAAAAGTGACGATTTTTACACACATTACAATAAAAAATTGCCATATTTTCGGAGCTATTGCTTTTGTATAGCGCTCTATCTAGTCGAGCGCAGCGAGACCAATCCGTTATATTTGGTTAAAATTAAAAATATTATAGCCGATAAATCCTTAACTTATGTATAAATTGTAATCGCACACTGGTGTGAATTATTGTTGTTATTATTAGACTATTTTGTAAGTGATTACTTTAACAACGGTATAATATGGGTATAATACAAATAAGTAGTTCCAGCAATATGCATTTGTATAATACGTACGAGTATGATATGATGATAAGCAGCATTTAGTTATAAATTGGAACACATCTCAAAGCATATCGTGAATGTTGACTTTAAAGTTAGTGTCTTACTTAGTTGGGTTTAGTAGCAAAAATCGCAGACGTCGGTATAATTTTGGTGATTCGTGTCTTACAAAACGTAATTCCCGCGGATTACTTTCAGCAAGTTGGCTAACTAATGAAGTAACTTGTGACACGGGTCGGGCCCCGGGATCGACGTAATCAAATTAATGAGAAAACTTCACTTCAATTTTGGGTTTCCTTCCTCAATCTTTAGCTTATTTGGCAGCGGTCAAGTGCTCCAATGGACATGTTGATTGTACTTTAAATGTATTAGGAATTTTCAAACTATTCTAATTCACTTTACATTACATACTTATTTACATTCCTTTTTGTATGCATTCTATCTACACATATAATGAATCGTAAACGAGCCGTATCTGTTGATTAATATTAAAAAAAAAATACAATTTGTACACATTGTGCATTACTTATGTAAAAAAACTTATGTAATGTAAGTATTGATAATAAAATTACCTGGATTAGAAGTATTCGCATTTGTACTAATATCTTGTTTTATTAGTACACCAAATACAATTAGGAGTTATAGGACACCTTTTATCCTGGAAAATTGTTAATAATTTCATGTGGGATTTTCAAAAAACTAACAAGTTGCGGGCACAAGCAAGTTTTAATTTTTTTTTTTACTTCATACATCTATATATATTTTTTTTAATTTACGGTTTTTACTTCATACAGTGTCGCGAAAAACTTTTATTTACATCTAATGGACGTTTTTTTGAAACTCGTTTACGATTTTATTATCTTCCTCTTATCTCCAAACAAATCTTTCCTCTTTATAATATTGTTAGTATAGATAAATTTTATTTATCTATGAAAATTGCAATATTAATATCATAAAGAAATTGACAACATTCAATATTAATGATGTAAATAAATATAAACTCACTCATATAAAGTACCTATAGAAGAAAAATAGTACGAGAAATAGTGCGAAAAGTATCTAATGAAATAAATTGATCTCTGAACAAAAAGTCGATAAGATTCGAATGGTACTATGTGTAGTTGCGAGTTGCGACAACAAATGACTCTTTGATCTTGCCGGCGTAATTTAATTAAACTCCGTGTGACTTCACAACTGATAAGGATTTCCTTTTGCTTATTGTTACTTTAACATTAACTTCTCTTTCATCGTTCCATTCAATTAGAGGTCGAATAGACAACAGTCTGCTGAAAGAAGTTAGGTTAGGTAGGTACTAACATTACAATAAAATCAATTATTTGCATTAGGTACTGAAATAGCTAGACAAAACCTTAGAATTAAGGTTTTCTCTTTTTATTTCAATTTAATAAACAAATATTAAACTAGTGAAATATAGACATTTATAATTATGATAGTTACATAAAAGACTAAATTATTATTCGATAATAATTATTCGTAATATCAATGTCATTCAGGTAGGTATTTCACGTTAATAAAACCTTACCACTCAGTCAGGCTTTATTGTCTCAGAATAAATTTTCTCTTTTATTCTTTAAAGAATAAGAAGCAAACGAATTGTGTGATTTTTATTTGTGTGTAAACTTTTATAGTCGGCTCATTGAAATGTGAAATACAAATACTTATTACTATTGAGTACAATTTGTTTAATGATCTCAGAACGTTTTTATTTTAGTTTAAAAACGTTAGAGATACTGAGGATTTTTTTTATTTGCTTAGATAAAAAGAATTTTATAAAGTTTTTTCATAAATTTAGATTTGAAACGGCCAGCAAGGTAATTGATAAGGCATTTTAGAGAAATATAGTCATATAAGGCCATTCTCTTATATACCTAAAGCCATTTTTGTTTAAGGCCTTTCTCCACAGCCTCTCTCTTTCCCCAACAATTACATTTTAGATAGTCCCTCGGGAATTGTACTTTTTTCTAAATTAAATTTACCTTGTGTCCTTTTCTGTATTATGTTAAATGTGTATGATGATCGATAAAGTACTTTCGAAGATTTGTTGTTTTGAACAAACAGACTAGCTACCCGCTCCCGGCTATGTCCAGCAAAAAACTTAATTAGGTTTAATTACAACCTAATTAATTAATTACATTTCTAGGGTAAATGGGCACTTACTAATAGGTAAGTGTGGTCCGCCTTCGGCCGCATCTGCACCGCACCAAAATCCGTTGCGTGGTTTAGAAGCGGCCATACACCAAGAAGACAGACGCGGAAAGCGATTTGAAACAAAGTTTTTTATGTAATTAAAAAAATTCACTGGTAGCTTGTATTCTAGACAAGACACAAAAGTGTCTTAAGGCGTTTGCGCAGCGCCTTTAGTGAACTTAACTTCGAATTTGAATTCGAATCAAATTGGAATTCAAATTAAAATTCGGCGATATCAAGTCAACCGATAGCCGATTGACTATTAAGAATTAGCGGACGTGACCGTGTCCACTAATTCGTGGAAATATTAATGTAGTTCACGTAATGCTATCGCAAGTCGTGGCACGTCGCGGGCATTTCGCCTTTGAAATCACTTCCCGGCTCGACTCTCCACCCGTGACAGTGACGTATTGTTGCTCGTCTTTAACATTAATGTAATGGATTTTGTTTCATGTCCCGGAACTTATAGCATTTTTCACAACGTGCACAAATCTTAGCAATTTTAGATTATTTCGCTTGTTGATCCATAACTTGCTCTTCCATACACTATATCTAATATTTGTCAGCAAAACACATACACCAATGAATGCTTCTGTATATATAACATTCTCTTACAGTAGGTCAGTAAGACTTTTCTCGTCCATCAAACATTCGCATGAAAAATATCTACAGATACAGATATTTTTATATCACTGTGCTTTGTCTATTTTTTCAAAAAGTTCTTTTAAACCACTCAACGGATTTCGATACAGTATTCAGTAACTCGATATGGGTTTGTGTTTAGTTTTTGTATATACATACATATATTTAATTGGAGAAAAAAATTGCATCCGTGCTACGCCGGTGGCCGATGGTTTAAAATAAAATATTCAAAATAAACTTTTAAATTTAATTATACGTAAACCGAATTGTAATACATAACCAGGTCAGCAATTTCATTTAATTAAGACAAATTCGGTTTACGAATTAGTTTAGGATATTTATTAACGAGGGAATGAAATTGCACGTCTTGGGAGTATACAAATGTATGAAGCCGAAATGAGAGGCAAATCCGTTTTAAACCGCAGTAGACGAGGGCCCAGGACGCGTAGAGCTCTCGATCCGTCACGCGTCGCGTAGACTTAATCCCTCATCAAATCCAGATTAATTAAACTGGAGCCGACCATGATCGCAGCCAAAACCACTCGCATACAATATGTACATATGTGTAAACGACTTAAACCCAAGCATAATTACACGTGTCACGGGTCAAGACCTAATTTATGACGGCTTTTGTTGTATTGGTCAGTTAATATTGAGGTATGTGAGTTAGATGTAAATTGAACAAATCAATAGACCAGGAAACCAACTAAAGTGCAAGAAGTATTTTTAATACACATTTCCTTACGCAATAAAATAGTTCCAATGGTTAAGGGATACTAATAAATTATTAAAAGATTTTATCTTCTCTTAGTTAAAGTTTTATTTTATAATAAGTGGCTATCGTCGCCTATAACATAAGCAACGCCAAACATGCTACAAGTGTGCTGCCGGCCATTCGATTATGAATTGTTATTGAATTAAATTTGAAGTTATTGAATTTGAAGATTAAAGTATTGAATTTTATAAAAATTATCATATAGGTAAATCTGCGTTACCTATGCGTTACATAAGCCCCTGTTATCCGATAGATCAGTTACATTCCGTTAGAGCCAATATTCTGTGTCTCTGGGTAACATTAGTCAGCCTTTTAATTTTTACTATATATATAAGATTTTTTTTAAAAATACTTGTATTAAAACGTCTATTTGCACATAACATTTTAAGTCGCAATACGAAAAAAATGCCGCTGAAAGATTAACAAGCGTGGAAGACGAAGTATACGTAATACAATCAAAAGTTTTGATGAATTTCTGCAAAACTGTCTTTGTTTCCCCTTTCTGTCCAAGTTAAATAATAAAATCTACTGCGAAACCCTCCATCTGAGTCCTGTAAGAAGTTTGTCTTCAAAAAGTAACACGGACTAAAATTATATTTCTCAAAGGTGTAGGTGGTGTCTCACCTATGATGATAAATTCATGGGGAATCGAATAGAGCGACGTAGTTTTCTTTATTTATTTATTCAATTTCTAGCTATGTTCAGTTTCTTTATTGATTTAACCTAATATATAAAATTCTCGTGTTTGTTGCCAAACTCCTCCGAAACGGCTGTACCGATTTTGATGAAATTTTGTGTTCTTATCGGGTAGGTCTGAGAATCGGCCAACATCTATTTTTTATACCCCTAAATGTTAAGGGTGGTCCACCCCAAAAATTTATTTTTTATTTTTTCGCAAAACAACGTTTCGGCGGGTCAGCTAGTATTATATAATAAAATTTTGAGCCTATTTTGTTATCTGTATAATTATATATACTTATCATATATGTAATATTATAAATACGACAGTTTATTTGTGAGGATGGACGTTTTATTACTTTTTCGCGTAAAAACGGCTTTACGGATTTCGATGAAATTTAGCACACAAATAGTTTATTATTACGTGGGTTAACTATAGGATATTTTTTATCCCGGAAAATGTTAGTTTCCCCGAAGGGTCTGGTCTTCGGGTAAAAAAATCTGGTAATGGCTGCCACCGTCGTCAGGATGTCGGGCGTTATATTACTCATATACCTATAATGACCTATATAATAATATTTTCTTATTTTTCAACGTGAATGAAGTAGCAGGCACCAGTTTGTTATGTAATATATTATATTAGTATGATGATGTTCCAAAAAAAAAATAGATTTTAATCTTAAGAAATAATTTAAACAAAAATTTTCAATACAAACTTAATAATACTTCCTGCATTTTAAAAATAGGCACACTCTTGCTGCTTTAATAGTCATTTTTGATTGTGATTGCTTCGTATTAATTGGTCGTAGCATGGCCGTAGCTTGGTCGTAGCGTAGCGATTGATTCATTGTATGGCAGTGAGAGATGCACTGCCACCGAGTCGGGTTTGGATACGCAGTGAATCACAGATTCGTCCCCGCGAAATACTTTTCCGTGAGAACTTCTATTTTCATACGTCGCAAGGGTTCATCCACGGATCAGCGCGAGAGAATTTATTGAGAGAGTTTATAAAGGAGAGTGTTTGCGTCTTTATGGTATGCTTATTTATAATCGGAATATATTCAGTAGTGGCAGAGCACACTACTAATTTGGGCATCCCGTCTGGCGGCTGTAACCATCCTCTAACAGAAGATCACCACACGTGTGTTTCACATATAAGTAAAAGTTATTCTTTTTAAATATCTTATACCGTTATAATCCTTATATAGTACATATTGAAGTCTCTTTTTGCTTGTCTCTATATCTGCTAACTACTGCTAAACACGTAACTGATTTTTACTTGATTAGGAAGTATATCCTAATCCTAATATAATATTAAAAATGCGAGTTTGTATGTTTGGATGTTCGTTGCTCAATCATGCTTGTGTATATAAAAATGCATCCCGAACCCTGAGCGAGTCGCTAGTATCTTCTAATAAGAAATTTGATTTCATATTATAATTTTTTACGATAAACATTTTTAATGGATTTTTAATATCGTGACGTGCGTTTTGAGCCCAAATGAAGATACACAGTCTGCTCATTTACTTAAAGTGTAACGATTTGTTGTAGGTAAAAACGATCAATTCTTAATTAAACTGACTTTATAATATGAACTATTTCTACATTACATTGAATCCTGTTACATTTGTTCGCAAGTATGTGAGTAATTTTACATACCGAAACGACAAGAGGCAACAAAATAATTCATGCAACACAATTCCTGTAAACACGTGCCTTGTTCACAGAGTAACTACAACTCGCTAGCAAACAAAGCAGCTCTTAAATTAACTTCTGTTTTCTAAGTTTTATGCTCTAACGCGGGCCCTGGTTTACCTTTGTATACCGATACTGAGGTACTTACATCCTAACTAGTGTTATAAATGCAAAATTTTGTGAGGATGTATAAATGTATGTTTGTTACTTTTTTAATTTATTGCACATATAGTTTATTACCTAGATCCTGAAAAAATGAGAACCTAATTCTCGAGGGATCGTCTAACAGCGCTGCCACAGCGTCACTGACGCTGTGGCAGCGCCACCATCATCACAGCGATAGACATCGCTGTGATGAGGTTTTTATTTTTAAATTTTAAAAGCGGGCAAAGTCCTTAGAACCAGCTAGTATAGTCATACAACATGTGTGCAATGCAAGGTTATTTGTGTCATTACATTATAAGTGAATTCAGTGGATAATTTTTATGTAGAAAATTGAGGAATTGTCGAGAATCTGCATATACTTAATGTGAGCTTGAAACTGGTAGCCAAAGTTTGCACTCAGCGCGGAATGAGTAGATGCAATCAAAGAAGTTGTGTAGAGTGATCTCATGGAGTATTTCTGCTGAGTATTGCGGCGGGCGCGGACTAGTGTACGAATTAAACGCTATTCAGTTCTGCGGTTCAAGCAACAGTAAAGGGGACTGATGAACGCGTCTCTCAACCAACCATACTTACTGCTCACTCAGTAGTCTACATAATATGCTCTTTAGGATTATAACTATGTTTGACTACATACAGTTAACTACAGTTAACTCTCATACTAAGGTGAAGAAACTTTAAAAAAAGAGAACATCTGTTACTTAAACAGACATAAGTGTAAACGGTAACACGATATATTAGAAAAACGGCAAGAATTGCGTTTAGTTTTTTTGATTCAGACCACGTTCGCTCGCCTTCATTCGCGCGACTTTAACGGTGGAGATAATGGAGACTTACTGTGCACTTTACTTCGCCATACCTACAGCAATAACTCTCCTTCAGTAGTTTTCACGAGAACGAATTGCATCCAATGTATCGGCGCGCGCAACGGACGGACTATACAATTTTTGCAAAATCGACCTTAATACTAGACTATCTCATATATATTTTTTATATCTTATGTAAAATAAAAGTGTATAATGTTTGTTTATTGTATATTTCATGTATCTATTAGGTGTAATTGATTCCCTTATTAAAAGATCTGCAGGTAGTCTAGCAGTCCACTCGATGTTAGGTAGCTTCCGTCGCTTATCAATAAGTTACAGCTAAGTTAGGTAAGGAATAGAGCGGAAATAGAAAAATGGACTCAGCCGACTCTTATTCATAGACCACAATATAACAGCATGGATACTGTTATAAACACAAGCAACAAGAACAAATAATTCATATGTGATGCCTTTCCTGATAGTTAAGGAATAGGAAATAAGAAAATGGACTCGGTCGACTCTTAATCATACACGTAATAACAGCAAGGGTGCTATTATTTCACGGTAGTTAAAAAGATTTAACTAGCCATCAATAAATAAAATTGAAAAGATTTCGTACATTGTACAAAGTTATTTCACGTCAACGCATAATATCACTAGTTCTCAGCAGCATGCAGAGGGTAGATATAATTTGTATTCAGAGCTGATTCGAGTTTGATAAATGTGTTTAGTGAGTGCAGAAATGGCGGACGGGGTCGGGTGTGCGGGACGTCGGCATCTTAGTGACGGAGCTATCCGCTATCCTTCACCCGAACCACCGCAGATTGGGCTGTCAATTACGTCGCTCTTACCCCGCCCTTAATCTGTCATCTAGCACCAATTAAGGCCGGAGCTGCCATTTCGAAGAATCGCAACAATTTGTCTCGCCCAACAAAAAAGTGCCTAATCACAAAGTAAACCTTTCAACTCACCGATCAAAGCCCCCAAAGAAAAATAGGCTGTAATTTTCCCTGACAGAATCACCCTTCCCTTTGTATCAGCTATGGCTAATTTTGTCTCAGATACATGACCAATGTTTTTGTTGTTCTCCTAGTTTCATTCTATAATATTGTATTATCAGCTGTTGTGAATACACACTGGTACGTAAATAATGCAATTTATTACTGTCGATATAAATATAGCACAAATAAAGAGATATGTCACCTTTCCTACGTCGTTTGGGATTAAGCCAAGTTGAGTCCGTTGACAAAAGATGGGCTTGTTGTCACAAGGAAATTCGGATTCACGCATAGGCATTGATAAGTATGGAAGCGTGAAATTCTACACGTATTCAGCGCTGAGGCATAGTTTTTCGTCATTTTTCCTGTAATGCCTGGTTTATATGAGATTGATAAATGAATAATAATTTATTTAACCTAATATTAAAATGATAACTTTGACAATCGACTATGGCCACCCTTTAGAGATCTTAGGTAAGGGAACGCAGTAGTCCTTTCCTAATCATTAACATGTTTTATACCCGTAATGATATGAATGTAAAAACTAATTTACATTTTTTTTTTATTACGAAATAACTGATAATTTATTAATCAATTAACTCTATAATACAATCTAAAAATAAGCTTATTTACAATAAAATCTAATTCTAAATTATGTATATATATTTACACATTATATATTATAAAGCATCGGTCCCTTTGGCAGGGTCCCAAGCATGCTGGCTGCATTACCTCGTTGTATAGCAATACTTATCTGTTGACCGAGGTTATAATTTTTAATAAAAATGGCGCTTGTTTATTATTTGTTGAGTGTTTGATATGATTGGTTGGTTGCGTACTTCATGAAAACACTGTAAATAAAATGATACTAAAGTGCAACTACAGCAAAACCGAAATAGAACGCGCCGAGCGCAATTCAGGGCACATTTGGCCAACTGTTTCTATCTGCGCATTGTGGAGTAAACATTATAAAAAAGTCATAGAAATGCCTTAGTGATTTGGTGTAATAATCATAGTAAAAACGTAAATAAGCAAAATTCTGGTGTTACATATCACAAATAAGTACAATAGTTATACAATTTTTAGCTTTTAAAAATGTGAGTCGAGATTGTCTTGGAACACAAAATCTACCAGTTAACAATACGTAAGCCGTGCATGTACTCGTGTTGAATAAACGCTACGCCCCTGACACGCTGGATTTGTATGGAAAAAGCATTGACCATGCCCTCTCTAGTAGTGAGCGGCGGGACGATTCTTAGCTCTGTGCTCACAAGGCATTGTGAGGTAGGTTTGCCAACCATACTGTTAAGAATAGTATTATACTTTATTTTATTCTGCAATTACTGTTTACTGTTAATAAAGAACCCAAAATATCGCCTGTTCCACCTGTTTCTACCAAGTATTCCCCCTGGTACGTAAAAAATGCAATACATTAGACGTTACAAATAAAAAAATCAGAATTGACATCTTAAATTTTAAGTACTGAGGTAAGAACTATTTCATTGTGAGCAACTATTTCATTTTGAAATTATTACCATAAAGTCTGTTAATAACTCGCTAATATCTAGAGGCACGTGCAATATATGTAACCGTATATGAATCTGTATTTATAACATAATCTAACAAAGTCGGGCACATGAGAATTGTAATTGAGACGGAAGCCTTCATTAATAAAGTTGAAACACATGATATCACAGACAAGTTAAAGGCATAAATGTTGATAAATGAGTTGATAGATATAATGGGCCGGCTTACAAATTTTGTGCCGCCACAAACGAGCAACGTTTTGAATATCGTTTAAATAGAGAAAACATGATTTAACAGAAAAATGAACTTAGTAATGTTGTTTGCGTTAATTCAAATTGAACCCTAACGTCACTTAGTTTATGTTACATTTTGAATGTACTTCGTAATTATAATCCAGCTGTTATGTCGAGTCATCCATCAGCGCCGTCGCTAGACTACCTGCAGGCTGTTTTGAAATTTGCGAATGTAATTAATGTGGGTAAAAGCTCTACTATCTCGCGGGTGCATTATTCAACTCAACTTTTTGCGAAGTCGTTTGCGACGATAATTGTCGGAAAGTTGTTTATATAATTGCATAAAAATAGCAAAACTAGTACAACATTTCGCGGCCTCAGATAAAAAACAACTAAAGATAGAGTACTGTCTTTAGTCGACAAAACCGATGTAGGTACATACACGGATATACGCACAAAAATGCATTCAAACTACGCTTTGCCTTATATTAAATCTAGATCGCCTCTAATGTTTACGATTTGCCGTCACGACGAGGAGATCAAGGGAGCGATCTAGGGGGCTCCCCAATTCTGCACGGATATTGCCACTAATTTTAGGGCCGTGTGATTTTAGGCTTTAAGTAAACTTTTAAATCAATATTTTCCATAAAAATAAACAAAAATTGAGGTTATAGCTTAGAACATTCATAAACATGAAACCGGCTTCACTATGTCGTCTGCAAAATTCTGTCTATAGTTCTTATTTAGTCTGAGTTCACGGAAATTTATGTCTGTCGGTGTAGTACGACTGTACTCCCGAGCGAACTCGGGGCAATTTTTCATTAAATCGAGAATGAAATTCGTACGAGGCTATTACGCTTTTTTGATTACATTCGCTGTGCATGCGGTTTAGCCCATTTAGTGCAGAATAGAATTTATAGGTATGCAATTTTTGTGATGCATGATTGAAATAAAATTCTATCAAAAAATTTCGGAAACCTTTACACTTGTTTGAGACTAGTATTTATAGTCATATTTTATATCCACGACTTCGTCCCCAATTTTTTATAAATATTTTAGACGATCCTTCAGGAATCTAACAATTTTCTATAATAAACTATCTGTATGTAGAATTTCATCCAATTTTTTTCTGGTGTAACCTAAGCCTAACATTCAAACATCTAAACATACAAATTTTCGCAATTATAATATTATTGGGAATTAGCATTAAGAATTTAGAGCAGTAGTTCCAATTTAGAATTTCTTATAATAAAAAGGTTTATTCCCATATCGGCACCTTCCCATCTCGGCACTAACGAATTTATATAATAATAAAATTGTTAGGTACAGTTATCGAAATGATAGAAACACAAATAAGTACCTATTAAATTTAGAAAGTCTAATTTTAAAAATAACATATTTTTGGTCGGCTGACAGTAGGCTGACAGCTATACCTATATGTAACACAAGCACACGCACAACGCAAGTGCGCTTCCGATTACAGTAGGATTAATAATAAGCGATCGGAGAAGGGATAGGGAAATCCCATAGGGAATCACTCACTCACTAAAACACCACAGCAGACGTGCTTTTATTTTACGGTGATTTTTTTGTAATTGGGTGCTGGTTAACTGCCGCCAGACCAGATTTTGACTGTATTTGACTACATTTGTCCAACCATGCATAGAGTAAAAGTAATTGAAGTATTGCAAACGTAATATACGCGAAATAAAACAATGTATACATCGATATTCTTAGTGGTTTCGCAACAAACACAAAGTTTCGAAAGCCGTGGACCGAATGAATGGTTGGGAGCGCGGTACAAAAGTTTCGTAGCTGTGTTTTGTTTGCTTTTTAACTTAATTAATTCGCTTGTCACCGACAGCCACGCGGTCGCAATATTATTTTATTATAATAACTTTAAAATATCAAACTGAGAATAAATTTGCATGATTTAATTTAAACCTTCGTTATTGTTGGTCGTATTTCATTGTCAATGTATTTTAAGGAACGACATTATATTTTATTGGTTCGACTAGTAGGTTCTATCTTTACCTATCTACTAGCGACTCGCCCCCCGGCTTAGAACGGTTGCAGTTTTCCGGGCGATTTTTTTAATTTTTTTTTTCATATATATATTATATGAAAAGAAAAATTATATATACTTCTTACCCTTCCTCATACTTCAATAATTTAAAAAAATGCCGATTTGATCCAGCCGTTCTCGAGTTTTGCCCTTAGCAACACATATTTTAACGATTCATTGTTATTTATGTAGATATCTAACTTTATTAAGCCTCTGAGCGAAATACATATATTATTAAGTGATTATTTAAAAAATATATTTCTCAAATGAAAATTCAAATTGTTTTTTTTTAATTCTTGATGTTCAGCGCTTCATTCAAGTCGTACTTGATTTTATTTAAGTATATTAGGTATTAGTATAGAAGCGACGCGAACATAGCATAATCATAATTCGCTTGTGCTGTTTTTTAGTGGCCAATAAAACTCGGACAATATTTACGAAGACAATGCCATAAAAATTGACATAAAATCTCGGCGCCGAAATTTTTATATCCGAATAGGATGACGTACATAAAGTTAGAGAAAATTATTGAACAAAATGTGCGTATTATGGAAATCTCTCGACATAACGTTTGATGTTTGCCATAAGCTATTGGAAATATTATAATTTAACAGTCAGGAAGCCATTAAAATGAAATAAATGTAAAAATCTATCTTTCATAAATCTGCGCAGTTAACTTAAGTGATGTTAACTCAACTTATAACAACTGAACGTTAACAAAGTTACGTTAAATTAGTTGGGTTATAGTTTTACGTTATTTCATCCATCTTGTTTTTGGACATAATAATAATGATAATATTATATCTTACTTCCGTTTTGATCACAGAGGATAGTGCTCTGTGGATAAGCACAGTGGATTTATTGTCATTGGTTTTGATCTTTATTTTGAGTTCTCGTATAACAGTGAAGGAATTTTCTATGAGAGCAGAGCCTTGATAATGTTAGCTTATTATTTATATGTTATTTCATTTTATTAAAAGATATATATTATTTGCCTATTGGTTCGATAGTATGGTTAAAAACTAACCAACTAAACTCGTTCATTTTTATTTCGATTCTTTTTACTGACTTTTTCACTATTTAACTTATACAAATCAGTTGTTGCTCTCTCTCTGTTAACTTATAATATTGCCACTCAGGCAGGATGCAGCAAATATCCGTAAACGAAATATTTATTAAATATATATTTTGCAGTAAAATCAGGACCTGGCGACGGCAAGCTCCCATTGAAAACTCGGGACTATTCTGTGACACAAAGACCTTAATTTATTCTTGAACCGGATTTATTCTTCCCCTGTGTTGGGAGTTGGTGACAGAGGGCCCTTAGGGTTAATGTAGGTCTTGTCATCGGAAATTGGAGCGGCCGAAACCGTGTGATTTGTCAGCTGTCAGGCGGAATTGAATGCTAAAGGTGCGGGTAGGTACTTCATTCAAAGCGAACGGCCACCACACAAATATTTCAATTTTCCCCAAGTATTGCGCACACATTTTCAGACATACTTTGAACGCCAGTATCATGTCGAGTTATCGAGTTTTGTTTGAAGCTACTTTTTCTTGTTAGACAGTATAACATAGCGAGCAGCGACTATGATATTAAAGCAGCATAATTGTGCTTCTATGCATGAAGAGATAGTGCCAAAACCCTTCCCTATCCCCGTCGACGAGCTCGTTGGGTGAGTGGTTAGGATGCTTGCGTTAATACTCCAACAAAATTTAACTGACCGATATTATTTGAACCAGTTTGATTTCCGGGTGAGTAAAGCGTATTTTCAAAAATATTTGAATATCTCCAGTATTTAGAGTACGTACTTTCCCTCGAGATAGTTCAGTATTTACCTAAAATTAATTCCAGAACGTATACCTAATCTGAATTGTCGTCTTTTCATCCGCTGCTAAGTATAAATCCGTAGCGATTCTGTCGTGAGCACATAAACACGTACAAGTAACGCAGTTCAAATAATGCAACAGCTGCCGTTCATTTGAGTTGTAGCAGTTTAATATCGACGCTTCCTGGCAACGAATCCTGGTGAATATCAAAGAGCGTAATGTGTCACTTTGTCTCGAACAAGTACTTTGGTGCTACTTCCTGAACAATTTTCATTTCCTCTCGAAAATCCTTTCCTGAATAACAAAGTTCCTGTGTCAATTTTAAGTCCGAATTCTCGTTTCCTGTCTGAATTATGTTTACATGGCAATGCCAAGTTCCAATTTATCACAGAGTGAAATATTCGCGTCAATCGCACGATTATTTATCCGGACAGACGAATGTAAGTATTTATTTTATTTTTAATTAATATTCTATAATCCGGTAGTTGGAGGAATGCGCTTTTTTTCTTCAAAGTTTTATTTATTTATTTTATTATGAATAAAAATTCTACAGCAAACATAAAACAACCACAGAGCCCATTTCCTGATCCCTTATCCTTATTTTACTATGACCATCTATTACGATCAGTAACCACCTACCATCAAGTGCCACCTTTTTTTAACTTTATTTATTTTTTATCAAGTGGACCGCCAGCCTGTTTGGTAAACTTACCTTAATATGAAAAAAATCATCCAGTTTATAAGCAATTAGTCTTATCTCTTCAAAATATGAGTATACTAGCGGTACGCCCCCGGCTTCGTACTGAATTAAAATTTTCAAAAATTATTTCTGACCGAATTCTTTACATTATACGATTAACCTATTTTATAAATTTCAGCTTTCTAGGTTTGGTTTTGGGTGTGCGTTCATAGTCAGTTAGAAAAACTGATTGTATAAGCATAGATTAGAATTTACAGTATAAATTACATATATACATGTATAAATTGTAGGCAAACAATCCGAAAACAACCTCTTGCCGACAGTGCACAATCTGGGTATTCAACAAACTTCGCACGAGTAACTCCATCCACTAGTAAAATAACAATGTCCATTTGTAACAAAAAGTCCATTCATCAAACGAGATAACAATGTCACGGCGTTATCAAAACACGAACCCGCGAACCGATCGCAATGTTACTCCAACAAACTCGGCGCGTGAAAAAAACTGTAGTACAATGGAAAAAAAGCGCGTTAAACGGGTAATACGTTTCATTTATTATATACCCTTGTACTTGTAATAAATGAGGCGATTTTGCGGTTCGTTTGAAAACAGGTGCCGTTTAAAACGTGCTGGAACGGAGCAATTAATCGGTGAGCCTTTGATATACGTAATGAGATCGAAAACGCGGCTTACAACGCCAACCTCGTTACAGAGCGGCGGATTCTGCGACCAACGTCGAGTGTACTATCGAAAAGCCATTCTGCAAGTGTTTAAAAGTATTTTTGATCCCCGACGCCCGACGCAAATACGGGGTGTTATAAGATCCGTGTTTGCGTATTTGTCTGTGTATTCTATCTGTAACCAGAAGTTTTTAAGGATTCCTTTATTATTAATATTAACACCCAACGTAAGTATATATATGTTTATGTGCTTATAATAGTTCCTCTTAAGCCGTAACTGCGCTGTAAATTTTAATGCGATTATTTATTAGCCTGAATAATTACCCGTAGAATATACAATGGTACTTAGTGTCAAGAAAAGTAACTTACGTCAATTTCAAATTAGAAAAAATGCAAGATTTTTCTTTTAAAAATTTTTAGGTATTTTTCTTCCCCTGAGACCGCATGGTCCGACTGCTTCGTCCGACTGATCGGACGACGCGGACTTTTTTCCTTTCGATCCGATTGATCGGACTACGCGGACTCGAATTTTGGTAGATGTTTTTTCAGGCTTTTTGGTCTAGCCATAAAAGAGGAGTAGGCTTAAGAAAGTACCCACTTGACTTCACGCATAAACCCCTTAAAAATACTAATGAGATTTATTAAAGTTATATTATATATAGTAGGTATTATAATTATACTGTATTATAACTAACCTCGTATATAGTTCGGATACGATCAAAGAAAATGAGGCCATATATGAAAGTGGCGTAAAAATTATATCATTGAATTGTTATGACACAATAGAGTGACTATTTGTCGCTACTTCTCGACTAGTTGCAATAAGGCGAAGCGTTCGTGTGCTTTATAAATCCGTGAAGTTTAGAGGAGCGCAGGCGGGAATTGGTGCTGGGTGGCGGGCGACAGGAGAGGGGGGATTGTAACAAGTGCAATACAAAACAATATTCTGGAGTAATTTCCTCCAAGGAGAAGGCGTCAGCTAGTACGCGCCGGTCTCAGCGCACTCCGCGCCCGCGTGCACAGACTACTTACTCCCAGTCATTTTCATTTGCTTCCTGCCAGTAATAAATTCCGAACAATTTACTTTTTTTTAACTTCCACTAAAAAAAGGCTTTTGACCGCCACTTGGTAGGTCAATAAACTTTGATAACTTGATATCTATAGAAGTAATTAAGATATCAAGTGCAGACATATTCTAAATGACAACATTAAAGTTTTTTTTGCTTATTTGACCCTTGTTATGCTTTAGCCACTTAACCCATCATCATGAAATTTTGCACGTTGTCAGGGATGCAGAAAAGAACATAAGGTACATTTCACCCAGAATCCATAGACTCTGTACTCTGCAAGTAATACAATGTAAATTTTCAAATAAGAGCTCATTTTCAACATCCCGTTGCTTGTGTTATATGTTTTAATGTTATATTATGTGGCGTTGCTTGTGTTATAGGCGACAGTAGCCACCTACCATCAAGTAGACCGTCAGCCTGTCTGGCGACCTTAAAAAATATTAAAAAAGCTTTTATATATTTTGGTATTATACCACCGCGACATGGGGTCATGTCATTATGACCATAAGGTCATAAGGTCAAAAGGTCGGCGCTTACTTATAAAAGTAAATCCATACAAAATCCAATCCACGCCGGATCCATACAGCATATTTTATCTACTTTAAACAAATTATGCGTAAACAGTTTCCGTAATTTTAAAAGTTGATTTAGGGTAAAAGCAGTCTTATTACTTGTTAGTTGGCGCGGTGCCGAGTGCACGATTGCAATTAGCCAAAATTATGTTCAAAAACAAGTTCGGAAGCAATTAGCAGATGTAGACTAGAGTTAAGAACAGGCTAAACCAGTTTACAGACACCAATAAGTTTGTCACACTTTAGGAGGACAGTAAGTATTTCTTTATTTTCTATGAAGCCGTAGTGAAATATTATATAAAATAAATATTTAAAACTAGTTTTGACTGCGACTTCCACCGCTTCTCTCTGGAACAGATTTTTTTCCGGATGAAATGTACTCTATGTTCTTTTCTGTACCCCAGACTACAAGTAGGCAAAACTTAATGATGAACTATTACTTATAATATTACCAACTTTTGCTCGCGATTTCGTCAGCGCCGCTTTCTCTTAGAAATTTTAATATTTCAACATTCCTAAGAAAATGTTTTAAAACCTGTTAAAACAAACTGTTGCAAAATATCACGATGATCGCTTGAGTAGTTAAGGCGTGAAAGCATAACAAATAGACGATACTCATTTTCGCATTTTATTGAAATGTTTAAAATAATAATAAATGTTGGAAGATTGACCCTGATAATACAGAATAATACCTGTGTAAGTACATGTATTACTAGAGGTCATGTGGGACATTGTTACATTCGAAATGCAACAAAGCGGTTGTTTATCAGTTGAATATTTACATAAAATTTCGCATTTACTCGTATTATAAACCTCGCTCTCTACACTAGAGAGCGAAAAGTCCGAATATAAAAATTACTGCAGTCTTTTGTCTCTGAACTCGGATCGTATTATTGAAATAAAACTGAGTGTGTAACACATTTATTAAAAACTAGCGAACCGTTTTTTTTTTTCTTCATTTTTTTCTTCCTCGGACTTCAGGGAATTAAAATATGATCACAAAAAAATTTCATAAAAATCGGTCAAGCCGTTTATATATAGCCACACGCTCCCGCCTTCGGCCGGGTTCAAAATAAAAACTAACCTAACTTTTAAGTTGGAAAAAGTTACACATAGTTACGAAGTTTTATCAAAATCGGTTCAGTAGTTTATGAGATCATTGGTGTCAAACATGTGACACGATTTTTTTTATATATAGATAAAATAATAGAAATAATAATAGACAGATAATAGAAAGATTGTACGGAGATAGATTCTTTATTCTCCAGTGAATATTGATATGCAACGCCATGTAGAAATGTATTGTGGGCAAACATTTAATAGTAAACAGAGCAGTAAATTTGTATTATCTGCGCCATTAGTGAGTACAAATGAAGCGTGGAAGACGCAAGCCGACCACACAGTTGCCTTCTCGTTATTACTCATCGGCCCTTGGCCATTGGAAACATTTGTGCCCTATTGTAAATAAATCTAAAACAACTAGTTGTATTTCTTTTCTTATTACTTTTCTATTGCAAAACGACTATGACTATTAATAAACATTGTATATGTTAATCATAATATATTCGAAACTTCATTTGTATACTTTATAATCTAAACACTGCTAATCAATAATAAGAAAAATATAAGAAAAAACTACTTTTATAATAAGAAAAAATAGCAGTAATTTAGGAAGCTCACCTGGCGGGAGTAGCCACCCATTACAGAAGACCACGGGAAAAACAGCACGTGTGCCATTGTGTTACAGTGAGTGAGTTTAAAATGCCATTTCCTTATCACTTCTCAATCCCTTATCCTTAATCCTACTTAGTTCGGCAGCGCACTTGCAATACCTTATAGACGACGGTAGCCACCTACCATCAAGTAGAACCTCAGCTGTCTGTCGACCTTGGCATAAAAAACACTACATATTATAAAACAAAGTTCTCCGCCGCGTCTGTCTGTCTGTCTGTCCACATTTATGCTTAGATCTTTAAAACTACGCAACGAATTTTAATGCGGTTTTCACTAATGGATAGAGTGGTTCTCCTAGTATATAATTTATAAAGTTACGCTAGCAAAGTCGTAAGTATTAAACAACCATTTAATTAAATATGACGGCGACATCTGGTAAGATTTTTAGGAACAAACAAGGCGGCAGAAAAGAGGCTTACTCGTAAGTATTTCGTAAAATGCTATTCATTTAAATTAACAGATGTCTCTGACGCGAGGGCGACGTCTGGTAAGACGTAATGTTATTAATTTAAATTAACAGATGTCTCTGACGCGAGATATTTTTATATTTATCCTTACTAATACAACGTTACAAAGTTACGCGGGCGAAGTCGCGGGCAGCAGCTAGAAATAATATAAAACTAGATATTACATTAGAAACTAGTGGTAAGACATAGAACATGCAGATCAGAAGAATTGAACCCGGAATCCTTAAGCCAGAGCGTTAATACCTAAATTATTTGAACGTCGTTCTCATCATAATGTTTAATTGAACAGCAATTTATCGCCAATAGATACACTAATCGGCTTGGTGTTCCATTAAGCGAGTAACCATTAGGTTACAAAGCGCGTATTACTCGATAGTTACCTACCGTGCAATGGCCACCCTAATGCGTGCTGCTTTACAAGTATTGCCTACTGACAACTTATAATTATGTAATCTAAGGGGCGAACCTTATATGATTTCAGAGTAAAAAGAGATGTTGCAAAATAATATTCATATATTAGAAATATTTTTAACATTTTATAAAATTCATTTAATAAGCTGGGTAGCACACGATTTGATACTTTTTGGTATCAATAATGATAATAATGATTTGATAATTAATGGTGCATTTAATTGATTAGATTTTGAGATTATAGACATATGCGGTGGGGGGTGTGTTTTATAATATGTAAGGAAATTGTTTTTGTAACCAAATTCTGGTAGATATACCAAATAATGTTATAAAGTATTATGTCACCATGTTTTTTTTTTATAGTATTTTTATGACTTCTTCACGCAAGAAGTAGCGTTACGGGCACTGCGATTCGTTGTTTCACTGAAGCGCGTTCGAGTGAAATAAATTCCATGGAGGGTTTAGTAGATAAAACAAATTAATCACGGTTAGATAAGTGTGTTTCGAGGAGGTATAATGCGAGGTCGGAACGTCCCCGGAGATATATCCTGTGGCGGAGGACCTATAAAATTTTACGATGAAGCCGTATGAGCATTACGGGTATTGTCGATGCCGCATCGCCGCGTCCGCGCTGTCTAATGTAAGTAGTTTGTTACTGAAGTTTAGAGTAGGTAGCAATAAAACAATTATTGGTGCATGTGTAAATAAATTGTTCCCCTGTGGCTTTAGAAGACATAGTTTTTTTATGTTAAGGTCGACAGACAGGCTGACAGTCTACTTGATGGTAGGTGGCTACCGTCGCCTATAACACAAGCAACGCCATAGGTGATTGAAAATTTCATTTCCAAAGTCGGTCCTGGAGGGCGTCGAACCCGGAACCTCTTAAACAGACATTTAAGTAAAAATATTTAAGCAACGAAATTTCCTATGAATTAAAATAAACTATTTAAGTTAAAAATTAAATAAATCACTATGCGATAACTGGGCCTCTCCCTACTATTTATGATGTTATTATTTATGCTGCTTATTTATGATGTTGAAGCAATTTCCAACTTTAAGACTAGAAAATCTTTTTTATAATCTTGGTATATAGATGTCACTGCACTATCTATATACCAGGAGTGTAGATATAGCAAGGATATGCGAATGACCGGTCTGAGCTTTTGTCTGTTCAGCGAAGCGTCACATTCAGATCTGATTTGAATCCTTTGCCCAATGATAGTAAAAGCAAAAAGTATGCATAAGCAACTAAAAATAATTCTGGAGCGATTTTCACCCTTCAAACATTTCAACAGGCAATACTATATTTGAACATACACTTGTATATGAATAATCAAACAACATTGTTACCGCACGTGTTGCCTTGGGGTAATCATTGCGATCTGAGTTAACGAACTCTGTATACAAATCGAATGTCGGTGATGTAGGTATGTGCTTGTGGCCACTAAAATATAGGTATATAGCACCCTAAATAATATAAAGGTACAATTCAATTTTACTAATATAAAAAATGCGAAAGTTTTTGAGGATGTATGGATGTTTGTTACTCTTTCGCGCAAAAACCGCTTAAGGGATTTAGATGAAATTTGGCACGCAAATAGTTTATTACCTGGATTAATATATAGGATAATTTTTATCATCAAAAATGCTAAGTTCCTGACTTGTCGTGTGAAAATATGTAAAAAATTGGGGCCACTGTCGCCGTGGCGGCGCGGCGGCGCTAAGTTAAGTATTTAATATTTTGATAACTTTTTCTATTTTAACACTTTACATATTAACATCTCATAAAAGTTTTGTAACTGTAAAATCATAATAATGAATATCATAGAGGCGATTGCCTAAAAAAAGCAATTTTTAAAAGGTAGTAAACTAGTAACTAATTCGATTTTTCAAAAGTTGTATTTTTTAGATGTGCCTTTACATTACTAAAGGTGCGTATATCATATTAGGTATGTATAGTGGTAACACGAAGTACGAAACCATACAACAGTCTCTCAACCAACGTAGAATGTATAGCGTTTTGCCTAGAAACTGCCTTATTGATATTCCTAATATTTGATTTTCCCGAGAACGTATACGAACGCACGAAGTGCTATGAAAATGTGGCTATGAATATTCATAGAGTTTTTGGGAGACCAAAGATTCACGAGTGCGGTTCACATTTATTACGTAAGCATAAAGCTTGTTAATTTTATCATGTGTTTTAACTAATAAAACATGTTCAATTAAGCTTTATACGCTTCTTGTCTATGTTGGGTATTTTGATATACCCTCGCTCAACAATATGTAACATGTAGGTGACATGTATTTTCTATATAATAAACCAGTCAGTTACCGCCACTTGTAGTTTCAATACATAATATTTAACTGTCTACTTGAAGACATACTTCAGACTTGAGTGTGATTAAGTTTATTTAACAATATGTAAATTAAATTTGTATTTCTTAATACAAGCAATTTCCTATATCTCACTGATATAGGAATTTATAATGAAATATATGTGCTATTGTATAAATTAACCAAGTGTAAAAGAAATTCTTAGGTACCTACTATATTTCTATTCAAATATATTATGATTTACCTCTTCTGTTGAAGGAGCTCTCTTAAAAAAATTTAAAAATAAATTGCGCAAATAACTACTATTTAAGCAATTTTACAAATTAGAAGAATAGAGCCGGTGAACTATTGTTATATCCTTTAAAGGTAAAGCAAGTATTGGTATGCGAATTTTGAATTTTTAGTCCTTTATTTTAACTCAGAGAGAGTTTAAATGGAACTCAATATAGATAGAAAGCATTGATTTTATCGAGTCAATATTATTTTGGAATAGCCTACTTTTTAAATATATAAATAATAAATAGTGCAGCGCGAATGCACCGCTTTGACGAGTAACTTCATCGTGGACCACTGGAAACGCCGTTCAGTAGCAATTAAAACTTTTGCACTGATCAAACTTCAACAGTCACCATCTTCAGAGTAACTTTTCTAAGAGACTAACGAAAGAAGCGCAAACGTTTCTGTTGCGAATATCTTTTGCCGCTCAAGTTATGGGTAAATGCGTTTAGGATTTTTAGAAAAAAAGTTCGGCAGAAATGTATGCCTTATATAATACTAACTGACCCGGCAAACGTTGTTTTGCGAAAAAATAAAAATATTTTTTTGGGGTGGACCACCCTTAACATTTAGGGGTATAAAAAATAGATGTTGGCCGATTCTCGGACCTACCCGATAAGCACACAAAATTTCATCAAAATCGGTATAGCCGTTTCGGAGGAGTTTGGCAACAAACACCGCGACACGAGAATTTTATATATTAGAAATTATAAATGAGAAGATAGAATAATCGAGAGTTTTTTCTATATTACTAAGTTCTATCCACTCATATTGTTCCTATACTTACTGAGTGAAGAGAGCTCTTATTGAAACGACAAACTAAAAGCCAACGAAAACTAAAGGGCAAAACACATAACATATGAAAGCTGCAAATGTTGCAAAAAATGTCTCCGACAGCTGACAGACACTTCGGTGAAGAGGCCGATGTTAAAATGAATTGGATTCACGAGGCCTTACAGTTCTTGCGTTTTAAAGCTACAAATAACATTTCTGCCTTGAAAATTAGATACATCAGCGCTTAAATTAACTATTAATCTATACTAATATTATAAAGCTGAGAGTTTGTTTGTTTGTTTGTTTGAACGCGCTAATCTCAGGAACTACTGGTTCGAATTGAAAAATTCTTTTTGTGTTGCATAGATCATTTATCGTGGAAGGCTTTAGGCTATATAACATCACGTTGCGACTAATAGGAGCGAAGAAACAGTCGAAAATGTGGAAAAAACGGGGAAAATTATTCATCTTTGAGGGCTTCCGTTGCGTGCGCTGCGAAAACCGTTCGAGATACCCAAATGGTTCCTAAAATAACTATTCCACGCAGACGAAGTCGCGAGCACCAGCTAGTACATTATATCACAATTTCTGTCATAATTTAACTTAGAAAAACAAGACACGATAATAAAATTATTCATTGAACTAGAGATTTATTTTGCAACTGGCACATTACACCACGCTCAAATAACATTTACTTTTAATGCTCTAAGTGTATATAATACTAGCTGCTGCCCGCGACTTCGCTCGCGTAACTTTGTAAATTATATACTAAAATTAGTGAATACCGCATTAAATTCCGTTGCGTAGTTATAAAGATCTAAGCATACATTACATAGGGACAGACAGACAAACAGCGGGAAGCTACTTTGTTTTATACTACGAGTATGTAGTGATATAATTTGCAGACTCCGTACAAAAATCGAGACGGGTCGCTAGTGATATAATAAGTAAGTATGAACGTTCGATACTTACCAAGGTCGCAATGAGAGAAACCAATGCAATAATCGCAATGCTTTGAAAATTTCTATTTAAGTACTTAAGTGTTAGGTCAACTTTTAACATTAGCACTTTTATAGTTTTCTTTGTTACTTGAGAACGATGTAGACGTTTGATAGGGCCGTTAAAGTTGTGTAGGTAAGGGGTAGTTCACACATTGTAGTTCTTTATTCCGCGTCACGAAATACAATCAAAACTATTAAAAGGACTTTAAACTCTAAAGTTTAAAATTTAGCATACGACCTAAAAATTATAGCGATATTAAGGTAGCATTTTATAAATTTTTGCTTACACTTTTTTGTTACAGGATTATAAATTATAAATTATAATGATTTATAAATTTTTGCAGCAGGAGCCCGCCCTGGCTACGAAAAATTGATACGGCGGTAACTACTACGCCCACAGACCATCTCTACGCCTCTGATCCCATATAATATAAATATCGAATAATTTTGTATTTTATTTTTGTACTGTTTTTAGTGATAAGCTGTTTTAAGGAAAAAGCTCATTGACTCGTAAAACTTAAGCTTCTTCGAAAGATTCATTTTTACCTTCCAAATTACGCCTTATCTAATATAGAGTTACATTGTATAAAGTGATTTACGGAGTTAGATTTGAAGACGGGAATCCACTTAATTATGATACGATAAAGAAAACACGGTAAGACAAAACAATCAGTCAAGACGGATGATGGCGGAGGCGGGGACGGTTACTGGCTCAAATCCGCGTAAGCCCTGACGTTGGAAGACTGTACTTCGTGCTCGGTGACGGATCACTTGTCAGTGTCTGCCGCTTACATCGCATTACGATGGGTAATATCAATTACGGAACATTTACTTCTATTCAATAAGATCTCGTCGTTGCCATAGTCTCTGAGCCATTCTGCGACTTATACACCTTCTTTTCACGTTAAGTTAATTAATATCTAAATATATGCTCAATATTCCCAAACATACAAACATGATTTGATATACATGATTGATTGAACATGATTGAACGGTCCCCGACGTAAAAACGAGGTGTTATAAGTATGATGTGTGTTTGTATATCTGTGTATGTGTGTATCTGTCAATGGAATCAAAGCTCCCAAATGGATCGACCGATTTTGATCCTTTATTTTTTACCAGAGCCATCTTTGAAAAGTTAAAAAAGGTGGTTATGGAACCATAATAATTAAATAAATGTTAATTGTTCGATTTATAAGTAGTTACCTAATTATAAATAATCTCAAATCGCTAACAAAACATGTTCTAAAAACGCATAAAAGTTGTGGTGCTTCAATGTATGTAACAATCTAAAACATTTTCAACGGGTGTCGTGTAGAATGAACGTGCTATTATCATAATGTGCACACATCTTGAGGTTATAAAACCTCCCCCTCCCGGCTCATCCAAGCTTTCTTCCTCCCCAAGGCTTTCTGTGCCTCTCACTCTACATTCTTTGAAAACATGTAAAGAATTCTGCAGTGTCTCTTCCCTAGTTTTGCTTCATTAGTAATGTGACGACCACACTCTATTTTAGAACGTATAAAGAACTTTTTAATAAACGTTTTCTGTAACACTAATGTGAAATATTTTACTCGCGGAGCCAACGCGACTGCAACTACAGTAGGACGCGGAATATAAAGATGCATAGTGACGAGAGTAGCTTTGTTTATTACAATAAAAACGAAACGCTTTGAAAAATAAAAAAAATAATCATTCTCACCTATGTCTAAGTAAGGCATTCATAATCAATTAATTAATGTTATTAGTGGTGCTAGTGGCAGGGCATACTGCATTTGCGGCGGAGTTGCGGAAGAGTGTTCGCCCGACCTCGCAACTTCACCTATAGCGGACCTGGAGGACGCCAAGAGGTTTAGTCGGTAGGTCTTCCCCAATACCATCTCAGGGCAGGAGTCCGACATAACCAATCGGTCTGTCCCCAGGCCGCCGGGGTATCCATGATGGATTCCTCTTGTTTAAAAAAAAAGGTTCTGACAGGGGAGCACAGGCCTCGAAGTCTAGTCATAACGTCACCAACGAAAGAAAGTTGTTGGGTTTTAGCCGGTAGGAATCCGACATAACCCCGCAGTGTCCCCTTCACTGCCGAGTATCCAAGAGGATTTCCCAACATTAAAAAAATGGCGTACTGCGTTTTCCACTTATTTAGGCATCACCTGGGAGCGGTTGCCACCCCTTTACAGAATACCACCGTGAAATAACAGCACTTGTGCTGTTGTGTTTCGGTGAGTGAGTAAGAATAGACAGACCCCATCCCTTATACTTACACCCTTGCCTACACAATCCCTTATCCTTAATCCTACATTTAGCAGCGCACTTCCAGCACATTGTGGCGTTGCTTGTGTTACATACAGGCCATGGTAACCTACCATTAAGTGGACCATCAGCCTGTCTGCCGGCCTTAACATGAAAAAAAAACACTATTCAAATTATCTGAACAGCAATTTATTTTAAAACAGCATATAGGATAAAATTACAACAGAAGCGGAGTTTCCGCACTCCAAAGCATTTAGTTCCGCGTTGAATTACAGCAAACACGCTTTTAGTTCACAGTAGTCTTTCTTTGGTAGGAGAGTTGTTTTCGTTCTTAAGATAGATCGTAGGCCTAATTTTTGACTACATTCAAACGTGCGTGTATTTGGCACATGTATGTATATATATATATATACATATGTATTATGTATAGCTAAGCTAAGTTTGCGTTGCCACTTTGCAATCATTTCATCAAAGTCGTCACATACATAATGCATGTTCGACTCATTGGCTTAGCTGCAACTAGGCAGAACACTAATTAAACAGTCGGTATGGCATTTGCATATCGTGGATTGAAGTCACCAACTTGTGATTATTTGAATGAGATTTCGCGGAGCAATATTAAGTAAATTATGTACGCTGTTAGACACTCCGAGGAGCGAGTGACGACAATTGGCTCCGCAATTTCTGTCTATATAAAATAAGACTCAGAGGGGAACAACTTACCTCTGGATATAAAATAGTTATATGGATTTGTAATAATAAATTAAGAAAGCTTGTTCAAAGCAATATTATTATTAACCTATATTATTTATTGTCAGATCTAAAATTTAAAAGAATTATCCTACAAAACCACGGGACATGGGAGCCAAGTGGAGAGAGGTATTTTTTGCTACAAGACAATCTCAAATTATGATGCTCATAGTAGCCATCTACCATCAAATGTAGGTACCGTCAGCCTTAGCCTATCCTTATCAAAGTTATTGGTTTTTATTTTACCAAAATTATGATGATCTTAAGAAAAATAGTTGATTAAAGATAATTACAATTTTTAAACATAACTCCTAATACTAATTCTCGAAGGCCAAAACAATCACTAAAACAGAGAAGATAAAAGCATTGTCGCCTTGGAACGTTCACGTTTTTGCCAAGGGTCCCTCGTAAAACTTTATTAGGCGCATTAAGGTCGCGGTTGAATCCTGTTTATGTAATCGCCTCCGGAGACCTTTAGCAGGAAAAATATTAAGTGAAAAAAGAACACACAATGTCACCCTAAGTAAGATTATATTATTATTACGGCGAGTATTTACGCCTTCGTGTCTCACTTACCTTCTGATTATCTGGCGTATGTGTAAGGCACCTTTCTCATTACCTTATACATATCCGTGCTCAAGAAACCTTCCCTACGTATAAAGTTTTTTATATTATTCCATAATTCGTATCCGGGATCAAACAAAGTTCAATTCATAAAACAAAAAAAAAATCAGGTACGTATATCAGATAGCTAAAATTGTTACTTAGATCAGAAATACGAGCAAATCCACGTACACTTTGTTCGCAATTATCTCACGTTTTCCACGCTCCAAAGATCTCTTGTTGCTCCTGTATTGAATACCTCATTGTCTCGTTATCCAATAGAACTAGCTCTAGCTACGGTGTTGAGAATTAAAGCGCCATATTGATTAGTGCTCTGAATAACCAATTCAGTGATTAATATAATAAGAGAAATATACAGCGACCATAATATAGAAAAACCAGCGACCCGCAACCGGCTTCGCACGTAGTTGAAGTTTTTGGGGTCCCGGGATGGATTCCTGAGTTGGATTTCCAAAGTTGGCTCTGGTCTGGATCTTGAAAATAGTGGCAGGGTTCTTGATCCTCATAAAAAGACCACAATGAAATGACACCATGTGTCCTTCTGTGTTTCGGTGAGTAAAATTCAAAATTCAAATTCCCTGCCCCTTACCAATCCCTAATGCTTATCCTACCTTTATTTTATAACATGTTATATTGTTTACTAGCTGGTGCCCGCGACTCATCGTCCGCGAGTCGTCCGCGTTCTGGATGAAAGGTACCTATGTCTTTTCTGGTGTCCCAGACAACGTGTACGCAAAATTTCATGGTGATCGTAGCTTTTGCGTGAATGAGTTACAAACATCCATACAAACTTTCGCATTTATAATATTAAGTACGGATATAAAATAATAGAGGTTTCAACAAAGAGGATGGGTGAGATATCTGTTTTCAGTCCTTTCAGATATTTATTTATTACAATTTGTAAATTGTTAAATCTAAGCTAGTGATTTATTATAACACTTGTTTCAAAATAATTATGGCCTGGCGTCGTGGAATTAATGCAATAAATCAACGTCAGGACATGTTTACGAGCTAACAGAGTTAATTCCTCTGTGACATGACGTTTATATTCGTGAATAATTGTTGATTGCGTAAAACATATACACTGATAAATCACCGTTACTGTGAGCAATATCAAATCCGTTAGGTATTTTTTCATATCGTGCCACACGCGGGATTCCCCCAATTCTTGTACCTTTGTTTTGATTTTATCATCTTAAGGGTAAATTTTTAATGTGCAAAAATGTTTCTTTTAATTAAATGACAAGCTTAAGTGACAGAATAATAATTTGGTAAACTTAATTTGTGTAACATTTCTTAAATAGTAAACAAGATGAAAAGTGAATTTCAAATGTAATTACAAGCTATAAACAACATAAGGAAAATCTATTACGCGAAGTTAAACAGTTTCCAGATAATCCTGTTTCCTAGGCGCTTCGCCTAATTCGTTTGCAGAAGTTTAGCGTCAAACGCTGTGCGCACGCCTGGATCAGGTGCCTCTTAAAACGCTCCAGATCCTTCCCGGGCTTCCATTGTCACGATCAATTGAGTGCCGATTCGACAAAACTATTGCCCTTATGAATATTCAAATAAACTTTCCAATTACTCCTTCTATTTTCAATTTGCATTTATTGTCATTCAAACTGTCAATCGCTGCCAATTGATGTCGTGAACAGCTTTCGTTATTTTGTTTCTCTAATGAATACCTATTCTTTTTTATTGACTTTATATAGAAATCTGAGGTTGATATATACAATTTCTCGTGGTTTATCAAGGTGCAGAACTTCATGAATACCTTGCCATATCAAATTACCAACAGTCTCTAAGAAAATTAAGTTAAAAGCAGCGACTAATAAATCATCTTTTTTTAAACCCGGCTGTGTAGGGTTCGCTGCGGGGTTATACTGGCTAAAACCCAAGGACTTTCTAGGGGGCCGTAAATAGGCGGGGTCGCGGGAACGTTATGCCACGACATCCGCTCCTTACTACAACTATACAGCGCTGGGAGGGCTAACGCTTGCTGTCGGAACCTCGGCGTAGCCGAAAGTGAAGGTACGCCGGCCATCTCGGGGGACCTCACGACGGGCGGTAATCTCACCGGTCAAGGGGCAAGGAGGCAGGCATAGGTCAGCCGCCTACGCTCTGGAATCCTCGGGCGGATCGGATGCCATGAATTTGAAATTTTCAAAAATCCTTTCTTAACGGATGCTCACGTTATATGTACCTAAAGTAAGCCTATGTTCAAAATATCAGCTTTGTAGACTTAGTAGTTTTAGCTGTGCGTTGATAATTAGTCACGAAAAACGATTTTTCTATCTACCAGTTTTATTATCTATTTAATTTCCACTTTCACAGTAATTATTGTTTGCACCTCAAACACGAACAAAATAGTCTGAATAAACGATTTTATGAGTATAGATCAACAACACCCTTTCAAAACCCTTTCAAGCGGATGCAAATTTGATGAAATTTTGGTTAGATAACGTTTTTTATTATCCCTTAAAAAGTAGAGGTGAAATCGCCACAGTGCAGTGGACCACAGTAAAAAACTAAAAAGTACAACTGGTAGTGTACAAATGATACAATGTTGTATTTAGTATTACAAGTAGTACAACTTGTACTACTAAAAAAAAAATATTTCCTAATAAAATATTCCTAATTGTCAACAGAGGTGCCGATAACGAAAACAGGGTCGAGAGTTCAATGGTTTTTTCCCATCTCAAAAATGCCCAACGCGCCTAAAGAAGATTTCACGTCAATAATATTTACATATACTCGTATGATAACTTTCAAATTGTTCAGAACTTAACAATCACAAAGACAAGACAAAAGCCTTAAAACACAATGTTTGTATGAAGGTGGTTAAAGAGTGTGCAGGCTACCTTTATTGGCAACGTAAAGCACGTTTGGAAACTTAAGTGCCAAAGTTTTTATAGAATGTAAAAATTATTCTGGAACTCAATTTTGATTGCGATAAAGTTTACGAGAATCGCGGCAGCGATTTTATTGCGTTCACGATGAATGTTAGTTAGTCAGGTGTTCAAAACAGATCAATATTCATTCCGTGTTCTCGACGAGTTATTCCTTCCTAACTTTTGTTGTACAATGGCGAAGCGTTACATTCCCTCAAAAAAGTATTCCACTCCGCTCAATCTAGCGTCCAGAAAGTTTGGTGGCGTTGTACGAGTATTTTCTCAATTTCAGTTTGCAACAAAATCAGTTTATTTTCCGACTGACAAATTGCATTGAACTAAACTAAACAATGTACATTTCTCGTTCGAAATATAACCCGACAAAGTTGGGTACACGATGGACGCGAACATATAGTTTTTTTTTTTTCTTATAATTCCATTCCGGCAAACAGAACATCAATTTTGGAGGGTCCGTAAAATTATTTCTCAAAAGTGTGTAACTAAATTTCCGTTATACGAAATCGCCTTCCGCGCAGTAATTTACTTGGGCTCCCACCGGTATGTTTCAATTACCAGAGGTAGCTTGCCGGACATCATTATTTCCTGCACATGCTCGTGCCGCCAGCCCGGTGCATCGTCTTCACCAAGAAACGTTTCTCTTTATACAATTTCCGTCATAAAATATACGAACCATAAAATACGTTTACTTCCGAACTTGGTAATAATAATACGGGAAAGTTTTTAGAGCAAGTTTTATGGGATTAAGTAACTACGATAAAAATATTCCGCTACGAGTCTACTTACAATCATAACAATATAAGTTTTTGGATACGTCATTGATTTTGATTACTGAAATATTGGCATAACGTTTTTTATTTAAAAGGATTTGTTCTTGTATTCTAAAAGGTATTTTCTTAGATTTCGAAAATAGAAACAAATAGAGCACGATTCTTGAGTTCTAAAAGACAAAGTGGTTAGATTGACGGTGAAAGACTTAAGACAGACGTATTGCGACAGCGAGGCTCGTTTAAAATGCTTCTTGAAGAATAAGGATCTTCAAAGGTACTAGCTACGAACTTTATTCCTTCAAGCACATACATACTAAGGCTGGGTTGCACCATCTTACTTTAACTATAACCAACGCCGCAACTTCAGTTAAAATAACGGTTAGGCCGAAAATGACTTGCACCAGTTAACAAATAATCATAACTGGTTAACTGGTGCAACTCATTTTCGGCCTAAAACTCATTTTCGGCCGAAAATGAGTGCGAATTAACTGAAGTTGCGACGTTGGTTATAGTTAAAGTAAGATGGTGCAACCCAGCCTAAGTTTTCCATTTTCTAAATCGGTTTTAATAACAAAAACCAATGGAATGTCACGTTGGACACAAAATTTGCTGTGACTCTTAATAGCTTACGTCCACATACCCATGTAAGTAAACTTATTTTAATTTTAATAAATTTAAAAGAATTCGCTTTGCTAAATAATAATTTATAAATAATAAATAATTAATAATAATAATTTATAAATAATTATTATTATTGAGATACATACTGTAACGTATAAATTAAAGTTAATATTATAAACTAGAAGGCGCCCGCGACTTCGTCCGCGTGAAAAAAGTAGCCTGTCCCGTACGTCTAAATAATAAATAAATAATTATTTTATCTACCAAGTTTGATGAAAATCAGTTAATTCGTTTAAGAGATATATGGAGGAGCATATACATACAAGACCTACACTAACAAATTTATTATTAGTATTGATTAAGACGCTGTTTGCCTCTATATGTTTCTCATCTAACTTCTTCTAAACCACTTAGGTAACGCATTTTTATATGATTGTCAGTAATGGAAAGAGTGATAAACGAGTAAGGTTTGTGTATTACATATAATCTGCAGAAAAAAATTGCATTCGTAAGATTCCGGGGCGAATCGCTAGTGCTGTGTAATAATGGACTAACTATTGTTTATGATCACTTATTACTTATGATGCTAACTGGATATTTTTTGTAGATTTTTTATTTTATTTCTTAAACTTAAAGAATATTATATTCATCAAATAGCTTTTGTATTTTATTAAATAAAGACCCTTGTTGGCAACTGGCTGGTTGGTGGCCACTACGAATAGTAATAAGAAGAAAATATATATTTAAAGGCAGTAGCGGTTGTCATTTAGCAGAGTTAGGTTGTGTGTCGAATCTGTGTGTATATATTTTTCGCTAAATATACGTTCTTAATACCTCAACATCATTTCATTTCAAACAATACAGTCCACTCCTCAACAACCCTTTTTAATTTGATTTTTGCTTTTATAACTGAAGATTGAAAGCTTGTTAGAAATGTGCACGGACCCGATCCAATTATAGAACGGCAGTCATTATTTCCGGTGGCACGCGATGCGTTACACGTTGACATTCGGCGTTGCTTTCCTGCCTGACCTCACAAATTCACCTTTGATGTTACATTATTTCTGTATCTGACCTGACTACTACTGATCTTTTTTATGTATTATTCAAACGCGATAGGAACAAAGTAAAACATACACGTCTGCTAACTAATAATAAATAATAAATATATATATTCACACATTCCACACAGCACCATCTAGTTCCAAAGTAAGCAACTTATATGCTACTTATAGTTTAGCAACTTGTATTATGGATACCAGACAGTTGATATACTACATACAAACTTTTTTTTTGTAAATACATACATATTATAAATACAAAATATCCATGACTCAGGTACAAAGGTAAATGTTAACACATAAACATTTGCCCCTAGCGGGATTCGAACCCGCGACCACTTGGTTAACAGCTAGGGTTACTAGCCACTGAGCCAAACGTGTCGTCAAATACTTAATAATAAATAATAATAGTTACTCATCTTCATATCAGCCGCAAGATGTCCACTGTTAAACATAGACCAAATATTTTCCAAAAGAACCTATCAGAAGCAGCCCGGACCCACTGTCTACGAAATCTAAAAGTCCTAAGTGTCTAAGTGTAAAATTTAAATAAAATATTTGAAGTTAAATTTAATATTATATAATTACTTATCTATCACATTACCCGTAAAGGCTTATTTATTCCACTTTATGAATAAATTTTATTATATTACAGTGTCAATTATTTTACTCATTAGACATTGTTGCAACGGAAAATGTATAATGATGGAACGGAGGCATAACAAAGAGAACAATTTGCGGCCACATATGCCATTGTTTAAACTTTTATTGAATTCAATGCTCATTAAAATTTTATGCCGGAATATTATGAAACGACTTAAAATCCGTCATTGCGTTTCAAAATGCAGTAAGTACGTTTACATTTTGGTTCTACTGGTGAGAATAGTTATTAATTAATTAAATTAATTTAAAGATTTATAAGCAAAAAGAAAATAAGTAACTATATGGAAACAATAAGCATCCTCTGTCGAGTATTAGAGATACCCCATGTTTTCTCCATAGGTAGCCGAATTTCATTCAAATCCGTTCAAACGATTTTGGTCGATTGAGTAACAAACATCCAAACATACAAACTTTCGTATTTGTAATAAGTATTACAAGATGTTGCACGCGATTTCGTCCGCTTAACTTTATAAAATACAGCCTATGCTACTCCCTGATAATGAAGATTTCTATAGATAAAAGAATTTTTAAAATAAGTCAAGTAGTTTTTGAGTTTATTCATTACAAAGAAAATACAAATATTTTCTCTTTATAATATTTAAACATCTTTATAATATACAACAGATTTGGAATCCCTGTTATCAAATACATATTAACAGGCTTGAGAGGGTTCAGAGAAGATTTGTTAAATTCCTATGGTACCTTTTATGCCCGGGCGTCGGAGTGACATGTTACGCCGACGACGGCTGGTGCGCCGTTCCAAATGAGCAGTGTCCAGTTACGGACCCCGCGGCGGAGTTGCGGAAGAGTGTTCGCCCGATCTCGCAACTTCGCCTATAGCGGACGTGGAGGACGCCAAGAGGTTTAGTCGGTAGGTCTTCCCCAATACCATCTGGGGGCAGGAGTCCGACATAACCCATCGGTCTGTCCCCAGGCCGGTGGGTATTCCACTCCGCTCTTGTAAAAAAAAAACGGGTACCTTTTATGCAGACAAAAACTATCTACTGTTCCCGAGAGGTCAAAAATATATAAAAAATATATAAAAAAAACTATAAAAAAAACTAAATAAAACTAAATATATAAAAAAAATGTGGTGGCGCCAACATCGTCACCAATTACACCGCAAAAAGCGTTGCCTACCACGGATAACAAAATATTATAAAAAAAATTGTGAATACGAATTCTCAAAATCACTACATATAAGCAATTAATGATTTTTTAGTTACCAACCAGCAGAACGGATGAAAGGTTAGTCAGATATTCACTACACTAAAAAGATATATTGGGAGTATGACGATACGTCGGAGTCCCAATATATCTATGACGTTACAATGGCTGTGACGTCATTGTAATAGCATGCTACAAAAAACAGCAATTAACATGTCTGTACGATCAGCCGGCAAGTCCGCATAAGGCCGGGCGTCCGGTCCGAATCTCCCCGGGCGGAGATTATCTTTTTAATCTCCATGGCATTTCGTTATCGCTAATGAAATCCAGTCAAAGGAATGAAAGAATTTAATTTAAGACGAATCAGAAAATATTCAGCTGCTGCTCGCTAGTTATAAATCATTTGAATGCTAATAAATTCGACTAGCCCCAAGGCCCCAGGTGGGAAGGGAATTTCTTTTGGCTCCATCTTTGTTTTCAGGGAAAATTGAATAATATTCTGCTCTTTATTATAAAATTCTTTCATAAAGCCACAGGCGGCTTTCGGGATTTCCTCTAATATCATAATGGAATCTATTTGTCTTGCGGTTCAATATGCGATGAACAGAAACTGTATTTTATTTATATTTTTAACAATTTTAAAAACAATTTTAAATACACATACATCTAATGATAACACTTAAAACAACTGAAGTTTAACCTTGTGATATCATGTCATAATTTTAAATTATTTATTATTAAAATATTAATTTATTATCTAACTATATACTATAATTTATTAATATACAATGTCGATATAATTAATTACAATTTAAAAAAACATTACTTTAATATAAATTTTAATATTTTTAAATGTTATACTGTTACATAGACGTGAAGTAGTGTTCGTAATGTGTGCTGGGACAATGTAAGCGGCAGTCGGTTCGCCGTACGTATTATTGCCGCTTTGTGTACGAATATTTTATTTTACATGACTACAATGCTTCCTTTTTACTCCATTAATTGATAATTATCAATAAAATAACTCTTAAACATATCTAATTGCTTTCCCAAAAATCCCTTTATTCGATGCCGTCAAAAATTTTACCGGATTTAATTTAACTTTTAATGAAGATAAATCCTCTTAAGCTACCTGAAATAAATCACAAAGTTCGTGCCTGCTTTTACGGATTCGCGGATTAACTGTGGTTTTAATATTAAAATGAATAATAAACTGTATTCTATAGGCGTAAGAACTCAATTTGCTGAAAGCTCCTTTTAATAAATAATCTCAGTACATTTTAAATTTTAAATATACAAGCAATTAATGCTTTTGCAAACTGTTACAAAGAGCGTTTGGGAGGTCATCGCGTCAACATGGTTGCATTGCAGCCGCCCGCCGGGGTTCTACCATTGCAGTACTTTACTCAGTTGTTCTCAAGCTGTCGTAACGCTTGCAAGTCGCGTTCGTAGCTCTACGCTACGAACGTCGTAGCGCGTAGATTGGCTACGAATCGCGTAGCCGGTGTTAGAACAATTAGTGTTTGTTGATTGAAAAGAATGCGTTTTATTTAACGGCTGAAATTTTGTGTTTTATTAACATTTAGTAATTGTAGAAGACTGTTTTATGGAAGCAAGTTGTTGGATGAGTTTATTTAAATAGGTAAGTTTTACTAATTTAGATTCTAGTTTTTTTATTTTTTTCAAACATTTTTGTACATTTTTGTATGTATAATTATATGAGCATATAATTTTTAAATTAATTATTTAAATAATTATGCAGAAGATATTAAAATATCACATGTTTATTATTATTTTAAATTGAATCATGATCAATCATAACACTTATAAAATTACTAAATTGAGTGGGTCTACGCCTATTACTAATCCTTACTTAGCAAAGTACATCCTTTTAGGATTACAATCTATTCGCAAGACTACTATTACTAAATTGATTATTACCTAAGAATAATGTCCATCAACATATTCTTATTAAGGGAAAGACACTCTGTTATTGTGTTCTTTATAAATAGCACTAATTTCACTACGTATCACTAATTCAAAAAGTTTTAATAGTAACATTCATTACTAAAGCATTTTAATGTTATAATTAATTTGATTAAAAGTCCGTATTTATTCAGTCATTACTGCAAAAAAAAAAACGTTAAACATTGTCTTTCATTACAATTAGATAAATACTTTCTCAATGCTGGATATTTGAAACTCAGTATCCCTTTGATGTATAATATCAGTGGTCCTCTTGGTAGTAGATTTAATGAGACAAAGAAACCTGTTGTGTAGTTCCAAATAAATTCAATTAAGTATTTAGAAAAAAGATTATTTCTTAGCTCATAAACTAATTAATAAGATTACTTTAAAAAATTGTTCTTTTTTGAAAAAAAAGCCACTGGAATTTTAAATAGGTTAACCTACTTTCAATATTTTCAATGTATATGTAATTGGTACCTATTGCAAGTGACCTATATGGTCACTCGCAGTAGGTACCTGTTTAAACTCTAATATAGTTGAATCTCAAATAAAAATACATATGTCATTAACAAAATGAAAACCGAAGTTTAAAAGGAAAACATTTCCTTGCGACATATTCTGTAAACCTAAGTTGTCTATATACCGGCATCCATTTACCTTTGAAATGCATTCGTATTTTACGTAAAATACATCCTTGATCTCGAGTCTATGATCTAAAGAGATGGAAAAGATTGCCTTCCATTGCATTTTAAAAAGGAGCTAGATATCACGTACCTGTATTGGTATAGAGCCAGTATGTACCAGTAGATAGCATCCGTAGAGCGTTTGCTCAGAATACTAAGGACGGCGTGAATCTTTAGCAAATACTTATTCTTGAACAAATCTATTTTGTTTAAAAGTTTGTTTGGTTCTTGAGAGCAAAGTTTAACCCATTATAACCGCATGGTTTTGTAGGAGTTATCGAGCTCCTTTTTTTTTACAAGAGGAATCCATCATGGATACCCACCGGCCTGGGGACAGACCGATGGGTTATGTCGGACTCCTTCCCCTAGATGGTATTGGGGAAGACCTACCGACTAAACCCCTTGGCGTCCTCCACGTCCGCTATAGGCGAAATTGCGAGGTCTGGCGAACACTCTTCCGCAACTCCGCCGCAGTTATCGAGCCCCTAGCGCCTGACTCGTTTCTTTTTTAAGAGAAAGCAACTCAATGATTTAAAAATAAACATTATACAAGTAAAGGAATTTGTCGTATATTGTACGGCTCTTGCGAAAAAGGACACGAAAATAATAGTCGGATAAATCTGACTCTTGGCGGCTAACGGATTAATGGATAGGTAACAAAAATACTTAATTATTTCTAGTAAGTTTGTATTAAAAATCGAGTTACAAAGGATAATGAAACTCAGTTAGATACTTTAATAAGATGATTAGGTTTTTACAAAATATTTTTTGGGCTTTACAAATTATATTTTATCAAGTATAATTTGCTTTTATTTCATTTTTAAATATTAATAAAATATATATTTTAAAATTTAAATTGCTTATTTAATTGCTTTTTTAAAGAGTAATTGTCATGGACTATATTCGACTATATTCGAATTAGAAATATTTCGTTCATTATTGTTGAATATTTAAATTAAACTCATTACTCAAAAAATAATATCATTTACTTTAAAAGGGACATTTTGTTTCGCGTGGGTTGAGTAAAAATTCTTTATGCAATATTATTTAAGAGTTAATAAATCAGTAACATGGTACAGAAAATTTCAAATTATATTCTCCGATATTTTACAGTTGTAACAAAATCCTCTCAGTTTTTTTTTAAATTAAAAACAAAAAAGTTTAAATATAGAATAATAATAAAAATTCAAAAAAGTCCGTAAGTGTTATTTATGGGGATTTTTTTATGCTGTCAAATTCTGAAGACAATGCCGTTTATTTATTTTGAAACAAAAACTTTATATTGCCAAAAAATTTCTTACCATCTGGTTCTCAATCTGACTTAATTTTATAATACTGATACCGACTTACTATACATATGTAAGTATAAAATGTAAAACAGAAACTTTTTCCCATTTAAATTTCAAGCTATCACGGCCGCATGTAGCACGCCTATCAAATGTTGACACGAACTGCGGTATCTGGTTACAGTGATGGACAGATAAATGCTTATCCATTTTAAAATTTAAAAATTTAAAAATTACAATTTAAAAATAATTTAAATTTAACAGTATAAAATTTAATATTTATAAAAATATATTTTTAACTTAGACTTTATTTTTTATAATAATAAACTGAAGATAGGTCATGGTTCGCTAGATTGTATATAGCTACCAAAGTCTATAGGTACTAAAGCGACATCAAGAGGATAAAAAAACTCTGATAGAATAAAAAGCAAAAACAACATTGAAATGGATTATAAAATCACTTACTCATAGAAACAAAGCGGCACAGCTTATCCATAAGAGGATAAAACTTCTTCTGAACCACTCAATTGATGTTGTTTTCACAAATGAAAAGAGCGATGAACAACGAATGATCGGTTAAAGAGTTAAAACATGAAAGCGTATCAAACAAGAAAACTCACTTTCGCATTTATAATAAAAAAAAAAATAAGATCCTTTAATTTAATATTTTAACTACATAAATAAATAGAAAATACATTATTTTTACATAATAAATTTTAAAATCGTTTACACATAGATAAATGATTGGTTCTCGCTACGCTCGACTAGATACCGCCGTCGTACTTGTAAAATAGTACGCCGATTTTGGCGTACCCGAGCCAGTCACACTGCAAACTGTCTGTGATGTGTACGTGCCGAATGTTTTATTAAATTTTAGGCATAATAAAAATTTTATTTTTATTTTTATTTACAATATAACATGGTACATCATTACAGGATAATTCCTAATTCGATGTATCTGTTGTTGCGTTTGTTCGTTTGTTTGTTTGCGTAGTGAAACTGTGTAAAAATATGATAAAACTGGGTAAAAAGTGAAAAAAGTGACGATTTTTACACACACTACAATAAAAAGTTGCCACATTTTCGGAGCTATTGCTTTTGTATAGCGCTCTATCTAGTCAAGCGCAGCGAGACCAATAATTTGCGTATAATTTTAATAACAATAATTTTGCGTTTACATTTTTCTTTTTTTTTTCTAAACACAATCGAAAAGACATTAGCATTGTTTTCGTATAAAATAGTAGTATTTCGATGATCTACGTACATACTTTATAGGTGTAAGGTCAAAGGTCGCAGGTCAATGACGGTGGATCCAGGTTGCTTCTGACCGCTCTTATAGGAAAATTATTGGTGAGGCCTATGTCCAGCAGTGAACGTTCTACGGTAGGTAGAGTGTAGATCTAGTGTAGACTTAGGTAGCGTCACAAGCACACTTTACTACAGTAGATCACCAAGCCAATGTTTTAGCTAATTATTCTTAGGAATTATAATACACGAAATAACGTGTACAATCATACAAATATTTCTGTATACGTCTAACAAGATTATTGAGTTTGAAATTCGGAGCGTATACTGCGTATTTGGCGTATGGTAATTAAAATCAGCACGGGCTCGGCTGCATGCGACGGATTTATGGATATTCGGTTGCCCTAATCCAACGTATGTTTAATGTTTATGTTAGATAACGTTCAATAAAATTATGGCATTTTACAAACATAATTTATTGTACAATTTATTTTACCGTATAATAATAATGGTTGACGTGACTGTCCACATACTTAAGTATGTCATACAGGCTGATAGTAGGTACAGAAAAATGATAGGTCCCTGTGGAATTTTCAAAAAATGAACTACAGCGCGTAGATAGTCGCGGGCACAGCTAGTATTTTCATATGTTATTTAAAGTCATTGGTCAACCAACAACTAAGTTATGCAACCAGTTGTGGCAGGCGATTTTTTAGCCTTCCTTGACAAATAGTTGCGACCGAAAATTAACCTTATACACTCGACAGCGACACACGGGCTCGTCAAATTAATTTTCATATATTTGCTATTTAAGTATACCAATTTTGTTACATTCATGTTCCGTAACATATACATTATGTTTGGAGGCGCGGTGAAACCCCTAAAGGGGTGGACGAAATCTAAATTTCGTTGCGGCGGGATTGCGACAGAATCACGCCATGAATCCCTGAATTAGCGGTTTAGTGGACTGTATATCTGGTTGCGGCTGTAAGCGAACAGTATGACCGTCTGAAGGACAGGATTAGAAGTAGAAGGAAATGCACATACCTTATACCGGTGCTCTGGTGCGCTCTCCTGCAGGAATCTCTAAACGTCCAGCTGGCAGACACTGTTCACATGTATTTAAATGTTCAGCGATAAGGCGCGGATGAATCACTTCACTTCCGAGAACGAGTTAAGGCGCGGATTAGGGATAAACCCATATATATTTGGAAACACAGCTCAAGCGCGGGCGCGTTCCTTTTTCTTCCTTTTCTTCGACCTCTCACGCGGCGGTCATCGGTAGTAGTGCATTATTTTGATTAGAGGGTAAAGGGGAAAAATGTGAGGGCCATATTATTAGGAAGGTGGGTATACGTGAAAGAAAGAAAGGTACTTGACAGCCAACTATTCGATCACGGCGCAACCATCTCCCCCGGCCTTAAAGGGTCACCTTTAAAGATCTCACAATGCGAATGCGAAAGAAATGCGGTAAATAATGCTAAACGAGATGCGGTTATTTTAACGATATACGTTAATTTATACGAAAGAAGATGCGGTTATTCAAAATAAGAATGCGGTAATTTACGCGAAAATAAATGCGGTTCCTAATAACTAATCCTAAAACTAGGTGATTATAAATGCGGTTACATAACTAATAACTATCTACTACTAAACGACTATACTAAACTATAACTAATCCTAATTCCTAACTATTATTCATAAATGAGTATAAATGAGTAGAAATGCTACTCTGCCTATAAACGCGATTATTGACTAGGCAAAGGACAAAGTCTAACTACTGGGCGCACGAAGCTTCCCCTACTCGTCCTAACAGTAACTACGCGCGTTGTTCCGTCCTTCGAAGGGTGAACAGCCTCCACCACACCTAGCGGCCATGCAAGCGGTGGCGCATTATCCATCATAATGACAACAACTGACCCTAGCGGAATGGGAGTGGAAGGCGTAGTCCACTTGGAGCGAGCTTGCAATTTATGCAAATATTCTATCCTCCAACGTTTCCAGAAGGACTGGACCATTTTATCCAGCATCGAATATCTCTCGCGTAAGCTAGAAGAGTCTATTTGAGGTGCGGGTAGCGACAATAGCGGTGCGGTATGCAAGAAATGAGCTGGCGTTAGAGCTGACGGCTCAGCGGGATCGCCACTCATAGCAGTTAGCGGGCGCGAGTTTACAAGTGCCTCGACCTGAGTAAGCACTGTTAATAATTCCTCATACGACAGTATCTGCTTGAACAAATGAGACTTGACTATCTTTACCATGGACTCCCAGCATCCTCCCCAATGAGGGCTGGCTGGCGGGATCTGCTTAAATTCAATGCGATCTTCGGCTAGCTCATGTTCAAGTCGCGGGCGATATTCGTCAAGGAACTTATAAAAATCTCGCAAGTATGAACGACATCCTACAAAGTTCGTGCCGTTGTCTGAGTAAAGACACTGAACCGGGCCGCGGCGAGAAAGAAAACGCTTTAGTGCTGCAAGGAAAGCGACTGTGCTTAACTCTGTTGCTAATTCAATATGTAGACAACGCGTTGTAAGACACGTGAAAATACAAATCCATGCCTTACTGCTTCTAACACCTCTGCCGCGTACGGGCGTGTATTGCAATGGACCTGCATAATCGCAGCCTGTATGCAAAAATGGTTTGCTCACTTTATTAACGCGATACGCGGGTAAATCCGCCATTAAAGGATAAGACGGACGCGGTTTAGCTCTAAAGCAAGTGTTACATTTATGTATGCGGTATCGAATTATATTTCGTGCTGCAATTATCCAGTACTTCTGTCTAAGTATAGACATAAGAAGCTCTGGACCGGCGTGTAAATGAGTCTTATGATAATAATCGATTATCATATCTATAACGTGGTCGCGTCGCGGGAGTACGGACGGATATCTTTGCGAATAACTAACGTCAGCATTTGATAGCCGACCGCCAACACGTATAATACCATTTTCGTCAAAAAATGGGTGTAATTTTTGCAAAGCATTCGAACAGCTTTGGTTACGTTTTAACTTAATTATGTCATCAGCAAAATATATATTCTGAAGTACGAGTATTATTTTATTTTCAGCGAAATTTAAATCTGAACTCCTTATATGTGTTCTGCGCGGTAATAACTTCAAAAAACGATAAATATAAACAATTATGCGTAGTAACTTTGACCACGAAGAGGTACGAGTAGCGAGTACATAAATCAAAGAATCAGTCGAAGTAGCGGTCACTGTGTGTGTAAGCGGCTTTATATCTGGCACTTCTATCGCGGCAGCTGTGCTGCTGTCATAGGCGGAGCGCGGCATACTCGAACATTCTAACTTGTGTTCTAAGCATAGAAATTGTCTGCGGGCAGCGGAGTAAGAATCTCCTAATTTATATACATCGTCTCTAAACGGCAGCGCCACGGTGTATCTTCTGTTATCCTCGCGCGTAGTGGTAGTACGAAAATGCGTCTCACATTCAAGATCGTCTTGACTGTGGGCGGGCGGAGCAGAAACTTCCTCTAACTCCCCAAACCTTTTAAGAAGGTTGTCCAATGGAGACTGTTGCATGACGGTACAACAGGCGGATGCGGGTTTTAACAATGACCTACTTCGAGGCATAAGGACCGGAGCTGCTCCCATAATTATGTATCCCAAAACAGTTTCTACGCCTCGCGGCATTCCACTAATATTACCCTGTACCGTGCCCGGTAATAATAGGTGTGGGAAAATATCAGCTCCAATTAGGACTTCTACTTCCGAAGGAGTTGCGAAAGTACTATCCGCAAGCGGCAATCCCCTTATGTGCACGAGCGTGGATTGATCGACCGGACTAGAAGGCAGCTTGTCCGTTATCCGATCGACAATAAGCGCCGATACGTCATAATGAACGTTATCCGAATAACGAGAAAATATTTTAAAGTCCGTTGCGCCTCTAATATACTTCTCTGTACCACCGAAACCGCGAACAATCGCTTGTATATCTTTATTACAATTCAAACCTAAGCGCGCGCAACATTCGTTAGTTATAAAGTTACGCTGCGATCCCGAATCAAGCAAACACTTTACGATGTGCGAGCGCCCCTTACTATCATAAATAATAACTTGAGCGGTTGATAGTAATACAGTAGTTTGTAGCATACATTGCGCGTTCAGACCGCTACTATTGGCGGCATTCTCAACCGGCGCAGCGATGAATGTGTGCATCGACGAGACATTCATATCACGCGCATCAGTAGGCGATCTAGCTCGAGGCGTCTGTCTCGCGGTAAAATGTGTCGACGGAGAGCGAGTCGGCTCGTCCGATTGCGATGCGGTTTGAACCTTCAAATTATGATTTTCAAAATGTAACGCGGAATGATGTTTTTGATTACAACTACGACATCTAACACTTGAAGCACACTCGCGAGATTTATGTTTTATACTAAGACAATTTATACACGCGTTACGTTCCTTAACTAATTTAAAACGTAATGAAGGTGTTAAATCATTAAACTGCGGACATTTGTAAAGGTGATCGTGCACAATGTTTTCACAGAGACATGTCTTACGTGCAGGTAACACTGCTACATAAGTGTGCGGATTTGGTATACGATTTCGCGGTTTATATGTACTACTACTGTAAGTAGGCGGGCTCTGCGCGTTATGGAATATTTTATGCTGACTCCTAATAAAGTCAGTTAGTTGCGTGAAAGTAGGTATCTTATACTCGCGATACTGCGATTCAAAGGCGCGGACGGTATCCAAATCAAACTTCTTTAATGCCATATGTAACATAATAAAATCTGACAAATCTTCGAGTTTCAAATTTTTCAATGCGTTCGCGGCAGTTACAAACTGATCCATAAATAATTGGAACTTAGACTCCGAGGCGGGACCGTTCAACTTAACATTCATCATCTGTTCCAAGTAGGTATTTGCAATCGTACGAATATCCTGATATCTATCAATGAGACACTTTAATATTGTATCATAATTATCTGCGCATGGTGTAATACCCGAAAATACAGATTGCGCCTTACTGGAAAGCTTGCCCATCAAATAATATAATTTTTCCGAATTGTTTAAATGCGGATTATCATGTACCAAGGACTTAAAACCTGCATAGAACAAAGGCCAGGTACGTATGTCCCCATCAAATGACATAATTTCTATAGGCGGAAGGGCAGGCATCCTATATCTCATATCTACGCGGTCAGTTGAACCCTTCTGGTCGTGGTCAGCGCTGTCCACCCTCGACGGTACGGACTCGATACGCTTCAATACGCGTTTAATTCGACAGTAAAGGTCTTCGAAGGCATTCAAACATTGATAACTAGGTGCGGTTTCCGGGTCTACCAGGAGTAATGTTTTATTTAAACGATCAACAATACTCTTAAATTCAGAGCGCGTATCTTCTAACGTTTCTACGGAACACAAAAAATTCTCTTTATTTTCATCGTTAATATGAACCTCTTTTGACAAATCATACACTCGTTGTATATTTTCAAAAAGTGCATCAAGTTTCGATTGTAATAGCACAAGCTCATTATTATGTTTTGCGTCGGTTGCTTTTGTCTTAGACATTTTGTGCGAAAAGCGAAATAATAATAATACAAGTAGGTAGCTAAGAAACAACGTTCGGTGCGGAGCGCGCGAAATTCAAATTATTAAACTAATGTAGGTATATGAATACGGATGCGTGCGTACAAATAATTCTAATGCGTTTATCTAAATAAATCTAACGGGAATGCGGAATATTTATACGAATGCAACTAAATTATATGAAATATTAATTTATACTAATAGGTATGAATAAACTCGACATCTCTTCGCGGTAACGTATAATAATGCGTTTCGCGGGAACCCTATGATTCGAAAAAAACAAAAAATATCCGGTTCGTAAGGAACAACAAATGGAGGCGCGGTGAAACCCCTAAAGGGGTGGACGAAATCTAAATTTCGTTGCGGCGGGATTGCGACAGAATCACGCCATGAATCCCTGAATTAGCGGTTTAGTGGACTGTATATCTGGTTGCGGCTGTAAGCGAACAGTATGACCGTCTGAAGGACAGGATTAGAAGTAGAAGGAAATGCACATACCTTATACCGGTGCTCTGGTGCGCTCTCCTGCAGGAATCTCTAAACGTCCAGCTGGCAGACACTGTTCACATGTATTTAAATGTTCAGCGATAAGGCGCGGATGAATCACTTCACTTCCGAGAACGAGTTAAGGCGCGGATTAGGGATAAACCCATATATATTTGGAAACACAGCTCAAGCGCGGGCGCGTTCCTTTTTCTTCCTTTTCTTCGACCTCTCACGCGGCGGTCATCGGTAGTAGTGCATTATTTTGATTAGAGGGTAAAGGGGAAAAATGTGAGGGCCATATTATTAGGAAGGTGGGTATACGTGAAAGAAAGAAAGGTACTTGACAGCCAACTATTCGATCACGGCGCAACCAATGTTCTTCTAATATATTACTTAAAATACGTTTAGCTGAGCAATATACACGAAGTCACGTGAGAGACGAGTTGATGTATTGGCTCAGAGCGTCGGGTCGCGACTAAAAACCATTTTTCTCGCGGTGACAGCACACTACCATCAATATGTCGCCTAAACATTGCTACTTCCTAATCTACAGTTTACCAGATATAAGTAAGAAACCGGGACGGTTCGCTAGTTAACTATAATCGAGGTCTGCAGTGGATACTAAAATTGGTGATTCAGCGTTTCATGTGACAAATTATACAGTTTCCAGTAAATTGGAACTATACGCCGGTCATCTACAATGGAATATGGCTTCCTATTTATTCAACCTGCTTGGAACAGAAAAATAAAAGCTCTGACAATATTAATTTATACAATAAAGATAAAATCGCTGTTCCTAGTTCCAGGCCTCATAAAATAAGTAAACAGTTCTCTTAAATTAAAAGTAGGTACTACTTTAAGTTACTAAACAGTGCACAACTCTGATTTTAAATTCAAATCATTTATTAATAAATAATTGAAAGCTTATATATCCGACTGACAAAAATGAGGATTGACTTATATTAAATATATTTTTATTATATTTTTTTTTATTATATAATAATAAAAACTCGAAAAGTTCTGCGCCCATTTTCATCCGGTTTCCACTTGTCTGTGGTGTAAATATACTTAAGTAGCTTAAGTTACTTCTTACATGAGATATTTGCAGACAGACAGACATACAATTACGAAGTCTTGCTGTGTATTATTGTGTTTAACAATTTATAAATACATGCAAAAGTTTACATAGAACCCTAATAAATAAACATTATATATAAGTGCACAAAATGTTCAGTCATTGTTTTATTCAATGTATTGAAATAAACAATAGGTATATGTAATATTAAACTGAAATCATTAGACAAGAACTCCATTACTGCAAATAAAATAAATCCCAAAGCGCAGTCTCCTGGCATAACAGTTCGTGCCGAATACATTGTGTTCGCCAAAGGTAACCAGTGTTTGAGGCGCTAATAGGCAAAGTTTGTAATATATACGAGTATTAGAACTGTTGCGATGCACAGCACAAACACCTCTACCGTGTAAACTCTTCTCACAACTTTCAAACGGGAACCTAGATCCTATAAACATGGGGGCGGTGTGGGGCGGTAATGTGGCAATTAGTTAGACAGCTTGCCAAACAAGGCTTTCAGGTTGCTTCGTGGGTGGCTGCCGCAACGGAATCTAGGTGACTTTCGTGCTTATAATTTTACCCTAATGGAAACTTTGAATGTGTACCTAAGTATTGCTCGCTTGTGAACTATACAAACATAAATATTAACCGTGTAATGTACCTTCTATTAAATAAAATTATTTATTATTTTATTTTAAAAGCTACAGTGGTAAATCGAATATGCTCACTGTGATCTAAACTCCTATTGAGACGTTTTTTATTATTTTTATTATTTAAGTTTGTAGTAGGTACGGCATCTCAGACATGACAAGGTCACATCGAATGACAAGTTTCTTATAAATGATCTCAGCTCTTGGTTATGTCTGTGCAAATACTCACCGTTAGAAAGATGAGCATAACCGCTATAAATATACCTGAGTATCTCACCGGGACTGTGTTATGCCCTACAATCGACCGTACATATATTTCCGGTAATTGTTCGTCTTAATAACTTCGTTCGCAATTACACAGACAAAGCCTTTAGTTTCTCCAAAGAGATACAACAGACACGATCCTATCGTGTTCAATTCGAACTAACATGGGTTATTCAGTTAGAACTTGCTCTTGGACGAGCCCGTTGGATGAGTTGTTAGGGTACTTGCCTTAACACTCTCTTCACGGGTTCGATTCCTAGGTCTGGATCTAGAAAATAGTCGCACTGGCGTTTCATAGTCATTTTGGCAGTATGTCAGCAGTAACCTCCTTGGTATGCTGTTGTGTTCCGGTGAGTGAGGGAAATTTTCTTAATCCTATCATGGTTGGCCCCATGTCTGCCGACCTTAACGTTAATAAAAACATAAGAAATTCATATCTCAAGTAAATGTGAATTAAAATTCGTTCACCCGAGAAATGAAAGTAATTGTCCACGTTTAAACTTAGGAGTGAGATTATTTGATATTAAATGTTTATAAAATAAAATAAAGTTTTTTGTATCATCGGCTGTCGAGCCAAAGTACTTAACTTATTTGTGATAAAAATATGTGTTTGTTTGTTCATTCTCCAGTTGAAGTCTTATCTTCACTATGTTGCACGTAAAAACAGGAAAAGTTCGGAAAAAATATAGCGGAACAGATAGATTAGCCGGGCTGGTGCGACCGGCGCATTCGATCCAACCATTTATTGAAAGTTGGAGGGCAGCTCGTGAAGCCATTAGTCCTGCCGTTGGCTTGAAAAAGTGTCGCTTTCGTTGAAACATTGCGCCGGGGCGCGGCATTCAATTGGAGAATGTATTTTATTCGGAGCCAATCGATCTCGAGACAACAAAACGTTCGCCGTGTGAATGAAAACGCCTCGCGAGGCGATAAATCGCAACCCCCGCCGATGTATTTAATGAAAACGTCTTTCGTTCCAGCTCTCTTCTATTTAAACTCATTTTATTACATACTAGCGGCCCGTCCTGGCTTCGTACGGATTCGATTTTTTCTGCAAATTATGTATTGCGTAAACTCAAAAGTTTTTTTCTCAGGTGATATATTTATTATTTTACAACGCAGACGAAGTCGCGAGCACCAGCTAGTATGTAAAAAATATTTCTTTTTTAATATCTTCTTTATTTTTATTTTTTCTACTTTTAAGTTTATTTTATTCAACTAGATTTTTTTGTTTCTTCACTACATAGTATAAAACAAAGTCGCTTTTTCTGTCCCTATGTCCCTTTGTATGCTTAGATCTTTAAAACTACGCAACGGATTTTAATGCGGTTTTCACTAATGGGTAGAGTGGTTCTCGAGGAAGGTTTAAGTACATAATTTACTAAGTTACGCGGGCGAAGTCGCGGGCAGCAGCTTTAATTTTATTAACACGTAATTTTATAAACTATAACTAACATGTAGTGCCATCTGTTAACAGACTTTTTCCATTATTCGAAGTGAGATTAGATGAATTAGAGTACTACATTGCTTCAAACAGAATTCCCTAGATGGCGTTGTAAATTTTGCATACACGTTGTCTGGGACTCCAAAAAGGACATAGGGTACCTTTCATCCAGAACGCGGACGAAGTCGCGGGCACCAGCTAGTAATCTATAATTTAAAACACTTAAAATTCTAGATTGAATAACTTCCTTTTCAGAAATAAATCAGATTTTGTATATATCTAGAGAGTGTATTAGGTAGTGGCAGGGCACACTGAATTTCGCGGTCATAAACTCGGCATTAACCACCCAGGCTTACTGGTGGCATTAACCAACCCCTTATAGAGGATTACTTCTAAATAATTGCATCTGAGTTGTTGTTTTTGATTGCGTGAGTAATTAATGCTAGTGAAAGATCTTATCCTCCCCAATCCTATCAAGATTGACAACGCTATTGCATATTTTTCTGTTTTTTCCGTGATTACATGCGACCGTCAGCCTGTCTTGCGAATATACTTTTTTGTTAATAAATAAAAATTTAAGTGTGTAATATTATAAAAAAACCCGTTTTAAAATTTTTGTCTGTCTGTATGTTTGTTCCGGCTGATCTCCGAAGCGGTTCGTCCGATTTTGATGGAACTTTCACTGGTAGATAGCTAATGTTATAAGGAGTAACTCAGGTCACATATTTTAAAAAATAAAACATCCATATTATATAATAATAAGCTGTGTCCAGTACCTCTACTGCACGTGCCCACACAAACGTCGCAACGAAGCGTGGCGTTATAATATTATAAAAGCAATACTTACTGTTATTTTTACAGCATACAGCATATATAAGTATACAATCAAATACACATAATAATGTAATTACACCATATTTGTATAATCTCATATAATGTATATATAACTATCATTGATAATTTTTTACATGTATATATTTTGTCACCGCGAAAAAATAAGATTATAAATGTAACCTAATTTACGAATAGAACCTCCACATGTAAACTTTAATTGATCTGATTCTTGTCTTGTTTCTTTTGTTACAGATTTTCAATGACTATGTAAGGATTTTCTTGATAATGGTAAAAGACGAGAGAGTTCCACGTGAGAGGTTAAACGTAACGTTCGAATACCCAATGTAAAAATGGAGGACAGTAATGTGAGGGAGGCGTTACCATGCTGTCAAATGGAGATGGCGGCGACGTGATGTGTGGTCGCGACCTCACGAAGTACACACACATAATGGCGTCGCGTCTTGCTGCAGTCATATTGTGGCTCGGGGGAAGTAAGTAACGCTAATAAGACACTATTAAAGCGACGTGGGTTAGGTGATAGAAAATATATATTGAAAAAATATCGTTTGTCAAAATTCTATTCGATTTATTTTTATTATTTTATTTATTTAATAACGCACACAAAACAGGATCCTATAAGTTAATCCAGGTGATAATCTATCTATATGTCAATTTTAATCCAAAACTGTTCAGCAGTTTGTGCATGGTAGAGTAACAAACATTCAAACTTACAAACTTTTGCATTTATAATATTATTATTATAGTTATAAACTACATTGTAGCTTACATACAAAAAACAAATACTAATTCTATTGAGAAAGAAATATTAAAACTACTCTTTCTACTCTCGTAACTTGTTTCCATTATTTTATTGGTAGCAGTTTGTAAAGGTATTTGCAGTAAGTAAACATTTTTCATACTTGATGTTGGCAATATAAGAGCTTCAATATTGGCCATAGTTTTCCCTTCTTGTGTGGAATTTCTGTCTGTTGAAGTATCAATACTAATAATAAATCTGTAAGTGTAGGTATTGTATGTATGTATGTATTAACTGATTTACATAAAACTTTATAAACATTTAGACGTACGGGACACAGGATAGGCTACTTTTTTTACGCGGACGAAGTCGCGGGCGCCAGCTAGTTGTAAATAAACATTCTATGAGGGCGGTGTGTACATTTCATACGTAAATCTACTTTACGAGTAGATGTTTGAAGTTAGACCTTTTGTATCATAAACCGAAATAGCAGTATAGAAGTGATGAATTATTAAATTCACTCGGGCTCCAATAGCATTTTCGAATCCAATCCCTTAAGTAAAGCTGATTATCGGAATTCTCTGAAGACACCGTCTTGCAAAATTCTGTAAAGTGCCAATCTCTACTGAACCGAAGACCTCTGAAATTATTGGTTCGAGACACGCCGAGACAATTCATTTATTATACATATCGCGGACACGAAGGAGTGAGGGAATCGGGTGCCTATAGTGAGCTTACAGCCGGGAGAGGGTAGGCCGTCATCTGATTCTTATTCCGCGAAACTTTTAGTGAATTATTTGCCTTCGTGACATTTATTACCAACCAAGAGAAATGTATTTGGAAATTAAGTAACCAGATTATGGCAGCAGTTTTGTTGATGAGAAAGGAAGCCAAGTCTCATAAAGCTACTTTTTAGATCTAATTTATTACTCAAAGGGTTGAAATTAAGCGAGCTTTTGCTCGATAACAGAAAAAGCTATTGTGATTCTATCGATTTGAATGGTATACGCTTGTGGCTATTTTGGTCCCACAAAACTTTTTGCTAATTTATTAGTTGAAGTAAAAACGTAATCAAGGAATATGTACAGGAAGTGTAACATCAGTTAAGTTGTCCTGCCAGATAGTGCCTGCCACCTTAATCTGTGATACATTTCTCTATTATTCTCATCTAGTTACTCTGTAGGAGTTCGACTTGGTTGAGAGTCTTCTGTACTAAATCCTTAAGCTTAAAAAAAATAACCTCTATCCGATTTAAAAAAAAAATACTGTTTTGGAGAACTGTACCACTTAGAGTTCAGTTATACACTTTAAATGATTCAATGAAATACATTCTAAATCTAAATCGAAATAAATAGCAAGTTTATAAGTTTCCAATATTTAACATTCAATTTCTAGAAATAAGGGCGTCAGTTATCCGCTTTTTTACAATATAACAAAAAATTATATAGAAACAAACTAAATTATTTTAATAAACACTATGTTACGAAACAAACACAGAGAAAGTTCCAAACAGAAGATTGCACGCCGGTTTCGTGTAGGTGTAGTTTCCAAGCATTTAATTAAACTTCAATTTACAATTAACAAGGCCAACACAATATTGCAAACAATGTAACCGCAGCTTCCAACAAAATGAGTGAGAGAATATATTACACGAATCAGAGGTTTATCTTTACATACTAGACGAGAATAATAGCGCTCTTACAATTTTTTTTTTCGTAAAATATTTTCTTTTTTAATTGATTTATAATCCGTACTTTATCCTATTTAATATTATAAATGCGAAAGTTTGTATGGATGTATGGATGTTCGTAACTCTTTCACTTCATGCAAAAACTACTGAACCGATCCCCTTTAAATTTTGCATACATATTGTCTGGGACACCAGAAAGGACATAGGGTGCCTTTCATCCAAAACGCGGACGAAATCGCGGGGACCAGCAATATAACATATTATAAAATAAAAGTCGCTGTCCCCTTCTGTCTGTTTAAAGGATTCTCGTTACAATAATAGTGTTTATATTGTAATCTTCATTAGGTACAATAAATATATTACCGTTAACGAATGTATTAACGTTTCTGGTGGCATTTATCAACTCCTACCTATGTCGGACATATTTAATTATCCCCTCCTTATCGTTTCTGCCTATCTTACATTGAATTAAAAAACACTTTCAAAGATAAAAGAAAACAATCTTTTTGGCAAAAAAATAAACTTTCTAAACACATATTATCATACACATCACATAGGTATGTATTCGAAATTATTTTCACACATTTACTTTACAATTTATTACAGCAAATGTTTCGAATACAATTATCCTAACTATATCATATAATATGTTTATTGGTTAATATTGTTCTTAGTTAAACATTTGCTTTGTTTGTTTACCTCCAACCAAATCATACCGAAAACATACAAGGTAAACAAACATTTTGTTCTTATTTGAACACACAAAGGCGGGCTGGATGAATTCGTATCATACATTAAACAGGAGTGCGAGATGAAATATTATGATGTGGCCGGAACAGTAAATTGAATTTGGTTACGTTCGTAATGAGTTCATGTCGACGGGAATTGTATATTGGGTTGATCTTGAATTCGATCACGTAGCGTTCACTTGATTTATGTATTCCGAAAACCTTTACTTGCTTACAGCGGAAGACCGACATTTGATTGCTTATGAACCCAAGTTTATTTGATGATGCTCATCAATTGTATTGGTAGTTAATTGACTAATTTGAATTGGTCATTCAGGTCATTATGAATATTTATTTTGTCATTTAATAAATTAGTTTTTTTGAACTTTTTTGGATCTTCTTCAGGCGGGCTTGAGTAATTTAGTAGGCAGAATTTGGTACTAGAGGGATGGCTGGCGAAGCGGCGCGGGGCTCTCACGTTCCGCCTGGTGCAGGTGCTCTCGGGGCATGGTTGCTTCGGGCGTTATCTTCACCGGGTGGCCGTGAGAGAGCCCACGGAGGAATGCCACCATTGTGGCTGCGCGGTTGACACTGCGCAGCATACTTTGGCTGAATGCCCCGAATGGGCGGAGCAACGCGCCGCTCTGTCTCTTGTCGTGGGCGCCGATCTCTCGCTGCCGGCCGTCGTGAATTCGATGGTTGGCAGTGACCTTGCGTGGCAGGCGATGCTCACGTTCTGTGAGCACGTTATGTCGCGCAAGGAAGCGGCGGAAAGGCAACGGGAAGAGGACCCCCTCTCCCAGCCAATCCGCCGGAGAAGGCTCGGGCGCAGGCGGGTGGCCTATATCCGCCGCCTTCCACCCTAACCGGGACCCGGGCGGTGGTCTTGGGGGAGACTGCCGCCCTTCGTGAGGTCCCCCGAGATGGCCGGCGTACCTCCACTTTCGGGTACGCCGAGGTTCTGACAGGGAGCACAGACCTCCCCGCGTGGAATAGCCGTGGCGGGGCGCCGAAGTCGTGTAACAACGTCCCCGCGACCCCGCCCGCTAATGGCCGCGATGATAGAAAGTCGTTGGGTTTTAGCCGGTAGGAATCCTGCATAACCCGGCAGTACCCCCTACACTGCCGGGTATCCAAGAGGATTTCCCAACGTAAAAAAAAAAAAAAAAAAAAAAAAAGGCAGAATTTGGTAGGGAGTAAAAAAGTAAATTCGGACTGACATGGAACAATCGACATGCAACACGCGACATGTGACGCGACCTACTCGGTGTGCGTCTCACTCAGAAATATATATGAAATATGTACAGGATTTTGAGGAACGAAACGATAGCTCGTCACCTGCGAGCGCAGCGACCTCTGTCCTTGAAGACTTTTTTTAGCTAAGTTTTCACTTCCGACGTTCACTTCAAGCAATAGCTAACATTAACTGTCTTTAAGCAAAAGTGTCTCCAATCTAAATTTTAATGCATATCGACCATATTTTTGATAGAGTATTTCCCATAATTCGAAGAAAATTCGATCATTATGAATTCTAATCTAATCTAGGAATGAAGAAACTAGAAATCAAAATAAAAAAATATCGCATTTTTATGTCATTTTGCGTTGTTCATAATTTAGAATTACTGTGGGCTCTATAAGAATAAAATTATTGCTATAAGCTTTCCGTTTGATTTCCTATAAGCCCCTTGGGTATGCTAAGAATACTTACGGACCTAAATCCTCATTGTTGTATTTAGACGTACTATATCTCGTGTGAATGATATTTTGAGTTATAAGTAATAAATAGCTATCAATATCTCCTCGAGTAATATTTACAGAAATTTAGAATTATTGTTGCCAAATTACCCTCCACATATAAAAAAAAAACATAAAATTATCCATATCTCTTTTATCTATGACAAAAAAAATATGTTATACCAATTGATATGGCCCTATTTATATGCGCAGGCGTGTTAGGACTTCGAGATATTCAACTGAACGTGCCAGAAGCGGTTGGTGTGGGTACCAGCGCCACGCTCGGATGCCGATGGACGCTCGACACAGGGGAGACTCTATACACAGTGAAGTGGTACCACGGCGCTCAAGAATTCTTTAGATTCGTTCCCAAGGAGCTTCCAAACACTCGAGTCTTTTCGCAGACGGGCATCAGCGTTGATGTAAGTGTCTACATAAATAAATCTTAGAATTACGCACCACCGGTTCAATGAATACATTTTTTTTTTGAGATATTCAAGAGTTTTTTTACTTAAAATTAACGGGATAATCTTTAAATTATCGAATCCATTCCTAGAAATTGTTTTATTAATACATACAATCTCAAAGATTCAAGATCACACAAGATCACACACACACACCACAGAGAAAAGAATCGCTGCGCCGCCGTCCGGTATTAGAGAGGGCATAGTCAATGGCATTCCATACAAAGATAGCATTACGGTTTATTATTTTTATAAAAAAATATTATTAAAAGTATGTGAGTAGTCTTGTTGTGTTATTCTTCTTAATAAAACACTCAAGAAAATATATTAATATTATTTTTATTAAAAATAATGTCCCAAGCGCAATTATGAATAAGAAATGTAAAGACCTTTCTTTTAATGTAGCTAAGAAAACAATTTTGTTTCTATTAACACTGACAATTCAGTTCAAAGACAGTTAGTTTTTCTTCATTTACTTCCATTACAACACTACATATAAAAAGAAGTCTTTGGTCTTTAGGTATTTTCTCTTCGTGGTCATACTTCGAATGGTATAGAAACATAAAAAACGTGTGAAATAACAGCATATATGGTGTCTTCTGTAAAGGGGTGGTTGCTGCTTTCTGCAGACTGCAAAACACAGTGCGTACACACACACACACACACACACACACACACACACACACACACATACAGATACGGTCGTGTCCTAATTCCTAATGGATCCTCAGAGCGTAGGGGACGTCTCGGCATTATGCTGAACCGAACCCAAAGTTGTGATATGATATCCGCGTTCCCTCAAATTGTAACGCAGTTAAATAAGTCACGCAATCACTACACCAACTAAGCAGTTAAAACGCAGTGTGCCCTACGACTACCAATTTTCTAATTGTATGATGTTTAGTGTACGTATACTAAATAAATAAATTCATAAGATTCCATAAGTAATATCTAGATAGTAATAAGGGTGGAGAAAGAAATGAACGATAAGCGAGCATTAAAGTGCATTTCTTCGCCAAGTTCCGCAACATAAAAGTACAATAAGCATAAACAGCACATCTTAACCGAATGGCTCACTTTCGGGGAACGATAAACATCATAATTGTGATTACATATGTGGGTCAACGGCTGTACGACATCTTGCTTCAGCTCTTGGAAGCGCCAAGACAGAGTGTTCGCTGTGAGCTAAATCACTTAAGAATTTCACCGAGCGGCGTGAGCGTTAAACCTTTAGCTGCTGGCAAGGTGCCACGTTCCGGCCATATAACACTTTGCCAAAATAATACATTAAAAACCCTTTTATGGAATAAAGAATACTAAAAAGTTTACACGAAGACGGAAAGTCGCAAGCTTGGAATGCTATGTGGTGCGGCCCTTGAAAATCGGGTCAAACGTCTCTAGAGCGCGGGACGGGCATGATTTAGTTCGGCGGTTTCTCAAAGTGGACCGACTTTCTGTAAGATGGATCGAAGCTTTTAGCTCAATTCGACTCTCTAGCAGCTGCGTACGCTAAAGTGCACACGGCTCCTTGTAATGGGATTACTCACCGACTCGCTTATAAATTACGCATGAACACATACAGGGGGCTACAACCTGAAATCAATGATAGATTGATTCGGGATAAGTATTTCTTGGGGTCGAAAAAGCGATACAAGCTTATTGAGGGGAAGGAGGGCTTAACGCGAATCGAAGCTCGACGTACTTACGTAAGTGTATACTCACAGATTCAATGGTATCCTATTTCGAGAAACTTGTAGCGGTAATAGCGACGCTTCTCCGAGATACCGTAATATTGTTCAGATTTATAGGAAAATTGAACGGATATCTTTGAACTATTGTGTTCATAGGAGCCTTATCTGAGACAAGTTTATAGGTGTATAATAAAAATAAACGTCAGAAATATCTCTATCGATCAATTTAATGTAATAGGATTCAAAACAAAGAACGCGTCTTAGAATAATGTACAAAGGAGAGGAACAACCAGTAGAAATACTAGCCAGAGATTTGATAACTTTATTATTTCATAAGTAACCCCTGGGACCATAAAAATGCGCTTTCAGAACACAAAACAATGCATCACAATAAACATTAGAACGTTACCTAGGGTCTCATTTGAGATAACAATGAAGCACTGACTTTCTGAAAATCTCGAGTGAACAATATTTACTTCTAACGTTACAAAATGCTTCTACAATTTTGATATAATTTTAAATTTAATTTTTTATGAAAAAAGGACTAATTCCATATGAAATTTTACGTCATCTCATAAGATATCAAATAATTTTTGATAATATTACTTGTTTATTTTAAAATCTCGATTTCATTATCATAATTTTTTTATATCTAGGTATATATAATTCCTCGTTACAGCGAACGTATCGGTTATAATGTCTATCTTCAATAAGTTCGAAAGTTTAGTTAATACCTAGGACGAGGTACTTACAATTCAGTTAAAAAAAGAAATAGTGTTAATTTTGCCTCTTAACATTATGCAGGTCTCGCGTTCAGGAGCGCACCAAGTAGTACTAGTCGGTGCTACGCGTGCGCTCAGTGGAAGATACCGCTGCGAAGTTTCGGCAGATGCACCATTCTTCCATACGGTCTACAAGAGTGCATATATGCGGGTTGTAGGTAAGTGATTGTTAAAAGCTCCAAGAGAGCTTAATTTTTGAAGGGCCTCTAATGTAAAAAATAGCCAAAGAAAAGTTAAGTAACTTAGAATTCCATATAGAACCAGTAATGTTGGAAAAAAAGATTTAAAATGTATTTAACATTACTCTATGTACTACATTACGAAATAATGGTTTTACATTTTCGTAATTTAAAAAAAATTGGAACTCAAAAAAATTACTGAAATTATATGTAAATTAATGCAAAAATCTACCCCTATGAATATTTTTTTGCTAATCGGCAGATTTTGATCTGTATTTGTGCATTAAAATAGTTGTAATTTATGCGTACCTAGAATATCGCTAGTCTATGACCGGATACACTGTATAATTTATACCAACTTATATTTTTAGTTTCTTAACCAGAATGCAATATATCAACTTTAATAGTTACCAAGTTTTACTATTAAGCTTGAACAATCAGATATACCTTTGAACTAAACTAAGTTCAAACTATTAAACCAGCTATCTGATTATGTGAGGATATTAGATCATCAGTCAAATATCATATTGCGCATTTGCGAAAGGTTTCCGGTTTATCGCGCCATCGTTCCACGTTTATCATCAACCTCAGCCCCACTAATAAGATACCTTATAAATGCTGTTCCGTAAATAATAATGAACAATACCACCTTGCCATTGTTCTATCATAAATCAGAAACTGTTTGCCAATAAATGTTAGAAATCGTGTGCTTTTGCTTGGTTAAGGGTTCGGCACATATTCGACGCGGCCCTTTCAGTAGTTATACTCTAAATAATACATTGTTGCACATTTGTATATCTGTCTAATAAAAATGTTGTTTGTTTTTGCGAATATGTTTAAAATCATAAAAGCAGGTGCTTATACAATGATTTTCTTATACAATGACTTGACGTCAAGTCGTCTTTAACAGCGGCGATGTTTGCGAACAAGTGGCATCATGCACTTTGATTGGTGTTGGTTGTCACGTGACATGAGTGTTAAATAAAAATTAAATTCCTTAAAAATAAAAATAAATGTGTTTTTAGGTTTTCTATTATAGAAACTACCATTTTGCAGAAAAAAAATATTTTTATTTAAATACAGTCATCATTAGAGATTAGATGTTCAGTGCACTTTTGCTACCGATGACAAGTTGAAGACCCACCGGCGTCTCATCCGTCCGATATGTTCCGAAGCCTTCAAGGTTTATCTTCGTTAATTTACGGTTATCGTTGTGTTATGCGGCGATTTCTAGCGACCAAGTGACGCGGACCCAGCTGACGCGGTATATACCGTGTCCCATTTGCCAAACAAACGTGATCGTACATAGTACGCCATCCTGAATAATTAAGTTTTCAAGAGGCTCGGCTGAGTGTTTCTCTCGTTACGGGTTACAGCTAATTGCGGCATAAACATAACATGCCATAATATCGCTTGCTCAATGTGGGAAGCTTTGCAAACTACCCGGCACAATATCGACAGGAATGTTACGGATGACAATATTACGTAGGCACATTTGTAGTTCAAGGATTCTTGTCTACTAATGACGCAACTAAATAAATATTGTTTCTATACGCACCATCGAAATAATATACTTTTGCAAGCACACTTTAAAAGTACGATATTATTAAGGGCATGATAAATAAAAATGATGCCATCATTTGGCTGTACATCAGGAGATCAAGCTAAATAGATCAATGTGGAAAGTAGCTATCCACTCTTATAGACAAAGTAACTCTGTCTGTCTGTCACAAAATTCTATCTATAGTTCTTATTTTGTTTGAGACACTCAGTTATAATATTTGTCCATTTGGTCCTGCTGGCTCTCGTCATGTATCCCGTCAACCACCACTTGAATTGCTTTATTGTCTTTAATAATTATGTCTTCAGCTCTTTTATGTTGTTTTAACGTGTTTTTATACTATTATACTTATTATTTATTATATTATATTATTTATTATAATACCCCTATTATACTTTGTTTTTAGTTTTAAAAGATGTTTCTGAGTTAACGCCCATCCATTGATAAGAATTTACTTTCTAATTTAATATAAAACAGGTTAAATTGTGCCTACAAGGAATACATAATTACTGCCTAAACTTCGAATTGCGATTTATTAAAACACTGATTCATTTATATCGTCTAATTAATGTTTGATGTTAAAAAATAAACATAATTAAAACTGAAACAAGATTGTTTACATCGGCAACAAAGTATAAAGGAATATTGACGTATTAAACAAACAATAAAATACATCCGTACGTACGGAAGCCAAATTAAATGAGGTGCCGCGTACTCACTGCTTTCCCATTAAGTAGAATTGGCAAAAAGCGACAGAACACGAATGTAAACACTTTAAAACTTTGCTCGGAGCCGAGTTCCGCTTAACAATTGTAGAGGGCGCTGCTGGCAAACAAAACCGCGCTGAATTTTAGTTTTGGTCGAGCATTTTGTCTGTTCGACGATTTAACAGCATTCTGGTAAAATTTCGCGGTGAAATATTACGCCCGCATATGGAAGATGAATATGCAATGTCGACGTTGTCGCGCACTGATACGCATTCTGAGTCGACCGAACTAATTTATAGCTGCCGGTATATATATTTCTTCTGTCTGTGACTGCGTACTATTATTATGTAGCTGGCTCGGCGAACCGATCGCTACCCAATGCTCTGACAATTTAATTACAGTCAAAATAAGCTGCGCGAATATAAATTTATTTCGGGACCTTCATTTAATTAGTTTTGTGTTTGCCACTGTATCAGTGAAGCGAAGAGGGCTACTGTCTTTCACTATATTTGTATTGTAGTTATAGTATTACATCCTTATCCTTACAAATGGCAATGTGTGTATGTATGTTCCGCGGGTAATCCTGTGAAGTTTGGTAGCGATCGAACGTGGATGAAGTCGCGGGCAAAAGCTAGTTACAAAATAAAATCGCTTCCCGCCGTCTGTCCCTTATATATATACGCTTAGTTAGATCTTTCAAACTACGCAACGGATTTTAATGCGATTTTCACTAATTGAAAGAGCGTTAAACGAGGAAGGTTTTTATACATAACTAGCTGGTGCCCGCGACTTCGTCCGCGTTCTGGATGAAAGGTACCCTATGTCCTTTTTGGAGTCCCAGACGTGTATGCAAAATTTACAACGCCATCTAGGGAATTCTGTTTGAAGCAATGTAGTACTCTAATTCATCTAATCTCACTTCGAATAATGGAAAAAGTCTGTTAACAGATGGCACTACATGTTAGTTATAGTTTATAAAATTACGTGTTAATAAAATTAAAGCTGCTGCCCGCGACTTCGCCCGCGTAACTTAGTAAATTATGTACTTAAACCTTCCTCGAGAACCACTCTACCCATTAGTGAAAACCGCATTAAAATCCGTTGCGTAGTTTTAAAGATCTAAGCATACAAAGGGACATAGGGACAGAAAAAGCGACTTTGTTTTATACTATGTAGTGATTTGCCGAAAAATTGCACCCGTACGAAGCCAGGAGCGGGTCATTATTGACTTCTTCTAAACGGAATATAATATGATTTTCACTAATTGAAAGAACGACAAACTAGGAAGATTTGCGTGTATAATTTGTAGAAAATTTGAATCCGTGCGAATACGAAGCGGGTCGCAAGTATTTTATTTTGCTCCAAGTCACATTTTATCAGTTGTAAATATTATTTTATTGACAGTTTATCGTTGTTTGTTACAGAACTTCCAGAATCTCCTCCGCAATTAAGAGCGCAGAAGAGTTGGTACTCAGTGGGTGATATGCTGAGAGCCAACTGCACTTCCCCGCCTGCAGACCCTCCAGCCAACCTTACGTGGCTCATAAATGGCAAGGAGGTAAGAATTCATCAACAGGACTTCATCAGTGATGACGGCCACGGCAGGACTGATCCATAAGTTTTGGTCGCTCAGCGAGCTATGCTCGGACTTCCTTTGGAGGATAGGTTTAGAAATTCTGAAATTTTCAAAACCAAGGTTGTCGTATAAGCAAGAAAATTAGCAAATTGATGAGATAATGGGCAGGTCACATTTGTCGCAGAGCGGATAATCGATGGAGTAGAAGAATTCTCGAATGGAGGCCACGAATTGGTAAAAAGTACGCCCTGCGGTCAGGTAGACAGACAACTTGAAAGGCTTCGCGGGAAGCGGCTGTATGGCTGGATTCGTGTTTGCTGGAAAGCCTTAAGAGAGGCCTTCATCCAGCAGCAGGCTGATGATGATGTAATTTAATAAAATATTATAACTAATAATTTAATGGTTTGTGCGAACGTTCATTTTAGGCTGATTGAGAGTAAAACATAATACCCATTAATTGGTATGGATTAGAGTTGTTTGTACACAATAATTTTATAATTATTTCCTAGCGTTGGGCGATTATTTGTATATTTAAGTATGATTAAAGTTTGTTTATTTATTTAAAAAAATTAAAGTTTCATTTAATGTATTTTAAAATTCATTTAGTAATTTTAAAATACGTTCTTTTTATATTAAGATTGATAGACAGGCTGACGGCCCACTTGATGGGAGATGGCTACCGTTACCTATAACGCTATAGGTGCTGTAGTGCGAAGCAGACCTTAGAAGGATTAATTATAAGGGATACTATCATCAAGTAGACCGTCAGCCTGTGTGTCGAGCTTACCATGAAAAATGATTACCCTTCACATATAAACACACATTCAAACTCCGCCCTCTCTCTTTATTATATAAGTGTAGACTAGACGCTGGTGCCCGCGACTTAGTCCGCGTTCTGGATGAAAGTTACCCTATGTCCTTTCTGGTGTCTCTGGCAACGTGTATGCAAAATTTCATGGTGATCGGTTTAGTAGTTTTTGCGTGAAAGAGTTACAAACATCCATATATCCATCCATACAAACTTTCGCATTTATAATATTAGCACGGATACTGATTAGTACGGATTGTGGAGGGCCCGCGTCATGCACTTGCCGTGCAGTTCCTATATCCATATCCAATAGGTACTAAAGTTTTCGCGGTATTTTCCATATTATTTTTCTTCAAAGACGTGAGCGTGGTATTCGATAGGTCTCACTACGCTTGCATTGCGTTAGATTGGCATGACATAAATAGAAGTAACTGGTGAATATTGCATGTGAATTTACGTATTCCGGCTGAAGTAACCTTGATGAGAAATTGAGAATTCTAATGAAAATCTATGCGGAATTTATTCCACACGCGTGTGGAACTCTATTTATAGAGTGACCGCGTTGTGTAGGCGCCATGAAATTTGTCAAATATACGCGTTATTTGAATACATTCACGAATCGAAAAACAAAAGCACGTACGCCTTTACTGTTATTTTTATTATTATCGATAGATTTTTATTGTTACTTATTGTTAGATATTTTTTTATTATTGCCATCTAATAGATAAGCTATCCAAGTAAAAGTCAAAGTGGGAGCTAACTATTTGTCTATGTTCTAACAATTACATTAATAAAATCTTTAACGAGCGGTGTCTGTACATTAATGATTTTTAAAAAAATAACAATTTGTATACGTTGTACTCATGTTACCGAGGTCAATAAAATAGTTTATATAATTTTTATTTTGTGCACGCAAATCTCATTAACGGCTTAACGGATTTGGATGTAATTTGGCACACTTTTAAGTATGCTGTGCTTTTATCTTGTAAATATGTTAATTTCCTGTAAGGTTTTAAAGAAATTAACTACAGCGCGTAGGAAGTCACGGGCAAAGTTAGTATATGATAACTGTAATTTTTTCAAGTGAAAATCATTTTTTTGTCAACAGGTAAAAGGGCTGGATATTCCACTGTTTGACGCGCCTCAGAGAAGAAAACCTGTGATAACAGACTCGTCACTCGAAGATGCCAATAGAATTATATTTAGCCCATGGGATGCAATTTCTGGCTACGAAGAGCCAGTTACAGACGTAATAGACATTCCGGGCAACTACGGGTTGCTGGCCGTGCCCGATTCTGATAGTAATCGGAAAAACAAGGAAAACCTTCCCTTCGCTCCCCAAATAGCGAATAAATTGAACATTAGTACAGAAGAGGAGAAATCTAATAAATCATCCTCGTTCAGTAAGCTTGTTATAAGAGTACAGTCTGCTCATTTTCACAAAGTAAGTTGTATTCCATTGTGCAATTTTGATGTTTGAATTTATGTTAAAAGACTTAATTGTTTTTGTAAAGAGACTCAATTTGTGTTAAGGCAAATAACTTTTAATCTTATTGAAGGTTCTAAGCCGTAATAGCGTTCTATGGAGGGTTGTACAACCAAATCCACATCTATGCTAATTTAAACATTATTGTCATTACTAACGCAAAAGGTCAGTTCCCTAAATTTTCAGAATAACATAACCTATTTACTGTATCAAGCCTACATTTACTACATATTTTATTTGTATTCTATACAACAGGATACAAGTCTCTCTTCTGTATAAGTCAATACTCTCTAACTGCTAATTGAAGAACTTAATGTTTTCGAAATTTTTTGTTGATGTCCCAAACAAATATTTTCTCACATATATTTAGTTGGTTAGTAATGATAATTTTAGATCTCCTCAAGAAATTAGAAATGCCCAGAAATGCAAGTTCGCACAGAATTAGAACTTACTGCATGTGAACATCCAAGCGATCGCCCAACTGGGTTAATAATGCAATATCAATAATACTAGTATTAGGTTGGCCAAAAATGTCGTGAAGTAATCCAAACTTTAGTAATAGACAAGAAAGTTTTTAGTTAAATTTAATAAAAGCTGTATAAACGGCTAGCAGATCTGGTATATGTGGTTCTGCCTCGTCGGCTTGCCTTCTATTGGCGGGTTCATCCAGCGTTTTTAACCCAATCGCATAGCCATATAACGTAACCAAATGCGAATCTAAAATCTATCCAGTAGTTTAGGAAGAGTTCAGAATTAAACCGAAACTCTTTTCAGCAATTTTCATTATTTTTATAGTTTTTAAATTAAGTATTTACTCTTGTAAATTCACAGAATACCTCAAATAGGTTATAATTAGAGCGTATCCTAAACAAAATCGTATCTAACGTAATGGCAACATGAGTACTTTTACAAAAAAGCAAGTCACCGATTTAAATTGACAGACCATGGCCAGTTAAATAACCTCATGTAGCTCACGAGAGAGTCAAAATAACCATGTTACATGGATTGACGTAAAGGAAAATTGAATGAATAGGCGTTCGCGAGTAGCTCCAGAGTTTCTTCGAGAGTTAAGGCGAGGACTTACCTGAAAAGCGTTTTTTTTCGTCGCCTAGTTTGACTTCTTAGAGTAAAATTACAAGTAAGATAAAAATACAGTGCATAATAGACTATATTTAAAAAAGTTTGAATCGGACAGATTTCTAAAAAAAACCATTTTCTGAGAAAAAAAAAATTGTAATATACTGCTAATAAAAACTTACTGTTCACAGAAATAAAAATTTTCCGTGAAAACTACTTTTGTTTTTAGGCTTATTAATTAACTTAAGTTCTTTTTTCATATTTTACACAATATTTAAGAAAAACCTTCCAATTTTAAATTTGTTCGGTTGTCTACGAGAAGCTACAAAATTTGTTGTGCAAATTTACACCTTATTCCTAGGATATAAGGTTGCGCTCATTTGGTAAAAATTGTGTTCGGTTTGAGGTTAGTCCTCGTCTTTTCTCTGAAAACATATAAATGCTAATAAGAGATTTGTGTGTTGTCTAGGGTCGTGTGAATGTGACCTGCGTGGCCCGAGTGCTTAGCGTGTGGGCTGAGAGCGGTGCTTTGTTGTTAGACGAGGAGAGACCACAATTGGCGCCGGTGATGGGCAGCCGAGATACAAACACAGGTACTGTTTGATACATTTTGAAGGTTCCACTTATATTTGTTTTTGTAAATTTAAAAATATTATATAAATTTCATACCTCCTACCTGTAGGACTGAAGTACTACAGAAATACTATTCTTGAATTTATGTAAAACAGTACAGCAGTTCAACATATTATCTTTTCTATATTTTAAATAAAAAAGAAAGATTCGCTTTCTATAAATTAATTTGTAAAAATTTGCTTTCTAATTAGTATCCATTCAATGAGTCGAAAAATATCACGACAATGAATATGCTACTTAAAAAAAAATATTACTTTTCTGCCATTTCTTATTAGCACCATATGTAGGACAATTTCTTAAAACTTCTAAACGAGAACACACGACACAACTCCGTCCGTGTTTTGAAAAACTTCAACTTTTAATTCTAATAAAAACAAAGTTTCTCCGTAAACTTTTAACAAAAGTAGACAGCGCTCGGGACCTTTTAAGATTGAGGAGCAGCTTACTTTTAACGATGTCGTTCGACTAATTCTTCTTAAGAACAAAAAAGAAATTATATTAACTAAAACGAACCAAAAAAGGTGTGGATATTAAAATTTAACCAACTTTCTTTAAAGCGAACGAAGTTTAGAGTTGTTATTTTCTTTTATAAAAGTGGAGACAATTTAACTAATCATATTTTAATTCGATATTAAATTATGAAGCTCAATTTGGACGAAAAGAGTCTAAAAGTCCACCTTTTCTAAAAGCCCCGCGCTTGTGAAATAACATGAAAACTTTTGAGGGCAGAATACAAATTGTGAATTTCCTGTATAAAGTGTTCCGAAGTCGTTGCACGCGAACTGTACTAAATTGGGATGCAATGGGGTCGATATAACATAGCGTAGCACAATCTCTATGGTATAACCGGTTGACATAGACAACGCGTCTTCAGAGTACAGAGAGTTTTGTGTGTTGTAGTGATTGTCATTCTAAACAATGTAATAAATTATTAAAAAATATTATTGTTTAAAATGTACAAGAAACTGAAGTTCATTTAAATAATAATTTAATTACTAGCTGAACCCTGCCACGCTGTCAGCCTGTCTGACGACCTTACAAAAAAAAATCTTTACATAATAAAAACATTATTATTATAAAAAATCCCATATAATTTATTTATTTATTATAGGTATATTTTATAATACCTACATAGGTATTAATTAGTACCGTCCTTTTATTATTTTAAAATGTACAAAATCTTCTTTTTAACAAAAAAAATTAAACTATCTAAATCTAAAACCATATTTTAACGATAATAATAAAAATAAATTAAAACAAAAAAATATATAATATATATAAAAACAAAACTATTTGATTGTTTATCTATACTATAGTGTATTATAAGAGATAAAGTTTGTATGTTTATTTGTATGTGGTAATCTTTGAAACTACTTATTATACCAGATTTAAACACATCTTTCATCAAATTTCAGGATCGGGCAAATCCCCGCTCACCAGCTAAGCTATCTAAAAATAAAGATCCAATTAACGCTTGGCAAAAGTTTAATGTCAGACGTCAATGTGTGTCAGGCGATATATTGCTTTACATATTTCGTCAGGCGTTATATTTTCTATTTTTCAATGCGGACGAAGTTTTTAACACCGAAAAGTGGGTTCAAACTTAACTACAAACTAACTACTGTTACCTACATTTGTGACAATATTAATACGAAAAATGATTAACCAAAATTACATCACATTCTTTCCGGAATTAATCCCTCTATGTAATTGTATATAACGTAACGCAATAATAGCGTTTTCTTTTACCGCCTCTCGCTGTAACCAGATTGTAATAACATTTATTTGTTACAGGCCATCGCCATTTGACGTCACATGTGACCGCCTTCACCCTACTCAACTGTTTATTATACAGACACTGGTGAGTAAAAATTTCATTTTTCTTCTTTTTTCCTGTGAACACAATAGAACAAAAGGTATTTCATAACCAATGACGTTGCACACAACCTACATTAACATAGTTCATAATATGAAATCTGAAAGTTAGCGCGTCATGTCGACTTTACAGCGGCGTGGAAATTAAAACTGTGCTCGCTGCTGTTTCCTTTTACAAAATTATAACAGTTTCCGTTTTATAACGTTGTTTTTATTTAATTAAATAAAGCCTCCCCAGAGGAGTCCTAGTATTTTTATGTGGGAATCAACAGACAGTGTAATAGTTCACTCGATGAATGGTGACAACCGGTTCCTATAAAAACAAGAAACTTCATAAGGTTGCAAGTCTGCTACCCTATTTGCTGAATAATTTCTATGAAATCGTCTTGAAAAAAAAAATTCCTTTTCACATCTATTCCGGTACAAATAGTTGTAAGAAAGTAATCATTACAGGAAAGTCACTTATGAGCATAAACTTCTTAAATATTTCCATCCAAAATCCTATATGAATGCAATTGACATATGCCCTTTTTGTTTCAGGTCAATCCGATGATGGCGAATGTAAATTTATTGATAAAAAAAAGTTCATATAAAAATGAGTGTTAGACAGAAAGTACTCGTATAGTGGTTGGAGATGAAAACTTTTTAAGAAATGTTGCCAAGAGTTGTGCGTTGGAAGTAGTGAATTTTATACTTACATACCTACTTGTAAATATACATTTAGTGGTATCTACCAAATGAATAGAACTTCTAATAAATATAGACACGTTTTGCTTAATAAACTTTTATGTACCTAACTGTTACTAAATATAAGAACAATAAAGGAAGTCCCGGTTTTTAAAATGCTGTCTATCATTTTACCGATTACAAGAAGCTCTAATAAAAAAATATAAACTAAAAACAGACTTTCTATTGAGCCCAAACACGCTATATCTGCTGTAAGTTGCTAAAGAGTTGGGTACCCCGCAGACTACTTGATGCTGTAGCGTCAGGTCAATTTTAACATGTCGTGGAAATACAATTGAAGTAACAGTATACCAAATTTCTCATCAATCGAACACGGTCCATTCCATTAGTCTAGTGGCTAGTAACCCTAGCTGTTAACCAAACGGTCGTGGGTTCGAATCCCGCTAGGGGTAAATGTTTATGTGTTAACATTTTACCTTTGTACCTGAGTCATGGATGTTTGTATTTATAATATTTACAAAAAAATATCTATGTAGTATATCAACTGTCCGGTATCCATATAATAATAAAACTAATTACTTAGTTGCTTACTGTAGAACTAGATGGTTCTGTGTAGAATGTGTGACAATAGATGATGGTCTATGGTTTTGCATTTTTCTAAGCGTATAATAAGACATTCTGAAGTAATTTTTGAATGGTAAAATGTATTAAAGTGACCGGTTATCAGTCTTGATGCAACTATCAGTGCCACCCAGCATCTTTTTCGTCTTCTCAGTCGATGGCGTCTCGAGTGAGGGCGATCATTTCAAAATGACGAAAGAAACAAAAAAGTACTGGATAAAAAACTGGTGCACACATCTAAATAATTCTTATTGTTAAATTATAATGCAAGATAGGTAACAAGGAGCTATGTCATGTATTTCCAATATATCTTCATAACAGCCGACACAGTGACGGTTGCACGAGTGAGGAGCGCACGAACGCGATTTATTGCGGGTGCCCGCCCATTGTGCAACGTAAACAATGAATATTTTACTTACCTAGCTGACACTTTTATCATGTTAACTTGACACTGGTTCGTGGAAATATTTTTAAAAGTGGCTAACTGTTCACATTTTCAAATAGGACATCGATGTTCAAATAGAAATTCAGTTATTTCCGATAGTTCAATTTGAACAAAAATTCATATTGAAACGAAAAACTTGCGAATGCTGGAGAGCTTGCCTGTCATTTATTGTATATATTAAATTAATCTTTTACTTTTTTTAAATTAAAATGGTTTATTATTCGTATTCGTACTCGACGAAAATTAATTTGATATTCGTATTCGCTAAAGTACTCCCTAATACAGACCAATATTGTATACAATTGCTTTATTAAACCAATTGAAATTCACATTGGTAAGCTCAACTTGTGCTTAATGTTATTATAAACTTGAATACAATATTTAGTTTGTAGCTAGCTTAAGCGTAGGTCGCAATACTAACTAAGCTATAGGTGAAGTAACTTATTGGATCTTGAGTTCGACTCGCAATCCGTGCGATCTAAAGCAGCTCCTCAAACGTAGCCATATTTAGGGTGTTCATTGGTTGATTTACACTGGAGTGAAAGAATATTTTGTTTTTTAAGATCGACAGACAAGCTTACGGTCACTTGAAGGTAGGTGGCTACCGTCGACTAAAATACAAGCAACGCTATTGGCGCTGCAGGTGCATTGCGACTACAGTAGGAATGGGAAGGGTTAGAGAAATGGGCTCATACATGTGAAATGCAACATAAATAATACAAATACTAATCAAGAGTAATACAAATACTAATAATCAAGAGGACAGTTTTCGAATATCATTATTTTAACAAAGCAATTAATTGTGAATAAACATTATTAAATTAAATATACGTTATAATGAATAAGTTTTCACGTGAGTTTGCAAATTAGAGTCACATAAGCGCAGAATGAACGCCAAATAATTATTCTGGTTTCAATGAGCTATAGTTACAGATGACAACGTAGTTAACTAAACGTGACTCTTTGAATGCACAATTGATGTGTAATTGTGCATAACACGTCAACTGTTTGATAATAATCAATAGAACGTGTCCCTTAAATGTTACTTAAATGTCCCTTGCCTTAGTGTTTACTTACGAAAAATAAAATTAGAACTTTATACGTGTTTTACGTGAGCCAGTAATGAAACTGTCACTTGTAGAGTGTAAGAACAGAGGTTCGAATTCTGGTGGGACCTCGCCTTTTGGTGTTATAGAAACAATGATCATTTGATCTAATAGTGAAGAAAAGCACCGTGAGGAAACCAACGCTTCTAGGAAGGCAAGCCATCTTCTATGTGATATGAAAGGACATCAATCCACAGTAGGCTTACGTGATGCGTTAAAGCCGATGCTGCTCATATTGTCCTTTACCATGAGGGATGTAAGTATATCCCTGTTTCCATATGTGAAAACTTTTTCCATTCTCGAGTTTTTGAGTCGTACGCAAATCAACTTAACATTTTTATATAAATAAAATATAAAAAATATATAAATAAAATAAAATCAAATATATTTTTATTTCTTTTTATTGTATTGATTTTAATATATACAATATAGGTACATATAATAAGTGCGAATAAACCATGACCTCCGTTCAAAGTAGGTGTGTCTCTTAATATAATTTAAGAGTATTGTTAGTAACGAGCGAGCAAGGAACTTATATCGATTGACTGCTCAAGACAGTTTTATCACAGGGCGGTCAGTCAACTTGTTTAGAAATTCATGAGCTATTGTCATAGATTTTATCGGTATAACACTACACTGAGTTCAAGTAGTTAGTTACAAAGCGATTGTAGGATCACCAATATACAAAGAGCCGCTGAGTTTCCGTGATCATTCTTTCCGTCATCGCGTAGAGTAATTCTGCGTGTAACATTGTGGCTCTAGTTATAGTGGACGTCACTCAGCTCTGATGGCTACATAGAGTGAAGATTAACGGCTTCCTTTCAGCACCACGCTCCTTTATATCTCTGTAGCGTTTGACTTAAGATTTTAGATCTTGAGATGCCCTTCAACACGATGATGTCAGCCGCCATCAAACATTTAATTTGCTTGTACTTTATTAATATGGTAAATTGATAAATATCGATAAATCAGTGCGGTCTGTCTATTGTGCTCTTCAATACTAAATACATACTAAATTTTGATTCAGATAGGATTAACGTATGCAATATCTTCCAGAAGTCTTTATTTACTTCAGTTTTTTATTAATTTTAGTAGTAGCAGGGACACTGTGTTTTGCAGCCATTTGGGCTTTCTTACAAAAAATTTAGTCTCAGTACAGTCAGAAAAGAAGGTTTGTAGCACTTGCATTAACAGAAATTGTGGTTAAATATACCTACATTGGCTATTTGAAACAAGAACGGTCGTAAACATTCATACAGGAATTTGGTGGAAACCGACAATTGGGTTGCCGTGCCAACTAGATTTTCCACTATCGTTAGTTGCCGGCATAGATTTAAACATAATCTTAGCCTCACTAATTCCAATTTATTTCACATTGGCTATTGTGTAATTTTTGTAAAAGGTATCTGTTGAGGAATGGACTGTATTATGAAATGAAAAGGTGATGAGAAATTAAAGAAATATATTTGCAGTAAACTAACACTAACACACGATTACAATGGTTCTGCTTCCAACTTACAACTGCTACTGATATTTACCTAATATATTTTTCTAATTATAATATTATTTTAAAACTATTCGTTGTGGCCATCAACCAGCCAGTTGCCAACAGTATCTGCGACAAGCACTAAAATTAAAAAAAAATTGAGGTTGTAGCTTGAAACACAAAATTTCAATATAGTAAACGGCCTACGCACACCTGCTTATAAAACTGTCTATAGTTCTTATTTGGTCTCACCATCTGTCGCGTTGTTTGTGTTATTAGCGACAGTAGCCACTTACCATCAAGTGTAAAGTCAATCTCTCTGATCACCTTTCCATCACAGAATAGTACTAATAAGTTTTATATCTTATAGAAAAAAAATTAAAGTATTTAAACGTATGTGTATGTAATTAATCTTGAAAAATGTTGTATTATTTGACCATTAATGAACGCCATTATTCATTAAAACCTTTATATTTGAATAAATATAACACCCGAGAACCCTTTTATATTACATTTAACACCCGAGAGCGTTATGTTTGTTAGCACGTTACAGGAGCATCTTTTCAATTTGCGCAGAGCGCTGAAAAATGGCGTTTGAAAAGTGGAATAAAATGAGACTTTATATAAAAGCGCGATACATTTACGTCGTCTATGAAGAATGCGATGTACGAGGTAGTTTCGACAGATTAATTTAAACAAAAAACCATTTTAATATTAAATCGTGATATAGGTATGTACAAAGTAAAACTTAATGAGGTGCAAATGACAGACACGAAATGTTCTGCTATTTGTATTCATACTTTTTTTACAATTAAAATTTGTTTGCTATTTTGCATATTTTATTATTTATTTATTTATATTGTAAGTACGACCAGTACATTTTTTTTAATATTTTAGATTTTATTATATGTAGGCTTCATTAAAATTTAACGCGCGATCGTAGAGCATTGAATCTATTCCATTGATAATATTACATATTACTCAGTACTTAAAATATACTCGATAAGTAAACGTAGACACGTAGCGATCGTAGCGTCGTAAGCGTAGCTTATTACCTCATGCAATTCAATCTCACAGCGAGCGTCGCGGCGGTTCATGGAAGCTGCCTATTATGTAACTTCAGCGCGTTAATTCTGTGAAATAAATTTTAATGCTAAGATTTCTTCGAAGTGTATTTTTTTTTCTTAAAATTATAAGAAAGATTATATATTTAACTAGTGACCCGCTCCCGGCTTCGCCCGATTGCAATATTTGCAGGTCACTGGATCCAATCATTGGAGTTTTCATTACAGTCCTTTAAAAAAAATACATATTTTTTTTGTTTTCGTCAGTCACGACGCCCAGACCTTAGCTTCCGCTAAGGTGTGACTACGTATTTGATAAACAAAATATTTTTACATCTGCCTGGGGTCCCGCGAAGGCTTAATTTTTTTCATCTCAAATAGTGTGGAGTGTTTTTGGAGATGACCCACCACATATAAAATTAAATAAACTTACAAAATCCGCTCTCTTACTCAGTGTCATTCTATCTATCTCTCTTTCTTTATAGTAGTTATTATTGTCAATTACCAAAGAATATATGACGATGAGAAACCGCTTGTCACTCATGTTTAAGCCAAATATCAGGGCAGCCAATTATTGTAAGAGTAAATTATTCCAAACTCAGAAACAATTCACCACACACTATCCGCCACCATCATATCTGTACTTACTGCGAAGCTCCTGAACATAATTGTCCTGCAAACGATAGATAACTTCTTATATCAAACCTTATTAATTCTTATGGTGAATATTGTAGGCTCTCATAGTAGAAAGGATTATTAATATATTTTTATCCCATCCTAGATATGTGCAAAATTAATGAGTTAGTAAGAAAGAGTAATTTTCTTATATTATTAATTGCTGCAACAATTCCTGCAGTTAAACGTATTCGAGGCGTTTCTCTTTGGAACACTTGTGATTTCACGGAAGCGGTCATCCTCTGGTGGACATCCGGTTAAAGATCACTGCAACTTAGAAAAGTTCTTCCTAAGAAACTGCAAACTGAATTTAAATCCAATTTATGCCACTTAAACTTGAGTCTAGTTTACATAAGACCAACCTTCAGATATAAGTCAATGATTTATAGGTACAAATTTCATCCAAATCCATTCTGCAGTTTTTGCGTGATTGAGTAATAAACATCCAAACATATTATACAAACTTTTCTTCATAATATTTGGGAGATAAACAGAAATTAAATAATAAGCGTGGCCACAAAAACAAAAAATAAACAAAATAATATCCAACATCACAAACATTCACATTAAATATATTAGTAGAGAAAATAAACAAATAAACTGTTGTAAAAACTAAATTGAATAGTTAACCTTTTTTGTAAATATATTCTTTTTCATTTTCTATTTCTTATTTTTAAAATATTAAGAATATATAGAATCTGATGATTGTTACCAAGGAAATACTTGAATAAAAACATGTTCGTAGCAAGTTTTTAGTAGTTATTTTTACATAAAATAAATAATTTTCCATCATCTTCCAACATAAACAATAGGCACTTATTTTTTTATTTCTTAAAAATTCTATCGAACCGTAAACGTTAGTTCATAGCATTGGTAATTCCATGCTGATAAGATACCTCGTGGGGACACTGGCCGAAGTCCTTTGTGCGTGCCTTTGAAGTGGCGCTGCTAACGAGGGTCGCAGTCAAAGCTAAGGGCGATCCCGCGAGACAAACATTTACTATTCCTATTCATTGATACATAACCGTTCCTCTATCACTTAACAATCTTATCTCTTCTCATGTTTTAAATTTATTTGGTTATTTGATATTTATTTCTGTTACATAAACTTAATCCATACTATCTATACTGATATTATAAATGTGAAAGTAACTGTGTCTGTTGTTACAGTAAAAGCACAATCAACATCAACTGTTTAACTTTCTTAGAAAAATGTATTCAGGAAAATATTTTAAATTTTTATTTAAAAATAAGAACGATACTAAATGTACTATTTGTAAAATGTTCGTTCTCAAACTCCTGCAGGTTATTTTTAAAGATTCTTTTTTGATAAATAAAATAATACAATATCAAGAGAAAGTTTTTAAAATAATTTTAGTTTGTAATGATTAAACTCAAAAACTTCTGTTCCGATTTTAAAAATTCTTTCACATATGTTAAATTTTATAAAGTTACGCGGACGAACTCTTACGCTACAGCTAGTATTTAATTAAAAATAAAATCGATTCAAAAAGTGCTATTTGTAAAACATACCTTCAAAGTTTGCCTCATTCTCAAGCTCTTCTAGGATATTTTTGAAGTTTATTTTTTACAAACTTTTTTAATTTTTTTTTTAAATATTGTCATTAGATATCATGAATGTATGCAAAGTTAGTGTCGTCTACAATAATTTTTCGTCGCTAAAGTTTGAAGATATTGTCAAGTGGAGATGGGAATAAGTATTTGTGGAGGGTTGAAGCGGGGCTGGGGGGTATTTTCAAGTAGAAGTTACGAGCTTCGGCGTCTTGCAGCTGTTATCTTGCAGACTGTTCAAAACTATCCTGCTTCAGGGAAACGTGTTCGATGGACAAGGGTGGTGCTACGAGCGATGCTTCTCTCTGATAACCTTCTCGAATACGTATCTTGTAGGTTGAATTTATTAAATTTATTAAATTCGATAACCGACGTAACTCTACTAAGCATCAATTTTGTTGTTCTTTAGGTCACATGTTATGAAGTAAATATAATATTTTAGCCTCCGTAGCAATTGGACAGATTATTAACTGAACAGATTCGCAAATGTACGGTTTAGCAATCGGGGGACAAAGTTTCATGCTGTAGTTGTAGTATTATTACTTATAGTGGCTGTAGCTGCATTACATGGTTATTTCATGTACATTCAAAATTAAACTAAAAATGTTTTGGTACAGATGGTATAATAATATGTTCTTTACTTTTATGACTATTTTCTTTATTTACTCTTTAGCAAATCGTTGAGACTATTTGTAAATTTAGGCATATATTTATTCTACTCCCCAGTAAAAATAATCTGTTATCTAATGAAACTATTTTAGATGTAATGTAAGAACCGAACACAACTGCTTTTAAAGAAAAAAAGAGAATCGCGAAGTTGCAAATAGTTGCTCAGTTTGACTAAAACACATGCACTCGTTGAAAGTGTGCCTGGCTGAGGTGGGGCGTCGAAAACTAGCGAACACCCGAGAGCGGGCGCAAGTTGCAAGGGCCCTTGTCGCTCGCACAGTTGTTATCGTAGACACTTTGCGAACTGCGCTTTACGTGTGGTACAAGTTATAAGTTGCATCGAAAATTTTATCTTAAAATAAAATAAAAGCATCGGTCCCTTTTGGCAGGGTCCCAAGCATGCTGACTGCATTACCCCGTTGTATGGCAATACTAATCTGTTGACCGAGGAGCTTTAGAATCACCGATTATGTTGACCAAACGTTTTGATAAGATGTTAAAAAAATTAAGAGCGTTGGACCCTACGGACCTGGGTAGACAGATTTGTGGATTTTCCGCTTTTCGGCCGCCACCGTAACAGCACCAGCTTCTTCTTCTTCTTCTCTACCTAACTAAAATTTGGCTTGGCTTGGCTTTATTTCTTTTATTTTTAAATGTCTACGAAGTCTCGGGCACCAACTAGTGTTCTAAAGTTTTAGTTTGTACTATCTATATAGTCAATTAGATTAATAAAACAACAATAATAACAGAATGAGATTTCCGTTAAAATTCTTTACTCGGATGACGGTATTACATAATATTATAAAGAGATGGCAAGATACACGTTGCCGTGAACGTCGAAGTGTCTCCACTAGCTGCTTACTTAATGTTGCGGTAGTTACCGACAGTTTACCGCAGCTCGATACAGCTATGGTTAATTTGTTATATAAGTACATAAGGCTCCTTTGCATACTAACTTAGTCTTGAACCGTACCTAAATTATTTCCACTAAACTCTGTGTACTAATATGTATAAACAGAAATTACACTGTCAACACTTCGTAGGTTATTATTTAAAAAGACTAGTTGTTGCACACGACTTCGTCCGCGTAACTTTATAAAATATATCGTATGTTACTCGCAGAAAAAAGTGGAAAACATCGGCAATTTGCACGAGGAATAGACAATAGCATTTTACAATAACTGTGAAAAAAAAAAATTGTTCAGATACATAAGTGAAGGATTAACCAAAAACGGCCTAGTCTCTAAATTTAATGGAGTAACCCTTAAAACATTAAATGGATAATCTGCTTGCCGACCTTTATCACGAAAACATAATACATTTTTTGTTATAGAGCGTTTCATAAATACCTACTGAATTTTAGTAGTGTATACTTATGTATAACTATTGTAATATTTCGATGTGTTCTCTATTTTCTATATCATACGTCGATATCATAGTTAAGTAATATGTTTCTCTATATCATACGTCGCTTAAAATAAGTTATTTGATATTAATAATAAAATAGTTTTCAAAACCTTTTAGTGTGGTTTTCACGTAAAGTGATTTAAACGCAAGTATACAACCGAGGTCAACGCATTCATATTCATAGAAAACAGATATAGAATTACTTACAATGAAAAGATTTGAATAATTATGAAACTCGTTAAAAGTTTGATTACTTTCTTGTTCGTGGAACTGATTGACGGAGACAGAGCCGCCGGCCGATGTGAAAGGAGAAAGGTTTTCCGCTTAGACGAATACAAACACTTATAATTTATTAATATTTCGTTATTTTTTTTTCTACTTAAATAGGCAAATTTGTCTGTCTAAGGTCTCTACTTAATAATATATCATAATTTCATTCTAATGCCGTGCGACACAGTCGTTTATTGGCATAGGATGCAAATACAAACTTCTTCCCGCGACGTCGTCCGTGTTACAAAAAAAAATATAATATCTTTACTTTACTAATATTATAAAGAGAAAAGATTTGTAATTTTGTAATTTTTGTTTGTAATGAATAAACTCAAAAACTGCTGAACCGATTTTAAAAATTGTTTCATTCACCAACATTATCAGCGAGTATCATAGGCTATCCGTACTAATATTATAAATGCGAAAGTTTGTATGGATGTATGGATGTTTGTAACTCTTTCACGCAAAAACTACCGAACCGATCACCATGAAATTTTACGTTGTCTGGGACACCAGAAAGGACCTTTTATCCAGAACGCGGACGAAGTCGCGGGAACCAGCTACTATTGTATAAAGTAACGCGGACGATGTCGCGTGCAACAGCTTGTGAGTAATATAATGGGATTGAGAATTGACCTATGCTTTGTGAACTGAAAGGTGTGAAGTAACATATTTATAAACAAACAAAGTTGAATATAATTTAATCTCTTTCATTTGATCAATCTTGAGGGATGGCAGTTTAATTTTATTTTCTCTTTTTAACTTTTGAATCAAAGTGAAATAATTATTAACATTCGGAATCAAAGTTCACATATCCTTAATCTGTGGAAATCCGAATTACTCGACCAACACCTACCCTGATAAACTATAACTTAACATGCAAAATTGCTACAGTTAAATCCATTATTGGTATGAATCCAATAATTAATGAAATATAAGCCTTAATTAAACGAGTTCATTTTAAGATTGGAGCGCGATCGTGGTCGGCCTCCAGTTCGATATGAATTTCATACAAAAAGCAAGCATTACAGAGAATGGGCTCGGAGGTGGGTCGATTGTCGGCAACATTTCTTATCTCCGCCCGTATTGGCACTTACCGCTTTCCACGGCTGAATGTAAAACGTTATTGAGCTTTCACCACCTTCTCTACGCTCTGATATTGGACTTCGAATGTTTATATTGCATATGGAATACCTATGTATAGGCGGAAATGTCTTACTGCTGTATCTGCATTTAGGCGGCATACATTAACGATACCGGTCTTAACGGGAGGATGTTATTTGGAAAGTTATTACACGTTCTATTCCTATAACCGATAATCAAACAAAATGGACGTTTTTGGGAACTAATAGGATGCAGCTTGGAGCGCCCAAAAGTAATTTAAATTTAAATTTTAATAAAAATGGAAATTAATTAAACTGTTAAACACAGCAGTATTAAAGTGGCGCATTGGGTCAATTAAAAGTCAGCACAATCCGTACGCATACGTGCAAATTGTGGTAACGAAGTAGCCATTGCATACAAGTTTCGACACTCAACAATCGGATTAGAGTCAGGCACGGTGCCAGCACGAACAATACTATTCCGATAGAGAATTACACCATGTTGTGGAGGGACGAACTGCATAGGTACAACAACAGTTAGATCGACAGATGCGCTAAACGCGCTCTGCATAGAAATCGCTAAACTGGAACTCGCAGTGCATCCTAAATAACTTAGTCATTGGTATAATTGTCGGTAAATACCTATAATAGGTAGGTACATCCTATAAAACTGTATTCCATATCAAGTTGCCTCCATTTCAAATTTCATTATCAAAATTAAGTTACTATACAAGACGACACTCACATTTATATAGACTTTTTAAACGCTGTCTGTCTATATTTTACAGCATACGAGTATGTATAATCCTTAATCCTTCTATGGTCGGCAGCTCACTTGCAATACCAATGGCGTTGCTTGTGTTGTAGACTACAGTAGCCACCTACCGTCAAGTGGACCGTCAGCCTATCTGTAGACCTCAACATAAAAAGGCTAAATATTAATTTTTAAAATTAAAATTCAGCCTTAAAATTTTCAAGTAAATTACATGTTATATAAAATATATTAGGTACATGAGGAGGCGTCAACTAGGTTATCTAAACGATGCGGCTCGACTCGGCCGCTCTTCTCGCTTCCTGCTTTCTCAATATACGTAACACAAATACTTGCGAGGCCGAGTATCCCAACGCTCAACACCCCTTGGTGGATAGAGTGGTTTTTTAATAGTGCAACAAACATTTTGAAAGTATTTACATTACAACTATTGGAACGAGTATATATTTATTGAGTAATACTAACCTACTATAGAGTAATACTGCTTAAAAAGTTAAAACATAATACACTGGACCGCAAAGGGTCAGTTAGAAAATCTTCAATATCTTCAAAAGTACATACCTGACCGAGCTTTATGAAATAAAGACTAAATCAAAGAATATTTTATTATAATATGTACCTATGTATTTACAACAAAAAAGTATTGTATGTACCTAATATATCAACTGTATGGTATCCATAATACAAGCATTAAGTTGCTTACTTCGAAACTAGGTGGTATGTGTGAATAAAAAAAAATAAAAAAAAAATAAAAAGTAGTGGCATTGGTATGGCACACTGCGTTTCGCAGTCATTTGGGCGCAGACCCCTTACAGAAGACCACAGTAAAATAGTGCTATATGCTTCGGCGAGTAAGTAAGGTAAGCCATTTCGCTATGTCTTCCCATCTCTCATCCTTAACCCTAACTTAATCCTTAACCTTAACGCGCTGTAGTCGACAGCGCACTCGAACACCTGTGGCGTTACTTATGTTAGTGGACCGTCAGCCTGTCTGCTGCCCTTAACATAAAAAAATAAACTTTTATTGAAACGAAATGCATTCGTTATGTCGAATTTCATAAGAGCTCACGCCAGCGAAATTTTCAGATGTAAAAACTTAATAACTGGCCAATTACTGTTAAATCTTTTATGCACATACGTAATCATAAAATTTATTTAAGCAGAAAATTTAACTTGGTCCAAAAACGTTGTCCGATTCAATTATTTAATTTCGTATTTTAAATATGTCTGTTACATATTTTGCGGTGAGTGTTCCTTTGGAAAATGTTTTGTGGAAGAAGTGGTTGGTATTTTTGCAATATTATAAGCTCGCCTGTCCGAGATTCCAGTAAAATTTCGTAGGTATTATGTGACATCGTTTTATTAGCTTTTGAATCTCGAGAGTCCCTGGGAGCACGGAGGAAGTCATAAATATCTCTCGCGTCCCCGATTCCTACAAAACTTTGCTTGCATTTTACTCCCTCTACATTTTTAGCGCAAATATTGTAAAAAGCAAACAATGACATTGAAAGCGAATATTTTGTTCGTGAAGTGCGAACTGGCAACGTACCTACTTGTTTGCTGTACATGCGATCGTAGCTATTATGCGTACGACACTATCGGTGTTCACTCACACATTGACAAAAATTAAGTAAAATTACGGCCTCATTTAAGCTATTTATCTATTGTTTTCTTTGGGAAAATATAATTGGGCGTAAGCTTGGATTAAATTAAATGCCATAGGATGTCATTTTAGTATAAAATTTTGCTCCGTTTGTTCATATATAAACTTTTTAATTAGTATGAAAATCGAACCCCCTTTTATCATCCAGATAAATAACGTGAGACAATTAAATAAGTATTGGCAACACCGGTCGCGCCATGGAGTGTGCGCAGGCGGAAGGGTTGGTTGCCGGGAGTTACGAATAACGAAAAGAAGAAAATGGAAGCACTTTTATATAACTTATAATTATGTTTGGAATAACTTGTAAAGTAGTGATTGGCAGTTAATGTTCATGAATAAATAAATATTCATTGTATTTCAGTACACGACCTGTTTGACTCTACATCAGAAGTGTTGCACCGCACGCCATAAAGGGCAGGAAAAGGAGACGTCGAGCTTCTACATGCTCGTCTAGTAACTCTGCCAGCTTTGTCATCGGCGGAGAGAGGCGCTGTGGCCACGTGGGCGGCTCATCGGCTGTGAGTTAACACAGATGGATGAGAAGAGTGGTATTTGGTACACATAATAATGTGTTCGCAACTGAGGTAATAAGTCAATGTACTTTTCTTACAATCTTAGATGGGAAATCTGCTTAAACCTCAGTCTTGTATTCTTAACGTTTTCTTATATCTTAAATGCTTGTTAATCGAAAAGCTTAAATCTAATCGAAAATAATTAAATTAATCGAAATTAATCTTAATGCTTATATCTTAAATCTAATCGAAAAGTACTTAGATGTTCGTATTGGCAATGTTAAATTGTGAGTAAAGATGTGTACCGATAATGGTAAAAGCCATTTGTTTATGATATACATGTTGGTTTACATGTTGGTTCAGATTATTTCTTCTGTTTGAGTTTGTTTGTCGTTTTTTCTGAAGCGAAGAAGACCGAAGTGGGCATAAAAACTATATGTCAAAATAGTTGGACATGGACAGTCTTGGGCCTTTAAAAACGAATTTGGAAGTGCCAGAGGTTAGTGTAAGTCGTTAGCCTAAGCGTCCGGGCCCGGATCTGGAGGTGGACTGGCCACTAAAGAAAGACCGTGAGCCCTATTAAGTAGGGACGGATCTGGAGGAGGTCAGGACACCAAAGAAGGACCGTTGGGGTTTGCCTGAACGTTAATGGGACGCATCTACATGGTAACTTGAGAATTGAGAAGTTCATTACAAAATGAGAATTTGAGAAAGAAGAAATGGTTTGAATCAATGTTTGTCAATAAAAAGAGTTAGTCATGATTGGCCGAGTTGTTTGGATATTATGCTTAGCAAAAATTAACTTGTTGTTGTTTTTAATAGGGTAACAACGCGCACTGGCAGTATCCTGTGGATGAGATCGGAGCACCTGGGGCATGTGCTCTGCAGAATGGCCGTATTGGCAACACCGGTCGCGCCATGGAGTGTGCGCAGGCGGAAGGGTTGGTTGCCGGGAGTTACGAATAACGAAAAGAAGAAAATGGAAGCACTTTTATATAACTTATAATTATGTTTGGAATAACTTGTAAAGTAGTGATTGGCAGTAATGTTCATGAATAAATAACTATTCATTGTATTTCAGTACACGACCTGTTTGACTCTACATAAGTCACTTCAAAAGTATAACGTATTCAAATTAATAACTAAATATTATGGTGATTTAAATTTAAAGGGACAAATTCGAAAGAGTCAACAAACAAACGGATAATGCGGCAAATCAGAAATATCCTAATAAATCCGAGCGCCCCTTTTAAAAACAAAATAAACATTTCTCCAAGAAAGTCGTGAAGTGAAATTATTTCCTGTGAAGGGAAGGAAGTGAAAACGACAATGAACTCACTTACAGTAGGAAGGGCAAAAGAATAATGACTCGGGGCCCGCGACCGACCTGCCGCCAGTGAACGCCACGTTTACCGCCCGCAGTAGCTCTCTGTAGAGACTTTAGATCATTAATACACAAGATTCAAGGTCTCAAACAAAATCACTACGAAAAAGTTTCCACTGGATTTTTTATACATTCTATCACTTTCTCTCGTTAATTTCTGGTAAAAAAAAAAAATAATGTAAATGTTGCATGACTGATTTGAACCTTAACATTTAGTAATAATGGTTCAAGTCGTAACACGTGTTCACCTTAAGGAAAACTTTGTGCAACTAATTTGAAATATCACCCCAAGCTGTGAGTGCGGTGATATTCTACTATGCCACTTTTAGTGAAGCAACCCAGTATCTGGTGTATTAATGATTTAAGGTGGAGACCATTGCTTTGAGATTATTACCGCGTGATTCATATTACTAAACTTGTTGTGCCAGCAACTTCGTAGGTACGCACGGTATTTCGTTTTTTTTTTTATTATACCTACGAGAACCTAACATTCTTCCAGGATAAAAAATATTCTATATGTTAATCCGTTGAGTCGTTCTTAACAAACATTCATACATTCACCCTCACAAACTTATATTACTTACAATTAAAATTAGCAGGATTAATAGGAGTTAAATATAATGATGTATTTGTTACAAACAACGCACAACCATTAATTTAATATTTTACATAATACAAATTTGTCTCGTCTTGCAAATTTTGAATTTTCGTTTCATTTGTAAGTGTTTTTAACAACTTCACGGATCCATAGATTGTTAAATTATTCTGTTATTGGCATTTTTTAGTATTTAATAACATAACAAAGGGGAAAAGACAGTGAAACACGTGTAGTTTACGAATGACCGTTTCAAGTTATGTCACTGGTCCACGTGCAACATACATTACTTACCCGCAGCTATTATTCAGAAGTAGAGTAGACCTCGCCCGGACGAAACTCAGTCTCGCTCGAGAACCTAACTAACGACCAAACCTAATGCGCGTACATTCTCCCGTATTTTTCAAGTCAAACGACTGGCCAAAATAAGATGTTTTCACTGGATTTGGTGAAATTCTTGGCTCGATATAAACCTACACAGTTGTAATTGTACATAACGAACAAGATGGATTGAGTAAAGTAACTATGTACCACAATGTACTTAAATGAAAAAATCCAAAAACCCTTTTTTTACTTACAACTAAATTTCAGTCGCTTACAATAATTACAACTACATTAAAATTAAACTACATACAACTACATTAAAAATAGTAGGTATAAAGCTCCGTGAAGTTGCTAGTGAATGTGGAATTATGATTTTATAGATAGCTAGTTTTTACCCGTGACTTCGTCCGCGTCCGATCGCTACCAAACTTATTTTATTTATTTTGTTTTATTTGGGAAAACAAACAATTACACCTTATATAGTAAATTTGAAAAAAGAGAAACATATAAAGGTAAAAGTGCGATTAACAATATTTTTTTTATATTTTTGTGAGCTAAGTTAACTTCACAAGATTACCCGCTGGACTAATCTGAAGATTGTCTGAAAATTTCATACCGATTATTTTGAAATAACTTAATAATTATTATCGGTTCCCTTATGAAATCAACGTTACCACCAGAAGAAAATGACTTTTTATCTTAAGACATTTTTATATATTAAGACCAAGCAAAATCTTGGTCTAAATATTAGCCGAAGTTTTTAGTTGCTAATGTTTTAGTAGAATATCTTATGAATTGTCTACCATTTTTATTACTAAATTTAAAAAAATGTATAAATTTCCATACAAATAGAACGCAAAGTCAGTAGCCATACAAAAATGGATTGTTAAAGGAAATATTAGAAGGAAAAACGTATCCACAATGTAGTAATTGAGGTGCATTTATCCGCCAATTGGCCGTCCCCTGCGCTTCCGTTCGTTAGCCTCCACGGAAATGTTCCGGAAAATTGTTGCGATTCTCACAGAGCTCTGCCTCTCTATCTATGTAAAATGGACCAAGACGAACCAGCTTCTAGTTGGCTGCAATAAAAGGTTTTAGCCGATGCTTATTGTACCGTGTTAAAAGGAAAATTATCAATTAGTCTAAGAACACATACTGATATTATTTAATCATTCTTAATTATTCATTCTATCGAAAGACAACGTCACTGCACTTGGCTCCCGTAGAATTTATTTTTTTGCCTTTTAGCCCCTTTTGAATCCCATAATTACATGAGTAAAATATTTATAAAGTAGCTGTTGGCCGCGACTTAGACCGAATTGAAACATGAAATATATACGCCTGACAAAATATATGAGCAATGACTTATTTAATCTCTATTGTTGTTATAGTTTTGCCAGGCATTGGATATGGTCCCTCGGAATCAGTACTTTTTTTCTTGGTTTATCAATTTATTTATATATTTTATTTTATTACTGAAGCTGTCATCATCGTCCTAAGTATTATCTTTGGTTGTAATGAACAAAGCATTATCTTGATCTCTGAAAAGCTGTTTGGAGCACACCGTGACAGCATAAACAGAATAAGCTATAGCGATAATATCACGTTCAGAAGCCCTAAGCTAAACACACCCGTTTGTTGGTTCAAGTATAAACCGAGCTGAATCCCTAAAATTCCTTTGCTCCCATCGATCTGATCCTGAATCTGAAATACCAAACTAGTAACTATAGATACATGTTTTAGTTCGTTTCACATATGCGGCAACAAATGATAGCTAAATCAGATTCGAAGCCTTTCTATTTCATCAATTTTTCCAATTGAAAGGTTCATCACGGAAAATTGAAACGGAAGCGTTAAAATAGAAAAATGGAACGTAGAAAAAAGTTAAAAAAAAGGTGTGAGAGCGCCTACGACCTGCTACGTAGGCTAGAGGTAATATTAGGGATATTTCGCCGCTGCCTAACATTTTTAGGTTGTGCTGTTTTTTGGAAGATTTTTTTTATTTAAAGTTAGCTAGCGGGTAACAGTCCACTTGGTGGTATGTAGCTATCGTCCCTTAAAAATAAAAACACATATAACAAACAAATGAGCATACAAGTACGGTACAGACCTTGACAAGGAAAAACTTGGGAATAAGAAAATGTGCTCAAATTACAGTCCCAATACACATCACTCCAGGGCCCTGATTCTGTATGCCCAAACCACATTATTTCCTTAAATTGTTACGACAGGCTAAAAAGCTATTCTCTATCTATGACATGTTGTCAGTGGAATTGTCAAATAAATACAATAGTATACTGTGATTTCTGTGAAATCCGGTGAAATCATATCGTGCCATAGATAATTGTCGTGGGGCATAGACATAAGAATTTCGTGACAAGACAAGGCAAGACAATAACGTATCTTGCCTTGTCTTGTCAAGAGTAGTTGTCATACAGAATCAGGGCCCTGATGGGATGCACAATTTATGACTGCGGAAAGCGGAGAGCCTTGCCACTACTAATTTTGGGATATTTTTGGATTATTTAACAAACAATAAAAAACTTAACTTAAATAAAATTTCAGCTCCCACTGTTAGGAAAACATATATTCACGTTTGCTTCTAAAAATCTTTGTAATCATCTATATCTTTTTACATATTATAATTTGAAGTTGCTTTCCGCGGACCGAGCACTATTGTTTCCGCGTCTGGTCTGGTTGGTGCCGTTTTCACAATCAGTTAGATAGTTTTTCACAGAATTTTTATATATAAGTACCTAGAAATTATTAAAAACTTAATAAAAAAATATGTAATAAAAAGAAGTTATGAGGTAATATTTATTGAATTTTAAAACTGTCAAATAGAATATACGCTTTGAGATTCGGACGCTTCGTACGTCCAAATAGAAATGCCAGTTCAGCAACGGATTGACTTCTGCAGTTCACTTTAGCCATACTAACATTCATTAAATCCTGCACACTTGCAAGGACGAACACAAACATCCAAAGGCAAACATCCTTCATATTTACCTTACCTACCTGGCTGGAGTTAGAGCTCAAAAGGTTCACCGCTTTTAGGACATGATATAAATTATACCCAGATATAAGTATTTAAACTTACCTAAGGATCAGTGTTGCAAAATATACTTACTTTGTATGTTGTATTTTTTGTCTCAAAAACTACTAAACTTATGTTTCCTGGTAACGGGAGCCACCTACTATTCAGTGGATCGTCGGCATTGCTGCTACTACTTATCATTAAAATACAAAAGGTCAAATTACATAAGCCAATTCCATTTTTCGTCTAGTCATACACACACGCACGTGACTACTATGTGAACGGAGTGGTCCCAATATTGTGTGTAATAATAACAATAATTGCCGTGTCAGTAACGAGTGCGGCAGACGTTGCTCAGTTTAATTAAAACTTTGAGCCATCGTTATCCAACCCTTCCACATTATTGGACCTGCCTCACTTCACTCGCAAGCCTTCCATAAACTTTCCAACATTTGGAAATGAAACGATTCGGTGTTCAATAACTCTATACGCACCTGGTATTAAAGTGTGTTACCTTCTAAAATGAACCGGACCAGAATGTGCCTACAAAGTGTGGCCGGCTTTTGGTTTAAATTCCACGAGATTTCTGTGCCAAGGTTTATGTCAGCGACAGGTTCGGGGTTGAAGGCGACCAACTATTACGGATAACAATTATAAAGGACGAGTGAACCCTCGTTACGGCGACCACTTGAAAATGACCGCGTTTCCGAGCTCACTGCGTCGCTGCGATCACACACCGCACCGCCGACAAACGATATCTTTTTACACGAAATAGTTAAATATTCTTTTCATTGTTCGAAGCCTTTTTTACTTTCAAATTCAATTATTAGATATAGGTATATATGTATATATATGTTAAATTTGTTGGTGTACGCTTTGTAGTATAACGACATACATGATATGCAAGTTTTAAGTTGCGGTGTTATACAACGCTTAAAACACAATAGTTTTACACAATATTTTAAATTTAAAAATCTATTTATTTACCACAAGAATCCATATAAAATTAAAATTATAAATCGAACAATTTCTCGCCGAAGGGCCTCGTTAAAAAGTTTTATGGGTTTCTTGGATATATACGAGTATACCTACGTATACTTATTGTAGATTGACGGCTGAATATTAAAGACTTATTGTGGACCTCAAGGTGCCTATAGGGAATTAATCGGTCGTTATTATTATGACAATTTAAAACTTATTTCGTATTGTGTAATGACCCCGTTTTCGTAGATATCGTGGATTGCGGGCATCAGTTTCGGGTATTTAAAAAAAATATTTCACCTTGATAAATAAACCTTTATTATAGAATTTTATTTTCAATTTCTCAAAAGTATACTTTTTGCACATAGTAAATTTCGTTTTGACAACGACGATATGAGTATATATGTATTGACGCCTCATCTCATCTAAATCCGTCCTGACAAACTTATTCGCATTTATAACTATTTTTTTTTATTTTTTTTATATATGTCAAGGCAGCGCTTGGCCGCGATCTCACTTGATGTTAGGTGCAGATGCGGCCGAAGGTGGACCACGCTTACCTAGTAGATGCCCATTCACCCTACGTTTGAAGACCCCGAGGTTGTAATTTTGGGGAAACACAGACGCAGGCAGTGAGTTCCACTCCTTAGCAGTTCGGACAAGGAAGGTGGAACTGTAACGCTTCGTGCGTGACCGAGGAACTTCAACCACGAAGGGATGAAACCCCCACCCGCGCCTCGTGTTTCGCAAGTGGAACGGTTAATTTGACTAATTGATACTGTTTTACTGATATAAAACTTGTGTATAAAACACAAACATTGTTGATGTATTGCTCACGTGGGCATGGTATAATCAGCAGTTTTATTATTTGTTTGCAATTCAAATCTCGTTTTCAATGCGGTCGAGCCAAAAATCCTCGTATATTTTATTGGTACCGGACAGCGAATTAAGAGCAATTCACATCGAGTGATTTTCCGTCGTTGGGCTGGTACGTGGTACGACAATCCAATTAATAAGCAAACCTTTCGTATTCACTGTGAATGTCAAATGTTTGTTCGACCAATCGACCGTACAAATAAAATATTCACATTACAGCGTCGTCAAGCGTGATTGCGTTTATTTATTTGCTTCTGTTCACCGATGCTCATCGAGTGCTTTTGGTGTTTATCGCCAAACATCAGGATTTCTATTGAATACACACAGTGGAAACAATCGGAGAAACATTGTAGCTGAAAATTTAGATAAATATAAAGGAGCTCAATCAGTGTTGTATGGAGGCTGATGCCTCAAGGCATGATGCCTCATTTTTTATTTTTTTATTTTATTTTTTATTTTTTCGTTTTTAACTATTGAAACTTGGTACCATTAGGTAAGAAGATATTATAGATTTTTCCAATTTCCCTGTGCCCTTTTAATCCCTTATCATTTTTGAGACAAATACTATACCAATGTCAGTCCAGTCCTTTGTCCAATCCTTCTTGAAGTAGATACCAAATTTCACAATCCTTCGTCCGCGCTATTTTCTAAACAGATCTAAAGTTTTTGTCTAGATCATGATTAATATTTAAGTGTTAAGGTCTGCTTAAGACAAACCAAGGAATGAGAGGGAGAGCATATACCTACTTACATGTAATAGTGGATACAGTAATAGGTCATTCTAATTGAAAAATATAAAACATAGCGCCGGCAAGTCTATGAAAAATTACTGAGCAGTCAAATAAACATACGTCACCACGCCGCAGTTGAGTATACCTGGGAACTTATTAAATTGGCTGCGTGCTCTGAAACAAACCACAATCTTGAGACCTCAACGTTTGTTCTGAAGTTTGTTCATTTCTAGTCGCGCTCCGTCGATGATTTTATTCGCAGGGCTCTCATTGCTCTGGTGTTGTGACAGATATAACGGATTGCTCAGTCGCGGTTGCCTTGATTTCCCACAAGATTACCTCAATGAGGGTAAGAAGTCAACCTCACTTCTTGCCGTGTTTCCGCCTTTCTCGTTATATGGCGCCATTTTGTATCGTATTCGTAACAAAACACACTAAATTGAATATAACAGGATTTCTGTTTTATTGCGGCAAAACTGCTCAACTCCAAATGATAACATTTTATTTCTATACACACAGGCAAGTAATTAAAAAATCCATTTGGGAACCAGGATTAATAGTCCTTTCATCTGGGAAAATCCGTATAAAGCATATTGCAATATCTTCTTGTTGTATTCAAATAAAGCATATACCTACTACTTATATATTGCAAGCTGATTGCAAGCGTTTCACTCTGCTGTGAGCTTTTCCTCGTCATCATTTCAATGACAAGTAGAAGCTGAATAACAATAGGATAATGTCAACTTCGATTCATCAGTCTTAATATTTTATTATAAAAATAAATTTAATAAAATATTTTAATATAAGTATCAATCAACGCTAATAATAAATCTGTAAGTGTAGGTATTATATGTATGTATGTCATGTATGTATGTTCCTCCATAACTCTTAAACGAATTAAATGGTTTTCATAAAACTTGGTAGATAAACATTTAGACGTACGGGACACAGGATAGGCTACTTTTTTCACTCGGGCAGTTAGTAAAGAAATACAGTTGCTTATTATGTTTATCCCTTTTTAAAGAGTAGGCTAATCAAAGTTTGGCCTTCGGTATCCATAAAATAAATACATAACATAATAAGGCAATTATTATTATATTGTATATTTGTTTATGTGTAGGGTAATCACCGAAATCACTGCACCTATTTGAAAAATAAAGGAACAAAGGAGCCCTTAAAAACTTTAATATGAGTAATAATTATTTATAATTAGTATTATAAATAATTATTACTCATATTCTTCTTCTCAGGGTTTAAGATATATATATATATATATAGTGACTTATCTATTTAATAATTCAAATCAATTATGTGACAATATGATTACAATCCATACTTAACTTAATTAACTTAACTTACTTAATTTTAACTAAAACAATATACTTAAACTTCGCAGATATCAATCTACCACTGCTTCAATGGGGTAGTAAAATTCAAAAACGTTCATTTTGCTGTTGGTGTATTCAAGACTTTACAATTGAGTGCTCCTCTAAGGGGACCCTACAAGAAGAGCTCTCTTTAAACTTTTACGACACTACCATAAATTCGCTTAGATTATTGTATCGTAACAATAATTTGTCGCACTTAACTTTATGAAATGAAATAATCAAGATATGATAAAGTTACGCCAAGTTCAGAGACTATTGCTTTTAACGCTCGCTTAAAGCTTTTAATGCTTCAATTTAAAAACTTTTCTATAATAATATTGGTTCAGGAATAAATAAATGTGATTTACAACAGTTAACTTAAAAGTAGCAAGTTATTAAAATATTTATTACATTGATTGATAATAAAATATACCTATCTAAAGCACAAACTTCTACAAGACCTATAAATAACTACTTATACTAAAATTTTATACAATATATAAAATACGATCTCAGACCGAATAAGAACTATAGACGGAATTTTTCGGCAACATAGTGAAGCCGGTTTTATAAACATGTGTACGTAGCTAAACAGCTATGTGTGCCTGCAAAAGGTCCCACCGTCTGGGGATTGCCTGGGTGTCTCCGGGCAATCCTCCGTTGGCGTTAGCCTAGCCAGCATCGGCTAGGCTGCCCTGGGGTGGATCGGAGTTTGTTGCCTCGGCAGAACCCGGTTCACCCCGCTCACAGGGCAAGGAGACACCGGGGAAAAAAGGCCGTTTACTGTATTAAGATTTTGTATCCCACTATAATCTCAATTTTTATTTATTTTTATTGAAAATATTGGTTTCCAATATTGGTTTTTACACCCTTTCACTACGCAATCCGGCGTAGTATAATTACTACGTGGCGGCGGCCAATAATTTATTTTCAATAAAAAATATTTCAATAAGGCGAGTTGTAATTTGACTTACCTGTAAACGTGTGTGTACACGGCGAAGGCGTAGTACCGGCTTCTTTCCTTCTGAGTTTTTCTTAAGTTAAAGTTCTTAAGTATTTATTCATTTCAGTAGATAAATGTTGATAATGATCATACAAAAATTAACATGTTGTGACCACAGATAAAATTTACTCATACACATTAAACTTTAAATTTTAATGATGCGTCAATGCTAAGTGTGTTCTCATAAGTTCTAACAAAAATTTATCACATGATCAAAATCTGATGTTGCTTTTAGAATTTCTTATATTGTTTGTATTTAGTTGACAGGACGATAATATGTCTTCATCTGTTAGTCCCGAGTAGGAATGCTTACGCAATAAAAATTCCTTGTCGACGCGTCCCTGTACTAAATTACTTTTATTTATGTCAAGACGTTTTAATTTTGTACCCTTGTGTAATAATGTATCAGCAATTTGTAAGCAGCTCGTCGTCACATCTTACGAGTATATGTAATAGAAGTTTCTACAAGGCAATAATACTTCTGGTATTGTGGGAATCTGATATACCTACCTACTAGATATGTGGCTCAAGAGGCATTGTAGGAATCTGCTGGATATACAGGGAAGTAAGTAAGTTTGATTAAATAATGACCTATTCGATATATTATATACTAAATGTTGCAAGCGACTCCACTCGCCAATAAATTAATATATCGCTAATAAATATATTTGAAAGAATTTTTAAAATCGGTCGAGTAGTTTTTGAGTTCATTAATTTTATGGATTACACGTAAAAAATTTTTACGTGTAATCCATAAAATTTGTATTTTTACTAAAAATACAAATCTTGTCTCTGTATAATATTAGTATAGATAACTCTTTGTATAGAAATACTTTAATATTTTTTTATTCTAAGCATTAAATTTTACAGTAGCGCAATGGTGCTCTTCCGTTTTTTAGCAGAAAAGGAGGAAACGGTAAACCAAAAAGTACACGCCTCTTCATTCGGAATCGTACTGGCAACATCGAAATAATATACCTCTGCAATATCTGTCCAGGCGTTTGAAAATCATCAGCCCGTTTTCTAGTTTGGGTCGACGAAGGGATTTCACTTACTTCCAAAGGTTCGATTGATGTAAAGAAAATGGTATACTGTTACTTCGATTGCATTTCCATGACGTATAACCTTGATCTAATGCTGCATCATCAGGAAGTCTCTCACTGTCACTCACGGGATATCCAACTCCTCAGCAACTTTAAGTTCAATAGAAAGTTGGAGGTTAGTTAATAATGTTAATTATAGCTTCTTTATCACATTTTCAGTGAGAATAATTACGTTATAGTAAATGATAATTACATAGAATAAAATGTCTACAAACCTAATGTGTTTTCAATTTTGAATTCCATTTTCTCAATAATTCTCAAAAAATAAAGGTACATTTTTATGCTTTATCTTAAGTAATAACTACCGCGACTGACTGAAAACCTTAATGCGTCTTCGATAAAACGCATCAAGACTAAAAGCAATATTTAACGTTAGCGAACGCTCCGTAATATTTGTATCAACGTACCTCCAGTTGCATTTACTTACTTGAGATATTTCCAGACAGAGGCTTAACGTTTGCGGAAACAGTTCTATAAATATTTAAAAATCTTTTCCGAACGGCAGGAAAGACGATTTGCCGCCTGTTGTATCAATTCTCCGCCCACTCTAAATCCCACTGCGAAAATTCACTATACTCGGAGTGCAACTTTAAGCTGGAAACAAACGCTAAGTACCTACTAAAAATATGCATTGTTTAATGAATAATTTACAAGAAATAGACAACGCCATTGCTTTGAAAAAATTATATATTATACATATGAAAGACAAATTTTATTGTTTAGAATTTTCGTTCAATAGAAACGCTAAAAAAAATTAGATCACAAGAAGAATTTGACTTTTATTGAAAAATTTTAGAAAGCAACTTATTCCGCTCCGATTAATAAGTTAGCGTCAGTTTAAAAAATGTATTGTTCAATTTATTTTGTTTTGTATACTGTTCTAATTAAAAAAAAAAACATAACTTCCAGGGCTGCTAGCGAGCTGCAGACTGGCGCTGCGCCGGCAACGGTTGTATGAAATACTAGCTGGTGCTCGCGACTTCGTCCGCGTGGAATAGTTATTTTGGAAATCATTTGGGTATCTCGATTTGATTTGATTTGATTTGATTTTGGTTTTCGCAGCGCACGCAACGGAAGCCCTCAAAGATGAATAATTTTCCCCATTTTTTCCACATTTTCGACTGTGTCTTCGCTCCTATTAGTCGCAACGTGATGTTAGCCTAAAGCCTTCCTCGATAAATGATCTATCCAACACAAAAATAATTTTTCAATTCGAACCATCAATCCTGAGATTAGCGCGTTGAAACAAACAAACAAATAAACAAACAAACTCTTCAGCTTTATAATATTAGTATAGATTTCATACGAACGTTGAAGGTCAATGTCAATCTCATTTGCGCTTAATATACACTAGTGGCCCACACCTGATATAAAAACCATAATAAAAAAACCTCCATTGCAAGTAGTGCAAACAATGAAATGAGGACAGTGGAACTCTAAACGCGATTACGAAAAATAAGGTTACATTTTTTGTTATTTACTTACCGCTTGTAGTTGAGTGGCTCAGCAATGTTGGGCTGGGTTGCGCTGAATAACTTTAAGTACCCTCAACGGGTTGTCGCTACTCAACACAAGTTCCACTAACTTTTTAATTGGCCAGACCTTACGAATTGAAAAAAATAAGAGCCATTCTGACTTAATTAAAATAACTCTCTTAACGACCAGTCGGTTGCCTTTAAACAAAGGAATGGAGTAAGATACATGTTTCCTTGCGCTGTTTTATTATGACCGTTTTATTCTTATATTATTTTTTTTAAATAAAGAACACATACTACAACTTTACGCAATAAGGTTCTATTATTATCTACTAGCCGTTGCACGCGACTTCGTTCGCGTAACTTTATAAAATATAGCCTATGTTACTCGCTGATAATGTAGCTTTCTATAGGTGAAAGAATTTTTAAAATCGGTGCAGTAATTTTTGAGTTTATTCAATACGAACGAAAATAGAATCTGTTTATAGTATTAGCATATATGATAATGTCTGTGCGTTTGTGCACGATGATGTCAGAAAAGGCTTAGCAGATTTGTATGCGGTTTTTATTTATGATTGACATATATGATACTTTTTATCCTGGAAAATGTTAGGTTCCTGTGGGATTTTCAAAAAACGAACTACAAGTCGTGGACACAACTAGGTTATAATATAAGTAGTTATGTAGAGAGATTATGAGGCAGAACTCCGTAGTAACAACTTTGAATTTATGGTAAGATATTTAAAACTAGTAGAGTAAGCAGAATAATTTCCGATCTTATATATCTTATGTTTATATTATACAAATTTAAGTTGTTTTAGTCAAATAATGTTATGGTTAAGCATAAGGTAAGTTAGTTTTAAATACATGAAAGCCAAAACAATTTCAAAGATTGTTAACATTTGAGTAACAGAGAGTGGTTAGAAAGAACTATGTATGTATGTTCCTCCATAACTCTTAAACGAATTAACTGATTTTCATGAAACTTGGTACATAAACATTTACACGTACCTACGGGACACAGGCTACTTTTTTACTTTACTTTTTACATAGGCTACTTTTTTCACGCGGAAGAAGTCGCGGGCGCCGCTGTGGCCACGTGGTTCGACTGCGTAGTTCGATCGATCGGCGGGCGCCAGCTAGTTACTAATAAAAGCAAAGCACATATAAAGGTAAGAAACAATGCAAGAACTATGATCTTAAAATCTTGTAGCAACACATCATCGTATTTCACTTCCTGGCTGCTTCCTGCTTTATCGGCATTAAACTAAAATACAAACATTGAAACTCAAGGCGGGACTTAGATTTGCTCCGGCAACTGTTATCGGCATTTCAAAATTAATAACAACAAACTCTGCAATCATCTCCGGCTTCAATTTGAAGTAGAAGCTAGATATAAAGTTTTGAAATATACCTAATGATAATTACCACGCAAAGGTATAAAGAAAAAAGAAGTAAGGCATCCCCTACTCTCGACCTTTTAGTCAAATGAAAGGTTTGACAATTTTGTCATTGTCTTTATATAAGACTTGTATGATCATTGGATGATGTATTGAAAAATATCCAGAATCTATACTTTGTCTGCATAAAAATCGTTGAAACCAGCATCTGTTTCGTCTCTTAACGAGACATAACCGACCTACTTTCTACTTACTGAGAATATCCTTTAAATTCTCGCACCTGTGCATGAATATTCATATGCAGTTGTTTCATCAACATCAACACACTAGACATTTTTAGTAAAAGCTCTCCTACCTTACCCATATGTAAAGTACTCAATTTAGAGTACCTACAGGATCTTTCCTGGTTTTATTGCTTTGTTTACTTTGAGCATTTTGCATCTCATTTTTAACCACCCGTCGCGTTGGCAGCAACTTGACATACATATCTAATTTTAGTGCAGTTTATATAAGGTTTCAATAATTTTCATTTTATTTTATCTAATGTGTAGGTACAATTCGAATATATAAAATGTTTTTCTGTGTTCCCATAAATAAATAAGTAACGATAATTCATTTTAATTTCATCTCCAAACAAAGGATGTTTGTTATCACCAAATAAAGGATATTACTATAGCTGGACCCGCGACTTCGTCCACGTGAAAAAAGTAGCCTATCCTGTGTCCCATATGTCTAAATGTTTATCTACCAAGTTTCACGAAAATCAGTTAATTCGTTTAAGAGTTATGGAGGAACATACATACATACAATACCTACACTTACAGATTTATTATTAGTATTGATGATTATAACTTTTAATGCTTCATGTAATTCATAAAGTAACTTAACAAAATTGAAACATTCATAATTGTAAACTTTATATTTGTATTACGAAAGTCCTCAAACTAAAGACTCAAAATATGCATACATTGAAATCACTTCAATTTGCGCGACGTGACTCGTTCATGCCTTTATCGTTAAGTCATTTCTAAGTGGCTTTACTTCTATTCTGAGTTCACTCGTACATGTATGAAAACCGTTTTCACGGTTCCTGTATTGAACTTACTGTCACGCTCAAAGCCTCTCTCGAAATGGATGGGTTTCTTTGCACTCACGTTCTTAAATTAATATTTAAAAAAATCTAAGCTTCACCCGGATGCAATTTTTTCATAAACGCAAACCTTCCTACTTTATCTCTCTTTCCATTAGTGAAAAGAATTAGAAATGCGTTGGGTGGTTTAGAAGTAGTTAGCTATAACTACTTAGTTAAAGAAACAGAAAGACGCGCACAGTTTCTGTTGCATTATAACCTGCCTAAATTCAGATAATAAATAATAGACCAAATAATTTGTATTTATTATTATTAATTTTTTAGGTAAACATTATATTTAAACTGGAATAGTTAAAACGATTGCATTATTTATATTTAAAATGGATCAATCATACAAAAACTGGAAAATGTTAAATCAAATATTGGAGCATATTCATGTTACACGTTATGTATCTGTTAAGGTAATTCTATATTTATTTATATTTCGTTTTATTTTGTACATTTGAAAATTCAGACTTTTAAATTTATTGAATCGCATAGAAATAATCATATACGTACAGCTTGGAATAGGTACTATATTAGTACGCTGTGGAGTTAAGGTGCATCCACACTGCAGTTATTTTTTGTGGAGCAACGTTACCAAGTGTTACTAAACAACGTCCGATAGCAAAAAGTTGTTTATTGTTAGTGTATTGCCGTGTTAGTATACGTTAACTTTTGAAAACATTAAACGTGTGGTAATTGAATAATTAAGTTTAGTGTTTCCTATGAATATAGTTAATATCAATATAATTTTCTTCATTGTTTGTAAATGCTTTCAGACCTGTAATTGGCTTAAATAAAGAATATATGTAGTTATATACTACTTTAAAGTTAATTATTGTGTTATATATTAGTTATCACAAGCTGTTGGTGTATAAATAAGTAAATAAAGAAACAATCAATAACATTTGTTACAGAATGTTATTTCAACACGGTATATTTAATACTGTTTTTTATACTTTGTTAATTTATGTTATTGGCGGTATGGACGCAATGAGCAAAATTAAACAATTAGTAACAACAGTAGCCACAAAAGTTATAGATAGTTACATAAATCCTGTTGCTTAGAGTTGCTGCACAAACAGTAAGTAAGTAAGTAAGTTGCAGTGTGGAAACACCTTTACACAAAAGAAACACTTAAATACTTGTTGCATAATGGAATTTTCTGAAGTTTCTGTGATAGTGTTAATATGCAGCCTGATGCAGCCTGTATTAAGACTAGCCGCATAATGGAAACTTTGCAACTAACTAAGCACTAAAGAATCCTTATCCCAACCGAGAAGCCACATACTTAACAACTAAAAGTGGGTACCGTTAGTGTATCGTAGATTTTTTAACGTTTACTGAATAACAACGATACGTGGATAGTTTCAAAGTAACAGGACTTATACATAATATGTATATGCAATACAAATATTTACTGTGAATACAAATCGAAGCTATGTTTAAGTGTGACATGTTATTGATTTACAGAAACAATTTAAGAAAAGCCAATCAGTAATTTACTTCATTTCATATTTTCTTACTGATCCGTATTTATTTTTAAAATGGGTCATTTTAAAAATGTCAGCTGAAAATTTTAAACATAAAAATAAAGTTTCGTATTATTCGAATAATTATATTACTGTAAAATGTCTAAACAAACCTAACAAAGGTTTTTCATACATTGTTATCATCTAGTGTAGAAATTCGTATGAAATAGTAAATAAATACATTAATAAAGTATTGTTTGTACTTGCATCTCTTAAGACAAAGGTTTACAAAACCTTATTACATCAGTCCAACGCTTATATTAACGCTCGCTGCCTTCAAGAAATATTCTCTCTCAATTTCCTTTCTACCGAAATATACGAAGTCAATTGAAAAATACATAGCATGTAAAGGATCAGGGCACGATAGCAACCGATCAAGCATGATAGCATGAACCCTCTAAATGTCTGTGTAGCTTGTACCATGTAAACCAAGCATTATGGTGTGATGCATACAACGAACTCACACATTGTGGTGGGTTGTGTCCATAACATTAATGTAAGCACCTGCAGACTTAATGCAGTGGCAAAGTTAACAACGCTAGCTAACGGTCTTAAACCTATAATAGTGCTGGCTTCGTCCATATAGTCTCATTACCATTAAAATATCTGCATGCAGTCTGCTACAACAAATTTAAAAGACCTTTAAATTTGTCTTTAAATAAGATTTAAAAACGGCAACGCGTTTGTTGAATGAATTATATATTTGTATTCGTTAATGACTGGTCGAAAGTATGAAAAAAAAACTAAATTTAAATTTAAACTAGTTAAATTTTTTTCTATTGATATATACAAAAAAGTTAAGCTTTTGATACACTTAAAACTTACAACAAAAAAGTTAAGCACCTCGGCAACCTAATATTTTTCTAGGATAAAAGGTATGCTTTCTAATAATAGTTGTTTTAAGCCAACTGTGTACCAAACTTCATCCCAATCTGTTCAGCCGTTATTACATTCATTCTCTCAAACTTTCGCATTTATAATATTAGTAGGATTACGATAGATAAGTAACATGTAACCACCATGTGACCGTCGATATTTTCTATCGACGCATGTAAGTAACTACCTAAAAATAGGTGGTTGTCGTGTAAAATACCCAGAAATAGAAGTTTTATTTAAAGGCGACTGATGAATGCAAAAAATGCAATAATCTCCACAAGGTAAGTGTTATACGAAAAGTATCATAAATGTAAAATACTAAAAGCTTCAGAATTTACATATTAACGTTTCGCAAGGTAAACCGTTCGCTAGGGTTCAGCTTTATTAAAATTCTCCATTTATAATTTTAAAATAACAACTTTAAAGAATATAACCGGTGAATGCCACCTCAACCTCTTGAAAACTTAATGAAAAATCTAGCGAGATATCGCGAGACGAACGACCATATCTCACGAGCATTTCCACGGAAACTTAAGTAAGTTTTCGCGAAAATATTGCTCTTTTCTTAGCGGATATTTTTTAAATTTATATTATAACAAGCCTCCCAGACCGGCGGCAGTGTGGAAGACTAGAAGCGAAACGTATTTATAAATTTTATTCGTGCTATGTTTCGGGAATACGTATAATTTTGCATTTCTTTACAAATGAAACTAATGATTTTTTTTTATCGCGAAAAAATATTACTTTATTATACTAATATGAGTTATATACCCATATTTACAATTTGTATATTATATTAAGCTTCGATCGGCAGGGTCAAGCATGCTGGCTGCATTACCTCTTTGTATTGGAAGGCTTTTGCTGACCGAAGTAATTAGCATTCTCTGGAATCGCCAGTTATGTCGACCAATGCGAAAATACCTCTGTCTGCATGTAACGTTGTCAAAGTTAAACCACTTAACAAATTTTAATAAAATTTGGTTAGGAAATCTCTTAAATCCCATCAAAGAAAATAGGTCACTTTTCATATTCTCCGAAAGAAAACGCAGGCCAATTCTATTATATAAATAGGTTCGGACAAAAGAGAATAATGTTTAAATATATAGGTACCATAAATCATTTTGTTTAATAATGTGCCAAGGTTTTGAACGGGATCGTTCAGATTGCAAACCACGTAGAGGTGAGCTGCAAAAGCCGAGCCAAATGAACTGACATCCGTAGAAGATGGCACAAAATTGGATGAGATAACGATCATTTCTTCTCATATTGCTACAAAGCTGACACATGACAAGTTAAGTTTAGCAAATGTTTAAATTAAATAGAGGATTAATCACAGAAATCACCACCAGGCTGTAATTTTTCGTTTGTCTGTTTTCAATGTTCTATTACAATACAAGCCATATTAAACATATGTGTGTACATATGTTTGTATGTATGTAACCTATGCAAAGAATCTTCTGCGCGTGTTTGGTCCACACACTTAACAAAACATATTTTGTTATAGGTATATATTAGGTTTCGTATATCAACATATAATTATATTTCTACACATTTAGTCTCCTGTAGTTTGATGAAAACATCCATAAAAAAAACATGTTTCCAAAACATTAGCTGTTAATTTTTTTTTTTATTTAATGGACAATATCTAGGTTCCGTTATTAAGTTACAAAAGCAAGTTATGTCCTTCTAATAACTTATCTCAGTAAAAAATTAAGGGCTTCAATATTTATATTTAACAATGAAATAGCACTTATAAATTTCCAAATACAGCAAATGGTTTAGACACTTTGTACAAAAATTTAATATTTAATGAAATTGAATATAAAAAATGAAGGAGAGCTCCGTAGTGTACAACTTTGCGAAGGACATCTCCTCGTCGCCATTTGATATAAGGTACTCGTAATTATTCAAATGTACACCGAAAACTGACTAAAAGAGAAAAATTCTAATCTAGAACATAAAAACCAGGAGTAGAACTTAACTTACCCAGGAGTAGAATTGTATGGGTAATAATTAACTTACCCATACAATTTACTTGCTACTTATAACTTGAATCATTCTATCTGAAGAAGTCAGATTGAATCATAATTTATTATTGTAATTTGTAAGAAATTTAGAAAAGGTTGTTTTCTTTAGTTTTGTGTGACCCTTTTCCGAAACAAGCTAACAACAGTATACGTATATACTGGTACACCAGTATCCTTTTCATTTTAATGCTTTTATTTGCAATAGGTTCTGATAAAATTTCATTTATCTTGACTGAAATAATATATAAACAAATTTCTTGCAACTGATACACTTTTTTTCGTACCTTAAAACATAGCTATTTAATGTACTTAACTAAGTATGTCTTAAAATAAAATTAAATATATTAATATAAGTAGGACCATTATATTTCAACTTATTAGAAAATTGTCTCTGACATATTTCATATTCGTCTTTGCTGGCTGTCTCTATCAAACGCATGGCGCAACCAATTAAATCTATGGCAATTACTATTTTCCATTGATGTAAAATTAAAATAGATACATTAATTGATGACAACTGACACCTTTGCACCTCAAGAGTTGCGACAGGCAACTCTTGAGGTTGCAGGTTATTAAACCTATTTTTTCCAATAATTTAAATCGGTCTTTTTTCTATGACATACTTAGTTTCCAAACAAATGAATACAATTGTGTAAAAAAGGTGCCATATCATAAATAATTATGGTAAAGGTAACTACTTGCGGCAAGATTTTGCTGGCCAACCCTGTGGCGTATAACCTTTTATTTAAATCACATTTCGATCAAATAACAAAGAGATGCAGAATTTTAGGGTGGGATCTTACACTAATAGGCCTCTCCAAAAGACTTGTTTGTTAAACTAGCGTCACTGTCACCCAAAAAACTAAGTTACTCACAATATATTTATTTGTAAATAAAAAAAATTGTTGTATCTAAGCCACTCATTTGATGTTTTGTTCAGGTGTATAAACTGGCGAGCCACCCTCACAACGGACCAGCTAAGTGAAAGAAGATGAAAATTCTATTCTTTTATGAATTATTTATGCACCTCGAGACATTATAAAAGATATCGCGGAGTGATTTCATACCGGGGAGCATAACTTTGACATTAGTGCAATGCTGAGGGCGACAGTGTGGAAATGTCTTTATTTTCATTACATAATTTTATATTTAAACCACCGACGCCCTAAACAAAAACGGAATATTATAAGTTTGAAGTGTGTATCTGTGTGTGGAACCGTAGATCTCAAACGAATTTACCCATTTTGATCCGATTTTTTTGTTGAATGCTGACGTGATCGGGATGATCGGGATATTTATGAAGATCATCACAGCCCATTTTCTAGTTTAGGAAGGGATTTCACTAACTTCCACGTGTTGGATTGATGTGAAATTTGGTATATGTTACTTTGGTGGTATTTCCATGACATGGTAACATTGAACCGATGCTCCAGCAAGTAGTCTGCGGGATACCCAACTTCTTAGCAACTTACAGCAGATATAACGTGTTTGGGTTCAATAAAAAGTAGTTTATAATTTTTAATTAAGTATAGCTTGTTTATTCAGTTGATCGACTCATGCATAGAATTACAAAAGCACTCGTGCTGAAATATATTTAAACCTCGGACATAAGTAGTAGACAGGCTTCAATACGAGTAGGCGCCAGCCGCGGGCTGTTTTCGTTCGAGCACCTTTGTATGTGAATCCGATAAAGGGATTGAGGCGTCCCTCGACACCACTACGTTCGCATCAAAATTGCAAAGCCACGAACGGAACTCGTACAGCTTTAGCCAGATTACTGACTCGGTCTTTACTTATGATATATGGAAACATACGTACCACAAAGGACGAATATTAGCCATTCTTTACAAACATAAATTATTACATAACCCACCTAATTTTTATGTAATACAGAAACGCATTGCTCACATTTAAATGTAAGTATGTCTCTTGTTCCGACTAGTGGTTCATTAAAATATATGTTGAATTATACAAATGCCAGCATTTTTCTTCGGTTTCCTGGGAAACGCTGAGTAACAAGTTCCCAGGGAACCTCACAATGAAGTGATTATACGATAGAAATGTACGTGCACCGCCCCCCAGCAGCCGCATAAAATGTATTTCACTAGCTACCAACAAAGACACACCTTTTATTCTTTTCTGTCGTCAGCGACGCCAGTGTAATTCTCGTCTTTTAACAAATGGAAGACATTATCGCTGCGTCTGGCTTTTGTGTAAATTCATGTAGAATAAAAGTTAGTGAAAAAAGTTAAAACGCTTACATACCGAGCGCGTTTCAAAATGTTACATCTATTTTAAAAATGGGCAAAAACTTTATTTTCATACTGCAATAATGCTCGAACTTTTACTCGTACTAAAGGATGAATTGGGTTCGTTTCAAATGATACTATTATTTTTACCGTAGTACTTGAGAATAGAGCCTGCTTTATCGACATCAGGAAGCCCGCAGCGTCCGAGTACCCTTGTCCAAACTCGTCAGCGCCCTCTTAACAAGTCGTTCCCTCAACCTGCTTAGTGCTCAGCTTCTCATTAAAATAACACCAATTGCTCTTAACGGATTATTGAACTCGTCGTTTCGTTGTATCAGCTTTACAACTTTACAGCTAATTTGTAAAATTAAAAAAATTGTGAGTTATAAGTTAATTTTGAAAAGTTAAGTATTTTGAAGTTCAATTTAAGCAAATTATTTAATAAAAAATGTCTAATATTGTATTAAGCAAATATTGCTATTATTAGAAAACTCTAAAACTATTACGATTTCAAAAAGACCTTCTTTAGTCGCAAACAACTGCTAATATTTCCATAAAAGTACTAATTAATTTCAACCGACAGATTTACTACTACTTAGTTTTCTTCTTCTTCTTCTACTATTACTATTACTATTAGTTTTCTTCTTACTACTTAGTTTTGGGAAAGCAAAATGTTTTAAAATTTGCTTTCCGCGGACACTCAATAAATCAAGTAGAATACTAACTAGTATTTGTAAAGTTAGTTAGAAATCACACAAAAATCTAGTCAACAGAAATCCAATTGTTATAAATATATTTGAGGCAGTATTCCCCGCAGGGAAGATTCGATAACAAATGTAGCGGTTGGGCGGCATAACGTTCAATTAAACAAAGCATAAAAGTTTGTAACAAAGGGACTCTGAGGCTGCAAGTTTTGACGTTCCTGAATACGGGGCTTATTTATCGCTTCCCGTGAGATTACCGTAACACATAAACAAGGGTAAGTACAGATTACCTATACCTTGGGCGCATAAAATTTACGCTATGCCCGTCCTCGCCGAGGAAATGTGATAATTCAGGAACAAACAACGGGTTCACATGAAACCATGATTATACTTAATTTGTATATATGACTTGCTTTAACATGAAAACATTGATACATAGTTTATTATATATAAATAACTATGTTTTAGGAAATACTAGCTGGTGCCTGGGACTTCATCCGCGTAGAAAAATTAAGAAAATATCTGATATTTATCGCTGGGGCTCTATTTTTTATATTTTTTCAGACGACCCCTAAAGAACCTGACATTTTCCAAGATAAAAAAGTATTATATTGTTAATCCAGGTGATAAAATATCTGTAACTAGCTGGTGCCCGCGTTGAAAAAGCAATATATCGCGTCCGCGTTGAAAAAGCAATATATCGCCTGACATCATTATTGCTATTATACTTAGCCAGGAGTTAGTTTCCTTAATTTTAGATAATCCCTCGGGAGCAGTACTTTTTTTCTGGATGAAAGGTACCCCGTATGTCCTTTCTGGTGCCCCAGACAACGTGTATGCAAAATTTCATGGTGATCGGTTCAGTAGTTTTTGCGTGAAAGAGTTACAAACATCCATACATACATCCATACATCCATACAAACTTTCGCAATTATAATATTAGTAGGATTAGTACGGATTTATCGCTGTGACGACAGTGGGGCTCTATTTTTTATATTTTTTCAGACGATCCCTCAAGAACCTGACAATATTTTCAGGATAAAGAAGTATCATATTGTTAGTCCAGGTAATAAAATATCTGTAATATATGTTCCAAATTTCATCCAAATCAGTTAAGCCGTTTTAGTGTGAAAGAGTATTAAACATCCATACTCTGCAACTTTATCATTTTTAATATTAGTAGAATTTCTACTCTCGTCTTGAAGAGAGGCCATTTATTTTGTATTATTTCATTAATCAAATACGGAATTGAGTTGTTCGAAGTTCAGTTGATTTATGTTATTGAGAGTTATGAAGGGTATGACCTCAAAAGTGGAAATTGAAGGGAAATTATTTATTAATTTCGTCATATACAGTTTTCTTAGTTTCACAGCTCTAAAATTTTCCTGCAGTTTTTGCAAATATAACCTACACACTTTCTGCTCCCAGCTTCGTTAAGATAAAAATTCCTGCGTTTCCCAGTCATTTGGGTAGCCCCTTTGGCGGCAGTAATCACCCTTATAACTTATCCTTACAAAAGATCACCAAGAAATAACGGCATGTGTGTGTGAGAAAGCCTATTTCTCTATCCCTTCATTAGGAATTAATTCCCTTCATTCCTTTATCCTTAATCCTACTTAGGTATTCAGCTCAAATGTATCACGCCACAGGCGTTGCTTGTGAAACAACGGTAGCCTCGTACCATCAAGTGTGCCGTCAGCCTGTCTGAAACCTTTTCATTAAAAAAATATAAAAGTTTTATTCTGTAGTCTCAGCTACATACTCGAAACACTTTTTTAATAATACTAGTGTTCGTCCACTGGTTAAAATACAGAGAAAAAAAATTGTAAAATTTTCTTATTGATAGCACTAAAGCTAGTCAATAGCTATTAAATGAATAAAAATATCGGTTCCCCTTACACCTGACTGGTGACTGAAATCCTTTACATAAAAAAGACAATTTCGCTATAGATACCTGATGTCTGTTTATCCTTAAAAAGGAAGAGAGAGATAAGAGAATAGAATTAAAACACTACAGTTTTGATTTCCTAGAATCTAATATAGAAAAAAAAATATCACTATTAGATGCGATAAACGCGATGTTATTTTATTAAAAGTTAGTTAGAATGTATCAATTGTAATGAAAATGGATAAATAATTTGTTAGATGGGGGTTGTCATGAAACTAAACTAATTACAAGTCTTGTGCCAACTCCACTTGAATGCAAGCTAATTTTACTGGCGTCGGTCTAAGTGTATCTTTTGTCTTTTGACACCCATACAATAATAATTGAACAGTAGTAAAATAATAAACATATGTATTTTTAGTGTTAATATCTCTAAGAAATTCATGACTACATAACTCGATAAGGGCTTTACTGCAAACTGATGACCACGAAATGTATGTACCTACCTTTTTTTTTGTTAAGGTCGGCTGACAGGCTGACGATCCACTTGATGGTTGTTGGCTACCGTCGCCAATAACACAAGTAACGCTATGGGTGCAAGTAAGCTGCCGACTACAGATTTTTCAGATTTTATCGAAAGCAAAAATTTGCAAGCTATATCGGCTTTCATCCTCCAGGGTAACTGACCTCTGGAAGAGTTGGTTATGATATTTTAATATTTTAAGTTTCAGACACATAAAATGTAAGTGAAATACATAAAAATAATATAATTTACAATCCGTTGCTTGAAATGGGTCACAAAGCCAGCGAAACATCCTTACAGACATGTTACAGTCTTGTTTATGAGCCTTAAAGCGCATCTCAAAGTTTCCCACCGCCTTGTCTTACGCACGATGGACTTTGGCTTAATGTTATGTGTTGCGGTATCTGTCTTGTTCATGTGATGTGGTTCATGTTACAACAAACTGCTTTCAATTGAATTAATGTACTCGTAAACCTCAATATTCAAACGAGACATTTTCAAGTGATGTTATTGATTAAAAGTAGAAAATTTAGGTAGGAATTTGCGGTACATCTTTACATAAAAAGTGAGCAATCTATGTTAATATTTAGATATTCATTATTTAATAGTAAATCATTTTATACAAAGCAATGAGTGTGTGTACTTATTTTAGCAGCAAATTTTTTATTAATAATATCTGTTAAAAGTATCAACCTAGCATACAAACAAATCATGGTGTTTCGAGCAGGATATTCCATTAATGATATTAACTGAATCTTACCTAGAGTTTTTTTTTTCATTAGGATTATAGTGCTATATTATATTAAATGTCACGGATTTTTTTATGTTAAGATCGACAGACAGGTCCACTTGATGGTAGGTGGCTACCGTCGCTTCTAATACTACCAACGCAACAGGTGCTGTAATTGCGCTGTCGACCATAGAAAGATTATGGATAAGAGATAAGGTAGACACTATCGAAAATATATTTATACTAGCGCCCCGCTCTTGACTTTGCCCAGGAAAAACTTAATTAAGTTTTATCTTAAGTAGGTAAAACTTAATAAGTAATTTATATTTATTATAAATTAGTATATAAAAATTCCGTTATCCAACTAATGGTGAAAACCTTATCAAAATCCGTTGCGTAGTTTAGGAGAAGTTAGCGGCCATACGGACAGACGCGGAAAGCGACTTCAAATTATAGTATGTAAAGAAGTTATCTCATCTTTTTGGTCCTTCGAGCTGATTTGTTTAACGATATTTGAATTATTCATTAGAGTACTTATTGAATTTTGTATGTTGAAATATATGAAAATATATTATATCACAACTGCAGAGAATCTATATTAATTGGAAACAAAACGTTTAAACTAAAGATTGACCGGCTTAGTACCTTAATTGTCCATACATTGTGTGAAACGGATGGGTGCCTGTTCGACTATCCAATGCTCCTCTGTCATTGTGTGGCCACCACTATCGGTCACGTGGATCGACGCCGTCACTCTCCTGTGACGTCATCCCGATAAATCGTTGCTCAGCAAATTGGTCTGTCGACAACACCACAGCCTAAAAATCTATCAAATACGGTCACGGTTGGCTTGAAATTGACAAATTGTTAATTTATGAACGAAAATTTAAATTCGAATTTTTTAAACATTCCAACGAACTGTTATTTCTTTCTATTTATCACCAATACTTAGTTAAGAACAGAATTTCAGGATGGACATAGGTTAAATATTCTACTCGGGCGTTATACGCCGCAACACTTATTTCAAGAGAATGTTAATATTTCAGTAATATTGTGCACTAAGTACACCGTTGATATTTAATTTAAGATTAAAAAATACTTTGCTTGTAATAGCACAGCTATTACAAAAAACATTTCCACGTGTTATTCAAAGACTTAAGTGTTCGCTACCGCAGACTTAAGAAACGTCGCTAAGAAATTGAAGCCGCATTGAAAATGTGCAGCCAGCATCTGCGCTGTGAGTGTTTCGGCCATATTATGTAGAAGTGAGCGGAATAAGCCGCACTTTGTTACAAATCCGGGACTTGGGTTGGATTTGCCGGTGTCCGTTTTGTGCTTGTTATTCCAACGCTCCAGACCAGCTAGCTTAAGTGGAGCCACTCGGTTGGGTCCGGCCCACGATACTATAAACTAACTGGAGATACATACATACTGACTCTCTATTATACGACAATACCTACATATGTTATTCCTTTGAATAACTACATCCCTTTCAGTTAAATATCTTACCGACTCTACTGATATTTGTACTTAGTAAACATTTTTAGGTATTTTTTACTCAATCAGTATTAAAATGTTGAAGAGATTTACAAGAAACGTAAACTTGCACAGATTTTTTTTTATATTAAGATCATCAGACAGGTCGGGTCGCCTTTAACACAAACATCAGCATAAATGTTCTGTAAGTGCTTTGCCGACCATAGTAGGTTTAAGGGTAAGGTATTAAGAAGGGATAGAGATATGTTGAATTTTAAACATTTATTCATTTCAACACTGTAACGCAATCCGATGGGATAAAAGTTCAAATTTAATGTCACTTTAAAACACTTTCATATCAATGAATAAACAATCAAATAAATTGAGGTGAAAAGAAAGAGTCCTTGTAACAATAGAAACTAGATGAACAGTAGGGGAAGGCCTCTGGCTTCCGAAGTGAGCATGACTAAATTTATGACTCCGATTCATAAATCGCAGTCGTAAATGTAACTCTGTAGCGTACCCTTCCATTACAGGACTAGAATTAATTAACTTCATAATACAATACCTAAGTTAACGTGAAATAAATTAAATCGTTTCAAGATAATTGATAATTAATCCCATGTTCTAATTTATTATGATAATTGATCGTATATCAATAAACATCTATTACTAATATTTTGAACAGATAAAGATTTGTATTTTGTTTGTAATGAATAAATTCAAAAATGATTGGCCGGATTTTAAAAATTGTTTTATCTATCACAAGCTACATTATCAGCGGGTATGTAATCCTGCACAACTTCGAGTCACACCCTCTACGAATATAAAAAAAATCAATCAATTTGATTTTTTCATTTTCTCTCCAAAAAGCAAGCATACGAGTATGTACGAAATTGCTTATCGTTTTCCGAAACATTATTATATAGAACCTTCATAATGAAAATGATCTTGAACACGACCGTGACAATAAACAAAGTAGGGTAATTCATAGTGAGTACGTTTCATACATAGATTATATTTGGTATCATTGTCCCGTACAGGACAGGATCAGACAATTTAATCCTATTGTCCAATATTCTACATGTGTATAGGTATGCGAGTTTATTTATTCGTAGGGTAGTATAAGATATTATGTAATACACAAAAATTACAAAATAGTTATAGAATTGTACGCTGAAATGGGACGATTGAATAATAGTTACTTTATATGTGGCGGATCAGGAATCCCGCGAGCCACCACGCATCATGTATAGGTAGGTAAAGGTGCAAACAAACTACGGGACGCGTTCGACTGCCGCGGCTTATGGACGCGGCTGTCAATATGCACGGTCATTCACGCCCTGTACATATACTCCAGATTTCTAGCGGACGTCTGAACGCTCAAGGAAGGTCTAAAGTCACGTCCGCCGCTTACGTCCGCTCAGCGAAATTGAGCGTCCGCTAGTTTGCACAGCTTGGTGTCGCGGCAGTTGGACGCGTCCGAATAGTTTGTTTCCACCTAATAAGCAATGACTATATAAGTATAATTGGAGCTAATAAGGTGTTTCGTTTCCTGAAATATCAAGACGCCAGCTTTCCTCGTCTGACACATTGAAAACTGTGCCCATTGCGACTATAAAAAAAACCTACAAATTGTAGCAAGATCGTATCATTCCAAGCATCTAACTAAAGCGTACAAATAGAAATCGTCACAAGAATACTAATAAGAACTTCTTTCAGACTCTTTAATGTAATAATAATAGAACACAATAAGAATCGTTGATTATGTTGATACCGACAATAACCTCGCCTTTATTGTTAAATCGTTATACCTTATTGTAATGTTAACTGTTATGTTTTATACGCCGCTGTAAAGTCCATAACGCCGTGCTTAAATTTGATGATAACGCTCATTGGAATGTATTACACAAAACGAGCCCTTCCAGTAACTACTTACTTAATGTTTAGTAGACAAGTAACGAATCTTGTATTTTAAGAGATAGTTATTTATTTAATGTAAATGGGAACAAAGGAACACAGGGGAACATAAACTCCGCTTCGTCCGATCAATCGGATAAACAGAAAAAAGTCCGTGTCGTCGTCCGATCAATCGGACGAAGCAGTCGGACCACGCGGTCTCACCTAATCGAGTGGTAAGGTGGTCTCTCTGGGATCTTGCAAAGTCAACTATAGTCTCAGTATCTCGATACGACATACTTATATTATATTTATATACATTTGTAAGATGCGGTGAACAGGATCTAAACGTTAAAACAATATTTTTTTTTTATATAACAGACTACATCAGAATTGCATTCTATAAATCTATAGTAATACTAGTGGGCGTCCGCGTGGACTTCGTCCGCGTGAAAAAAAGTAGCCTATCCTGCCTGTGTCCCGTACGTCTAAATATTTATTTACTAAGTTTCATGAAAATCAGTTAATTCGTTAAGAGTTACGGAGGAACATACATACATACAATACGTACAGTGTACACTTACAGATTTATTATTAGTATTGATTATAAAGTAGTAAAGTTTGTTTGTTTGTTTGTTTGTTTGTTTATATGTATGTGGAAAATAATTTTGAAACTAATCATTTGAACTATTTGAAAAATTATTTTACTAAATAGTTAGAATAGATTTTCTGGGTGGATTTAGGCTAAATATTCAACGCGGGCGAAGCCGCAGACACCAGCTATCTAAAAATAAAGATCCAACGCTTGGCAAAAGTATAATGTCAGTATATATCGTATATATTTTTCAACGTGCACGAAGCTGCGAGCACTAGCTAGTCTATTATACAAGTCTAGTCTATTAATATAACAGAAGTCTGCAAGATGATGGTTTTTTCAACGAAATGCCAACCAATGAACACAAGTATGATTATCTCTCTCAACGTTTATCGAACGACGACATTTTTCATGTGCTCCGGAAAAACGAAGCATTTGAAAAAGGAGACCCGCTGATTAAGTCGACGAAGGAAAAAGAGACGGCTTAACGACCGTCAAGGGATGTCATTAGGTGATGTCCGGTGCATGACTCGAATTAGATTTCCCTCTTACTAAATGATCTAATTATTTACAACAATTCCATTAAGTACGTAACGGGAACAGGAATAACTTATACTTTTACATCATAATGTACCGGTTAATTTATAATAAATATATCGCTGTTAGGAAAAACGTATATTTAAACATACCCAGTATTTAAATCCCCTCAAGAATACTTTAGGATCCCATGGGAGCCAAATTGAAAAATAATATATCCTAGGATCCCATGGGATCCTAGACGTGGAGGCCAAGTGGATGGAGGCTCATTTCCAAGCTTAAATTGCAATAAACACCTCTTTACAGAAGACCACCGTGAAATAATAGCACACGTTTTAGATAGAAGACACATAAAATTGTTAAAATTAAAAAAAAAGGTTAAAATTACTTCGAAGTTTCAAAGATTCTACTATTCAAAGGGTCTACTATTTAATTTGTGTAAAAGAATATAAAGAGGGCGTCATTAAGTAATTTGGTTTCCAATAAAACGGTTTCTCTTCAGCAATAAAACTTCAAGAGGGCAAAGTACAGTATTCGACTCTACATTGGGCAACCACAAAGAATTCTCGGCACGTTGCCACACGACAAAAAAATAACAAAAAAATATATTATTTTTTCTTTATAATATACCTACATAATACTACATTTGCCTACATTCAGCAGTGGAGAGACACATGCTGGTTATAAAGGTTTTGCAAATCTTTTGAAAAATTCAATATTTTGCTGAAATATTTTTGTACTTAGTAGAATCGCAGCATACTGTATGTGTTACATTACTTGTTTGTGTGAATACATACATTAAAATATTATGTACGCTAGAGACAGACAGTTATTTCATTACAGTAATTACGTTGCTAACGTATTCTCACCACGTGGGCCAATTTATTAGTAAAGTGTTTGGCGCAATTCCAACTGCGGCCTCCCTTACAAACTTTTAATTGGCTTACCCAACAATCAAACAGTTGAAGAAAGGACAGCACTTTTAACAAACCTACTACGAAAGACAAATCTGTTATTTAATGTTAATTGAAAGTAACCGGTGTAATTATATTCGAATACTGGCGAGAAACAATTCTTGACTTGACGGTAAAGTTAAGTGTTTTAATTCGGTAACGTTATCTCGAAAACAGAATGTTCGCAAATACGGCTCGCAATTACGCAATCAAAGCGGACAAAGTCGCAGGCACGAGGTAGTAAAAAACAAAAAATGTACTGAGAAATTAAAGAGATGAGATACTAAAGAGATTCAATTTAATAAAAGTAGTAGGTAAAATAGGTTCAATTTTAGTTTTTTTTTTTTTTCAATTACTAAATTGTCTGTTAGACACTCTTTATATAGCAACTTCACACGGATAGGCTAGGTTCCAAAGTTAGTGCCGTTTGGACAAAGCGGAGGCCGTCGTTTGCCACAGGGCACCTTTGTTGATTAGCACCTTTGTTTCAGCGACAACGATGTCAATTTAGAACCGACTCTCGTCGTCATTTACCGAAGTTTTGTTTCAATTTCTAACATTTACTAAGCAATACGCAACATTGCAGCTGACATTTACCGAAACTGATTGTCACAGCAATTGGAAATTATATTCCTTTAAATTATTATATTTGTTAATAGCTTTAATTTAATTAAGTAAGGATCAAAAATCATTTTTGTACAGCTCAAAGAAATATTTGAAAACTTTATATTAACAGTGAGTAGGTAAATATTGATGAAATTTTGATAACAGAATTTAAATCACTCCTTTTATCTATTTAACATATTATTATAAATACTTAGAAATTTAACAGGTTTATATTGATGTTCTATACATTAATTATAAAATCCTTTGTCCTGACCGACTATCAACGCTACCTGTGCGGAAAGTCTAAAAAGCTAAAATTTGCTAAATAGATTTATTTTTAAGCATTCGCTAAAAGAGGGTTTACGAAAATTTGAAAACTGCGTGTGAATCCAGGGCGGGTTCGACATTGTACGACCATGCTAGAATAAAGGCTCTGTGACCATATTACTTACAATCTTATCTGGCGCGCTTTTGAACAAAAAACACCTAACATTAAATTTCAATAACAAGCTCTTTTCAAGTGCCATAAATAACGAAAATATTTCCATGTAATCCTCTTCTTTATAAGTAAATGTTGCCTAAGTGCAGTTTTCTACGTTATTAGGTAAGCGAGCCGAAAATTCAACCACATGTGCACAGGCACGCCTTCCCTTTTATAAAATAATAGCACAATATTTCGTACATTCTTAATACCTCTTCAGCTTAGTGAGTTTATATTATATTATATGATTTTAAGTTTGTGTGACAATTAGACTCAATATTCCGAAAGAAAAATAATAATTAAATACAGAGTTCTTATAATCGCTCCATATAGCTTAAAACTAGATGTTTCCGTTATATTATATTATTTACTTAAAAGTTAGGTACAGGTAGGTACTTAAAGTTCAGTAAGAAAGTATTGCGCAGGACCCGCTTCAACCACATTGGCCGTATTGGTGCCAAATTGGCTTCTTATCCATCGGGAAGCAAATCCTTTTGGACACTTACCAAGTCTGTGGAAGCGAACTTCTGCCGTCCGTCGCTTCCGCCACTGCTAAAACCAGACGGGTCTCTCGCCCATTCCGCCAAGGAGAAGGCTGATCTTTTTGCCTCCTTGTTTGCGAGAAATTCACGTCTAGATTCCTCCGGTCATACGCCACCATCTTTACCTCATTGCGAATACACAATGCCGGAGATATCCATTCGCCAGTCCGAGGTACTCAGGACCTTAAGATCTCTGGACGTGAACAAGGCTAGTGGCCCTGATGGAATTCCGGCAATAGTACTGCGGACATGTGCACCTGAACTGTCTCCTATCCTTACGCGCCTCTTTCGCTTGTCTCTGAGTGAGGGTATTGTGCCTAAATCTTGGAAGCTTGCCAACGTGCAACCTGTACCCAAAAAAGGAAGTCGTGCTGACCCTAATAACTACCGCCCTATTGCAATCACCTCCATAATCTGTAAGACTATGGAGCGAGTTTTGAACAAACGACTCCTTGCGTATCTTGAGGATAATGACCTCCTAAATGATCGCCAGTTTGGATTCCGCCAGAGAAGGTCTACTGGTGATCTCCTCATATACGCCACGCACTTATGGAGTGAGGCCATTGAGAGGCACGGCGAGGCACTTGCTGTGTCTCTCGACATCTCGAAGGCCTTCGACAGGGTTTGGCACGACGGACTTGTAGGCAAGCTTCCTTCCTACGGCATCCCTCCTGGCCTCTGCAAATGGATATCGGACTTCCTGGGGGAAAGATCAATACGAGTGGTTATCGATGGATGCTCGTCTGATCTCTTGGGTGTCAATGCCGGTGTCCCCCAGGGATCCGTACTCTCAGCCACTCTTTTTTTGCTGCATATAAATGACCTGTTGGCAATGCCTGGTACTTTTGGATATGCCGACGACAGCACAGTGGTTGAGAGGTACATTTCCGACGCACGAGCCAGCACTCAAGACATAAGCTCCCGGAGGGTAGACATGGTCTGCAGATTGGACCAGACCCTGAAAATTGTCTCCGACTGGGGTGACGCAAACTTGGTCAGATTCAATGAATCGAAGACTCAAGCGTGTCTTTTTTCTGCGAAACGGAGTCCATTTGACCTGAACCCGTCATTCCGGGGAGTGTCTGTTCCAATCACAGACCACATGCAACTTCTTGGTGTAGACCTTAATTCCGATTTGAACTTTGGTAGGCATATCGAGTCCATTGCCAAAACGGCTGCCCGAAAATTGGGCATCCTTTCCAAGGTTAGGCGGTACTTCACTGCGAGACAGCTCCTTAACTTATATAAAGCACAAGTCCGATCCTGCATGGAGTACTGCTGCCACCTCTGGGATGGGTCTGCCCGATATCAGTTGGCTGCACTGGACTCGATTGAAAGGCGAGCTAAGAAACTCATTGGCGACGACTCCCTTGTGGAGTCTCAACTTCAAAGCCTACAGCATCGCCGAAAAGTAGCATGTCTATCAATTTTCTATCGTCTGCACCATGGAGAGTGTGCGTCCATTCTCTTCGATTTGATCCAACCGGAACCGTTCCACTTGCGAAACACGAGGCGCGGGCGGGGGTTTCATCCCTTCGTGGTTGAAGTTCCTCGGTCACGCACGAAGCGTTACAGTTCCACCTTCCTTGTCCGAACTGCTAAGGAGTGGAACTCACTGCCTGCGTCTGTGTTTCCCCAAAATTACAATCTCGGGGTCTTCAAACGTAAGGTAAATGGGCATCTACTAGGTAAGCGTGGTCCACCTTCGGCCGCATCTGCACCTAACATCAAGTGAGATCGCGGCCAAGCGCTGCCTTGACTTATATAATAAAAAAAAAAAAAAAAAAAAAGTAAGGTGTCAAACAAGTCTTATGTCTATCTACCTAAAGTATTAATAGCGTGATTTATACTTTATTTATACTCTGAGCACAGCACACACATATAGATATAAATAAATTCACACATTCCACACAGCACCATCTTAGTTCCAAAGTAAGCAACTTAATGCTTGTATTACGAATACCAGACAGTTGATATACTACATACAATACTTTTTTTTTTTAATTTTAAAATATTATAAATACAAAACATCCATGACTCAGGTACAAAGGTATAAATGTTAACATAAACATTTGCCTCTAGCGGGATTCGAACCCGCGACCGCTTGATTAACAGCAAGAGTTACTAGCCTTGGACTTTGGAGTACCTTCGCATGATAGAGTACTTTAGAAAAAACTCTTAACGAATAGAACTATTCGTATTGCACATTGCATAATCGTTTCACGAACACGTTGCAGCCATTGCACGTGTCCCAATATTTCCTACTCCCTGTATGTTCAAGCAATTCAAGCTAATGTCTCTAGTAAAGTCTGGAGTGTAGTAAAGTCTGCTTATTTCGCAGTAGAAGTTTCGGTTTACGCAATAGAACAAAGGAATATTAAAAGATCTTCGTTGACTTTTTATTTAAAAATATCAAGCTGTGTTAGCTCTAGAGGATGTTCTCCTTTGCCATCAATGGAAGTGGTTCTGATCCTTACCTATATGATATTGAGTTAATATTCGTCCAAATGTTTAAAATTTAAATAATTAAATTTTATAATATGTCTGAACTACACATGTCTGAAATTGAATTGAAACTAAATAATATTGAAAAAAGAACAAGATACAACTTAGATAAGATAAGATGTTTAACGTTTATGTGCAATACACATAAAAGACGAAAGTCATACCAGTTGACACAGAATCACAGAATGAACCGAAAAAGTCCAATCACCAACCTACGCTAAAAAAGATTTCTTTCCCATTGATACTCCCCAATTATACTTATATAGTCGTTGTTCTTTCCGACTAACTCTGGCGCAAAGTGGAGGACGGCACAGCAAGCAAAGTCATTAGATATATTGGTCTCGCTGCGCTCGACATTATTAATCTAAGTATGAAGCAAAGTATTTATTTTTTTTTCATAGTAGGTATTTTGTACCGTCCTCCAATTTGCGCCGGCCCTAACTGGACCGGACAGGACTTTTTAAATAGACAGTCGCGTCTTTTGTTTAATTGCAAATATCTCATTTTCAATTATATTATAAGCACCTAATAGATAGAGTGATGACAGAAATATGTATTTTACTGTTCGTAATAATAATTATAGTGTGTAAACTTCCTATCTGTAACTATACCTTTAAAATGGGTGTGTAAGTAGGTATTTATATAAGACAATGTATCTAACTAGTAAGTTAGGGACCGCCGTCACATAAACTGCTGTAACTGTCCGTAAACAAGTCTTAACAAAGTTGTGCGGTTAAGTTGTAGACAGTCTCTTTAGAGTTTCGTGCAATTCTATTGTTAAACATGACTAGCTAAGTGGAGAGATAATGTACTTTTATTTGTTGAGGCTTAAACAACAAACTTCCTCCATTTATAACAGGCTCAAAGAAAAGAATTACTTTATGAAAACACTATCTAAGCTACATTGTTCGCATTATTATGTTTTTATTAAATGGGTTTACTTAGGTAAGTAAGACAGGCTGACTGTCCGCTTGATAGGTTGCTTCCGTCGCCTATAACATAACCGACGCTGCCGACCAAGCGCTACCGATCTTATTAGGATTAGGATCAGGAATAAGAATAAGGAAAACCGTATAAGGGAGAAGTAGGTAGGGAAATGGACACTAGCAACTAGCAACCCTTACTCACTCAACGAAAGGATTTACTCGTAATTTAAGAGTCAGTTTTATTTACTGTCAGTCTTTTAACTGAACTGAATATTTTTCTTAATTTTTTGAAAAATAAAATTAATTATTGTCACTTAAATATATACCTAAACAAGCTGACCCGGCGAACTTTGTTCCGCTTTAGAGGCAATAAATGAGCAGACTTTTATCATGGTCAATTTTTTATTTGGACTGACCCGGCGAACTTTGTTCCGCTTTAGAGGCAATAAATGAGCAGACTTTTATCATGGTCAATTTTTTATTTGGATAATTAATGTAAATTAAAAAAGCAAGTATTTAATTTACGGGAACGTGACGTGGGACGTGACATAAAACGTGGTATAACAAAACGCAACTGAAAGCAATTTATCAGTAAAAACCCGTTCATCCCGTCTACCCGTTAATTTGTTAAAAATGGTATAACAAAACAAAACGCAACTGTCAGCTAAACGTAATCTAATCTATGGTTAATTATGCAATTTATTAGTAAAAAAACAATCTAGCCGTTCATTTGTTAAAAGTGGTATAACAAAACGCAACTGTCAGCTAAACGTTATGTATATAAAAATAAAAATAAAAATATAAAAAAAACCAAAAAATAAAATAAAGCTAAATAAAAAGTATCCTATGTCCTTCTCCTGGTTCTAAGGTGGTATAACAAAACGCAACTGTCAGCTAAACGTTATGTAAATTATGTAAATAAAAAAATAAAATAAAAAAATAATAATAATAAAAAAAAGTATCCTATGTCCTTCTCCTGGCTCTAAACTACCTCCCTGCCAATTTTCAGCTAAATCGGTTCAGCCGTTCTTGAGTTATAAGTGAAGTAACTAACACGACTTTCTTTTATATATATAGATTAGATTTATTATTTTTTTGAAGACCTTTTTTTTCACCCTTTCACTCCGCAATTAGTAGATACCTAAATATTTTCGAGGCGTAGTTTGATTGCATTTGTGTGCGTATAGCCATGTATGAGTATGTACCTACACGGCTAGGCGTAGTTTTACCGCCATCACTCTGCCGTTCAAAGGGATCTAACTTTAGTTCTTATTTTATCTGAGTGTCTCGATAGTTTACGACTATCAAAAATAAAAACTAACTAAACTATCTAAACTAACTATCGTAAACTATCGATTTTAATGTGAATAGTGATCACTTGCTCTAATAATACTCTGATACGAACTTGCGTCTACCGTTTCACCAGCCAAATGTTTGTCTCACTCAGCTGTTGCTGCTTTATGTATTAACTGTTATTTTACATAAAACGGTTTGCATTGCACGCAAGTTCTACATTACGAACCAGTAGTGCCATCTGACTAAAAGGAAAGGAACTTGTTACTTCCTCCTAAATTGAAATTAATTAGTTCAGACAGTACAGAGGGCAATCACTTATATCTCCAAACAAGAAACATTACTTTTCCGAGTAAAACATGCAAAGATAAAAGTATAATTGTATAGGAAACTTTGAAAAAAAAACTGGATAAAAGTATCCTATATGTTAATACAGATAAAAAAACTATGTGTGCTAAATTTCATCCAAATCCATTCCACCGTTTTTGCGTGAAAGAGTAACAAACATCTAAGCACACAAACTTTTGCATTTATAATATTAGTAGGATATTATAATTATAATTATGTGAATAAAATGTTCTATAAAGAAGTGAATTTAGAAATTACATAGTAAAAATTCTATAGCAATATAGTAAAAAAAACTTTAAATTTAAATGAAAGTCAAGTATTTTAGTTTGCGGGTTTATTTTTCACTTGTAAGTTAAGATCTAAAACAACTGTTTTCTTAAATGCTTCTATTAAATCTAACTTTATGTGAGTTTTTATTTGTTGCAGGCGTCCATCGCCAGCGCCTCTGATAAGTTTAGCGATTCTTTCGGAAGGGCACTCAACAGCCACTGAACACATTACTTTCTCTTCACTCTCTTCAAAATATTCCAACTGAGATTTGAGTTTGTAGGGCAGCTCTTGAGCTAGAAAATCTAAGAATTTAGCTCTTGCGGCCTCTTCAATTATCTCACGTGGGCTCAGATCCGACCATTGTGTGAGAGGATATTGACACGAAGCTGGTTTAGCGTTCTTCATGAGATATTCCTGAAACCATTTTTTTTTTTATACACCAGGGCTTAACATTGCTTACATGTATATTTCTAGGCACAAGTTCAACACAGTGTTTGACGAGCCAGTTGGATGAGTGGTTAGGGTGCTTGCCTATGGAGTTAAACTTTTCAAAGTTAGCTCTGGTCTTGATTAGGAAAGTAGTGGCACACTGCGGTTCGCAGTTATTTGGGCATCCCCTCTGGCGGCAGTAACTAACCTTGCAACCACAGAGAAATAACAGTACTATGTGTGCTTATGTTTTTCAGTGAGTGAGTAAGTGATGCCAGAGCCCTATCCTACCTTCCCAATCAAATCAAAATTTTGGAATTATTTTATAGCCTAAGTTGTAACGGTTAATGTATGCCATTGTTTTAAAATCATATCAAAAGTAACTATATTTTAATATGATTTCAGTTTATACGCAGTCATTGTACAAGTTTTTCTAACTACTGGACTACAATAAGATTTAAAAAAAAAACTTACTTTGATATCACTAACTCCATCCCCATTCAGTGCTGAAACTAAGAATACGTCAGAGAAGTGACTGTAGCCGTTGTTTAATATTTTCTCTTTTCCAGGTATCGGATTACCCGCAATCGTCCCATTAGTCAGACTTCTTATTAACATTAACAATTGCTTCTTATTCCTTACTATATCCACCTGAAATAAAGTACAAGCTATAATTAAAATTACAAACTAACCCCTGACTTTCTATTGAGTCCAAACACGCTATATCTGCTGTAAATTGCTGAGGAGTTGGGTGTCACTCAGACTACTTGACGCTGCAGCATCAGTTAAAGGTTACCATGGTCATAGAAATACCACCCAAGTAACAGTATACCAAATTTCAAATCAATTTGAAAGAAACCATGGAAGTTAGTGAAATCCTTTCGTTAACTAGCAAGGTCTTCAAATGCCTAAACAGATCTTCATAAATTGTAGCTAAGAATAGCATAAAGAACCGTCGATCACGTCAATTTTATTTCATTGCTTTTATTATTCCAGATATCACTCTTAATTTTATTTTTTTTATTTCATTATTAGATGAACTCAGTAACATTTTCAGTAAGCTGTTATAATTATGAAATAAAGTATTATTTGAAGTAATCAAATAATGAAAAATTTACAAAAACTAATGTATTACCTTAATGGACAACTAACAAATATGTTGTTCCTTTACACTAAGTAATTTACTAGTTAATCTCAGTGCGGTTATAAACTGAATGACCCCATGCTCCCAAAAGTATACACTTCAAATGGACGACAATGCAAATCAATTATGTACTATCAAATTTCAATACCTTATTCATTATTAGGAAGCTAGGTATATCTTGCACCGTTTCAAGCATCTCTACAATGTCCCTGTGCAATTTGTCTTTGGCATATCTGTTTGATATATCATGAACGACACCAACAACATTCGCACATCGTAAGCTTTTGTAATACGCTTCCCTCATTGATTCCGGTAGGTTATATCTGTGGAAATAAAATCATTTAATTAAATATACATCAAGAGGATAGCAAACAAGGCAGACTTTGCACAGAGGGTATGGGTACGGTATGGGTTGAGACAATTTTCATTTCATTGCCCATAAGCCAGTTAAGATGGAAGAAATGTGTTTTATTAGTAGCTAGCAACCCCCGTTTTTGCGTCGGACGTCTGAGGTTAAAAAATATCACTTCTGAGTTGTAGTATAACTTTATAACAACCTCAATAATAGCTTATTTTCCATGAGCTTTGTTAAGATTTCATCTAAAATCTAATCAATCATTTAGGCAAGCATAAGTTACTTTTACGTTTTTATATCAGTATATACTGATAATATATATGGATGACCTTTTAATTTGTTAATTAGAACTAGAAAAAAAAATTGATTTCAACCTAACAATTAAAAATTAGCATTTAGGTAAGAAACATAAAAACAAGGAACAATACACACTTCTTCATTTCCTTCTGTGTAGTCACACCAGGTGTATCCAAGAAAATAATTTGTGTGTCATCTTGATAGCACATAGCTCTGTGTAATTTGGTTGTGGTGTGTACTTTATTTGAAGATGCACAAATCTAAAAGAAAAATAATTTCAAATAGTAAGTTTCATCAGTACTATAATTTGTATTGTATTCACACAACTTGAACGCAGTCAGGTGAGGTGTGGGAGCATCTCCTCCCACCGTCCGCATGCCTAGCTTTTCTCACTTGCCCTGTAGGCTGTAGATATTACTCAAGCTGCATATTAGTATGCATTTTGTTTTACAATGACTGGTCCCAGAGCTTCATAAAACGTGTTTTTATTTGTCGTCAAGTACAAATTCGTGTTAATTACAAAAAAACGAAATATTTTTTTTTATCGATTAACAATAAAAACTATTTTCTTTACCTAATCAAATCACATATATCATACCATAGACCTTGTGACTTAGATGAGCACTAATTGTATAATAATTATAAAACTTAAGGTGGTTAAAAATTACAACCTGCAATTTAAGCAGCGCCTTGCCGGCCATAGTAGGAGAAATAAGTTCTTGAACCCCTCACTCACTCATTGAAACACAACCCATTTCCAATGATAGCCCTGCCGGGAATCGAGCAATTTTAAGACAAGCACCTTAACCACTCAACAAACGGGCTCACAAAAGATAAAATTAAAAGATTCATTATAACCTATAATAAAATTCCTTAGAAAAAAATACCACTGCTAAATGCTCCTTAGAAAAAAAACCTAGTACTACATGATTATAAAGATATGATTATACGAACCTTTCTTTCGACTATGTTGTTAATTAGTGTACTTTTTCCAGAATTAGGTGCTCCTATTATTGCGACATTAACCACTTTCATTGTTTTATTGACACACTCTGGCTGGGATGAGTACATTGCTGAATAATATATCATTGGTGATTTCTTACATAAAAAATGTAGGGGCCTCAAAAGTAATGTAGCCATTATTGTAACAAAGGAAATAAAAAATCACGACAATCCGACAAACAAAAAACTATGTAATGAAAACAGTTTATTATTTTAATTATGTATTGTGTTATTATTTTTATTATACAAATGAGAACCAATAGTAGATTAGTGTAAAATAAAACATCAAACCAATTATTCTATATTTAGTCGGTAAATTATTAAATAAATATGGAAAAAATAAGATTATTTTATTATTTATGTATGTATTATATAGACTTCGCTGCGGTTTGTTTGACGTGACGACCGTGACGTACGTGCGTGACGGACGAATGACATGAAAACCAGTAAACAAATGGCAAATGTTGTCACATGGTTGTCACTGTCAACTAGACTACTAGCTAGCAGACAGTCTGCTAGTGTCTATGTTGATGTTGACCCATGTTGACCACGACCACACTCAACATAATGTATTAAATATTAAAGTACCAAGGCCAAAAGTTCAAAAAAAAAAGTTATTATATTTTTGTGATTATATTGGACTCTGTGTCTGCTCTGTGTTTAACATAGACACTATTATACTTGTTTAGCATTAGCATATTAACCAGGCCATAAAATTAAAAAAAAAATGTTAACATAGTATACTCCAGCTCTAGTGTTTATCTGTCGATCTGTGGTATATGAGATATTGGTGTATATACCATAATTTAAAAATATATTTATTATTGTTGGTCGTCGAATTAGAGCTGGGTGGATCGTTTTTCGTTTTGAAAAAATTAAGTTTATTCAATCATTATTATTTATGTATCCAATTTTCTTTTCCTTTACCTTTGGTGCAGCCGCAGTTTTATTTCTTTTTACAATAATCTAGCGAGACCATAATTCTAATCATTTTGCTCAATTTTTTAAAGTTAAATGCATATTGCCCCGTTTGCAGTTTTGCACTCTTGTTCCAAGTCAAACTAAAAACGTGTTCATATAGAATGCTTTATTAAATTAAGTAAAGTGGAATCATTCATATATCCGTGATTACCAATTTCGTCCGATTCGGGGAAACACTTCTTTTACCGGCATGTTTGTATTCAGGTAAACTATCATTTGTTTATGAAACATCTAATATAATTAGGTTCCTCCACATTACATGATTGAATCTAATAATATTCTTCTAATAAATTGTCATCTTCTGTTTTCTATAGATACACTATTAACCCTTTAGCTGCCAGAGTAGCGCCAAATTTATCCGACAATTATTTTCATGTCCATTTTGCCAGAGCAAGATGTATGTACGACAAATTCCTTTATTTTTAAGTCATTGAGTTGCTTTCTCAGTGGCAAAAGGTTACCAGTTACCAGAAGGCTGAGTAGACTTGGAGGCTATGGCAGCGGATTTTAGAGGGCGGCAAATTTGCCCAAAATATTATTTGTCATATAGATATATATATAGAGTCGGATTCTTCATTGCTGAAGGTCGTGCCCTCTCTTAATTGTATTAGTGGCATTGACCACCAGCTGCTTCCATTCCACCCTGTCCTCAGCCAGTAAGGCCTGTGAGTTGCATGACTTGGTCTGTCCATCAGCTAGGAGATCGGCAATGAGACCTCACGAGACCTTGTCTTAGTTACCCAGATTTTTGTCTTGGTAACCCAGAAATTGCTCGCATTCCTCTCAGGAGCTGATACTGTGGCTAAATTGGAGTACCTTATTACATCAGTTTTCTTTTTTGATATTGTTATGATTGTGAACTAGGGTATCGAATTGCAGGTGTCAGTAGGGGCCGCAAAGTTTGAATAGCCTACTGGCGGCTAATGTGTTAATCTACCACTGTGCTTTCTCTTAAAAAAAAATTGAAAAAAATACGAGTCAGGCACTAGGGGCACCACAACTCCTACAAAACGAAGCGGTGAAAGGGTTAATAATGTAACTATGTAGTTGGAAGCTAATATGAATACTAGCTGTAGAGAATGACCATCCGAATAATATTTAATATCTCATACTCAACAGTTCTACACTTAATGGATATTTGTGTTTATTTTGTTCTATTGTAAAAATAGTAGTAGAACAAGATGGACATGCACCATTAAAATTATTCAAGTCCAATCTGTTAACTCTACAATAGAACTATTTGGAACTTTTTGGTCCAATTTGTTTTATTGTGTATAACTAGGTAATGGGCTAATCAATTTTGGTCTTGTTTTCAGAAATGTCAGACATAAAGTATAAAAATCAAATATTGGCTACAATAGACCATTTACGTTCTCGGAAATCGAGACCCGACATAAATAGAATCTGCAAGGTTATGCTAAAGTGCTACAAAGTAGGACCTAAAGAGACTAAAGCAGACTTGAGACGTTGCCTTCAGGAACAAAGTATTTATAAAGTTGATTACAAGGATAATGTGAGCTATAGGAACGCCGCAAAGTGGCGAAAGAGGTCCAGACAAGGTATGTTCAAAAATATTGTTTTTATTGAGATATAAATTAAATAAAGCCTTGGATACAACTTAAACAATGTAAACAAATTTGACGCATACTGAGATTTACAACATTATGTATCTCGGTCCTTTTCCAGCGCAGCGCTATGAATGGTTTGAAATTGTGAAGATAAGGTTGATTATTTGATTTGATTTAATTTTTTTTTCTCTTGCTGATTTTGATTTTTAATGATGTGTAATTTGATTCATTTATAATACAATATAATTTAATATAATTTGATTATTCTCTGATAATGTTGTGCTTTGCTGTAATTTAAATTCATACTTGTAATGGTCCTTTCTGTGTGTTGTATGTTGTGATTTAGTATGTCTTTAGTTGGTAAGCCTTTTGAAATAAATAAATAAATACAGTGGCTCTAGTACCATTGGACTGTACCATTAATAGTACAAGTAATACTACTTGATATCTTTAAAACCTATCTATTGGTATCTAGTACCTTTAAAAACCTATGGGCCTCGTAAGGAAGCTCAATGTCACTCGGAGTTATTTTGATTTTTTTTATATTCAAAAATTACTTATATGCTTATACCTCCTCTAGTATTCAGTTTATTATAAAAGTACTTAAAACATTCAATGCTACTTAAAAAATACTCTTCTAATGATGTATATATAGAAAAAAATTGACAAAAACAATTTAATTTTTTTCGATTAAGTAGCTCCTGTAAAAAAGTGTAATTTTTATTTGTGGTACTTTTGAATTTAAGCAGCGAAATATATATAATGAACGGTTCCACTACTAAATAAAATATGTAATTACTAATAACAATATATGCTAACTATCCGTTTTATTCAAAAAATGTTATGAACCCCTAAAAGTTTGTTTGCATTGTCTCCATAGCCTTGCATTACACATTTCTGATGTAGGTACCTGAAAGAACAGTAAAGAATTGTTTATGTACTTTGAGTAGCTAGTAGTTAATTAATTAAAAATTGTATTTAAATATAACTTTTAAATATATTAAAATAATTAAATATAATTGTTTTATTTTGTATATTGTAGGTGCTTAAACAATAAACATATGAAGGTAGAAATATGAATTAATTGAAACGCAATCTTGAAGAGAAATTTAGGTTTTCGGTGAGGTAACTAAAGTACTTATTCACCTTAGAATAATGCAGTAAATTCATTTTGAATTATTCAATATTTAGTTATAATTATCGAATTTCATAAAAAAAGTTAAATTATGAATTACTTATTGATACAATTAACTGACTAATATGGCAGCTGAAAGCTTAATTATACCTGGGAGCTATGAGATTTGAAAAGATAGATATTAAATGCCTTCATTTCTTATATTAACTTGATCCAAAAATTTCAATTGTAAAATATGTCACATATGTATTTAGATTAAAAAAGTGTTGTTAGTTTTGTTTAGAAATAAAATCTATTTAGAAAATAAGTTCCACTAAAGTGTTGTCCGATTTGTCCAAAGTGTGGCCATAAGAATCTTTATTTTAAAAGTAATATTTTTTCCTCTAAAGTGTAGCTTAATTTTGGCGTCGGCATACCAACAACCGGTCTCACCAGGCGCAAAACATTTTACATATTTGTATTTTCATGTTGCAGCAATGTCAGCAGCGGTTGCAATAACCGAACGAAGAATAATAACAACTGCCATTGCCAATCTTATTTATCAAGATCAGAGTAACCTGGATAATGGCATAGCCTTTGATGATCTTGTTAGAGCAGCGATAGTGCAACAATCTAAGTATTCTAAGAAACAACTGGAAGAGATTGTTAATAAAGAGTTATCTACAGGTAGTCTTATAAAGCTACCTAATGGAAATTTGGCTTTGGGTCCCGCTGACAATGATGACGACAGTTCTGACAGCTTTAAATTTGAATCTAATTTAGACTCAAATACAAAGGTACCAATTTTATTACTATAGATAGATAATATGAATGCACCTTAATTCCAACTATGGTCTTATCTTTACTAATATTATAAAGAGTTTGTATGTATGTATGTATGTATAACTTATAATATAGGTAGTATGTATGTATGTTGGACGTAAACTTCGAAACTAGTCATCCAATTTAGATTTAGCTATTTCTAGCTTCTATATTTCGTTGCGTAGTTTAAAAGATCAGCGTATATACAGACGGCGGGAAGCTAATTTGTTTTATACTATGTAAAAATGGCTATCTGGTATTCATATTTCGGGTAGATCTATACTAATCTAGATACTCAAAATCTGCATATTTTTTTAAGTTAAATTGTAGTCTTGTGTTATTTATTTATCACAATGAATGTTGCAGATGACTTCTTCAGCAAATTCATCATGCAGATCATCTCCATTAAGAAGAGGTAGGCCTCCGAAGAAGAAGCGTGGAGGTGGTGCTTCTAGTCTGTCGAACAGTACCCCTCGAAATTCTGGCGTACGTGTGGGGGAGCGTCGCAAAATGGCTAAGAAAGTATTCGATCCCTCGGACAATAATCTTCCAACGAAACGGAAGCGAGGCAGACCAGTGGGATCTCTCAATAAAAATACTATTAAAAAAAGACTTATGATAGAACAACAAAAGAAAGGTTGGAAGGATGGCACCACTCCTGTGTCTGAAAGTCAACATTCCATGGACGGCAGTGAAGACTTGGAACAGGAAGAGTTAGGTCCTCAAGAGACTTCGGGTGGAGTCTGCTCCGTTTGCCTCATACAAAAACCGCGAGGCTCAAACGATAAATTGGTGGAGTGTCGCGATTGTAACAATAAAGCTCATCTGAACTGTCTGCAATCAGGGTCAGGGATACTCAAACCTCGACCGGATAATACATGGCAATGCCCACATTGTAAAACCTGTGTTGTATGCTGTGAAACAAATGATGCCGTAAGTATTGAAAAAGTTATTTTTTATATGTAGAAATTAAATAAACAAAAAAAGTGTGTAACGTGTGATGGCATAGTGAGAGAGCTGACAACGTAAATCACAACTGTTGAATATTATGAACATATTAACTATTTTATAAACATATATTAACTGAAGACCGGGTTTTAAGTAGTGGTAGGGCACACTGCGTTTCGCAAACATTTTGGGCAGCCCGTCTGGCGGCAATAACCACCCCCTTACAGAAGACTACCGTGAAATAATAGCATTTTATGTGCTATTGTGTTTCGGTGAGTGAGTAAGGGATGCCAGAGCCCATTAACCCATCCCTTCCTTATCCCTTATTCTTCTATGGTCGCCAGCGCACATGCACCATCAAGTGGAATGTTAACATAAAAAATAAACATTAATTTTCAAATAAGAAAATAAAATTGTGTTAACTTTGCTTCAGGGTGTTTTGACAGTGTGCAGCATTTGCTCAGATTCATACCACGCCCTCTGTCACGTGCCGCGTATTCCAGAAAGATTGAAGGCTTGGGATCAATGGGAATGCAATAATTGTCTAGAGTCTAGACCGACCGTAGTGGGTTCTCCGGCCATTGTGTCCCACGAGTACATGGTGGAAAATGAATCGATTGTCGATCCTTTTTTGAAGCCGTACGAATTAGACAAAGCTCGCTCCAAATTATCCGAGGAAGTACCCATAGATCCGAGTATACCTGACATAACAAATTGGACGGTCAACGATGTGTATGAATATTTTCTTGAGCGTCATCCTGAAGCTGCGCCAATTTTGAAGGAACAGGTGCGTGTTTATAATTTTTAAACGTTTATAGTATGTACCTATATAAAAATTTGTACAAATTGTTCCATAATTTCAATTTTAGTATATTTTCGGTGATTCTGCCGGTATTGTAAAAAATAAAAACTCATAAATATTAAAATTATCTGATGGTGAAAAACGGATCAAACTCCGTTGCGTTGTTTAGAAGGAATTGGCATTAGTATTAGTTTAACCATAAAGTTAATAATGCTTAACCAGTAGTTCTATTTACTCTATGGTACTGGCTCTAACCAGTAGTACATTAGTGTAACAACTCATTTTGAATGACAAATCAATAAAAGGAACGGTTTTTGAAACAGACATAGATTTATTTCAGTCAAGTATACTAACTCTTTCCTACGGCGATTTGAGACTATTATAATAAAAAATGACAGGCACAAAAAAGCTTTCCACCAACATTGTTATGTCTGGTTGTTATTTATTTTAATTGAGATTGTCTTTGACCACAAAATTTTGTTTTATAGGAATTTGATGGTCAAGCTTTAAGTATGGCCCGAAGAGCAACTATCGTCCGAGGACTTGGTCTGCCGCTTGGTCCAGGATTGGCTTTGTACAGTATCGTGGTGAAGCTACAGACAAAAAAAGACGATTGGACTATGTGCTGGGGATAGCAATTTGTGATATTAAAATGTTAACATTATACACTTCAGGCACACAATGTCAATTTCTTACAAAGTGATGTTGAATTCAGGTAGTGTTTACTTTTTAACGATTAATTCTAATTTTTTGGCGTTTTGTTTAGTTGAAACATTTTTTTTTAAGTGAAAAAGTAAACTTACTAGATATGATATCAAGTATCAATATACACCTCTGACCAATAATATAGTTTCATATCAATATCAAACCTTTTAAATGGTCTGTCATTATGAAGTTCATCCGTACTATAATATTATAAATGCGAAAGTTTGTATGGATGTTTGTAACTTTTTCACGCAAAAACTACTGAACCGATCACCATGAAATTTCGCATACACATTGTCTGGGACACCAGAAAGAACATAGGGTACCTTTCATCCAGAACGCGGACGAAGTCGCGGGCACCAGCTAGTGTTATATAAATATGTTCTATTTATTGTCATTGTGTGAAGGTACGTTTTCATTTCTGACGTGCAGGCCTACTCCAAGTCTTGAGTTATTAATTTGTGTTTATTTTTATTATGTTAAGGTCAACAGACAGGCCGAGGTCCACTTGATGTTAGACGGTGGAAAAGTTTTTGAAGCTTTTAATTTTAATGCTAAGGTCGACAGACAGGCTGACTTGATGATAGGCGGCCACTGTCGCCTAAAACAGCGCAAGCAGGTGCTGCCGACCATTAGTAAAAGGGAAATGGGCCTTGGCACCACTTACTCACTCGCCGAAACAGAACAGCACACGTGCTGTTATATCGCGGTCTTCTGTAATGTGGTGGTTTCACTCAAATAAACGGTCATTTTATCATACATTTTCAGATACATAATAAATATCACATTTTTGAGATCATGTAATTCTACAAACATATTGTGTAAAGTCATCATTTCTAGGAATTCAACATTATGGGACTGTGTTTTAGTAAATCAAACTTTGAAGGAATTCAGTCAATATTGTGGAATGTATTATATTGATAATTGTGTAAATAATTTTTAATAATAAATGAAACATGAACAAAGGTTTGAAATTATTTTATTTTGCAATAAATTAATATTTACACTATTACAATTAGGTATATATTATTAAAATGTCAATGTTGATCATAATGCTTTATGAATGACAAGAATATATTAAATATCATTGTAGCTATGTTTATGTATATTACTCTATATTCTGTTGGTAGATAGTAGAAATTTATAACTTGTACTGGCGGCCAATATAAGCAATCACCCTGAAAATAGTAAAAATATTGCCATTAGAGATCACTATAAAAATAAAAATTCTGGTTTCCATTCTGGGCGAGGATAAACTATTGATATAATTAAAAATTTCAAAGTTTTGATAGCTTAAGAGGAAACAACTGTTGTGTGATTCAACAGTATGCTTAGGGTACCTACCATAAATTTAGTATTACTACCACTCATATCTATGGTAGGTACCATTGACCTAAGTAGGTACTTAGGTCAACTGTACCAACACCAAGTAACGAACTTAAGTCTGAACCTATACTGTTTATAAGTTATATTATGTATGTAATATACATGATCTAATAGTATCTCAGATAGATTCTGATGTTGAAGAAAAACTTTAATACCTTCCATAGTTCCCGTTTCCCTATCCCTACCCAATCCAGTAGTCAGCAGCGCACTTGTGACACCTGTAGTGTTGCTTGTGTTATAGTTAGGTGCTTCGTATTTTTATTATTGAAAACGCTCAGACAAAACATGGGAATGTATAAAAAAGAAAGTGAATTACATATACATACCACATAAACATATTTAAATTTTTCCTTTATTTCTCTAAAGCTGTCGTTGTAGGATTTCTTTTCTAGTAAATCCATTCCAAGGAAAAAACACACAATTGTTGCTGGTGATGCAAACATTTGGTCGCATGCTACTTTCTTTAATATAGTTTTTGCATCGGCTCTAGGTAGAAATTTGTCTAAGTAAAGATAGTAATAATGATGCATTGGCCCCAAACATGTTCCTACTGTGAACATTCTTACTGGAAAAAAAATTTACTATTATAACAGTTGAATATAATATACTGCTAATATTATAAATGCAAAAGTTTGTGAGGATGGATGTTTTGTTACTATTTCATGCAAAAACGGCCTAACTGATTTGGATGAATTTTGGCACACCGATAGTTTATTAGGTGGCTTAACATAATATAATACTTTTTATCCAGGAAAAATGCAAGGTTCCTAAGGGATTGTATAAAAATATTTGGTCACCACTGACGTCATAGATATATTATGTATTTCATTTTTCAATGCGGGCAGCAGCTAGTTGTAGAATATTTTTAAAGATTCATTAAGCTATATAAAATACAAGGTTTTGCCCGTGACTATGTCCGTGTCCGATCGCTACAAAACTTCACAGGATTACCCGCTGGACTAATCTAAAGATTGTCTGAAAATTTTATGAAAATCGTTTCAGCCGTTTTGGACATACATACACACATTGCCTTTTATATATTATATAGATTACTTACTTATTCGTTCCCAATCATATCTGTGTTTTGATACTTTGTACTGCACTTCAATCTCTTGTTGTATAAGATCGCCTAAAGCCATACATCCCCCTGATGTAATACTATTTACCAATAATAAGTTCTTCTTGAAAAGATAGTGTATACTCCGGGAAAATAAAGACTTTGATCTGGTTTGATTTCCTAATGTACTTGCTATCCTTTTCAATTTTAGAAAAGGAGTAGAAAGCATTGTGATAATCTATAATTTAAAATAAATAATAAACAAACTACATAAGCGACTACAATTAAACATTTATTTATGAAATAAGTATCATTGATTACCAATCTTTTCGTGCATAGTAAAATTCATCTTAAGTATGTACGTGAGATTACATAATAATTAAATTAATTATTTTTTTTATGTTTTTAAGAATACTGCATGATTGAAATACAAAATAAATTTGAAAAAGTAAAAAAATTGCTACTGCCACTAACCAATTTTTAATGTTTTATTTATTTATTAGGTTTTTTTTATTTAACAGACCAGATGTTCTTGACACACTTCACTTTGACATTGACTTCAGTTAACAGAACAAATTTTATCTCCAAATTGCGCAAGGATGGTCCATAGACATAGAGATATCCATAAAGCGATCTTTGTTCCGGTGCCTAAGCAGCTATTACTATTCAATTTAAGGGATTTAGGAAATCGAATATAGTGATCGCAGTTAGAAACAGATCGGATTCGTTTTGGAGAAATTGAAGGTCCTTTAAATTTGATTTCTAAATACTACGATTTAGAAATCAAATTGAAACGTGTGTAGTTGCGTCTCTCTCTCTACCATGGTCTCTAAATCGAATTCCTTAAATTGAATAGTGTAATAAGCGCTTATAGTATTTTGATATATTTGATTGAAATCTAAATTACTACAGACCAAGGAAAGGAACATACAGGATGGAATTTTGTAATGCCACCTGAAGGGCTCTTAATACTGTAGATAGAAAAGGATCAAATAGTCGAGTGTAGTGCTAGAACGGCTGTTGTAGCTAAATTAGCCTTGGCCGAACGGCCCACAGATATTTTTTGAATTTGGTCCTTCTGTTGAAGACAGACAACAGCTGATCGACCTGACACTGACGTAATATTGACAGTCCATTAATTTTGTTTTTCTTTGAATTTGATAAACATTTAAACACATTATTAAAATATGAATTGATATTTGATATAAATCTTCAAAGCTAAAGCCAGTGGATTAATTGTGGAAATTAAAGCTAATTGAGATTAAAATGGAAAATAACAAACAAATTGATAGTTTGGATTTCTCTGGTTTATTTAAGTTGGACGTTTTACTTCATTTCGATATTTCCACATACAGTTTTTACGAAATCGGTTTAAAGAAATTGTTTACTTGCACTGACGGAAAAGAATTAATATTTTTATATATCGACTCGCAATCGGAGAGATATGAGAAGAAATATGAATGGGATTTTGTAGACAATCCTATTAACTGTTTCTCTTTTGAGCCGAGCGGTACTTGGTTGCTTATTGTCAGTGATCAGAAAATATTGTTAGTGCCATATCTTCCTCTATTCGCGCCGCAAAACCATTTCGATTGTAAATGGTCTTTGTCGAGTGTTACTGTTTTACCATTTGGAGAAATACCTAAGCCAACATCAGTGCTGTGGTGGCTCACCAAGGAATCGGAAAATGTTATTATTATTGGCACCAAGGTAAAACACCTATTGGTTTTTTTTTTTTTACAGAAAATATATCATATATTATTAATGTATATATACTGTAGCTCAATGTCCCTGCTGGGTTTAATTGATTTTATTAATAAGCAATTAATAATTTATTGAACAGTTTATTATGTTTTATATAGAATTATTTATATTGAACAGTTAATTTATGTTTGCTGATTTGTTCATCAAACTCCGCAATACTGTACTTGAAAGTAGTAGTTAATAGTAATGGTTTTCTTGGTTGCTTTTTAGTTTAGTTCTTTTCATTTACATTTTTTTGGTTTTTTTTATATGTTTATTTTCCTCCTGTTTTATATTTTGTTTAGTTAAGTGCATTGCTCTAAACTATATATGCGGCGTAGCAAGCAAAAGCCACGACATCTGTGGTAGTATTAAAATCATACTTACGAACTTACTGAGTGATTGACACGCAATTCCAATTGAATATTGCTTTTGTAAAAAGAAACTAGTTAAGTCTTCTGTACTAACGCATCAATGTATACTGCACAACGATATTGACTAGCTTACAAAAACCCTGTGCAAAAAACAAGCTAGCCGATGGTCACAGGGTCACATTTGGAAGCGTGTAATTTAAAAATACCTAAGTAATATAATTTAATTGGATGTTTGATATAGAAATGAAACAACATAATAAGTACGTGTTTAAATATATAGCTGTTAGGAAAAACCGCAAGAAACTTAACATAAATTAGTGAAAAATAAGCATATGTTTACTTATAGTTACTTCAAAACGTATCATTTTTAAATTAATTATATACATACTATTATGATCTCTTATTGTCCCTCAAATAAAATCAGCTTATTGAACACAAGCATAAAAATGTAGTACAAAACAAAATTATTATTTTTATTTAAAAATATTACAAGTGCGGCCCTGGATCGACCGTCAAACATATTGAAATGATAAGTGTATTTGAAATCTATATGTGTCTCTTTCTACAAAAGGACGATCTATACTACGCAATAAGTAAGAATGAGACAGCTATAAGGTTCAAATGCTTCATTTTGAAATATGCAAAGGTTTTAGCTATTTAATTAAATATTTTCTTAAAAATATTGTAATTAAGTCTATTTATATGAAATATTCACGTATGATACGTAATTCCTTTTTCTTTTTGTCCTTTTTGAGGTCTTTTTTTACATAATTTCACACAATACGATGGCATTTTGTCAATTTTTAAAACAAATAAACAGCAACCAAGTCTCGAGTGGACGAATTTTACTACTACCATTTTTGGTGGGCTACGCCGTGTCTATACTCCCAATTATACTTACATAGTCTTTGGTTAAGTGTATATGTGTGAGCAAATGTTGGTGGGTCTTGTAAAAATAAAATAAAATAAAACGGTTTTTAAAAGTAATTTTGTTTTCAGGCTGGAAGTCTCGTATTTTATTCATTAGAATCTCAAAGTGTCGTTGGTGAATGTAAAGTAGCCGGAGAAATAAGTGACTTGCAGATGTGCTTTGATGATTCGTTGGATTTATTGGCGCTATTGGTAAGTTTTGTAGTAAAATACTCTTACAGTGGGTTCCTATAATCTACCATTTGTCACTGTTTACAAGTAACTACTCGTTTTCATTTTCCGACAACGGATTGTAACAAAGCGTTCCACAAGTTTTCTACAAGTAGATGAATATAGGAACGCGTCACCCTTACGACTCGTGGCTATAAGTACTGTTTGTAGGCAAAAACGATTTGTTGTTGGGATATAGGAACCGGCCCTTAGTGGTACTCACTTAAGAGTGAGTAAGACCGGCTGTTTGCCAACGTTTGGCCGCACTTTGACATAACTCTATGACCACTCAGGTCGGCGATCCTCCCCTCTACTGCACTGAGCTCATATACCCATAGTGTATGTAATATGGAGACTATACTATTGAGGCCATTGATTTTTGCTGCAGATTTCAATTTAAATTTTGATTGTTAAATGAAATTGTTTTTAATAATAATAATTTTAAATTAAATTGCTTTAAATTAAGTTAATAGTAATCTATTAACTTGTGAGCATATTCTTTAGACCAGGGGTGCTTAGACCTGCTGGCCTACCTCAAAATTGTTACAACAATTAACAACAACAAAAAATCTTATAAGTTTAGAACCAAAGTCTTACTTACCTAGTTGAACTATTGTCCACCTTCCTTCCTATTTTTCCACCTTTGACTTTCTTAATATTATATTACCTAGAATCAAGATATATTACCTAGATAGTATATTACCTAGAATCAATAATTTAAGTATGTGTGTAAGTTTAAATCAACTGAACATAAACAATATAAAGTTGATAGATTTTTTTAATGTTAAACAGGTAACAAGCAGTAAATCTCAACAGTGGAAATTAGTGTTAGAACATAGATCTGTTAATTATAACTGGCTGAATCAGATAAGAGCACAGAATGATAAGAAAGAAGGTTTTATGTCTTACATTAAGCAACTATCAAGAGATAAGATCAACATGTTGACACAAGGTGGATCCAAGGGTATGTTGATTTAATTTATTCCATGTGTATCTAACTAAATGTTAATAAAAACTTTAATACATACTTATTAATGTTAATAGATAACAATGTGGCTCCAGCCGACTATACCTTGAAGCCAACAGATTATTTGCCAACATTTCGCAAAGGCTCCAACAATTGGTCATTAACAGCTCAATATGTCAATGGAAAACACTTTCTAACAGCCTTTGAGCTGAATGAAGGGACTTTAATAGTAAGTATTAACTTTATTTCCACTAATATTATAAATGCGCAAGTTTGAGGGGATGGATAGATGTAGGCTTGTGAAAAGTTCTGTACGGATTTGGATGAAACAGATGAACAGAGTGTTTACCTGGATTAAAATACAGGATACTTTTTATTCTGTGAATAGATTCCCTAGGGATAATCTAAAAGTATAAAAAATTGTGACAGATGGATATTTTCTCAGGTGTTTTATTTTGTTAAATTTCGAAGTCACGGGCACCAGCTAGTGAAAATATAAATAATTCCAAATAAATGAAATCAATAAAATTCAACTTATTCTTTTCATGGAATTGTTACAAACATTACTCAAATTTGCTTAATTTAGATAGAAAAAGTTGCAATGTGCTAGTTACATCTAGTACGCTTGTCTGACTACTGATGTCTAAAGATGTTTTTAAATCTAATGCTTTTTTACAATAATGTTAATTTAATTCATGTAATTTTTCAGCTCGAAGATCTAGATACATGCTTAAGAGAACCTTCTACGACACTGAAGCCTCGCATCACAAGTGACGGTCTCTACATTCAAGGTCTTTGGTCTCAGAGACTTGTTTATTTATTGAGAAAAAATGAAATAGAAGTGCACAGTGTCAGATTCTCTTCAGTTAAGGTATAATAGATATTTTCTTGTTATGCTTATTAGTTCTCTTACGTGTAAGTCTAGGGTCCCACTAAGCCGGACCGGCGGATTTACCAAGCAGGTAAAACAATATATGAAGGTGTTCACACTATGCTGGAACCGGCAAGAACGGCTCCATTTTATTTTTACCGGCGCGTTTATCTAAGCTAAAATAAAAAAGAATGAGTTGAGTACAAACATTACCCCTTTATAATATAGATTAAAAGATTGAAGAGCTTATCGCGTTCATTGCCGCTACAAGTCACGAAAACCTTAGTTATCAGTTGTTCCAATTGATTTTCTCCAATTTATAAAGCGTCTTTAGGCCGGACTTCACCATAGTTACAGATGAGCGGAGATGAGTAAAGAGTCCTAGCCTAACTAAAGGCAATATTTGTAGGGTGATGGTGAATGTACCAAGAGCGAGAGTACAAAGCTGTGGTCCGCTGAGGTGATTGGTGACGTGCTCCGCGGTCACGTGATGTCCGCTCGCGAAGCGGCCCCACCCGCCTTGGGATGGCGCGAACCCACCTTCGTGTGCGACCTCCAACTGCCGCGGTTCACTCTCGAGTCGTGTCTCGTGGTCACTCGCTCGGGCGCCTACATCTTGAATACTGTGTAAGTTATATTTATTCAAGTGTACAGTGTAAATATTGGGAATCCGTCATTTTTGAAATAAGAGGAATGAAATTCAATGTTAAAACTTCCCGGCAAAAAAATACGAACCGTTTTGTATGGAGATCTACTTACGCGTCTTTGCAGTTCGGAAAGCTGGAACGGACGCGTACGCATGTGAAGTAAATATTTTAATAAAATAAAATAAGTAAGTGTAATAGAAAAAATATAAGTAGTAACAAAATGTTTGCGTTGATTAGCGTGGATCCATGCGAATGGGTGGTGTCGTTAGTGATGCGCGGAGGCGTGGGCGTGGAGCGGGCAGCGGGCGCCTTAGCCGCCGACACGCCGGCGATCATACGGGCCTCCGCCGACATGCTCATGTCGCGGGGCAAAATCGCCGCCGCGCAGTTCCTCTACTCGCTCTCTAAGGTGGGCTTTACATAAAACATATCGATCTTCGATTAAAAACTTGCTTATTACAATGAAATACGAGCGTTGAAACGTTGATAATTTGTTGTGTGATGTATTGCAGAGTAGTATAGATGGATGGGTGGCGAGACTGGGCGTGTTCGGGCGTCTACACGAGCTGGCTTTGTATCGGCACACGGACACCGCATTGCTGTCAAGTGATGCCATCTGCATTCGCACACTTGCGTTGCTACTCAAGATGGCTACCAACCCGGAACAGAAGTTTGATATGTGAGTTAACTTCCTTCATATATGTATATTCTCATATTTAAGTTAGGCTAACGGTCCACTTTGTGGCATGTGCAAGTGCTGAAAGTGCGCAGCCGACCATAGTAGGATTGGGGATAAGGAGAAAATGGCTCTGGCATCCCCTAGCCATTTGCAGAAACACATACATTGGTGGGTTCTGTAAGACGGTGGTTACTGCCGCTAGACGGGCTGCCCAAAAGACTACGCAGTGTGCTCTGTCACTACTATTTTATCAATACAATTACTACAATTGTCACTAATAATAGACTAGCTGGTGCCTGCGACTTAGTCCACGTTGAAAAATATTTAAAAAAATATATAAGCAATATAACGCTAAACTTCTTGTTGCTATAACACTTTGGCCAGGCCTAAGCTTTTTATTTTATTTTAGATGATCCTACAGGAACAGTACTTATTTCCGGATGAAAGGCACCCTATGTCCTCTCTTGTATCCCTGACAACGTGTATGCAAAATTTCACGATGATCGGTTTAGTAGGTTTAGCGTGAAAAGATAACAGACAGAGTTACTATCACATTTGTAAATTAGTATAGATTTAGATGAAACTTATAGACACTTTAAAACAAAATTATTTTTTGCTGTTTAGTTGCCCTTAAAATTTGTGGTGTTTTAAATTTTCAGGGGCGTAAACATATATTCATTAAAAAGAGAGCAACTGATAGAAGTAACCCAGTTCATAGCTGGGGTAGGACTATGGGAGTTGCTGCCAACTTTCACTCTTCATCAAGGGCGTCCCGAATTAATCCTCGATGCTATGAAGTCGAAGCCCAAGCTGTGTCGAGGAGCTCTCACCTGCCTTCTTGTGAATAGAAACATAGTTACAACACTTCTGGAAGAGAATGGGAGATGGTTTCTCGATTTTATCATTGAAAACTGTAAAACATTTGATTGGAGACTTTTGAAGGTGATTCAGTGTTTCTATTTCTATTCATGTGTTCGCACAAATAAAAATTATATTTATTTATTTTATAAGTAAAATATATCGCTTTTCTTAGAAAGTGTATCAATCAATTAGTATTCTTGACAGTTTCTGACTGTGTCAAGACAGTTGTTCATTATGAGTTAAAAAAAATCTCTTTTTTTTTTAGTGTTTTGGCTTATGGATGAATCCATTGCAAGATCAATTTCGGCCTGTTATGCGTGATTTGCGTCAAGGCATCAAGACACCTTATGTGAGTATATTTATCGTGGTTGTCATTTTACGAAGATTTTAATATTTAATTTATTTTATGGGTATATCAAAACGACTAGTTTTTTTTAAAGTCCTCTAATCTGTAGCATAAATTGTACCTACACATTATTAAGACTTGCACTTAAACATCTTTTCAGACAGCAAAAATGCTGCACCTTATTACCGCGTTCACACATATAGTGTGCGCTATCGAGTCCATAAATCCGTCTGCCGATATAGAGATGAACATGCCCCAGGGTGGAAAGGAGGAAGGTGGCACGTGGAAGGATCAGTTCGTCCCCCAGAGGAGTCTGAGCTGCGGCCTCCGCCATTGGGCCGTGATCGACGAGGGGAATGCCAAGCTCATGTCTACGGCTATCACCATCAACCCCGGTCTCATTGGCAGGGTAATCAGTGTGGCTTGTGGGAGACACCATACCATCGTCCTCACAGAGAATGGGGTAAGTGAATACTGCAATCTGTGGGGGTAATTTCGTGCAAAAAGGATGAAAATGACGGTCTTTTAGCACTTTCAGAAACGAATGAATGTATGAAAATGATAAATCATCAAACTTGTATAACTCGCTCAGAGCAATCCTGCAACTTGCAACTTTTCTATCAACAAAACGTTAAGAAAAGTCCAAAAAATGAAAAATGATTTGATCTTTCGGCTAAGGTCTACGCGTCGGGCGACAACGGCTACGGACAGCTGGGCGTGGGAAGGGCGTGGGGTGATGGTCAAGACGTAGGCGCGTCTTGTGCGGGATATCTTCACCACGTGACGCCGTCGGTCACGTGGCCGGCGCCCGTAAGACAGGTCGCCGCTGGCCACTATCACTCCGCCGCCATCGACGCGGGAGGCCGACTCTACACGTGGGGGTAATTCGAGACATTCTCGCCTATTTCACATAACAACATCATTCATCAGGCCGCAAGAGGTCCACTGCTGGACATAACTTTCCAATAGGCGCCGGTTTTAACTCATGCCCAGTTTGCCTTTCAATAAGTACAGTATCGAGCTAACTTGCCAAGTCTGCTAGTTAAGTTGGTATTGTCGTTTGAACTACATCAAAACTAATCAAACCGTTAAATTTATAATATGTTTTTAACAGACATTCAAATACACTTCTTACATAATTACGAATGTATTGTAATTTTTTTCTTTTCAAGATGGAATGTTCACGGGCAACTCGGTTTAGGTAGCTGTTGCGACCAGACTAGTCCTCAGCTGGTGACCAGGTTGCAGGGTCGGAAGGTGGAAAGCGTGGGCTGTGGGGCGGCCCACACTGTGGTCGGCATGAAAAATGGCGAAGTGTGGGCTTGCGGCGCTTCCGTCTTCGGCCAATTGGGTTCTGGCGGTCGGGACAAGAGCTCGGTCTTCATAAGGGTACCGCTTCCCGACCCCATTCACACAATCGCCGTCGGATACTTTCATAACGTGAGTTTTTAAGTGACTTTGATTTACTACTTTTGATCTCTCTTGTTTTGCATCATCTAAGTTATAGATGAACGCTAGATGAACGCACATAAAAAGAGCTCTGGGCGACGACGTTGCGCAGTGAGCGAAATACAGACCAAATTGGCGGTACGAGGTGAGGTGCAAAAAAAAATACTATGAAATACGCATAAAATATATAAATGAAATACATTTTTTATGTCAAGAGTCGCAGACAGCCTGATGGCAGCCCTTAATGGCAGGTGGCAACCGTCGCCTATAACACAAGCAGTGTGGCAAGTGCGCTGCCCACCATAGTGAAGAGTGCAAAGGGGTAGACTGTAACACTGACGGAGTATTGTTCCAGTTGGCGTTGAGCCAGAAGGGTGTGCTGTACGAGTGGGGAGCGAGTCCGCAAATGATAAAAGCGTGGTGCCCCCGCTCCGCACTCTCGCCTCCGCCCCCCACACCCGACCCCACGCCGGACCCTCATCTCTCCCCGAGGGCTACGGACCTCGCCAATGTGCCCGGACGCATACTCAAGGTAACCAAGGTAGGCGGTGTCATAATTGGCTACGATCACAGACCTAGCTACGATCGTAGCCAGGATCTGGCTTAACTGCACCTATACCTTTTTTGTTTAGAAATTGTCGATAATGTAAACAAACACTTTAGTCCTTATTTCTCCATGCACTACGACATTAGACGATCAAGTTTGATTTCCATCATAATTCATAAACTTTCTTATCATTCTTAACTCAATCACAAGAAAATATATTCATTAAAACTAAATGATTTCACTAAAAACTGAAATTCTATTTGCGGTTGACGTTTGCACGTTTGACGTTTAATATGGCGGATTCTTTACAAGTTCTAAAAAAAATAGTATACGTCCGAGATTCCACTGATGATTTTATTATGGCTCAGACACACGACGACACTGACACTCGACACTAGTGTCGATTGCGTCCACACGGTAAGCAATTTTTTGTGTTGACATTGGTTTATACACCTAGTGTTCCGGTTTAAGTGTATTGGCTGTCTACGCGCACGTCCTGTCTCCGTGGCTGCAACAAGGACACTGAGCGACACTGAGTGTCTAGTGTCAAGTGTCGTCACGTATCTGGGCCATTAAAAAACATAACTTTTCTCCACTATATGTATATTGTAATGGATAGGATGATAGACTCATCAATATCGACTTATTGCTTTGCGATTTCAGATAGCAGCTGGTTGGCATCACTCTGCCTTGATAGACAGCTACGGAATGCTTTTCACCTGGGGTCTTAATTTTGATGGTCAACTAGGTGAGATGTTAAAATTATATATTCTCATTAAAGCTTACAGCTACTTAATTAGGTAACGTAACATTAAACAGATATAAAAGAAAAAAAATTGAGCCTTCGCGGGACGCCTTTCTTATTTAAAAAAAAATAAGAAAAATACATATTAGTTCCGCCAATTTGTTGGAATACTGCCTACAAATATTATGTAGGGGTCTATTTAAATATTTAAAATTATTCTTGATCACTGCCAAGAAACCATTTATAGGTTTGAAGTGAACCTATTCATTCTTGGTAACTTTTTAAATATTTTTAACTAATCCACCATACGAAATTCCATTAGCAAAACAAAATTTAACGTAAATCTCTAAAATTGACAGGAAGTGGAGACAGGAAAACGGTGCCTATACCTAAGGAAGCGAAGATATTGAGTGAGAGGCCTTGTGCCAATCAAGAGGAGAAATCGGAATGCAAGGTCGAGTCCGATACTAAAAGTATAGTGGGTTGCGGGGGAGACTTCACTATCTACATCGATGACGACGGTCGTGTCTATGGCACTGGGAACTTGAGACAGTTGAATATGGTATAAAACTTTAATTTATTTACAGTAGCAATTTCTATTAAATAGAAGTCAAGTTAATTTGATCAGATTAGAAGCAATTCCAAAAGTGATCAATAATAATAATATGGGTATTTAAACTGTTTATCAAAGACGACATTTAGTTTTCCTGTTCATTCGTGATCAACCGATGAATATTCGGTGTGTAAATTTTGACATTTTGAAATATAAAGATTTCATCGGATTAGATTAGACTCATTCAGATTGAAATCTATACTAATATTATAAAGAGAGAAGATTTGTGTGTATAATATTGTATAATATAATGTATAAACTCAAAAACTAAAGAGAGGAGATTTGTGTCTATAATATTGTATATAATGTATAAACTCAAAAACTACTAAATTTTTAAAAATTCTTTTACATGTAGAAAAGCTACATTATAGACGAGTAACATAGGCTATATTTAATAAAGTTGCGCGGCCGAAGTCGCGTGAAACAGCTAGTCTTCAATAAAGAAACAGCACTATAGCGATTTATTTGTCCACAGCCAACAACCGAAAGAGAGAATACGATCAGCCGCGTTCTCACTTTGAAAACGACGAAACGCGTCGTGAAAATTCCCGCAAGTCGCACTGGGAACAAATACATGTTCCAACAGATTGATCGCATCGATATCATGTTCCCGTTCGACATAGACGATGCGCACAGAACACGCCTGTCCGCGATAAACAACCCCTTGAAGACAATGAAAGACTACACAAGCAACAGTTGGCTCGATCACATAATTCAACAACTCAAACCCTGGATGGACGAGAACATTCTAGAAAACACCAACATAAAAGCCAAGTTAGCGTTCCATAACAATAAATACGTGGAATGCTTTAAATTGTGTCTGGAAAGTGTAAGTTTTAATGCGACCAAAAACGAGTTATACATAGTACACTCGAAACAGGAGCAAGAAGGCAAAGATTGTAGAAACGACGATTTGAAAATTGAACTCACGAACGTGATGTCGAAACGCATCAAAGATATATCCTTGTCTATTCTCAACGAGGAGTTTCGTCCGCCCATAGACGAGGCCATATATAAAAAGACACCTTGCTGTTGCGACGAACGAAAATATTTGCCGGGAAAAAATATCGATGCACACAAGAGTATAGAAAAAAACATGTCTGCGTTCACAGCGAACGTGATCGATAAATGTATGAATATATTTCCAGTCGATGCGAACATATGGGAATCGTGTTTTCGTTCAGCCAAAGACTATTACGTAGAGAACGGATTGGAAATGGAGGAATTGCAGAAAGTATTCGACAAGTACATGAACCGTGACGTCACGTGTATGGCGCACGCCGTGTTGTATTCGAGCGATTGCGCTCACTTTAATCAGATTTTGTCACCGGAATTTTACTTGGACATGTGCAACCGTGTACTGGATACTTGGGTTTAACAAGTCAAAACCGTGTGTCAAGATACACAGAGAGACCAAGCACCCACGTCAATGTTAAACATATAAAAGCTCGCGTTTTTTGCGTCGGGCGTTAAAAATATAATAGAAGGATTGGAGCATAATATTCTACGCAGGAGCAAAGTAATGTTTTTAATAATAAATGTTAGTCATCCTCTAATAATAACTGCAAACCTCCAATAACTAATCTAGCACAATTCCCACGAATAGTAAAACTAAATAGGTCTGTTTGAAAATATAATAACGAATTTAACATTTTAGCATTTCAATAATCAGGGTAGGTACAGGCAGAACGATCGATTTTGTATTATTATATTATACTTAATCTATTTTATTATTGACGTACATACATCGAAATACTACAATGGAATTTGCGTCACAATTGCCAAAGCGGCACGGCACATAAAAAATACGCCTGTGACAGAATCATGGCGGAGTCTTGCCTTCGCACGTCAATGGAAAAATTTAAATATTAATTTTAAACTCCCAATGTGTTGACATAAAGTCACATTTTCATTAAATGACATATGTTTGGTTGGTTTTAAATGACAGTTCATACTCTACGCATAATTATGTCACTTTTAAATGTTCCATAAAGTTCGTGTGTTTTGTATGGCACGTGAATTCCATGTTATAGTAGTTTGATGTTTACGTATCGATTGATTTAAAACGAACTAATATCGATCTGATGCTATATAATATACCTACCCATAGATAAATGATTGGTCTCGCTGCACTCGACTAGATGCCGCCGTCGTACTTGTAAAATGCAGCATAAAATAGTACGCCAAATACGACGTACCCGAGCCAGTCACACTGCAAACTGTCTGTGATGTGTACGTGCCGAATGTTTTATTAAATTTTAGGCATAATAAAATACCAGTTAGCGTAGTGAAACTGTGTAAAAATATAATAAAACTGGATAAAAAGTGATGATTTTTACACACACTACAATAAAAAGTTGCCACATTTTCGGAGCTATTGCTTTTGTATAGTGCTCTATCTAGTCGAGCGCAGCGAGACCAATCAATTATCTTTGATACCTACTTACCTTTATTGAACTAATAGCTCATTAGAAGTATAAGCTTTCTTTGATTTTCGAATAAAATAGCATTAAGTATTAGGTGTTCTTCTAAAATAAGTTTTTACGACATAACTTGAAATACGCCTAATCAAAGTATATCAACATTTACATGCTTACTAAAATAAAAAATAAAACTATTTTTTACATAGATGTTTTTAGTAGAAGTGTGGTGCTTTATACGTGACAGGTGCAATGGAATTTTTTTTAATGTCTATCTTGACGTTTTCGCTTTGAAGGCAGTCTCACACACGCGATGAAGATACTCTTCAATCAACTAGTTTATTTCTCTCACTAGCTGCTACCCGCGACTTCGCCCGCGTAACTTTGTAAATTATATACTAAAAACCTTCCTCGAGAACAACTCTATCCATTAGTGAAAACCGCATTAAAATCCGTTGCGTAGTTTTAAAGATCTAAGCATACATAGGGACAGACAGACAGACGCGGCGGACCTTTGCGAACTATGTACCTTAATTTAATAATAATGTGTGCAATTTTTAAAAGAATTTAAAACTCAAAATGAATTTATTACGAATATTTACGCTATTGTACTTAATATTTTTATATAGCATGCCATATCGTTGTGTTTAGTTAATAAAGTAATGGATTTGTTGTTGTGTTTCTAGTCATTAGATTAATGCGTTAAGTTTTAATGGTATTAGTTGCAATCTCTAAGTTGTTTGTGTCTGAACTAACTAAATGCGTTGTTATTAAAAATTAACTGTTTTAGTTTTATTAACTAATCTATTTGTAACGAATAAAAATTGCGTCCTAACTTCGGCATTTTATTTATTGTCCTCATTCCTGTAAGTACTTCAGATTAGAACCGCCTGTGTGACCTTAACATAATAAAAAATAAGAAAATTTTAAAGTATTATAAAACTTATATTATTTTAAACTTATGATTAAGGTCAGCTTTCCATTTTGACATGTAGACACCCATATTTTTCTAGTAACTCTCGTTTCTTCTTAGCGAGGAGAGCTTCTTCGATATCCTTCTGCGATGGCACAGACACGTGCGAACTGATCGCGTCCTCTTCGTCCAATCTCTTGTCTTCTGGCTGGAATTCGATTATTTTATGCCATTACAAAGAGTATTCTGATACACAGGACCTAATGGACCGAATGGTAACAAATGTGTATTGGCCAAGACGCGTTCGGTCTTGGCTCGCCAGTTCTTTATAAGCATTTTCTAATTCAAAGCTTATTAATGGTCATAGACCTTATCAAAGTTTTTTTTTATTAAATGACGTTGACTTGACATTAGGAGCTCTTAGTACTACTCCAGTGCACAACTCGCAAGAGAGCACACAATCAGAGTGTAAATCAGGCATAAATACCATAACTAAAAGTTTATCATAATATATTAATTAGAGTAGGGAAATATTTTATACCAGGGTCATTTATTAAGTAACTTGGTTTGTAATAAAAATGTTGAAAAATCAAACTCACATCTTCCGGATAAATATCTTCCTCTTCGGGTGTTTCCTGCTCCTTATTCTGTTCTTTATTACTCTTCCATTCTTCAACCGCACGCGCGATCGCTGAAATAGTAACAGCACGAATAACAACATTAGACGAGTAGTTAAGGTGAACGCTCTATCTCAAGGGCCCAGGTTCGATTCCCAGGGCCAACTTTGAAAACGCTTTTTGCAATGCCTGGGAGAAAAGTGTGGTGGCACTAACCACCCTCTTACAAAAAAAAACCAATGTGAAACAACAGCATGTGTGCTGTTTGTGTTTCGGTAAGTGAATAATACCTCATTCTTAACCTTACTATGCTTACTATGGTCAAGGACACGAGCAACACCAGGAAGGGTGCTAACTGCTAGTTAGATTTAATTGAAATTTGAAAATTCCCGAAATTAGATATTTATTGCTAATAGTTACAAGTTAAAGTTTACTGGAAAACATTAGTTTTCTGAATTGCCTTCCACTGTACAAATAAAAAGTCGTACTCGGGTTAATAAATGCGATATGAGATGTAGGTGAATAGAGAGAATCACTTCGTTGTTGTACCTTCGTTCTCGGCGCGTTGCTCGAGTGGGAGCAGAAGTCCGTCGTCGTCGTCCCGGTAGCCGTAGTAGTCTGCGTCGACGTCTCGCATCAGGTCCGCTCTTGTGCGACGAGGCGGCGCCGGTGGCTCTTGTTCGAACAGCTCTCGAACGCCTGATTCACAAAACACCCACTGATTGTGATCTCTGTCCTTTTCCCCTCGCACGTCAAAAATGTTTGAGGGCAGGCCTCCACCAAAGCGGAGTTGCGTACGGACATATCGGAGTCCAGTTTACCATACAAATATGACACGTCTCATTAACCTATCAAATCTTAATTCCTTACCCATAATACTACTGTAGTCGACAGCTCACTTTGGAGCACCTCGGGCGTTGCTTGTGCGACTGTGACCACCTACCCTCAAGTGGCCGTCAGACTGTCTGTCGTCGGCCTTACATAAAAAAGTCTTCTCTCCGGGAGCGGAGGCTCAACAGTCACCACCGAAGCTGAGTAAGTATATTGATGGTTGAAACTAAACTATTTCAAATGTCGCACCTGGCAAATCCTTAGCAGCTCCGAAGTATTTGTAACCTCTATTCCCGGGGACTTCCTTTCCATCTTGATCCAACATTTTTGGGCCAACCCGAGCATGATCAGGTCCGCCCAATGATTTTATTTGCACCTCCCAATGGCGTTTTTCGCGCATCAGTTTGTTGATTTCATCGTTCAAGTCGCGAATACGAAATTCTCCAAGCCCAGCTATCAAAAGAAAATTATTTATTAATTAATAAAACACTATACTTGTTATTGGCTATTAAATATGGTGGTTACAGTTAAATGTGCTTAACTTAAATATTAATAAGAACCTTAAATACCTTTTAACATAATATCTATTAAGGGGTGTTTTCAAAAAAAGTTGTATGGAGTTTAAGAAAATGTAAAGAGTTTATGGGATTTGATATTCCCCATAGCTTAATATAAATTAAGCTTGTTTTCTTTATAAAAAGTTCACTCGGATATGTAGTTGTAACCAAAAATAAAACAATAACTACGAGAAATAAAAAAGTAATTAATTAAAATATTTTCTTCACACAAAATTTTATTTATCTGAAGCGCAAAAATATATTCAGTTCTTTTTCTTTCCTTTAAAAATTTTCGTCTTGCTCTTCTTTTTCTTGTTCAATTTTGATGAACTTTTCTTTACTAAAGCTTTTTTCTTCTTTTTTGTTGAACCTTTTGATTGTATTTCGCTTTTACTGCACTGTTGAGAAATGTTACAGATCTCTGTTGTATTTTTAATGGCTTTTGGCGTAAGGAGTTCTATCTCGAGGTCAGTTCTTTTCTCTTTCGTTTCGGTCTTTTTAGAAATCCTCAAAACGAATACGTCCTTTTCGGGATGAATAACTTTTTCCATATTCACTGGTACCGGGCAATTGGCTGGTGTTACATTCACCACTTTTCTTTTAGCATTAGTTTCGAAAGCTTTTTCTGTTTCTTTATACATGTACCTCACATTTTGCTTTTCAAAACGATTCATTTGATTTTCAGGGGATTCATTTCCTTCAATACTTTCGCAAGTACACAATTCTTCGATTTGGGAATATTTTCCAATTCTTTCAATTCTGGTCGTTTTTGGTACTTTTATTATTAATTCATTTTCATTCATTCTGGTTAATATTTCACTGTAAGCCTTCATTGTATCTACAAAATGATTAATGTCATTAATTTAATAAAATAATTTTCTTATTAAAAAATATGAAATAACCTAAATAAATTAAAACTGCTACAGTTTACCTGGAGTGTCTAAATTAATGTTTCCTGGTGAATGTTTGTACATTGCTTGTCTAGATGTTGTAGATAGTTCTGATGTACAATTATCAATAGATTTGGCATTGAATTTCTTTGGTTGTTTATCTTTTGATAATACTTCCTCATTTAAAAGAATTTTTCTCTCTTTATCCATTTCTACCTTCTGACACGAAAATAACGTCATTCCGTTTTCTTCTTTTAACAATAGTGAAATGGCTTTAGGCTTTGATAGCGCACTATATGCTGTGGTAATTTCTTTACCCAGAAATGACATGCGAACTGTGACTTCAGTTACTCCAATTTTCTCACAATCGTCTTCAGAGTGTGTTAGATAAAATTGTTTTGTCATTAACGGTGTTGATGTTGTGTATACTATATTATCTGTCGGCTGTTCCTTACACCATTTTTTACAAAGATCGTCTTTTAATTCTAAAAATTCTTTAGTATAATCCAGGCGAGTTTCGGCTACTTTTGTCACACAGTGAGAGCAGGGAGGTTGTTTAGTTAATTCCAATGCGATTTTAAAATCTTTGAGGGCACATATTTTATCATAAGTTATTGCAAACAATATTGATTTTCCAACATCAATTTTAGTTAAAGTTTCAATCTTCCCATATGATGAGTCGTACAAAATAATTGGATCTTTTCCTAAGAATGCCGCTGATATAACAAGATTATTATCTATGATTTCAAAGCATTCACATTTCATGTGAATTTTATTTACAATCAGTTCTAGTAAAAAGAGATGATATGGGAAATCTACTACGTTTTCTTTCAATGGAAAGAGTTCTCTTTGAGTCATTGAAATATCTTCTGATAGCTTTTTAATGGAACTTTTCAAAGCATTAGCTTCATCGGTAAGTATTTTACTCATTTTAGCAATTTCCCCTATATTACTCCCTAGGACAGGCAAATGTGTCTCTTGACTTTCAACATTATCACTTTCATATCGGCCTTCGGAAATATTTTTATTATCTTTACCATTATGTTGTTTATTACTTAAATGTGTAACTCTCTCTACAGAAAGTGTACTTATCTTTTTAAGAATTGCTTGATTTAAATTTGGAATTGTACTTTTAGAATTATTTTTATTAGAAATTACACTAGACTTTTTCATAAGCATTGGCTGTGTTGTTCTTTCGTCTTTTGATACAATACTATGGGTTTCTGGACCAGTCGGTTCCACTTTTGAAGATTTTACAAGTACACTTTCATCTAAACCTTTTAAAATTAATAATTTTTCTGAATGTTTTGGAGTTGGAATTCCTTCCGTGATTTCCTGGTAATTAGTTAAATTCTTTTCAAAACTTATAACCTCAGACCTTACACTAGGCTCTCGTTTTGGAGTAAGAACTGGTTGTGTCGCCTCTTCGTAATTAATTAATGTATTTAAATTCACTGAATCAGATTTTAAATTCGTATTTGCGCCAGCTGTCGAACTTCGTTTTAAAGTTAGAATTGGTTCCGTTTGTTCCTCGTAATTATTTATTGGGCTTTGTTTTGTTTCAGACCTTATACTATGCTCTCGTTTTGGAGATTGAATTAGTCGTGTTCTGTCTTCGTGGTTATTTAGAGATTTTTTTAAATGTATTGAATCTGACTTTACACTTGATTTTCTGCTGATTACACTTGAAGGTACTTTAATCTCAGTTGGCTCTAGATTTGGAGTTCTCGCTTCAGTCTTCTCCTCGTAATTAGTAAATGGAGTTTGAAGACTTATGGCTTCAGATTTTATACTAGCCTCTCGTCTGGGAGTAAGATTTGGAGAGGTTTTTTCCTCGTGATTAATTAATAATTTTGTTGATGGCAATGCCTCAGCAATAACACTAGGCTCTTCTTTCGGAGTTAAAACTAATTGTAAATTCTCATCATAATTTACTGTAACATTCATTTGATCATTTTCAATAATATTGGAAACCTTGAATTGTTCTTCAACGGGAATTACTGAATTTTTAGTGTCAATATTACTTGGATTCGAAGTTATTGATGGTCTATTGCTTTGTAATTGTTCATTTATTTTTTCTGATCTGATACTTGTATTTCCGGAAATTACACTAAGTTCTTTTGGATGATTTTCAGTGGTAATATAAGCATTTTCTTCGTCTAAACTAGACATTGTTATTTTGGTTTAATATTACATATAGAATTGGTAAAAATGGAATAATTAAGTACAATAATTTTTCAAACAATTAGTGGACTATTGAAACATTTTTGAAACTTAGTCTAAGCCATATAGATTATCGGTTTTAACAATACTGTTAATCTATACATACTGTTAACAAAAAGGTTCGCTATTATGAAATAAGACAAGGCAATATTTAACATTTAAATTCATAATTGCATTGATTATTTTTATATTGTCAAATATTATATTGGTACACTACATTATATGAATGTACATACTATAGCAAGATAAGGGTAAAAAGTAGTTATGAGGACTTCATTTATTAATTTTATACTTAAAAGAATCTTTAAATATATTTCATTTCAGACTTCATACTCTAATTTGCATCAACCATCAGGGTGCAATTAAAGAAGCTTAAAATGCTTAAAAGTTACTGCTGCACATCTTGAACGAGCTACTAAGGGCCTTTTTATACAAAGAGATTGCTCCAAAAAAGGGCAGGTTTTAAAAGAATGTAAAGGGAAAATGCACCAGTGAGCAAATCTCAATATTGCGCCAAATTATTATTGACTCTAGGGAGTTTGGTAGGACAACATATATATTTGCTTTTTAGACTTCCATAAAGTGTTCTTCTAAAGACTAAAGAACCTTAGTTTTGTAGAAATTAAATTAACAAATATATTTTTTCTAATAAAAGCATATTTTTAATACTATAATTAAGATTAAATCAAATAAAAAGGCTACTAAATAAAAAAAAGAACGTACCATTCTGTATTTGTGCAACTTTCTTAGCAATTTCTCTAACAATTTGCAATCTCCATTTCTCAGCCTCTGGCAAATCATTGCACTCAGAGGCAAGGTAAGGACGACGCTCTCTTTGACTGCCAACTTCTTGCACCTGCGCTGCTCGCCACCTTGCCAACGTTGTCCTGTTTAACAATTCAATAACAAGGAATAAACAAACACACACCTTGTAATGTATTAGATTAGACAGTGACCAATTAATATGCATCAATGCAATGGTCAGCTTGATCCTGGACCTTTTCAGTCTTACTATGTAACTGAAATCCTACAGTTGTGAGGTTTTCATGCATATACTTCTGTATATTTACCACTAGCTCTTGCCTGCGACTTCGTTCGCATTCAAAATGATATATATACAAAAGCCTTTTCGATAAATGGACTGTATCTCAGTAGTTTCGATAAATGAATCTCAGTAGTTCCTGAGATTAGCACTTTCAACCAAACAAACTCTTCAGCTTTATATTATTAGTAGCTTAATAATACAGCTTTTAATAATAAAAAAGTGGAAAACTTTGAATTTTTGTATGTTTTTATTTTGACAGGCTGTTGGTACTACTTCATGGTAGAAGGCTTCCGGATGGTAGGCGCTGCAACTGGTATTAAGAATAGTATTAAGAATAGAGATCAAGAAGGGATAGGGAAATGGGCTCTGTATATAAATCATGCTGAGCATTTTAATGTTTAAGACGGCATGGAAGTATTGCAACCTGAATTTATAAGTTGAAAATGTTACTATAAAAAATCTACTTACATAGCTTTTTCTGCATTTCTCGCCTGAAAAAAAAATGAAATATTTAACCAACAGCATACATTATTTATTTAAATAATATAATACATGTTTTTATTAATTGAATAAATACTTAGTAGGTATAAACAGAGTACATGAAAGGACAGATTGAAATGTCGAGGAGTTAAAATATGAAGGCTAAACATAATATTATGGTTTAAACTTGAAACTATTATGTAGGTTATAAAAATTATTATATAGGAAAATTAGGAAAATAGTAATGTAGGTTTTTGAGGAGGCAATCTCTTATATATAAATAGAAAAGAATATTTACCAGTTACGAATAAACTTACCATTTTGATTGACTAAAATAGGTATTTTTAAGTGATAATATAATATTTTGTAAACAAAATCTAATTATTTATGATTATAGGCTAAGGCTCACATAGGCTCACATAAAACAAATAAAAAATATCTTAATTACATATTTTATATATTATAAACTTTGTATTTATTCAAACAAACAAAAACGCCGAAATTAATATATAAATCACAGTATACATTTACATTGTCATTTGTCATTACATATTTGTATTGTATGCTCTATGCTCTATGCTTGCAGGATTATATACTCTGTGGCATGCATAGCACAATTATACATAGTATCACAAACTAAATATGCATAGTATCATAGTATGCATGCACAGAAGAGAATATTCGGTCTAAAACGAAAATGAACTGTATTACATAGTTAATTTAATTGCGCCTTCTACAGAGGCAAAAAGTTTTGATTAAATAATATTATCTATTAAAATATTATATTATTATTATGTTTTTATTACATTTAAATTTGTCTCATAAAACATAGAAAGGGATATTCAGCCTCTATCTACATAATCTTGCTTGGCTTGTTTTTTTTTGCAAGTACTCTATCCGGTTTACATACTACATCCAAGGACGTTGGATAATATAACAGAACTGCTAACACAGGCTCTAATCCGAGAAGAGAGAGATATCCAAACTGAGGCCGTGTGTCCCTTTCTTTTATCTTGCCAGACTAAAAAATGTATTTCATTAAAAATTTAGATTCAAAAATCTTAGTTCAAACTCTATGTATATTAATTGTACTTCAATTATTTTAATAAATCTTAAGTCAACATATTATAATCACATTAATTTTTTTTTGTTATATATTCTTAAATTACAAAAATTTAATATATATTGTTTCAAGCCTATTTTATATTTTATATTCTACTAGTATCCCTTTACAATGACATGACGGTAAATGTCCATAAATTTGTAGGATTAGTGGATATTATTATGTACAATTGGTGCAAAACTATTACAAGCAATAAAATGAACAGTGCGAAAATTACAATTGGTAAAAGTTCATTCATATTTAAATTTTAAAAAATATTTACTAAACTACTACTATGTGTATTACAACATTTACTATATTACAACATTTAATTTGTATCACATAACAAAAATCTTGTTGTCACCTTATTAGAAAGGGACACACAGCTTCTACTACATATCCTGCTGTATAGTCCATGGATTCAAATACATATATGTATTAGTATCTACCATAGATATAAAGTATATAGATCGGCGATGCAATTATTTGAGCGAGACCAAAAACGAAATACATTAGTGTGTGCGAGACAAATAGTGCTTCGCCTTGCTGCCTTTACTTCGATTTATCGATAAGTACAGATTGCAATGTCTTTTCGTCTCTTGTGATTTGACGCAGATGTATTATATAGAATAACTTAATATTAATTAATAAATTAATAAATAAATAAAAAAAAAAATTTTGAAGCAATAAAAATTTTTTTTAATTTTATTTGAGAAAACAAACAATAACACATAACAATTTAATATTTAAATCAGACTTACTTTTAAAAATTAAATTACAGTTAACACTTTTTTGGCAGAAATTACCTTACGTGTCTTATTAATTAATTAAAATTTATAAAACTTAATAATGTCTAATAAACCTTATAATATTATAATCTTTTTTTGAATTAAATAGATAAATTTAAATATATAATTTTTATGATTCTTTAGGCCTATTTGTATATAATCTATAATATATATTTTTTAATTTATGCAGATAAAAATGCAGTAAATTGACAGTAAATGACATGAAGTAATTGATTAGTACATAGTTCAAAGGCATGCGTAAATTTACGTATTTACACTAAAATATATTATGATTAAGAAATAACATACCGGCATGAATAATGTGGGTATCGAACCAGAACTTAACTTTACTCTTTGTACGCCTCTATGAGAAAAACATTTTTGTTCAAAGTGCTTACTGCATATACTCGAATATTTTTTGGGAACCCATTCTTCACTATTTATCATTTTTAGCCATTTTTGTCGGACTTCAATATTTTGAGGCAATCTGAAACATTAGTTTAAATTATTTTAGAAGAATATAAACAACAGTTCAATTTGGCTACGGAACTCAAAAAAAAAAAAACAAATTTAGATTTAATATTACGAAGTTGAATAAGGCTGCATACAAGTCATACCTTTGCCGGTTAGGGAGATATTTATAATATATTCAGTATATACTACTCTAAGCAATATCGATAAGAAGTTATCGATAGTGTCAATCTCTACAAAAATTTGGTAAATAATAACAAGAATTCACGTATTTGTTATCTTTTTAAATCAAATTTCTATGCATTTACAGCAATAGTGAAATAAAGTGTGATAATGTTGTACATCCATTTGTGTACAAAACTTTTGTAACAGTTCTAAAACATAGCAACCAGAGAGCAAAATTTAGTTTGTGCATATATGTAATAAATTCTTATTATAATATATCCATGATCTATGCTAGGTGCGTTGTGAGTATTCTGTGGTTTGACATGACATGAGTATGAATGCATTGCATGAATAACAAAAGAAAAAAACTTTACTGTATATGTCACAGATTATAAAGTTATATGTACTGTATCGTATTATACGTATTTAGATTAGATACACAAACTAAATAGTAGATACTGACGTATCAGACGGAAATCTGCAGTACAAATGCGCTGGACATGAGCTCGAGTACTTTAATTTCACCTGATTGGTCATAGCAAAATAGAACATTTGACTTCCCCGCTCCTCTCAGCCTCTCACCCCTTTGTTTTTTTTACGGGCTATTAGTCCTTGAATTTATTTTTAAGTAAGGAAATATCGTCGCAATTAAAACACAGTAAATAATGCTTACATTTTTATTTTTTAGGATATAGACAAACATAACATGGACTTAATATACGACTTAAATAGAAACTAGAATAGAAATAAATAGAACAATAACGGCCGTACTAACAAAGTGTGCGATAAACTCAACACATTACACTATAACACTGCACATCCACTGAGTCCTGTCACGAACTTGTATTTTCTGGCACACAGCACTTATAACACATACTTAATATAATAAATGTATCCAAAGATTGTTATTAATAAATTAGTAGATATATAAAAAGGCGGAAATTATTCGATGCAACAATATAAACAACAATGACCTTACAAAACAAAATGGCTTCCTCTCTTAGTACAGATCGCTATAAGGCAATCAAGGCGATGAGAGGGGAGGTGAAATGTCATGTTCTATTTTGCTATTACCACAGGCTATCAAATTCCTATGTCTAGTGAATTTTCCTTGAAGATTACCAGCCGTGATTAGATAGATATTTACATGACATTTATTTATTTATAATATGTTCGGACGTATTATTGAATTAAATTGGCAAAATAACAAATAACTAACTTTTTTTTTATTATTATCAATTTAAATTATTCTCAATATAATGTTTTGATTTTGTAGTGAATATATTTTGTGCCATTATAATTTCTTTTGTAACAATGGAATCAAATATTATCAGTTGGACAAGCCAAGATGTGTTAGATTTGTTACACAAAGATAATATATCAAGTTTTGTCATAGAAGTTTGTAAAACCCATGACATAGATGGTCAGTGCCTTCTGTCGTTTGTTGAACGTGATTTTTATGAATACCCATTTGATCAACTTCCATTGGGTGAGAGAAAAAGATTCAAGTTACTAGTGAAGAAGTTACAAAAGAACAACCGAGCAGCTATGTTCGAACTTGGGCTTTGTGACGAGCAACTATTTGTAAATCCTTCAACAAACATAAATTTTCTTGGTACAAATTTGTCACATTTGAGCTATAATTTACACAAAAGGAGACCGAGTGAATTTAGAGATGATAAAGAAACTGAATATGTGCCCAACTTTGCTACAGACTGTAAGGCTTCAAAATTAAAACCAGAAATATGGAAAACAGCAATTTCTTTAGGTAAGCATACAAATCTCAGTATGATTTAAATATATATATTTATTTATTTATGTTATGGTCAACAGACTGGCTGATGGTCTACTTGAATAACACAACCAACACCACAGGTGCTGCAAGTGAGCTACCGATTGTACTAGAATTAAAGATTTTAGGAAACAAAATTTTTCAGAATGCCAAACACAAGTGATGAAACTATCGAAGATATAATTTGTTTCAGGTTATGTCTTCCTAGTTACTTGGGTGACAGCGGTTGTAATGGTGATTGTACACGATAAAGTCCCAGACATGAAAAAATATCCACCGCTTCCAGATTTATTTCTCGACAATGTTCCACACATTCCTTGGGCCTTTGACATGTGTGAAATCACAGGCTCTCTTCTTATGGCCATTTGGCTAATTGTTTTGTGCTTCCACAAGCATAGGTGAGCTTACTTTTCGTAAACATGGAAAGAAATAACATTTGAGGAATGCTATGAAATAATGGGATCTATTTCCCATTTGTTTTTGTAACAGTGGTTTTATACATTAAGTCATGAGACATGTTGCAAGAGCTGATATAAAATAAATGAATCCACTTTAGATAGTAGGAGAAGTGACCGGCAAGCGATGTTTGAATATTTACATAAAATCTTTGATAAATAGCTTAGTCTAGTGGATCTCACTAATTTTGATAATTATAATATAAAAATATAAAAAATTAAAAGCTTTTAGCTTGCTTATCTTTATTAAGTTATTCGCAGAAATGAGTGAATTTATGAATTAAATATTGTATATACTATCCCTATAACTACAAAATTTATTTACAATGTATAAAATAGTTGGTGAACAGCCAATCTCTAAATAGACACATTTCGTATTCATGTGAGAATGAAAACGTACAATTTACATAAGCATTTTAAATGATAAATGTTGTTTAAACACTGGGCATCAAAGTAAAAGTACTAAGCTCCAGTCATTTTCTAGAACTACTTAGTAGGAAAGTTAACAATGCATTCAGTTGTTTTAATGTTAATAAGAAGAACAATAAGAAAAGAACTGCATGTGTTATTAATAACTAATATGTAAGCAGACACATATCAATATTATACTGATTACTAATAATTGCCTCTGGCTGTCTGGCTGGCAAAGTTTCACCCATACTCCCTCCCATAAGTAACATTTAAAAATGGTACAAATATGACATGGGAGTCAACACGACATGAAGTTCTTCAGTTTTCCTTTGGGAATATCGTCATTGTCAAAATGTTGTCAAACCAAAATCTGCTGTATGCCATAAGTATACCTAATTTGAGATATTGACAAAAAAGATTTCCTGAAAAGTTTTACATCAAATATTTTAATTAAAACTAATTTGTTGTTTTACGTAAACTTGTTTGTCTTTTATGAAACAACAACATTCATGTAAAACATGAATATTTATTTATTGTAAATTTTGAACATAACGGATTCTAGCTGCTGCACATAGCATATTTGCTTAAAAGGTCATAGTTCCACAAATATGCACTTAGAATTTCTTTTTATAATTATGATAGACAAGGCAGTGAATTTTTCACTAAACCCATTTTTTTGGAATCTTAATAAAGTGCACATAACAGATTATGGTTTGAATAAATTGTTTTATTTATTCATCAGATTCATTTTATTAAGAAGATTTTTTGCGCTCGCTGGCACAGTCTTCTTGTTGAGGTGCTTTACGATGTTGATAACTTCACTGTCCGTGCCGGGATCTCACTTGAAATGTGAGCCGCGCTCGTACCCGCCGGCAGACGATCTGACCGTATGGGGACGCCGCATCAGGCAGGCCTACGACATTTGGAGTGGGGCTGGCATGTCCGTGCGCGGAGTCCGCACTTGCGGGGACTACATGTTCTCAGGACACACCGTTGCCCTCACGTTGCTCAATTTCTTCATTACAGAATGTAAGTCCATGTCAAATCCACCATGCTATAATAATTTAGTGACACGGATATTAAGCTATTTAATATCCTTCAGTGAATACCTACTGTCAAAATTGTACTACGAATTTGTTATGCTATGATTATTTAGTCACAAGGATATTAAGCTACTTAATATTCTTAAGTGAATACTGTCAAAATGATACTACAAATCTTCTGTGCTATGTCATTATTTATTTTTTTACAATAAGTATTTTCGATCATAGGGAGAAAAAATCATTTTTGAAAAATTGGCTCAATAATAAATCCAAGAAACCACATCCAAATCAGTTCATTTTACTTGTCTTTCGAAATAATCAAATTGTATAAATAAATGTGAAGCTAAGTACAAAAACACAATTATACCAACATTATAAAGTAAGTAAATAGTTCATAATATCTGAACTTTGGCCTAGTGTACTCATAACATAAATAAGCAAATACAGTAGGACAAACAAACGTCAAACTAGTTAGGAAGTGTTTTTATCAATAAGTTTATTTTGCTAGTTGCTATTACGTATCATTAAAATTGATAAGGAATACCTAACAAAATATGTAAACAAAACATTGGATTATTTACAGCTTAAATACATGCAGATTCCATTTACCAAACAAATACGTATCAAACAGTGATAAACATTATAAATTATTTTTAAATAACCTTTTAATAACAAGCTATAATTAAAATTTTAAACTAACCCTCGCGTTTCTATTGAGCCCAAATATCTGCTGTAAGTTGCCGAGGAGTTGGGTGACCACATACCACTTTATGCTTAAGTATCAAATCAAGGTTTACCATGTCATGGAAATACCACTGGAGTTACAGTATAGCAAATTTCACATCAATAAATCAAGCTTTGGGATCCGTTTGGGAGCTGCGATCTCAAAGACAGACATACAGATACCCATGCGCCCATACATTTACCCAAAAATACATAAATTTACATTTGATTAGTATAATTTTAATTATTAATTTAAATTGTTGTACTATATGAGTAAATGTATGGGTGCTTCATAAAGTACTGTATGCTTCCTGCTTTGGTGTGCGACCGGGATACACAATCAGGCGTCAAACTTATAGCACCCGGTTTTTGCGTCTAATTTGGACTAAAGTGAATGTTGGTGTATTTCAGATACATCGCGCGGTCTCTACCTGCTGCATATTTTAACATGGGTGATGAACATGTTTGGTATATTCTTCATATTAGCTGCCCACGAGCACTACTCCATTGATGTCTTCATAGCGTTTTATATCACGTCGAGACTCTTCCTATACTATCATACCCTCTCCAATAATCAAGCTCTCATGCGGAACGATTCTTCGAGGTATGCAATTTTCTAATAAATGTTCTAATGCAATAATGATATGTCAATCCATATAATATGTGTATCCTACTAATATTTTTAAATGCGAAAGTTCATGAGGACGCATGTTTGTTACCCTTTCACGCAAAAACAGTTCAACGGATTTGGATGAAATTTGGCACACAGATAGTTTTTACCTGGATTATCGTATAGGATTTTTATCCTAAAAAAATGTTATATTCTCCAAGGGATCCAAGCATAAATGACTCATATTGCGATAAAATTTACTTATCTATATTAAAATGTTGATAACATAAATTAATTGGAGTTCGTAGAAATAATCGATAAATCACATTTTATATACGCACCTGCCTTTAATTGATTAGCTGCAGTACCACGATAATATGAAATAAAAAATCCATCTTACATATTTAACTTGGTTTAAATAATACCTTGAGGGCCACTGCAAAGTTGGTTTACTAGCATACTAGCTTGTGCTCGCGACTTCGTTCGCGTGGAAAAATAAAAAATATAACACCTAAGACAATATTGTACGTATAATCTTTATCTCTGTGATGACGGGGACAGTGACCTAACATTTTTAACATTTAGTAGTTTAAAAGCACTCTTATGAATAAGCATTATGCTTAATGTTTTTTTTTGTAGGACAAGAATATGGTTTCCGTTACTATCATTCTTCGAGTCTGAAGTGGATGGGATAGTGCCCAACGAGTACGAGGGTCCGGTAACAATAATAAGGAACTTGAAGAATTGGCTCATCAGATTGGTTTCCGATGTGAAGGAGTCTTCGGTGGCCAAGATAGCCGGAACAAAATTGCAGGAAGGAGCTGCGATGGGGGAATACTCTGTGGTGAAACTGGTCGATGGTATCAAAAGAAATCTGAGCTTGGTCGAGGAATATAAGAACTCGCGTCCGCAGCTCGTGACATTGGACAAGAATGTCCAAGCTTGTATTCTAGAAGATCATCCTGATTCGGAACTCCACCATAGAAACATAGGTTTGGAGGTGTCCGAGGAATCTCTCATCAAACATTTTAGTAATCCACCATCCCCAACTTTGAAGAAGAAAATGTGAACAGAATAGTGTTTTAGTTCCATAGTGTTAGTCAGGTCGGTTTCATTTGGGAAAATAGCATTAGGCTAAGTTGTATAAGAGGCTAAGCAGACTGTTTATAAATTATGGAAACCTGTATATTTTACATTTCCAAAGTGAATTTTATAACTTGTTATTCCATTTATTTGTAAGTTAAATGTAATATTAAATTATTTAAAAAAAAAAGATTTATTTGCTCAAATTATAATCATTATAAAAATAAGTGTGGTGTTTTTTATTTAATTTTTTTGTCTTTTCCGTTCAAAAGCTAACAATAAACTTAATGAGATAATAATAATTTATGTAATGTAAAGTGGGGTACTAATATCCTAGGATCCCATGGGATTCTAGACGTGGGAGCCAAGTGGAGGGAGGCCTTACATCAAGGTTTTTTTTTGTAATAATAAACAAATCGGAAATGCATTGCAATGATCTTTGGAAGGTCTATAGTCACTTTCCGTTTTCTCCTTTTTAATACCTTCATGGCTATTAGTCCTGTGGGGAAGTTCAAATATGGAGATTTTTTTTCAGGAAAATTTAGTAGGGATCTTACTAGTCTTATTAAGTATTTTAGACTTGATTGGATATCAGTCACCTAGTACATTTTCCAGTTAGGAAGTCATTTTATTGCATGAAAAAAAAAATTCTTCAGAAACTATTTCCTTCGTGTCAATTGACATTTTTTTCCCGCTTTTCTCCTTAGCCATTCTAAGTAGTACTTAGTAACACTAAAATAAAACATGTTTTTTTTTTCATTTTATATTTTATAGTAATATGAAAAATTAGTTAAAAAATGTCTTTAATAATATTAATAAAATGATGAAATTTTGTCATGATTTTAATAATTAACACAACTCAAATTGCACTTAAAGAACGCTCATCTAAATCTTATGAAAATAAATAATATGGCTAGACATGAATTCATTAAGTCGTGAACGTTTCACACAAGAGAGTATCACATTTTATTATATATAAAAAACACATGTAACAAAATGTGATACTGCATTAAAAAGCACAGTTAACAGTGCATAATAAAATTACAAAATAATTAATTTTAAAATAATTCATTTGCATTATTAAAATGTAAAGAAAAAAAATATTAATACTATAAAAGTAATACAAGCCCTTAACGAAGGATAATACAAAATGTTTTAATAGAAATCTTACTCTGGAACTTCATATAAAATTGATTAATAAATCTAATGATTATGACAATAGGCCACTTCATTATATAACTATACAATGCCACATAAAAGTTCTCAACAGAACGCACCTCTTTGCACTATATACAATGACTAATTATGGCAAAGAAGTGAATAATGCACAACAGAACATACTTAGATAATCTTTAGAATAATAACACCTAGAAGGACAGTCTCTCACACAACATTTCCTTTGTGTCTTTGTTGTTACTGTAAGGGTCGATTCGCATCTGACAGAATAAGCTTCGGGTAATCATCAATCATAGGTCATGTAACGCCAGAACGGACAAACATTCCATCAGATGTGCATCAACTCTAAAGGATACTAAGAGTAAGCCATTATTTTTTTAATTCACAAGGCAATGAATGGCCAGTAGAAGATTATAGGTAGTCAACTTGAGTAGTTCGTACACATTATGTGCAGTACGGACTTAATTACTATGTGTTAATATTCCAATAAGCTTAGAATATAGTGCTATTTTGTAACTAACATGCTTGATTTGAGCTGAGAAGCGTGCACAAGTAACTAGAGTCCATTATTCAGCAGCAGCAGCCTGTTCGCTCTCAATCAGAGCTATGGAAGGATCATCTTTTTTTTGTTGCTTTTCCTGGGATTGTTCACGAGAGCTGGCTGTAGTACCGTTCTCATTAACAGAGCCATCTTTTTCAGGGGTGTTTTCTTTTGAAGAATTCACGGAACCTGTCTCACTACTTTCTTTTTCAACAGATTTTCTTTCCGGAGAAAGCTCTTTGTCAGGAATACTTTCTTTAGGAGAACTGTCTTCTTTAGTGAGTGTATCCTCTTTTGCAGGAGTACCTTCCTTAGCAGGTGTACTCTCCTTCACAGGAGTTCCTTCTTTTGCAGGGGTTCCTTCCTTGGCAGGTGTACTTTCCTTCACAGGAGTTCCTTCTTTAGCAGGTGTACTCTCCTTCACAGGGGTTCCTTCTTTTGCAGGAGTTCCTTCCTTGGCAGGTGTACCTTCTTTCGTAGGTGTGCCTTCCTTATCAGGAGCATTATCTTTAGCGACAGTGCCGTCCTTAGTAGGTGTGCCCTCTTTTGCAGGTGTACCTTCTTTTTCACTCTTTTCTGGTTCTTGTGAACCCTCTTTACTACCTTTCTGGTTTTCTTTTTCGCCGTCTATTTCACCATTTGGAGTAGATTTCTTAAAACAAAAACATGTTACAATTAAAAAGAGTTTAAAAAATACTTGGCAAATTAAAAACCAATAGCAAATAGGCAAAACATAAACATCTCTTTAAATGTGTATATAATAAGATATTATAACTTACTTCTTGACTTTCTTCTTGCGGTGGTTCTTCTGGAGGTACTTCTAATTTCAAGAATACTTCCAAAGTATCCACCTCGTTTGCTAAATCAAACTGGTCATAGTCCTGTTAGAAAAATATATATATTAGAAATAAAGTGGATAAATACAGGCTGTTTTATAAAAACCATGAATTTTCTCAGTGGCAGGGCACACTGTGCTTGAGACTGCCGCCCTGACAACTCTATAAAGTGAAGTCAACAATCATTTCAAAATTATAACTGGCTAAGAGAATATTACAAAGTTAAAATAAGTACTCACTCCACAATATTCCTCATCGTTAAACACCTGTGGTGGAAGCGGAGAGCGAGGATTCGGGTCGCTAACAGTTCCACCGTTTGACTTGGCATTGTTTTGCATGAAATCTTTGTCCGCTTCTTTTCCCGGCTCAGTTATGTCAATGACATCATACTTTATGTTTTTCGAATCCAATATCATTGCAACTCGCTGCTGCCTCTTTTTTACCTGTAATTATTCCATTATCACGTAATCCAAATTAAAGATTGTCGTATGAATCAGCAATGCAATCGATGAAGAAAGGTGTACCCGGCCGTCCCAGGAAATTCTAATATTAAACTTACCTCTTTATTTCCAGAAATACCACTAATATACACTTTGACAACCATGGTTCTAAACTAAATTACTAAAATATTAAGTCAAATGGTAAAAATGTACTAACAAATGAGAAAAAAAGGCTTGGCCATTGGTCAATCTGCTGTTTGAGGAATATAGAAAAAATAAAACAGAACAGCTGCAAACTTTTTTCACTAAGATTACTAAAGAGCTTGGTTTCAAAATAATTAGGTGTTATATATTATAGTCTATATGCATAGAGAAGTGGAACATAGATTATAGGTAGGTAATAGTCTATGTTCTATGGATCAATTTGTTGGTCTTGTGACTTGCGAATATAAATAAATTATTCTGTGGTGTTCAGTATTCTGTGGTGGATGGAATTGAAATTTTCAATTTTCATACAGTTTTCATAAGAAAATATACTTGTTTGTTATACGTATGTACGTACATCAGTTATAATTAATATAATTATATTATAATTAATAATTATTGTAATACTTCATACGGCGCAGAGTTTTGGGACGATTGCCGTTAAATCATTATCATTAATCATTAATAAACAAAAAAACTAATAATAACATTGTCAATTGTCGAACAAAAATAGAATTACAACATTATCGCGAGTTGTATAAACGAAGTTTTAAATATTTTAAAACAATTTAACAAGACTTGAACAAATGACGAAATGTTCAATTTTGCAACGATAATAGTAATTTTGTTTACATTTTGCTTTTTGGCTAGAGCTTCAGATGAAGTAAAAGGAGACAAGGTAACTGTAGACTGCAATACGTTGCGTTTGGGACAGTATATTTGTCCCGATCCTAGTGTTAATCACATTGATCCCGATACACAACAACTAAAAGGATGTACGAAAGGAAAAGATATTCCATCGGAAGGTGAAACTACAGGTTTGTGCATGTTCCTCTCTTTTTTCACAATTCCTATTAAAATTGGACTTAAACCCAACATATTTTGATACGGTTTTCAAGAAGAAATGAATGAAAAGAAGGATAAACGAGGAAGGTTTTTGTTTATAAAAATTTATATTAGTGATTATATAATTGCAATACTAAATGTGATATTTCATTATTTTAAATTGCAAATAGGGAATGACTCATGACGTAGGCAGGAGCTATTGATAACATTTATATCTTTATCAAAACAAATTATTTAAATTTATAAATAGTTCTTTCTTTCTTTCTTCATTGTATTTTTTAAATATTTCAGTTCAGTGTATAGCGGCAGATGGGATTATATGTTTGGAGTCCAAAAACTCCACATTTAGGAAGAAAGTGCCATGTAAATGGACGTAAGTTATATTGTTTTAATTTTACACATCCAATAGTTAAAAAATAGGAAAGTGTTGTAAATCAAGGGCAGATCCAGCTGGGTCATCTTAAGCAAGGCCATGGGAGACAAAGAAAAGAATGTAATCAATCTTTGTTAGGATCCACCCTTGTTAAGTATGAAATGTTCCCATCTAGTAGATGATTTGATTAATATATTTTCAGAAAAAACTATTAGAAACATTAATGAAAAACAGTATTAAGTTTGGTTATTCTCACATACTTTATATGTGAGAACATGTAAAGTAAAGTGAGACAAAGATCTTGTCTTATGTATTCTCAATAATTTCACTTGTTTATTATTCAGTTATGACAAAAACACATAGTAAATGTTAATATTTGTGTGGTATATTGTCATAAATTAAGGATAATTAAGCAGTAACTATTATGTTTTCATCTTTAGTTAAAATTAATTATAATTTACAATTTTTTCAGAAATGGTTACTCTCTGGAAATAGCACTTCTGCTTTCCGTGTTCCTTGGAATGTTTGGGTTGGACAGGTTCTACCTTGGCTATCCTGGAATTGGTCTTGCTAAATTATGCACATTAGGATTTATGTTCCTTGGACAGTTGCTGGATATAATACTTATTGCTGCTCAGGTATTTTATAATATGGTACTTTTTAGGATAATTTTCCACTTGGACCTACCAATTAAAATTATTGTATTGTATTGTATTTAAATTTAAAGGAGTAACTAATTAAACTATTCTTGCTCACAACCATTCACGTTTTGATGGATGATTTTGGCAGTTTTGATTTTATCATCTGCCTACAGCATTGAATAACTGAGATGAGTATGTACGCAATTAATAACTTATTGTTGAGCAGATGAGGATGATGTACTAGTATGTTCACTAAACATATGTCTAAGAGCGTATACTAGGCTTTACTACTACAAAAATAGCAGTGATGTGAAGTATTTTGTCAACTAGTTATAGTAGAAAATTTTAGGCGACTAAAACGCGTCAACTTTAGCCCTAATATTAATGTATTTCTTTTATCCAGTAAAAAATAATTTTAATTAATGCAATATAAAATTTAATTTTAGGTGGTTGGACCATCTGATGGATCAGCTTTTGTTATTCCATATTATGGAGCCGGTGTGACAGTCATAAGGAGTGATAACGAAACATACCTTCTACCGCAGGCAGATTGGCACAACATCACTTGACAGTGGGGCACCATATCTTTTGAAGTCGATGAAGACTATGAATGGACATAACGTCAAGTTAACTGAAACAGTGTTAGAAATAAACTAAGTGGAAAAAGTGTTGTGTATAAAATGTAAATTACTTCAAAAAATCTGTAAAAATAATATACTTATACTAATATACTTTTAGTTATAATAACAAATTATTAATTGTTTTTAAAATACAGTACATGTACAGTTAATAGACTAATTTAAATATTGGTTTTTAATCGAAAGTAAATTGGAATACGTGACTAGCATGGCATGGTTACTTGAGTGTGCGTCCAAAGTAACAAATTAGGAGTAAAAAAAACCAAAAAATATTTGTTGAAAAATTTATTACATTTTTAATATACATGGGCGTATTGTCTTGTAAAGTGAAAAATCAGTGCACTATCGCGGCAACATAAACAGTAGGTAAAATTGGAATGTTTCTTCTAAACAGGCAAGTCGGTAATGGTAGGTAAATATAATAAAACGGTATCCTTTCCCATAACTTAAGCTGCACTATTAAATAGTTACATAATTTGTTTTAAGCTAACATTTCGTTTATCAGCTAAGAACGAAATGAACTTGATTCATTATGTGACGTAGGGCATAGGCGGTAACTATTTTAAATCTTATTTAGTAATGTAATATAATGTCGTGGTCTCATCTATGGTCTCACCATAAACATGACGAGTTTAGCAGTAGGCATACAATCAGGAATACAATATACCGTAAGTATAACCCAATCAATAAATAAAATCAATATGAGCATAAAATTTAAACTCAAGCATGAAACGTAGGAATACATAGGCGTAGGTTAGGTATACATAGGCTCACAGGTCGACGATGAATCCAGGCTGCTTCTAACCGGTCCTTGTGGAAAATTATAGGGGAGGCCTAGGTCCAACAGTGGATTTCATAATGATGAAAATGTGCAATGCTTTTTTTAAATCGCTTTTGTTTTACTTAATATTGATAAGATTCTTAAGTAACTACTTTTCATCATATTAACGCAACATAAAACTTGTTAATCTGAGTAGGTTCCCAACATTATATGATGTAAGAATTTATAAAGAGTTAGCTTTGAAACAAAATATGAGCATATTAGAGATAACACATGAGCATGTGTAACCTTAACTACTTTTCTGTTGTTAGTATAAATTATCTATACAAAATATCTTATTCGTCTATGAGCATTAATCTATGTAATGATTTTAATATTTTTATAATAGGCTTTTATTGGGGTTCCCGTGATCGATCAACAATAATACGTTATAACTATAAAATTAATTACACAAGTATATGAAAACCTAAAAGAAATTTATCTTTTAGGTACATATTATTAGAGTTTAATGGAAATTGTAAATGTTCCACATATGTTCGGATACTTTAACTGACTATTGGCTTGTATCTAAAATGAGTTATCTACAGTTGATTATTATTATATTTAGTATTAAATTTAAAAGTTTGAAGTCAAATTATGATATGTTTTCATGAATTTGGCTACGGTTAAATCACTTAAGGTAAAGGAATGTAATCTACTTAATGCATCTAGAGTTTGAGATCAAATCTCCTTCGGATTGAATTATGAAAAACTGTGGAATAACACCATTAATGTATTCTGTAACGGAACAAATTCAAGTAAAGTAGCTCTGGTAAAACTAATCAAAAAAAAAAAATGTACTTTTCAAAATGTGCTTTCGCCTATAAACACTAATGAATACAAAGTAGGAATGCAATCGTGTTGTCGACTGTAATAGGATGATGATAATAGGAGAATAGGTCCTGACAACCCTTACTCGCTCGATCGGTACACATATTATTTCACATAATATGTCTTCCGTTAGCTAAGGGATGATTTCTGCCGCTGCGAAACTCACTGTACCACAAGAATGTATTATTTAGAAATATATTTAGGGATAGAGATATGAATAGGAGAAAGTAATTATTGTTACTCATATCATACTTATTTTACTTAATTACTAACGTATTTATATAATTTATATACAGCAGGATATGATTTATGGCAGGCAGGTAACGAACACTCCCATAACAAAGTGCACTTTTGTGTCACCATAAGTACTTAGGTAATCATTGCTTAATTAGTGCTTTAAGACAAGTGTACTAACCTCTCACTTGGTTAAATCAGAGATGCAATAAAGTAAAAGTATAAGCGATATTTATTTCTAAAATGGTTGATTGTCCACTACATACAATAACAACTACTGTCGTTTAGCAACCGTTCAACACTCTCAGACCACTTTTATAGATTCTTGGAGATAACTAAACAGGTTTCAAATTGTAAGGTATTTCCTAAATTTTGTGTAAAATATAAAAAAAAGAAATAAAAATAGCCGATTAAAACTGTACTACACAACACAGCTACAAGGCTTGAAAAAATGTAGCTTAATTTTTAACACCGTGGCGAGAAAGGTTTTTTTGGGCAGTAACTTACTAACTTATTTTTTCTCAGAAAATGGAATTTTTTATATGAATCTGCCCAGTTCAAACTTTTTGAAATATTGTCTATTATGCACTGTATTTTTTTATCTAAGTTTTAATTTTACTATAAGAAGTCAAATTAGACGACGGAAATAATGCTTTTCTACTAAGTTCTCGCCTTAAAATTAGGATATTTATCGTTTTATATTTTATGTTATTATGAAATTTGAAAATTGATATCATAAGATCTGGAATTAATCTGTTGTTGTGTGTACCTAAGTATGTTTCATTTCATTTTAACTAAATAAAATTTCAATTAATTTAATGATTCTAATGTTCACGTAACGGTCGTCAATTTCAGGCATATTTGTTTATTATACTTGGTTATACTGGTTTTGTTTATATACTATGTTAACTCGTTGCCCACATTACAGAGACAATAACGTCATGCAATTTTGAATACATCTTTAAATATCTTAAAATCCTATTTATTATTTACATAAAACAAAATATCTATAAAAATATAATATAAAAAACAAACTATATAGCAAATTATAAAGAGATCGTAATATATCTGAGACAGACAGACAGACACATAAATAAAGATTAATCATAAAAAATATATTACTCTAATAGACTTACAGAGCAAAAGACAAAGTATAATTTTCTAATCCATATTATAACTGGAATGCAGAACCAATCGATTTCTTAAAAAAGAAAAAAGTCCTTCTAAATAAACTTACATTTGAGCGGTGAAGCAATAATCATAATAGATAATCAACCTTTAGGCGCATAATCAAGCTAATTTTGACATTAATAGCTAAATCTCTATGTATAAAATTTTCAGCAATATTCCTATAGTTAAGTCATTCATAGAATTTGTATGAATTTCAAGATTGTTTTAATGTCAATTTATATAAGTAGAGAAAAATTATAATTGATAACGCTGAAGAGGCGTGGAGTATACTACCGCGTCTCTATTTCATGAGAAATTGTGAAAAATTATTTCCTTCTAGACCACAATTATAGAACTTTGGCAAATAAAAAACCTCTAAATACCAATTCGTCCAAATAATTACAACCGTTTCCGAGAAACCTTCATTCTTAACATTTACGCCTCTAGCACACAAGAGACGAAAGCGACACGACCACAGACTGTAATTCACGTTCGTTCGATGATAACATTTCGTTGCGCTTTCGTGTAGTAAATCTTGAATTTGAACGGTACACCGGAATTAAGTACCTATATGCACAGGATTCGATATTTTAACCGATCGCGCACTTAATTCGTTTAGATTTTGGTCTACGTGCTATGCTAAAACCGTATTAGTTTCGCTGTTTCTGTGGTGTTTCGTTCCGGTACGTTTCCGTTGCAGTGTGCTAAAGGCCTTAAATATTACGTGGTCTGTTGTGAAGAGCCCGTATGTGCTCGGACGTGATGCGCGTAAAGGGTCGCTCGAAGCGTAGAAATTCAAACGGGCGTGCCAAAGTCCGGGTCTCCTTCGCCGGCCACGTGGAGCAAACGGGTGAGCTTGCCGCGCTCCGCGTCCCCGTTGGGTATGGCCGGCGGGGGCGGACCGGTGACGCGTCGCGCCGTTCCTATCCGGAATCCGGCACTCTCGCGACGGTTCCACTTCGTGTCCCCGTTCAGCTTGCTCTCGTGCGGACCCGCCTCGCTTTGGCGCCGCTCCGTCTGCGGCGGCGGTTCCGAGTCACCGGCGACGGCGGGTTCGTCCGCCGCCACCGGCCAGTACGCACCTTTAGTGCGCCAGTCCGGCTTCCGTTTCTTCTTGAGCGACAGTCGGCGGGCGTGTACCGGAGTGGACCCAGTCGATGGCGTGTCGGGCGACGAGTCGTCAGGTAAGTCGTGGTAGTGGGCGCGGTGGCGACGCGTGCGGGGCGAGGGGGGCGTGGAGGGGACGGGAGGAGGCGAGGGCGAGCGTGGCTCTGCCGGCGCGTCGGTCTCGATCTTGATGCAATGGTCGTCCATGTCGAGAATGGCGAGGTTGTTGTTGATGTTGTTGTATTCGGGGTAAGTGGTGGTCGAGGGACGGCGGTTCGTGTGTCTCACGTCGCACTCCTCCACGGAGCCGTCCTCCGACGGAGGCCTGGCAACATTTTTTTTAAACTTTAACACCAAAAAGAAAACAGAAACCGCAAATCATATGAGTAAACTATAATTTTGGTCTGGTTGTTTAGTTTTATTATAATTTTAACAATAAATAGCAATAATAAGTTGACATATTTTAAAATAAATTTCTTGCTCTAATAACAAAGGTATCACTAATATACCACAAAAAAACTGTCTCAACTAACACCTATCCTCCGTGATGTAGCCGTGATGATATGCCAGAGCCCATACTCACACATCCTCACTTATTCTACATCCTGTCAAGCAGACAGATGTAACCTGCTTGTCGCTCTTTAATTTTATTATTAGAAGGGACTTATGGCCAAACACAAGACTATTTCACATTCCATCTTAATTTTACTATTATAGACAGAAAGGAATCAATTTATTACCTATCATTATAATCTGGAGTGCGCGGTGCTGTGGGCGTGGCGCCTGCGCCAGACCCCGCCTCCTCCTCACACTCCCTCCCTTCCTCGGGATACAAGGGGAACCTGAAATACATATTTCAACAATTAAACCTTAAAACGAATCAATAATCAGATTATCAGGGCAATATCGCAGTAAGGAAATGAGTTAAAAAATTCGTGCATTAGTTTTTGGCCGTGACATCACCCGCGTATCTATAAATTATGCCCCACGGATTATTTTCTGCAAATTATGTATAAAAAAACCTTTCTCTTTTAACGCTCTTTCCATTAGTGAAAACACGTAGGAGTAATATAGCAATATATAGTTTCTTAAAATTAGTTCGGGCCCTAGCCAAGATGCAAACGCAGTGCTTTCTGCTGTCGTAAACGCTACGCTACGCTGGGAGAAAGCTTTGTGATTGGTCAAAATTTTATGTGGGCGTTACAACAACCAATCACCGCGCTTTCTGTCTTCCGTTTCGTAAGTACGCAACGAAACGTTTACATCTTTACAGCTAGGGCCCCTCAACACAAAACCTTTAGTCCTTCTGGGAGAACCTCTAGTTGGCGCGAAAGAGTAAAGTATTGTAAAGTTTCATCAAAATCCGTTTTATTTCATATTATTAAATTTTTAGAGAATGACGAATTCACGAATAAAAACTTGCAGTGTGTCGTGAACAGATATAGCCGGATAGATGTATGCAATGTGATAGAATTCGATTGTTACCTATAGTTGTCTTCAGAGAGGCGATCGTCATCGTCGGTGGCTATAAACTGCACGCAGAGCGCGCAATCACCTTTGACGCTTTGCAGCGCTTGAACCGCTTCCTTGTGACATGCCTGTAACCATTTCAATAAATTGACGACACGTTTGGTCTAGTGGCTAGTAACCCTAGCTGTTAACCAAGCGGTCGCGGGTTCGAATCCCGCTAGGGGCAAATGTTTATATGTTAACATTTTACCTTTGTACCTGAGTCATGGATGTTTTGTATTTATAATATGTAAGTATGTATTTACAAAAAAAAGTATTGTATGTAATATTTATCAACTGTTTGGTATCCATAATACAAGCATTAAGTTGCTTACTTTGGAACTAGATGGTGCTGTGTGGAATGTGTGAATATAAAAAAAATATATAAAAAAAATTAAATGTTTGGGTGCCACACGAGCTCACTGAAACAAATCTAATGTATAGTTTTGAAAAGATTGAAAAAATGGATTACCTACGACAAGAGCGTGCGAAAAAGATCGTCCAAGGGCAGTCAAGCTCCACAGTCTATAGCGAAACATGGATCAACTCGCAATAAGGTGTTGCTGTGTGCTATAATAGCTTTTTAATAGTTTGATTGGAAAGTGTTAATGCACCTTACACCCTCAGATTTTCACCTGTTTTGGTCTCTTCTGAATTCTTTAGGTGGTTTTATTTTAGGTTAATATCACTGTCAAAATTACTAGTCGCAGTTTTTCGATCAGAAATCTCAAAATTTCTACAACAATAATCTCTTGGATGATAATAAAGAAGTGACCTGCGTGAGATCGAGATCGTTGATGGCGAGAATTGCGTCGCCGACGTACAGCTCGCCGGTTAAAGCGGCCGGACCTCCAGCCTCCAGCTCCGAGATCAGTATCGGCACTCCGTGTTCACGACCTCCCTGCAACGCGCACAATCTATACATATATTAATACGTCAAACGAAAACTTTGGATCCCTTTTAGGAAAATTGCGCGGATGAATTATGACTATACTGTCTTTTTTATCATTTTGAACTTTGCTATCAAGAAATTCGTAGCTTTATTTATAGGCATGCAAGTGTCAAATTTCTTTTCTATACATAACGCGTTGACTAATATCTCTAACTCCCTTAGTCGACTCGAGCCGACTTTACCCGAACGAGTGTTTCTCATATAATACCCACAAAATGTACAGTGCACCTAATGAAGTTTTCACTTCAATAAATGGTTGGACCGAGTATAGGAAACGGATCGAAGCAACAAGAGACCGTGACTGAGATGCCGAGTCCGAGATGGGGCGAGCGGCGCACGCGCACTGTGCGCGGGCGAGGGGGCCGCGCGGGCGGTGGGCGCGCGGGGCACGGCGCCAGTCCGCGGCACACGCGCACCAGCGTCTTGTGCCGCTGCAGCAGGATCTCCGCCTCCACCTTGAACCAACCACACACACCACCTATCTCATATTTGCTCAAACTAGCTTTAGTCATAGTATTATGTACCTTAAACGCTCTTCAATATAGTTTAAATTTCACTGTATCCTTGGGCAACAATCGGCTGCGGCATTCCGCCGTAGCCGTAAGGTACAAAATACTATGAAAATATATATATATATTGCCGTGCCATTCAACATGCCAGCCGTCTCGGTGTAAGCTGACTCTTATTCGTCTATTTAAGCAGTTTTTCCTTTAAGATTTTATTTTGTCTTTTAAAAAGAAACTTCATTACAACACGCAAACAGTAAGAATAAGTAAGAAAAAGCAGTAATAAGAACAAAAAATAATTGTATTATATTTATACTATTTTTTGATAAATACCTGAGCCCATAGAGAATCTCGTAGTTCAGCGCGCATATCGCGACCCAATAACTGCAGTTGCTGTATTCTCCCTGCTAATTCTTTATCTAAATATTTTGTAGCCAATCTGAAAACGCAAACAAGTTTACTTTTAAAACAACATCGTGGAAGGCCAAGGAGAAGGCAACTGACTGTTTTAAAATTAAAAGTCTAACTTATCATTGTGTCAATTGTGTGTATAGAAGAATAGCACTCTGCTCGATAAGTACTTCCCCCTAGGTTTCACGCGCCACCTTCATGTCTAATAACAATTGGAAGTACAACTACATACTAATATATATATTTTATGTATATGTGATATGTATTACCTAGCACCAAATAGTTCTGAATGAAGGGCCAGCACAGTTTCACGTAGTGCGGCATTCTCTTTGGCGAGTTGCGCGGCTTCGGACCGCGCCCGCGCCGCGTCCGTCACATTTCCCGCACCATCGCCGCTTTCTTGGTGACCGCCTGCGGAGAACTCTCACTTTACACCGCAACACCTTTATTTTACTTATTAATTGTACCTACTGCTTGTAAGGCAAACAGGAACTGCTTTGAGTTACAATTCGTTACGCCTAGAACTAGCTCACATCACATCCATTCACAGTTTCCATCTCTAACAGCCAGTTTCTACATGTATCTCTTGTTACGTCTTTGATTATAATATCTTACTTGAGTTAGAAATTTTATTTTTGTGTATCAGTTCATATTATTCATATATACATTACTTATCATTGTTGAGCACTTAGCCTATCCTTCAATGTGAGCATGGGCCTAAAGTCCATCATACTATACTAACTAGCCCACTGCGGATTAGCGGACTTGAGACCCCTTCGAAGATTTCTAGTTTTCTCGGACACTCCTTGTTTGCTCAAAAAAAAAAAAAATTACAGTCACATCAAGTGATTATTACTTTTAATCAACACATGAAATAAAATGCATGCAGTCCCCGATAAAACTATTATTCCTAAGTATGCATTTGGTATGCTATTGCATAAAATCAAAACACCGTGTTAAAAATGTTTGTGTTTATTTGTATAAGCTAATCAACGAAACAATGAAACGGATTTTTCATTTTACGGACTTTTCATAGATAGATAATATGGGCCACTTTCATCCCAGTAATATTACTTTTTAAGGGTGTCATAGGTGTCAACTCGTTAAGCTCGTAAAAAGTAACTCCCCCAGAGAAGTCCAGAATTCAGTTAATTATCGTCTCATTTTCAACAATAATGGACCGCATTGCTCTATGTACATACGACCCTTTGTAAAATAGGGCATTGATCGGGATTGAGGACGGCAATCTAAACGATTGACAGTATTGACACTGTATTGAGGAAAAATACTTACCAAGAGAAGCCCTCGCTTGAATCAACTCTGCTCTCATGTCTACTAGCTCAGCCTGAAAGTAATAAAAAGAGACAAAAGTTACAACACTTCTTCATAATCTGGCAATCTTTATGTGGCAAATCCCGGTATCCAATTTCTCCAAAATTGTGAGTTGGATAACAATGGCCATAATCTCACGAGTAAATCAACGGCTGCGTAAATCCGAATTAAACCAGACAGATGTATTTGACACTGACGCATAAATCGTTTGACCTTAAACACTTTGTAGCGCGTCTGTACACGCTCGTACGTACAATCCAACCACCCTCGTTGACAAAGTATTTCACATTTCATCTTCCTGCTAATTCTCACGTGATTTATTTTATCACTTTAGCTCGTTGTGCGCACATTAGGCGTGACGAGTTTCTATTAATGTATGAATGAACTAATGTTAGTGGGTATTGAGAATTGAAAGCTCGTCGTATAGCTACGACAGTGTGGTGTGGCGATCTCAAGTGGGATGGGTGCAATGTGAGATATGCGGTAGAGAAATGGGTTGTTATATTGGTTGATCGGGGTATATCCTACTAATATTATAATTGCGAAAGTTTGTGTACGGATGGATGTTTGTTACTCTTTCACGCAAAAACGGCTGAACGGATTTGGATGAAATTTGGCACACAGATAATTTAATAAGTGGACTAACATATACGATGCTGACACAATGCTGTTATTTCACGATGGTGTTCTGTAAGGGGTTGGTTAGTGGCGCCACAGAATGGCTGCCCAAATCATGACTGCAAAATGCAATATGTGCCCTGTGGCCCTGCCACTAGGTACTAAATGTCTTTGACTTGCCAATTAACACAATAAACGGGTCAGACTAGCTGGAATGTTTTGTAATGGGAACGTGACACTATTTATGTTTTGTCATAAAATTAATGTAGGTTATAATTTCTTGAATTTCTACCAAATTTTAGTCAAAAATTAGTTTGTGCGTTTGTGCTCGCTTATCTCAAAAACTGCTTAACGGATTTGAATGAAATTGGCACACAGTTAGTTTATTACTTGGATATAGGATTTTTTTTATTCCCGAGGGATCGTTTATAAATATAAAAAAATGGGCGCCACCGTTCGTCACAGCGAAGAAAACTCGGGCGTTATTTAGGTATTAAATTTTTATTTTTCACTCACCGCCGGGTGCAGAATTTACGAAAGAACCAATATGGCAAGAAACCTGAGTTCTTTCAATTATTAATTTATGGTATAATACAAGCACTAAATTTACAATAAACAAAGCAACTCTTATCGGTAGCAACTCTTTCAGTCAAAATAATCATAACATGAGTAAAATGAGCTCTTCAATAGATTTTTGCTTTCATCGCCTTTCTATATATTTTAAAATTATACGAGTTTGAATATAAATGAGTACAATGGTGTGTTGAACGGAACCATCTGGAGATTATTAAGTTTGACAAGTGAATTATAGAATGAATAATATAAAAACTCTCCGAACGTGAGCATAATAAGTTGAACAGAATTTGTGGCGAGACGGAGAAACACGTTGACTGCAAATATTATACAATTTGTATGTAAGTTTCGTGTCTTATCGATGCTCTGACATCACAGTCTGGGCATTAGGTATTTAAAGCTTTTACTTTCTGTTGAACCTACACTTCGCTAATATCCTTGACATACATTCCGTTACGTAAACATTCCTACTTTTTAATTGTATTTAATGTAGCTGTCTAAAATTATTGACTTATAAATTAAAAAAAAAAAACCAAAAACCTTTCCGGTATTAATGTACTTATTGTTACGTTTTTAAGTTTTTACGTTTTTTTGATAAAAAGCGATAAGCGAGGAATATTTGTATAATTTTTAGATAAAAATTGCACCGGTGCGAAGCCGTGGATGAGTCGCATAGTATGGAACAATTATTATCTTCGTATGATACGAGATTGTTGGATTACAAATTTTACATTTATATTTTGTTTAGTCATAAATTTTTCATTGGGTAACGTAACGACTTCAATAAGATAAAATTTGTAATGTGTTCAACTCACGCATGCTCCAACAATAAACAATTAAATCGGCCTACGTACTACACGTAATTCATAATCATTATTTTCACGTTGAGACCTATAGTGGGTGTACATCTACGATAACGAGCAATTCATAGCTTTAGAACAATAAAAGAGAAAAATAACATTTTAATAAGGTACACGCTAAAAGTAGGCAATTATGAGATTGACCTGAAAAACTAACACGTTGCGTTGCGTTCAATATCATTAGTACAGAAAGAAGCGGAAGTGTTACGGGCCCTATAGCCTGCGGCTAGATTCCGCCACAATCCGAGAACCGACGACGACAAGACAACTAACGTGTCCAGCATTACTTTCATATCTTCTAATTAAGACGAGCCTTATTGTGGCACACACATTTACAACTAACCACGATCTGTCATCGATTCTTTACTATGCGAAGCGGACCTCACCAACACCAACATACGCGTTGGATACGTTCAATGCAAAACTACACCCAATAAACTATTACCATAGCGTCCATAGCTTTTTCTAATTTTGCGTGGGCACCGATCACAGATAACGTACAACAGTCCAAACTGGCTTGAAGATTGATTCACGCCGATCGATATCAATGAATGCATCTGATACATGAGCAATTCAACCGTTCTCTGCGCACGCGCAATGATAGATTTTACGATAATTTATGCTGCGCAGCGTCAGAAATAAATCGTCTAATTCATTTCGTTGACACTTTTACGCGATACTTGTTTACAGCGAACTTAATACGAACGGATCAAATTTTACTTTATATGCTCAACGCTCATCTAAAATGCGCCAAATTTCCGAGTGTTAAAATTTTATTATATCTCCGGGTAATTTGATATTGCTTTCTTGTGTATTTTATTGATACCTTACATTATTATGTCTGATAAAGGTACCTACCTACTAACAATCGAATCGTGTACATTTACGTTTAAAAAGAAACGTGTTAAGGCTTACATTAGATAACTTTTGCCACGTACAACTCAAGAATGATTTACCTGCGGTGATTAATTTCAAAAGCTTCTTAAATGGAGTAAGATGACCCAATGAACCCAAGAAATGGTGAATGTCTGAGGGAATAAGCGGATGGATGACCTACCATAAACCTAACGGTTGTTATCAGACAGTGGTGGATGAGAACTCTGTGGGGGAGCTTTCTCGAAACATTTGCCGCATCGGCAGCAACAACAGAAAATTAATGCAGCTTTCGAATTGGTGTTGTTATCTTAGGAGGCGGGTTTATCAATACTGTATTATACTGTACTATATTACTGAAGGTTCTATTCCAAAATTCAATTGGTTCCAAGATTTGTATCATATTATTGATATTATAACACAGCTGCTTTTCAAGAGCTCATTCGGCGGTTACTATTAGATAAATAGGCTTTTATTTCTAAGGAAATTTTCTCATGCCTAAATTAAATAGAAAAGATTTAGGGTAAGTGAGATTTTAAAACTTATTTAGAAGCTTTATATTTTATAATCCAATACCTATATTTTCTGCATCGAGTTCCATAAACTATGGCAAATATAAATTTACCTAATCAAAATATGACTTTAAATATTATTCATCATATGCAATATTTCAAAGATTTTGTGTAACAAATAACAGGTTAGTCAGGAGAAAAATTGGTATAATCCCCATTAGTATTCATTTATTCCAAATTTATACATATTTTCACTTACATTAACCTCATTTAAATCCCTTACACACAATAGAATCAATATATGTTATAGCCATTGTATAACAAAACGATAAAATCGCAATTATAGTCCACATACATATATAAAAAACGTACGTATGCAGGTGTAAATTGAGAGATAGATAAATGAATGATGTCATGTTCGCGCGAACCATCATCACGATGCGACGGCCATTCGTGTTGCTGTCTGCGACAATTTCACGACACACGATTCTAAGAAATGCAAAGTGGATATGTATGAAATGCTCACCCAATGTCTTTCTATATCTACTAGTAAGTAAGTATGTATAAATATGTCTGGCGTGCATCACCGATCTTGATCCGAGTTCGCCGTGGACACTTCGGCGCTTAGAATTATGTATATTTAGGGTTTTCGATTTCTCCACATAATTATTTTATTTCTCCAGTTTCGAGAATTCTCGGCTTTCAGTCAAACAGTTAAAGCTACAAACTCTTGAACCAAATAAAATGTCGAAGAATATATGTGTAGAAATAAACCTAAAAAGTATTTATAGCATAGAATACTTATTTACTTTCTTTATTTTATTATTCGAAATTTTAAAATTGTTATTTTAATGTTTAAAGTATTTGCGATGTTTAAATATAGCGCATTTTATATTTCGGTGTTTTGTTTAGTTCGAAAGTTTGAGGTTCTGATTGTTCTAAAAAAACAAATCTCCTAGCAGCAGTGAGTAAGTACTCTTATGATATTACTGTTTGGTAAGTAGCTTGATAATACCGAAAAGTATACTTATAAGAGCTGCTATACTTACTGAGCGGTAATATTGAGTACCTAAATACAATGGGCGGCTCATTTTGATTACAAACCTGTAACAAAAGCTCCGTTGCCGAAGTATGTATATCATAAAAACGCAATATCGACAGGTTGTTAAGTCGCTACTTGTACTAAGGTTTGTTGAATCAATATTTTCGCGAATTTGTCTAGCATTTCATGTGACCTTATACATGTGTAATAAGATGATGTTTCGCAGAATAGCTGTAGGTACGATAAAATCGAGCAGTACCTACGACAAGTCAAAAAGTCGTAGCTGTTTGAGGGAAGCTTATTAAAGTTTCAGACAGTCGTGATAAATGTTCTCTCTAGTTAAGATGATTATCCATAACGTCATAATATACTTAAGGAAAAACGCAAATACTATTTTTATATCTTAGACGCTATTGCCGTTTTATTGAATATCAACAATAGATGCTTCTGAACTAATTATAGTAATTTTGAAACTAAGTAAGTATATGAAAAATAATATTAAAGAGTAATTCCAACAACGATGTTCATAATGTGGCTCGAATTGTTACAGATTTAACATGTAGAATTTTTATAGGTGTTATTTTACTAAGGTATATAATGTCAAAATTCCTCTTGAATATTCAACATTGAATGGATGTAATCATTACAAATTCCCGGCACATACGACAATACGTCGTGAGAGCAATGTTCAATAAGTTCGCCGCGGACAAATGAGACTTAGGCTACTTATTAAACAGGTTCGCGTGTCTTCGCAGGCCGTAGTTTGCGGTTATGACCGCAAACTACGGTCTGGGAAGTGAGATGATGGCACGCTCGAGCGGATCACAAAGTAAACCGCAGGGACTCATCCTGCTGGATATGGGGGCGAAATCAAATATCACCAAGCGACTAGCGATGCTCACTCACTACTTAACTCTCTAAACACGAAATCAGTCATTTCTGTATCAAATAACGAATCCCCAATAAGGGAGATTACAATGGCAGCCGTGACGCGCCGTTTTCGAGATAACCGGTGCAAACTGGCTCGCGTGCAACAGCATATGCTGATAGATGAGCCTTTTCCTATTGTACGGTCACGTATTTCTCAACATAATCCATTCCGTTTGCCCCACACATTTCACAAAAACTATCTAGTTACATTTGTGGATTCGTTTTATGTTTAAGCTTTGTGTACCTCTCGAATTTAATCGATTCGAGTACCTACTTTGAACGTCAAACGCGACGTTCATAATATATTTCTTTCACGGAGACAAAAATGCAAATCGCATGTGTTTTAAAAGGCAGAGCCACGCTCTCATGGCAACGCACAACTAAATTATTGCCTCCGTAACACGACATTCATTTAAATAATAATAATATATATTCAATGCTGTAAAAAATGTAAAAATAGTATTTGAAGTAAGAATTTTATCAATATTCTAATGTAAGATATTTTTAGTTTATACCTCCAAAATACTTTAGTTTCAACATATTAACAAACAATTGTTCATCAATGCATTTAATATTTTAATCGTATTTTCAGACTATTTTTATTTTCATAGTGAAAGGGAAAATTTGACAATAAATAATTCAAAGTAAAAATATATAACTCACTTCGATACACATTACTTAAACACGTCTTGTATATGGAGTAGATATATTTTACATTATTATTGTAACACTTATTTCATTTTCAATAACTTGTCAATACTTATAAATTTCTCGACTTTCTTTAATAATAAGGTAAACAACTTTCTTATAAAAGTAATTCCACGATTATTATAGGCAATGATTACCCAGAGAATTTGCATGCCATAATTATAAACTCCTTAGCTCTCAATATTCATATGAAAATCATTAGTATATTAAATATAGACACAAAATATAGGACAAAAGGATTACTATATATAATTTAAAGGTTATCTTACAGGCATATTAAAAATTAATAGCATTATTGCGACTACAGAATATGCAGTAAAAAATCGCTATCATTCGGATCACACACTATGTCTGTTTTACAGAATAACAGCACATGTGCTTTTGTGTTTCCGTGCATAAATAAAGCATATCCGAATTTATTTCTCTAATCTCATCCTGCCCATTTCACTTAAATTCTCCATAATGCGAAACAGGTCTATATATTATATAGGCGCCATCCCAGACGGGCAGCCCGTCTGTCTGTCAATCACATAATGTATCGGTCCAAAAAAAGTCGTTTTTTTTTTTCAAAAATCTTTTATCGTAAACACCAACACTTAATGAATTAAAATTGTTTTAAAATAATTGAAAACCCTTATTTTTTGTGTGCTAATTAGACATTATACGGTCAAGCTAGCTATATGAATGAATTGAAATAATAAAACTCGAAGCAATAATAGTAAATGCAGTACTAAAACTCCCTGTCAATAAATTCTATTCCATCATGATCGAGGGCTCCAGCGAGGCCACATAAAACAGACAAGAATCGATCAAAGCGAATAGCGCAAATATCCAGAAGAGTCCAATAAAATGCGGAATCTCATTAAGGATGCAATCAAACGGAAACAAACATGTCAATCAGCGATATTTTTAACAGCCGCACAAATAAAACCACGTTTCACACACGAGCGCATCTTCTGAACTTACTATAACACGAATATATCTAAAATCTCATCGTAAACAAGCCAAGTTAACTGTTTCGGGTGGTACAATTTTCAAGTGAAGTAAAGTTCAGAGAAAACACAAAAAACTAATATAATAATAATATAACGTATAATCATTTTTTAATTACTCGATTTTTTTCTTTTGTGTATACTTATAAATTTTAATATGTCTGTTGTTACAAGGCTATATATATATATATATTAAATGTATTTGTGAAATGTTACATGCTGTACATAAGGTTAGCTATTAAATAAATAAAATAAACTAAACAATTTCTCGTTTCCTTTAATGTAAGTTGTCATACAAGCTGACAATCTACTTGGTGGTAGATGGCTACTGTCGCCTATTATTAATGCCACAGGTGCTGCGTAAGATAATGAGATTAGGAAGAGAAAGAGAAATTGACTCTGGCATCCTTCTGGCATCCTTCTGGCATCCCTACCCACTCGTCGAAACACAACAAAGCATGATGCTGTTATTCCGTGAAAAAACCTATATATATATATATATATATATATATATATATATAGGTCAGAAGACTGACACACAACACACACACACATATATATATATATATATATATATATATATATATGTGTGTGTGTGTGTTGTGTGTCAGTCTTCTGTAAGGCGTTGGTTACTGCCTTGTAAATATATATTATTTCGATAGTTACTGCCGCTAGATTGGCTTCCCAATCTAAAGTATATTTTATGTAAGAGAAACCATAAAATATTACGGTTCAACTGTAGAATTTATAGAATGTCAATTACGGTTGCTGCGATGATTGGCTTTGTGGGGAATTATTGAGAGTTCCAATGCATATAACTGAACATGTAAATGTCATATAATTTCAAGATGCGCGAGACGACAGATGGGCAGACCCGTCCTATTATATAATCATACTAAACGTGAAACAGGCAAGACTGCATTTAATAAATCAGCAAATATAGTCAACAAATTTAATGAAATTGAAGTTTTACGTGACTTGAAGCCATAAAACTCTAAGTGATCACCTCTTGATGAGTCTAGGAGTTATACTGCCGCGTAAATACGTAAATCTTAATAAAAATAAAAATTATTAATATAAAGGCCCTCGCACACTGTGACCAATTTTTTTAAAGATTTGTTTGTTTGTTTAAAATTCGGTATTTTAATTTTTTTTAATTTTATTAAATATTATTAATAACTATATGATTTCTTATTTTCACCATGATTTCAACTAACATATCACCAAGGTAACAACCATTATGAAACAAATTCATACAGAAAACCAAAAAAGCACTCATTTAATGCATTCATATAGATATGTATTTTACGGAAAACTGGCTGGTATTACATTGGAATTTTAAGCTCCTAATACATCCCCACGTCAGATTGTATTCTAAACTCCTGAACTCATTACACATGCAATCATTCACTTCTTCCTCGAACTATCTTTTATTTAATTATTTAATTATTATCGTTTATCTTACTCATCTTTACAAAAAAGTACTACAGTTTCTTAACGCGGTAGGTATTGATAGAGAGCTTTAGTTTACGTGGCGATCACAATATTTCAGCAATGGACGAAGTGATACTGGTTCTCTAGAAGACAGAAATAGCCACTAAGCAGATAATAATACTCATCTTAGTGATTAAGGGGCCGTTACGGAGACGCGCCGCGCGATGTTTAGGTTTTTAGCGCTACTCTCACAACGATCGAGGCTCGCGCATTGCACACGCACACATGTACGTAAGCATAGAGCAAGAGCCCACGACGGCCAGACCTTCGTTATTTTATAAACGCTGAAAGTTTCTCTGTGCATAGTAAATGTGTATAGTATTGAAGCTCAATTTTTTTATATTTTCTTCGGGATAACTTTAGAAATCACGTCATCCATTGCCGGAGACTTATTACAGTTGCTATTTTGTTACCAAATATAAAAATTGTTGTCAAATGTATTATCACTACATAGTATAAAACAAAGTCGCTTTTTCTGTCCCTATGTCCCTTTGTATGCTTAGATCTTTAAAACTACGCAACGGATTTTAATGCGGTTTTCACTAATGGGTAGAGTGGTTCTCGAGGAAGGTTTAAGTACATAATTTACTAAGTTACGCGGGCGAAGTCGCGGGCAGCAGCTTTAATTTTATTAACACATAACGTAATTAGTGATTACTAACATGTAGTGCCATCTGTTAACAGACTTTTTCCATTATTCGAAGTGAGATTAGATGAATTAGAGTACTACATTGCTTCAAACAGAATTCCCTAGATGGCGTTGTAAATTTTGCATACACGTTGTCTGGGACTCCAAAAAGGACATAGGGTACCTTTCATCCAGAACGCGGACGAAGTCGCGGGCACCAGCTAGTTAGCGTATAAATAATTGTACTTATAATAATTTTATTATTTTAGTTGCACAATACAAAACGAAATTGTTATTCCCAATTACAAAAATAATATATTGTACTGAAAAAGTTTGTACAAAAAATCTGCCTGCTAGAAAACCTGGGATTCCTTACATTAGAACTTATTCCTTGCCTGTTCCTTACGAACCTTTTATTCATCAGTTGCATTCAGTACACCCCCTCTCCCTAAACCCCCTGTCCGTAACTGATGCTCCGCTCGGACCCCTCCGACCGTAACTTGGAAACGGTGCGACGCAGCCGGGTGATGTTTGGGCTCATCGGAGACGTCTCTCCGAGATAGATAATTTGACGACCCCCTCGGACCCCTCCGACCGTAACTAGGAAACGGTGCGACGCAGCCGGGTGATGTTTGGGCTCATCGAAGACGTCTCTCCGAGATAGATAATTTGACGACCCCCTCGGACCACTCCGACCGTAACTTGGAAACGGTGCGACGCAGCCGGGTGATGTTTGGGCTCATCGGAGACGTCTCTCCGAGATAGATAATTTGACGACCCCCTCGGACCCCTCCGACCGTAACTTGGAATCGGTGCGACGCAGCCGGGTGATGTTTGGGCTCATCGGAGACGTCTCTCCGAGATAGATAATTTGACGACCCCCTCGGACCCCTCCGACCGTAACTTGGAATCGGTGCGACGCAGCCGGGTGATGTTTGGGCTCATCGGAGACGTCTCTCCGAGATAGATAATTTGACGACCCCCTCGGACCCCTCCGACCGTAACTAGGAAACGGTGCGACGCAGCCGGGTGATGTTTGGGCTCATCGAAGACGTCTCTCCGAGATAGATAATTTGACGACCCCCTCGGACCCCTCCGACCGTAACTTGGAATCGGTGCGACGCAGCCGGGTGATGTTTGGGCTCATCGGAGACGTCTCTCCGAGATAGATAATTTGACGACCCCCTCGGACCACTCCGACCGTAACTTGGAAACGGTGCGACGCAGCCGGGTGATGTTTGGGCTCATCGGAGACGTCTCTCCGATATAGATAATTTGACGACCCCCTCGGACCCCCCCCCCCCGAATTGTCAATTGTCAAATGTAGACCGGAATTGTCAAATTTTGAAATATGGTCTACTAAAAAATTCATCTCCCCGAGACGTCTCTGATGAGCCCAAACACGACCCGACTGCGTCGCACCGTTTTCAAGTTACGGTCGGAGGGGTCCGAGAGGGTCGTCAAATTATCTATCTCGGAGAGACGTCTCCGATGAGCCCAAACATCACCCGGCTGCGTCGCACCGTTTCCATGTTACGGTCGGAGGGGTCCGAGGGGGTCGTCAAGTTATCTATCTCGGAGAGACGTCTCCGATGAGCCCAAACATCACCCGGCTGCGTCGCACCGATTCCAAGTTACGGTCGGAGGGGTCCGAGGGGGTCGTCAAGTTATCTATCTCGGAGAGACGTCTCCGATGAGCCCAAACATCACCCGGCTGCGTCGCACCGATTCCAAGTTACGGTCGGAGCGGTCCGAGGGGGTCGTCAAATTATCTATCTCGGAGAGACGTCTCCGATGAGCCCAAACATCACCCGGCTGCGTCGCACCGTTTCCAAGTTACGGTCGGAGGGGTCCGAGGGGGTCGTCAAATTATCTATCTCGGAGAGACGTCTCCGATGAGCCCAAACATCACCCGGCTGCGTCGCACCGTTTCCAAGTTACGGTCGGAGGGGTCCGAGGGGGTCATCAAATTATCTATCTCGGAGAGACGTCTCCGATGAGCCCAAACATCACCCGGCTGCGTCGCACCGTTTCCAAGTTACGGTCGGAGGGGTCCGAGGGGGTCGTCAAATTATCTATCTCGGAGAGACGTCTCCGATGAGCCCAAACATCACCCGGCTGCGTCGCACCGTTTCCAAGTTACGGTCGGAGTGGTCCGAGGGGGTCGTCAAATTATCTATCTCGGAGAGACGTCTTCGATGAGCCCAAACATCACCCGGCTGCGTCGCACCGTTTCCTAGTTACGGTCGGAGGGGTCCGAGGGGGTCGTCAAATTATCTATCTCGGAGAGACGTCTCCGATGAGCCCAAACATCACCCGGCTGCGTCGCACCGTTTCCTAGTTACGGTCGGAGGGGTCCGAGGGGGTCGTCAAATTATCTATCTCGGAGAGACGTCTCCGATGAGCCCAAACATCACCCGGCTGCGTCGCACCGTTTCCAAGTTACGGTCGGAGGGGTCCGAGGGGGTCGTCAAATTATCTATCTCGGAGAGACGTCTCCGATGAGCCCAAACATCACCCGGCTGCGTCGCACCGTTTCCAAGTTACGGTCGGAGGGGTCCGAGGGGGTCGTCAAATTATCTATCTCGGAGAGACGTCTCCGATGAGCCCAAACATCACCCGGCTGCGTCGCACCGTTTCCAAGTTACGGTCGGAGGGGTCCGAGGGGGTCGTCAAATTATCTATCTCGGAGAGACGTCTCCGATGAGCCCAAACATCACCCGGCTGCGTCGCACCGTTTCCAAGTTACGGTCGGAGTGGTCCGAGGGGGTCGTCAAATTATCTATCTCGGAGAGACGTCTTCGATGAGCCCAAACATCACCCGGCTGCGTCGCACCGTTTCCTAGTTACGGTCGGAGGGGTCCGAGGGGGTCGTCAAATTATCTATCTCGGAGAGACGTCTCCGATGAGCCCAAACATCACCCGGCTGCGTCGCACCGTTTCCTAGTTACGGTCGGAGGGGTCCGAGGGGGTCGTCAAATTATCTATCTCGGAGAGACGTCTCCGATGAGCCCAAACATCACCCGGCTGCGTCGCACCGTTTCCAAGTTACGGTCGGAGGGGTCCGAGGGGGTCGTCAAATTATCTATCTCGGAGAGACGTCTCCGATGAGCCCAAACATCACCCGGCTGCGTCGCACCGTTTCCAAGTTACGGTCGGAGGGGTCCGAGGGGGTCGTCAAATTATCTATCTCGGAGAGACGTCTCCGATGAGCCCAAACATCACCCGGCTGCGTCGCACCGTTTCCAAGTTACGGTCGGAGGGGTCCGAGGGGGTCATCAAATTATCTATCTCGGAGAGACGTCTCCGATGAGCCCAAACATCACCCGGCTGCGTCGCACCGTTTCCAAGTTACGGTCGGAGGGGTCCGAGGGGGTCGTCAAATTATCTATCTCGGAGAGACGTCTCCGATGAGCCCAAACATCACCCGGCTGCGTCGCACCGTTTCCAAGTTACGGTCGGAGGAGTCCGAGGGGGTCGTCAAATTATCTATCTCGGAGAGACGTCTCCGATGAGCCCAAACATCACCCGGCTGCGTCGCACCGATTCCAAGTTACGGCGTGTCAAATTATCTATCTCAAAATTTTCGCTTTTTCGGTGCCCCGCGTAGACTTGCCGCCGCTCCGCTCCGCTACTCATACTCACCAGTAGACATCATTGCATGTTTTTTTTTTGGTTCTATTATAAAAATAGAATAGTTTGGACGTGTTCCAGAGTCCAATCTGTCATACTGTGCTGGGGAACTAGTTGGATTTTTTTTGTCCAAACAATTCTATCATAGAACTATAGTAGAACTGTTTGGAACAACCCACTTATTATTTTTTATATATTATCTCAAAAGATTGTAATAAATAACGAAGGTCGTGGGCTCTTGGGCTATAATTTCAACATCAAAAACGACATATTTGTCATTTTTTGTGTAAGTACACGGTTCGATCGCGAACTGTCAATGCGGCGCAAAGCGACGTGCTCTCACTTCGGAGGCGCGTGGCCGACTGAACCGACTACGAGCGTAATTTCAATATAATAGCCTTCATAGTAATTTGTATGAAGATTTTGAGCGAAAAAATTGGGCAACTTTGTGATTTTTTTACATAGATTAAGGATATATTAATTAAGAAATAAATATTCCAGCAACTTTTTTATAGTTTTAACTTTATTATTTGATAAAATTCATTTAATAAATTTTGATACTTACGGCTCAATTGTAACAACACGGGAGTGCGATTTACACGATTTTAGTGATTTTCTGATTTTTTTTTACACTTATCTATAAGCATTATCTAAAATTCAAATGTTTCAGCATCAAGTAACATTCATTGGCTAGCTGTGTGATTTTTTTCAAGGTTGTGGAGCATCGTTTTATATATAATTCTCTTACATTCCCGACCCTCGATTGGCGAAAGGGACCCTTAAACTCAATATTCCTTGTGTCACATAGTGTCACTAACGGTTTTGACATAATTATTTCAGAAATCATAAAGTATCTGTAGGTATATTAATGTTATCCTTGTGTCACTAACGATCTTGTCATGATCATATCAAAAATCAACGTATCGTTTTGAAGTCTTCCACTAAGTACACTCGCGAGCAAAATACTTGCATCACTTCTCATTTTTTCGTCTGCAAAGCATAACTTTCTAAAAGGGATTTTTTTTTAAATATTTTAATGAATTCCTATTTTTGGACATCTAAGCTCTACAAAAAGTGAACAAATATGGAAATCGGCTCAATATTTTTCGGATTATAGGCATTTTTGTGGTTTGTGGGGGTTTCCGCCTTACCAAATGCACGAGTAGAGCTTCCTTTGTCGCCTATATAACGGGAGTACAGGAGGGGGAGGTAATCAGTCACTTGTCAGAAGTCGACCGGTATACATCTCCGCATATTTTACCCGTGAAGAATACCTGGAAACATGGACACCACTGAAGCTGAAGTCGCCGTCGTCGTCCGTTTGCTGCAAGAGGGCCGTAGAGGAACGTTGGCCCTAGCTGCCAAGCTGAATTTAACCGAATCTGCAGTTTGTAGAGTTTACCAGAGGTTCCAGCAGACTGGGGCCTTTACTTCAAGACCAAGAACGGGGCGCAGAAGGTGCACTTCAGAGAGGGATGACCGCTTCCTTGTCAAGTCATCTCTCTGAGATCGTCAACAGACGGGCGTTGCTCTCCAGCAGCGACTCCGTGAGGACCGAGGAGTGGCTGTCAACCAGTGGACAGTTAGAAGGAGACTCAAGACAGCCAACCTTAAAGCAAAAAGACCTGCGACGGAACCCAGGTTGCTGCTGCGACACCGAGTAGCACGACGTGAATTTGCAGAAATTCATGTCAATTGGACAATCGAACAGTGGACCCCCGTTCTCTTTTCGGACGAGTGCAGGATGTGCCTGAATGGCTATAACAGAAGAGGAAGGGTTTACAGGAGACCAGAGGAGCGATTTGCTCAGTGCTGCTTCTCCGAAAGAGTCGCCTACGGAGGAGGTTCCGTTGTTTTGCGGCGGCATTTCCTACGACGGGTAAACTGAGCTGGTTTTCGTGCCTTCTGGAGGTCCTGGCGGTGGTTTGACCGCTGCCAAGTACATCACCAACATCCTGGGGGAGCATATTGTCCCTTACGAGGGCATGTTTGATGAGGGGTTCCTGCTAATGCAGAATAATGTCCCTTGTCATACCGCAAGGGCCACCTCGTTCTATCTTTGCGAGGTGGGCATTGACACCATGGACTGGCCAGCGATGAGCCCGGACCTGAATCCTATCGAACACGTATAGGACTGCCTAAAGAGGAGGGTTCGGAAGCGGAATCCTGTCCCATCCGATGTTGCGGAGCTGAAGGAAGCCTTGCTGGAGGAGTGGGATGCCATACCTCAGGAATACGTCAGGAAGTTGATTAGGTCAATGAAAACACGCCTGAATTGTGTGAAAAAGGTTAGGGGTGGTAACACCAAGTATTAATTTCACAATAAATTTTTTGGTTCCGAAAAATTCTCCTTTCATTCTCAGTTTTCCTACATTCATTTTTATGCATTTTGCGATTGTTTCAGGATTCCGAGTTTTTTCACTCCTTGGACTTGGAAATGAATCCGAATTACACACTTTTCTAATGCGTTACATTATCAGCTTTCATTTGGTACCACAATTTTCAGATTTTGTCAAAGATTAACAAAGTTATTAGGTGGGCACAAAAAAATGAAAAGTGATGCAATTATTTTGCTCGCGAGTGTATATAAAAAAAAAGTGTAGCAGAAAATTTAAATGCAACAATAAAAACACGAGGAAATGGAACAGGCTCATGTTTAATAAGCACCTATTTCGCAACTAAAATTTATGTTATGAATAACGGAGACAGATGCAGATCGAACGTAAAGGGCAATTGGCCACCCGTATAGCGTCCCTCTAAGTGCAGACGCGGTAAAATAAAACCCACAAAACCAGTTGGCGGGCAAGCTGTAACCGGCAGTGGACACGGTCAGTGGTAATCGAAAATTGTAATTGGTTAATTACATCAGTGAAATACAGAAGGCGTCACTAGTGAAGAAAATGTTAATGCAGATATTGTTTTAGTGCGTCAACAACCACCATAAATAAATAATAAATAATAATCACTATAATAATAATAATCACAGTGATTTTTTTTTCATCTGAGTCTAATAATAAAAAAGACGCAAAAGTATGAAGGTTAAAAGTTGTGCTGACCACTTTATAGTCACCAAGACCGCTTAAAACATGTACGGTCTTACTACAAAAACATTAAACACACTTTAATCAGGCTTAAAACACGTGTTAAAAAAAAACTTTACTACAAAAGAGTGTTTAGGCATTGTTTAGGGTTTAACAATGCTTGAGCATTATTTAAATTTAACCACCGCCATATGCTAGTTTAACGAGTGTCTATCTAGTTAACGGCCTCTCTTCCTCTGACGTATTGTGTCAAATTTCGTTTTGCGTATACTTAATAGTTAATATTAAAGATTTCTTTTGATTTTATAAATGAGTATGGATATTTTAAATTTAATTGACATGGATTACATGGATAATTTTTGAGATAGAATACATCGTGAGAGAATTAATCCATTCGAATATATAACTTTGGTAACAAGATTATTTATTTAATAAAGGATGATGATCTACCATGTGATGCTAGAGGTGGATCCTCAAATAAAAATTTTATTTAACAATTTTAACAAATCAAACTTTACATTTGACCACATTTGACAATTAAGTCAGTGTTAGTTACGTTCCATTATGCTCAATATTTTTTGGTATTAAGAAAATTTATAAATAATCTAACGTATTTGTTGTAATTTATTGGTTATTCCAATCTTATAATTTGCTGATATCATTAATATAGTCCGTAATAATAGCTTGTGAAAACCAAAATTCATCATTATACGCCTATCAGATCTGCGTAAAATGAAAACGACATGAATGCAGGGCGAGTGACTGGATGAATGTTTGCCAAGGTTGCCATAATTCAATAACATTCACGTACTTTAACACTGTCTACCGAAACAAGCGCTAAATAAGGTTTTGTGGTAGGGACATTTTAAACGCTCGCTGACCAATGCTTAAATGCTTAATGCTTGTCTAACTAAGCATGTGTTTGAACAGTGCTTACTGAATCTTTTGTAGTAAGACCGTTTATGTTTAAAACTAGCTGCTGCCCGCATAACATTGTAAATTATATACTAAAACCATCCTCGAGAACCACTCTATCCATTGGTGAAAACAGCATGAAAATCGGTGCAGTAGTTTTTGAGTTTATCGCGAACAGACAGACAGATACATGCGGCGGAGGACTTTGTTTTATAATATGTATGGATAATGATATGAGCCGTTTTCAATCGTCTACAATTGCTTGTTACGTTATTTTATTATACTAGATATGGCAAATTAATTCTAGTGACAGGGTATCTAATTTTCATTGAAGTAAAGTAAACATGCGTCGTATAAACCGACAAGAGAATTCAAGAATAGAGTTCCAAGTAATGACAATACGTCAATATTATGTTTAAAAGCTATAAACTTTCTACTGTGATTTAAGTTGCAGCTAGCCTTTACTACGACTTCATCATCATCATCATCATCATCTCAGCCGCAGGACGTCCACTGCTGGACATAGGCCTCCCCCATAACTTTCCAATGGGACCGGTCAGGGATCCACCGCTGACCCGCGGCCTTTATTACTACGACTTGGGCTGTGTTAATTATTATATTTTTTAGGTTTTTTTGTATGAATCCTCAATCAGGTTTAGGTTTAACATAAGCACTTGATTCTGGTTAATATTTGTAATTCACACGTTAGTATAGGTATATATAGCAAACAGTTCAGTTCTGTACTAAACCATAATTCAAAGAGAAACTTAATGTATCTAAATTAATTTCATATTTTAATGACACCGGGCAATAAGTTTAACGTTTATATTTTATGCGCATCGTATACCACCAATATGCAGCTAATATAGCGTGATAACTGTTCAAGCAAGATGGCACATAAATTATTAATAAAATAAACTCCCGACATAGTGAAATACTTGTTTATTTTTAATTAGCATCCAATCAATGGTTTCGTTTATAAAAATTCAATTCAAGATTTATGGGCTGCAGACGACAAACTCTCTCACGCGCATTTCTTAGACACAACACTATTTAAATTCAGACTTAATAGCAGTCACTCAGGTGACGTTCTGAGAAAATGTAATATAAACTTTACAGCATATGTAATTATAATTACTGAGTATTACTTTACTTTACTTACAGGTATATGCGTGCTGGCTATATAACGTTTTCAATGACGCTGATAAACATTAGCTGACCTTTATAAATTGTTATTGTGCTCGCAGTCACGATGGATTTTGACGAGCCCGTTGGATGAGTGGTAACGATCCTTGCTTAACATCTCAGGGTCCCCGGGTTCGATTCCCGGCAGGGCAGGACCAAGCATGGAAAGTAGTGGCAGGGTACACTGCGTTTCGCAGTCATTTGGGCAGCCCGTCTGGCGGCAGTAACCACTCCCTTACAGAAGACCACCGTGAAATAATAGCACGTGTGCTGCTCTTTTTCCGTGAGTGAGTAAGGGATGCCAGAGCCCATTTCCCTAACCCTTCCTAATTCCTATCCGTAATCCTACTATGGTCGACAGCGCACATGCAATACTTGTGGCGTTTGCTTGTGTTATATGCGACGGGTTATATGGGACCTATCATCAAGCAAGTGGACCGTCAGCCTGTCTGTCGAGCATAACACAAAAATGTGGATTGTGGTTGTGTCGTGGAACGGCCGTGTGTTCTGAGTGAATACGACTTTACGAGTATTATACATCGAATTTGAATATACCATAACCCAACCATAAAATATACCAAAATATATTTGATCTTGATCATTGATAAGCTATCGAGTGGTGTAATTAATTTTTGGAATTAGATGATACGGATATGATGTAGCTATATCATCAAACCGTATCCCCTGATTTTATTGTCATCAGTTTTCTGAATTGCTTCCGAATATTCCAAAAAAAGGTATACATTGGCGAGGTTTTATGGGTTTTCGAATGAAAAGTTTTCAGGCAGCGTACGGGGGCGGGGAGGTGCGCGTACGCACGGGGCGTGGTCTACGAAAGTTGCGCCGGCTGTCAAGTCAAAGCCGCTGCGGATGCTGCGGCGCGCGCACCTGTTGTACGCACGATAATAACATCACGACCGCACCGAGTCTGTTACACGAGTGTTTTCGTTATATTAAAAGCTTCCATTTTATTGGACGTTTATTAGTTTTTGTGTTGTGATAGTGACAAAACAGAACTTGGCTTAAGTGGTCTGCACTGCGCGTCGCTGGACAAACGCTAGGTCGGTAGAGCATTGTATTATCTTCTTATCAGAGCACCGCGTGTTTTGATTGCGGACGCAATATCCGCCGTGCGAATTATTACGCTTTTGCTCATAAACTTATCTCATCACAATTAGGTTGTGTGGTATCAGATAAAATAGGTATAATTTCTAATTTAAAATTTGTTCCGTGCAACTCTTAAGACATTTAATTAACTTAGAATAAAATTTGCTTGTAAAGATAACTAAATTATCTAAGAAAGAAATAAATTAACAGACTAAATTAAGAACAACAACATAATTTATACCTATATTACATTTTTTGAAATGGGCAGGGGACCAGTTAAATTAACCAATTATTATAATATTATAATTCTTCAGTTTTAAATCAAAATAATTGCAAAATTTTGCGTCACTAAAATGTTTATAATTAGCCGGACTCGGTGTCGTGCTAGACTGTGATATAGTTACACGCGTAGAGCAAACTAATAAAGATACAGTAGCAATAAACTCATCAGAACAGAAAGAGGACACGCAGCTACTGACTTGATATATTATAGGCAGTTCTAATATACCATCAATGCACAGAAACTATTACTATCAATCAGTAGTGAGATTCTGAAAGTCGATAATTCCAATATTGCACATAAAAATTGCATAACAACGTGGGAAGAGCGTTTTAGTGAAGGGCAACACTAGAGTAAACACTCGTCAACGCGATGATGATTTCATATCGGTCAAGGAAACTGTTAAAGGAAAACCTTTGAACTAACCATTGATTCATATTTTGTCAATGCTAATTACGAGTACCTCTCGATCTATTGATAAATTTTAGACGTATTGCGATTAAAGATTTAAAGTTAGAAGGTAACACCTTCATCTTTATGTTTATGGCAAATCTTTAAGACAAAGACTGACCTCAGACCGCACACAATTTTTACCAAAATGATAAGGTTTTTTTTTTATATAAACTGCCCGATTCAAACTGTTTTTAGTCCTTACTAACTAATATTATAAATGTGAATGTGAGTTTGTTTGTTTGCTACGCATTCACGCAAAAACTAATACTGAACCGATCACCATGAAATTTTGTATACTCGTTGTCTGGAACACCAGAAAGAACATAGGTTACCTTTCATCCAAAACGCGGACGAAGTCGCGGCCACCGGCTAGTATAATCTAAGTTTTAATTGTACTGTATTTTATCTAAGTTTTAATTTAATTTTACTTTAAGAAGTCAAATTAGGCGACGAAAATAACGCTTTTCTGCTAATCTCTTGTCTTAAGACGTATCATGTGGATTCTCGTGTGAGAATAATTTTAACGAACGTTCAATAACATCTTAGAGAGATTGTTTATTTACCGATTTGTAAATTGAATAACCAGTAAACACAATTGTTATAATTTAAGGGTTAATAAACACTGTTTGCGCATAGCTTGTTCGTGTAGGGTCAACGGCATCAAATCACTTATACCACAGTAAATCTCGATTCAAGACAATAAACATGTAAAATTAGAACCAATACGATTATTATTTTCAATAAAATGTCTTCAACGCTTTAATAAACACGCAACATTCTCACGTTGCCATTTCAGATTTTTTTAATATATTTTTTTTGTAATTTATTAAAAGACGCATGCATTTTTAAATAATATGGTGGAATATCATGCATATTTTAAACACATAGGTCACTTGTAAGACAAGTAATATAAACGTAGACAAGGTTATAAATAATTGTATAACAATCGTCCGCAAGCTATGATTAAAACTTGCCTGATTCCTACAACCTATATCTACGTTAATATGAAACACCATAGCCTATTTAAGACATTATCCGGTAGCCGTTTCTACAAATCGCTGGCGCTCTTTTTAATGTTATTACCTACTCAAATAATAATAAAAAAATCCACGTGCTTGTGACCGTAAACAAACAAGCGACAAGTAAACTCAGTAGGGCTCCCAAGTTCCACAAGACGTGTAAGGTGTGTGCACTTATTTGTTCAAAACAAATACTGGATCCTGTCTCCTGGCACGTCTTTCAAACATGTCATACACGAATAATACAGCCCAAAAACACACACACACACACACACACACACCCGTTCAAACACGTATTCGACTTGATTGAAATTTTAAATTATTTATAATAATAATTTATTATAATCCGCAAACGTATGTTGCAAAACCAGTATCATAAACGTGTTTATTTTGGTCTATGATCTCGTCAAGGAGTAACTTATTGAAACGATACCAAACTATCTAACCTATTTATATAGGTATGTATTTATATAAATGTATTATGACATAGGATTTTGCATCCTACATGTGCAAGATGAAACTTTGTTTTGTTAACCTCCATAATTCCGTTCCATACTTCCCGCATATATTCAGAGTTACGAGATGAGAGAAAGTACCAGAATTAACATTTCGTAACCTTCGTACATTTGAAAAATGAAAATTGTATAATTTGCAATCTAATATATTTTATTATGGCATCAGACGATATTTTCTATTTAATTAAATATTTACCAAAATTTATCTTTAGTACAAATACAAGCAATGACGAAAAGACAATAAATAATGGCAAAGTCATAGTAAATCTATTTAATCACAAGAAAATATTTCATCTTTATGTTTCGTATATAATGAGTCTTTACATCAGGGCAATTGCCTCGCTACTGTGGCAACTTTTACTATGTGGTTATATTGTAAGCCTGTCACTTGTTTAATAATTTATATCTAAAACCGAATGTTACCTATTTAAACAATGTCAGACAAAGAAAGAACAGCATAGAAGTCTCACTAGTTCGGTCAACCGAACTGTCAACCTAACTACTGGGAATACACCGAAAAAATGTATGCGTCAGTCCAAAACTAACAGCGTCAAAAGTGAAACTTTTTATGTAATTCAAAAACTGTCAATAAGTGTACAAAAAAATACATTGCAGCAAAGAAAAATTGACTGGAAATTATAATAAAAATGATTTATAATAAAAATCAAGAAAAATCTACAGACTATCCCGAATTAATTACTATGGAAGTTTCACTTGTACGTATATGTATATAGTTTTATGTATATGTAAATAATAGTACGTACGAGTGAAACTTCCGTAGTAATTAATTCGGGATAGTCTGTAGATTTTTCTTGATTTTTATTATAAATCATTTTTATTATAATTTCCAGTCAATTTTTCTTTGCTGCAATGTATTTTTTTGTACACTTATTGACAGTTTTTGAATTACATAAAAAGTTTCACTTTTGACGCTGTTAGTTTTGGACTGACGCATACATTTTTTGTATCTTCATTGACAATAACTGAGAATAAAAACAATATTAAAAAATTTTTAATATGAAATAATTTAATAAACATATACATATATATGTATATTACATATACATAAACATTCTACATTAAGAAAAGAACTATATAAGTAATTAATATGACTTATGTTAATGAATCACAGATTCAAATATCTTTATCTGCACTGTCATTTTTATTTGGCAAAATAGAAATAATTGGCTTTCAACTACACCACTAAGTTTCAATATTAATTGAAAATTAGATGTTGTATTTCCATGTACGACAGGTGGCCTATTATCTTGATGTATGACTATTTTTATATTGGGAAAAATATGTAAAAAAGCAGCTATTTCCACTTCACCTCCATAAATTCGTTGTTTCGATAAATGGTTGTAATAATCTTCATTATTTGAAATTTGTATATCATATACTCCTTCTCCACATATAAATTCTTTAAAATTGTCCCAATGATCGTGAATAAATTTCACTATTATTAATCGTATCAAATAATGAAATTTTTGAGTTGAAAAAATAAAATAAGACAAACATCTGAACAAGCAATTTCCATCGCCAACGACTGAAATTGAAGTTTTTTGTCCATTCATTTTCATTTATCAAAAAATAATTTTAAATTACAATTATAATATTGAATATAGCCCATGATATGTCATATCCTAACATTTGAAGCTAAAATAAATGTCAATTTAATTAATAATTACAACAGTTACACTTACAAATTCGATCTACTTAAGACCTAAGTACTTACGTATGTCAGCTTAGCGACAGCGTTAGCTTTCTTATGTTATGTTATCTTGTCGTAGTTCCACTTTAATTTCTTCCATACATTGTGCTATGTACTTGGCCTAAAATCGAATATTATATAAATGACGCTGTTAGTTTTGGACTGACGCATACATTTTTTGTATCTTCATTGACAATAACTGAGAATAAAAACAATATTAAAAATTTTTTAATATGAAATAATTTAATAGACATATACATATATATATATATATATATATATATATATATTACATATACATAAACATTCTACATTAAGAAAAGAACTATATAAGTAATTAATATGACTTATGTTAACTAGTTAACTCTCATGACAAAACGCTAGTGTCCCATAAAAAGTTTCACTTCAATAAACTCACCAATGTCATGATATCATTTGCCAAATCTCTTGCTAGATCATGAGATATGAAACAACTCAGTCCACTGAGTGCTAATCCTGCTTCATATTGATTCTGAGCATTTAAATCTTTCCTTATCATATTTGTAGTGAGCATAAGTAACTCTGAGTCTGCATGGAATGATTGACTAGCTGCTAAGTACCCGATTCTTTTGTAAGTGAATTTGTTTGAACTCATCACCTCAATAATATTGAATATAGCCCATGATATGTCATATCCTAACATTTGAAGCTAAAATAAATGTCAATTTAATTAATAATTACAACAGTTACACTTACAAATTCGATCTACTTAAGACCTAAGTACTTACGTATGTCAGCTTAGCGACAGCGTTAGCTTTCTTATGTTATGTTATCTTGTCGTAGTTCCACTTTAATTTCTTCCATACATTGTGCTATGTACTTGGCCTAAAATCGAATATTATATAAAAAAATATAACATTCAAAACTTATTTACATGTTTATTAAGTAAATAGTAACAATTTCTGATGTGTACCTACCTCGTTATCTTTATTATTCCTTATACCACGCACTAAATCGGTGAGATTTTTATCGAACATTCTTTCGAAGTTCCCCTTTACTTTCTTTAGTGCCATTTTATTGAATTATTTTCCATAAACATATAATTAAAAAATAAGGACGTTGAACACTTGAAGCATGACTGTATTATCTTAAAGAAGATAAGTTTTACACAACACTAAATTAAAAATAAAATTCAGGATTCGCCAGGCAGTCATAAAACCAAACTTTGTCATTTGTGATTTGTTAGTTAAACGTCAGACAGATGGATGACAGTAATGTCATCCATCTGTATATAGTATGATAAGATCATACTCTATAATCCGTAGCATATAGAGAATGAACTATGTCTGTGTAGTACTCATTTTTTCCATAATATTAATTAGTTGTTCTGTATTTATCCAATTTATCCGACACAGACTGTCAATGTCAACAGTGTCACTGTCAGTCAACATCAACAATTTTCTTTCCGCCTCTCTCACTCTGCTAGAGTGAGAGAGGCGATAATAAGAAAGAGACAAGGAGTTTAACATCTGTGAGTTTAACAGTTTAACACTTAACAGTTTGTTAGCTCGACGAGTTCACTCTCATGACAAAAAGTTTCACTTCAATAGTGTCCCATAAAAAGTTTCACTTCAAAAATATTTAACGCTTTAAAGTGTTAGACGTACACAGTAAATATTTCTATTTTCACAATAGACATCAAATCTACTAATCAGCTTTGAGAAAGATATTTACGCTTATGAAGATAGGCGGCTTTAGACACGGCCACGTTTAGATTAAACAAATTGCAGAAACGCCATCACGTGCAATAAGCCTTAATAAAAGCTATTTCAACTTATTAATCTGTATTTAAAACGAATCACCATGCTAATATTGTAATAAAGACAACGCGAGACAGGCGAGTCGGTTGTTAACATTTGTAAAATAATAAATTACAGTCAAGTGAAGGTGAGCATGATTTTGCCATGTTTTGAATAGAACATTAATAAATTAATTAATGTATGAACATTTCAAGTTTACAACTTCATAAGTTGGACTAAAAATACATTTATTCTAAAACTAGGGCTTCAGTACATTCTAAAACTAGGATTTGCGTGTAATCTACATGAAATATAGCTCTTAAATATAACGGTATGGAATGTTCATCTCGGGATTTGAGTTTCTTTATATCCGTTGAATCATCACTATTTCCATTTCTGTAGTAGTATGAATTTCATAAACCATATAAATGTTCCATAACCATAAATAGACTGTTATTATTAAATAAGTATGACGATCATGGGATCATCGACCAGTGGTGGTCAAGTGTTAGTTTAGCTATGTTTTAGCACTGTCGTTATAGCGTTTTTACTCAGGGTCATGGGTTATATTATCGGCAGGGTCAACTTCGGAAATTAACTTTTCGAAGGTGGCTCTGTGGTCTGGGTGTTTTAGTAGTGTTTTAGCTCTGTGGTGGGAGACCCATTTGGGACATTCCACCAAGTATGTAAAGAGCTTGTCTCGACCTTTACCTGGATGAATGTAGCAACAAGAAAAAAAAAAGAAATTATCACTTGAAAACGTTTTCCATTTATATTACGGATCCCTAAAAATGTTAAACAATAAAATTGATCTTGTGTGTTTTTTAACATTTACCAGCAAACGTTATCTACTTTCTCGAACACTTAGAGAGTATTGTTTTTAAGTGTTTTTTGTGAGGCATTTAAAACATTTAACTTGACTCATTCTGACTCCCTGTTTGGCTTGCAAGATACTTATTAGTGACGCCTATTAGTTTGTATAGTCTTTAGCCACATCAAGTATGTATAAACTAATATACATATAAATATTTCATAAATATATACCTAATATAAAATATACAATCACTACTCAAATGCGAGATATAAAAAATATACAGAGAGATTGTAGGAAAAGTATCCAAAATATTATTAGTTACCAATTTTTGCTGAAAAAAAAAACAGAATATTATATTCAAATAAATACGGTATTGAAAGATTTTTGCTTAAAATTTTAGCTTTAACCATAAACCGAACTAATGATAAGCGAAAAGTAAAAGAGAGACGATGGAAAGATCAGTTTGTAACTAAGTTAACATTTAGGTATTGCTATTTGCAATTTCACGTAAACTTAAGTAGAATACAAATCCGGCATTGTTTCCGACAGTAAATTTTTCAAATCGATTCAGATAGGGGAGCGGCTGCATGCGCGTGCGGTTTAACTTGCAGTACAATTGCCTCAAGATCAAACTGACATAGATACGCGTTCCCGCAATGCAAACTTACACTACTTAGATACTTACATACTACCAAAACAGCACCGCTATTTTACGAACACTAAATAAATAATATCGAATTTGTGTCGTCAAATATGTAATGATAAAAAGTAAATTTGACTACTTCAGGACTCATTTTTATCCCAACCCAAATAAATGCTTACAGTCTCTAGATACTTTTGACTATGTCAACTATTTTAGACGGATATCCTTATTCCGATCAAAACATTCATATCAGAGAAACTCCAAGTACTACCCTCCCAATGTCTCTTTGGGTGACTTGGAATTTGTGGACTAGAATATTTGTAAATTTTTTCTGTTATTAACTGGTATTGGTGTACGCACTGTTTAAATATCTTCGTCTTAAGTAACATTTGACGATTGACGATGAAAGAACGAGACATGGTCATACGAATTATGACCAGATCAACTGTATTATTCTGTCAGCCTCATTATCGAAGTTCTTATCAAACTTCATGATTTTCAAGTAATAATATTCACATTAGGCATGTTTACCACACGGTCCGTCAGTTATGTTAGACAGTTAGACAAAAAATAGGTCACAAAGTTAAGGTACATGATAGGGAATAAGGGAAAGGAAAGAGTTTTGTCACCTCCTACTATATTTATATTTAATTTTAACGTTATGTACTGTAACTCCGCGATACTTGCCTGACCCTCCACTTGGTGGCCGGTTTACGCAAGCAACAATGCGCCGCGCCGCGCCGTCTATCGCATTGAATCGTAATCAATAGATACTCGTATATGCAACTCTAAAAGCTATAGCGATATAAGCTTCCTAGACAACTTTTCTAGCCAATTCTTTTGCATTTGTTGATGATAAGTTACATAGAACTAGCTGAATCCCGCGGCTTCACACACCTCGGCTTATCAATGCATGATGATAAGTTATAGCCTATTTTAACCTTCCTCTAGAATTGGACTATGAAATAAGTACAAACTGAATTTTTAAAATCAGACTGGTAGTTCCATTTCATAATTAGCGCGTTCAAGTAAACAAATAAACTCTTCAGATGTAGTATAGATTAATACAGAAAAGGAGTGACGTCTTGAATATTTTTTAATATTATACTATATAAATGTTATTCGAATAAAACATAGGAGAATAATTATATAATAAGATAAACTGGGAACAATTTATTATTTAGAAGCACATTATCCAGATAATCAACATTAAATAAAACCTTGCAAAGCTTCGCACGGGTGCAATTCGTGATACGCAAAATTTTTTCCAGGATATAGGTAAGCGACCGATAAATCGTTTCTTTTTTATTATTTGATTGTTTGTGAACACGGCTTCCGTGAATAGGAGTGTACAGTTAAATTTATACTTTAACAAAATATATAATTTGATACTGTACTAAGTAGTGTACGGGAACAGTAAATGGGGACAAATTTACTGATAACAATTCTGCATAAAATAGAATCTATATTATAAGTAGATTCCAATGTCTGTTAGAATAAATGTGACAAAATCGTTTGGAACTCGTTCAAAATTATAGAAGAGACTGTAATAAGAGCGCTAATGTTACGCAATACACACATTATTCCCAATAATATCTACATCATCTTACAGATCAAAAGAATCGTGTAGGGCGTGGCGGTTGTGGGAGTCCATCATTTTGACGGAGGTCCGCGATGACACGCGATGTTCGAGACACGTTTTTTTTAACTCGTCTGTAAGAAAGCCAGCTGAGAAATTTATTAAACGAAAACAATTTCGGAACCGACGACGCGGCTCCTTGTTACACAGTAGAAAGAAACTCAGGAACGAACTTACAGGGAAAAAAAAAACAAACCCAAAGGAACATTAAGGCCACACGAACAGAACAAAATATTAAAATGATGAATCATAACGAAGTTGAAACCTTTGCTTGCAAATAATTTCACTGCAATGCAGCGGACATTCCTCGAAGATCGCGTAACTGCCGCTATAGGTAACGGACATATTTTGCAGACACACGCTATATTAAATTAAATACATACCACATATATATCTATAAATCTATAATATGATATCTATACACATTCTATACTTATTCTTATAAAATCATTCATTTGTCGTGACTGAAAAAGTACAGACAAAACTACAATATTTAGAAAGCTGTTAGCATCCCCTAAGAAAGGATTTTTGAAAATTTCAACTCCATGCAAAGCCGAGGGCCGGTCGCTAGTACAAAAAAAAAACGAGGATTGCCTCTTCTTCTAAACCACCCAACAAATTTTGATACTCTCTTCACTAATGAAAAGACCGATAAACGAGGAAGGCTTTGTGTATAACAATAAAATTAACTATATCTGTATTAGTAAAAATTAATGAAGACCTAGTAAAATAGAACGCACGTAAAAATGGCATAGTATGCAAAATTTCGATGCCACCGTTAGCAATGTAGAATTTTAAGTAGACGCCCGTAGTGAAGTTAAGTTTGTATTTCAATGCTACTAGCCTCCTTTTCACCTTCATCAGTAGGTATACTCAAGCGACACCGCGTATTGTCATGTTAACGACTTAAGTCATGAGTTTATAGGATTTAAAGCCAGCGGCGATGTTGAACTAGATTATTTATCTTTGTGAACATTATTCTTCGACCTATAAATAATCTTAACATAAATACCAATTAGTAGATAATAGTCTTAGGAATCCTAGAAACAAAATTATTTTACTAGTAACAGGACAAACTGCGTTTTGCAATCATGAATTGGGGTAAGGGATACCAGAGCTCACTATTAACTTGTCTATACCCTGCTAGTCCTTTATTTAACTAATGTCTACGGCGCCCATTCAAAACCTGTGGCTTTCTTCTTGTTAATAGACTATGGTAGCCAACTACCACGAAATGGATCATCAGTCTGCCCGACTACCTAACTTTTAAATTACTTAACAGATTTTGATACGATTTACACTAAGTGGCCGTTCAAGTATTAAGTAAGCAGATTTATTACAATTACTTACCCCCCTTCCCCTTGTAAGGCGGGACGTTACTGAAACTATTTTAAATTTTAAAACTTTTATGAAACAGCAAATCTTTGTTGTACAGTTCGTAAAGAATCAGGTAAGTACAGCAGAGTTGCTCGGTCGATTTATTTTAACGTAAAATAAAATCAACAGAGAATAACAAATTCATAACCTCTGGTGGTCCCTTATCTGCGCTTTGAATCGTTCTCAATGCATATATAGTTAAAAAAAAGTATTAGGACATCTTCCTTCCTAACATTTTTAATTTAACAACGGAAGCCGCGTGACTTGGCAAGAAAAATATCCGATTAATTTTCACCGTTGTCTCGAGACATCATTCCGTTGAAATAAATTACTCTTAAAGCGTTATACATTGAGTGAAGAGAGATTTTTAGAAATGTGTTGTATTGAGCTATTTTTGTTAAATTATTATAGTTACATACTGGCACCTGCTAAAACTAGAGAACCTAAAATGGTGTGCGTTAATAATATTATTTTCATATTAGGACATCAATAAAATATATCACGGATACCTTAAAAATCGAAAATATGTTAATTGAATAAAAAATTTATAGATGGCAACATGATTCGAATGCAAATTCTGTATAGCAATATTAAAAAGAGCATGAAAGTGAGCTGCCACCTGGAAGTAACCGATCTAGTCCTATTGGCAAAGCTCCAGCTCCACTGAACTTTGACAACAAGTAGCCAATGAGTCAAATGTTTACCATTTATACGTACGTATTATTGGATATCTCTTATTTATACCTAACCTAGTATATTATAACTTATATTTTTTTATTTATAAATGTCACTCGAGAAGAATCTCCGATTGAGCATCGTTTGTCCCTGTCATTCTGTAGTTGGAGCTCGAAGGATTAACATTCAACCTTAAACCTAAACACACAAAAAAAACTTGATCAACGAGCTTGTCGTGTGTTTATTTTATTGAAATTGTTAATTAATTCATTGTCGCTGTCAGCAAATACTAAAGTATATTTCGTATCTTTGAACAGTTTCATAAGAATACCCGTAATGCCAGTTTCAAGTTAGGCGAGGTCGTCGGACTCCAAATATGTGCATACCTTTCCCATTCTGAATTTTTCAATTGCTCCTTGGCGCTTATCAGAAACAAAACAGAAACTTAATTATAGGATATTTCAATAAGTGCTTTGTAATCATTTCCGAGTAACCGATTTGACAGATACAATGTGATTTTAATAAGGGCCAAACGCGTAGTTTAAACGCTTTTTAATCAACATTTTAATCATGCGGGTTGTCTGCCACGACTCGTGTATAAAAGACATCTCTTTAAACACCGATCCATCATCGATTATTATTTATTTAGAATAACAATTTATTCTTATAAACCCTGTCATCGTTTAGGAGTGTAGTGGTTATTTTTGGCTCTTTCTTGTGCCGCTTGTGGTTTATTTTAATTTCATTTAACAATGATAGCACACATCTTCCCAGTTCGAGCCGCATCTAATTATACTGATTATCGAATTGAACAGGAGTCCGTGCCGAATACTGGCTGCAGGCGTTTCGTCTATCATTGTCGAGACGGTAATTTACTTTCTATAATCACGCCCAAACCGAACCAATAGCCATCGCTACCACGTCATGTTCAGAAATGTGCATCGACATAATGTCAGTAGATGAAATCATTATTAGAGCACTTTCTTAGAAAGATATATTCGAAATTAAAGGGTATATTGACAAACTATCTAAAAAGGTTATTACACAAATGAGACAGGTAACAGCGATCGATACCTGTAGAATTGTCTATTTTAGTTACGTTCAGAGTATACCCAAGTTCTTTAGGGTAAAGCTGCGGACCGACTATCTTAATTTTATAAAAAAAAAAGGCCAGAAGGGCCGGGCCATCTATCTTAGAGAGGTTAGAAGTGTTCCCTCTGAAAAAAATCAAAATATGTTACGAGTCAGTGTATTTATAAAAAAAAATGTATGTATGTATATAATAATATTATAACTAGCTGGCGCCCGCGACTTCGCCTGCGTGAAAAAAGTAGCCTATCCTGTGTACCGTACGTCTAAATGTTTAACTACCAAGTTTCATGAAAATCTTTAAATTCGTTTAAGAGTTATGGAGGAACATACATACATACACATACACACACTTACAGATTTATTAATAGTATTGATTTCCCGAGATAATTAGAGGGCTAATAGGTATTAAAAAAGAAGTTTAATAAAACCAAACTGTTATTTATAAATAATCGCTGATTTTATTTATTACAGAGATAATCAAGCCTGGATATAAACGATTCTGAGCTGCTCACACTATGTCTAGTATTAAAAATTACTACGAAATGATTTATTTATAACTAGGTTTTTCGTCCGCGTCCGATCGCTACCAAACTTCACGGGATTACCCGCTGGAATAATCTGAAGATTGTTTGAAAATTTCATCAAAATCGGTTCAGTGGTTTTGAAGTCCATAGGGAACATAATATGTTTATTTATTTTGTTTTAAAGATGACAAAGAATAGTACGGGTATCGTGAGTTTCTTGCAGGTTCCTTCTCTGGATCGTCATCGTCTTGGCTATTTTTTCCGAAACCCTTATAAAAATAGACTTGACTATTATGTGTTTCTTTGAAACCTATTCCATGAATAAATTACTGTTTCACTGTTACTAGGCAAATTAAAAAATTCATTACGACGCGACGGTCGCACAGTGAATCGAGGTTTCGTAATCGTAGTGCGCGTTGAAGACTGATGAAGAATCCACGTCAATAGGCCGTGTGGGAGTTCACTCTTAAACAATGATAATCCGACAGCCCGGGGTCCACGAACTGCACCGGAATGCAAATAAATAGATGTATGTATTTAAACAGGACGAGACAACACACCTGCCGTGCATATCATCGCGCGCCGCGAATGATAAACGCACTCTATGCTTTTATGGGATTATGTTGATTAACATGGATCAAAGCATTAGCGATCGTAAGTCTAGAAACGACTAAGCACACCTACTTGTTTTATAAAAAAAGCAAAGCTGATTTTTATTTTTTATGGTTTTACACATTTTTTAATGTAATGCTACGATTCCGTAGCCAACCGCAGACCGCAATCAGCAGCAGCAAAGAGCAGTTTTATGAAATACCTCCTGTAGCTCAAGTGATACCGCGAGTACTTTAACTACAAGATTACTTTACTTTACTTTACTTACTACTTTACTTTAAGGCAAGATTGAATTGTATCTTGGCTACATGCTTAGACTTCCTTCTTACCTATCACGATCTAAGCATCTTGATGGGTAAGCATCAGAAAGGGAAGAGACGCGCTGAGCGAAAGAGGAAGTCGTGATTAAGAAAAAACCTCAATCATCGAAACATATCAATAGAAATGCTATTATTTCACGGTGATTTTCTGGAAGAGGGTGGTTGCTGTTTCCAGATGAGTTGTCCGATTATGACTGTGGGAATTTTCATAGATTAAATGTAACAAAAATAATTTCAGGCGGGGCGATGTTAAGTGCGGCAGTGGCGGCGCTAGCGTGCCTCTGCTTGGCGCGAACCTCGCAAGCCGACCTCCACAACCTACGGGCCTATACTTACAACACGCACAACAATAAGGTAATATCTATGTATTTGAATTGTTTTAGTGACTGTTCAGTACCTATGAAGCAAATGGGAATATTTTGTAACAAACTAAAACACCACATTCGCTGCCTTTATTATCACATTGTTTAATTTTGAAACGGGCTTGCTATTGCAATCAGCTTAAATAAATAAATAATATAATAAATAGCTAAAATAATAATAATAATAATAAATAATATATATTTAATAGCTTAAATATTTGGCAATATCCTGTACGAAGATTTTTTACCAAATCTTTCGATGTTCTGAATTGCATAATATTAATTTCATGTCTTAGGTGATTCAACCAACACAATAAATATTGATTGAAACAATTGTAAAAAGATTTTTTCTCTTTTGTAGGATTTGACCTCCATCCTTGCGAGCATCGAGGAACGTCTAAGAACATTGGATGCCATCAATTCGGCACAAGCAAAACAGGCGAGACGGCTTGACATTATACAAGACAAACTTGGTAAAGTACTATGCCTATATTTTAAGCCTTAGTTTAAATTTTTAAACTAAATGGTAAGCTAAAAGCTTGTATATCATATTGATGGTATTAATGAAAATATGTAGCTTTAAATTTTGTAACTATGAATGTAAACACTGATGATAAAAATAATAAAAAGACATAATTATATGAAGATATATAAACAATTAAACACTCATAATTCTTTAAAAACTATTGAGAATATTGCAACATTGCAATTGCAACAGGCAATCTAGTTCTTTTTTTAAATCTCGATAGGATGATTACAACAACCAATTACATGCTTATTCCAAAATAGTAATATGGCAAGCATTTAGCTCCAATGGGCTGTTTATCTTCCGGGAAACAATGAATTATGACTTACGTCGGGTCACATTTATGTGTTCTATTTTACAAAATGAACGCTAAGCGAACTTTCGCAACGCTAACGTCACCTACAATTGACCAAACGGACATCACTCAATCAATTACTTCACTCACTATTCATGTTTACAAGTGTCCGATTTTAGTCAACTGCTGACCATTTGATATACTTATCGTGTTATTATCATATTTAGACGAATTTCCAGTGTCACCTATCCTTTTTAATACCAACTCAAAATAATGACTTCATTTTGACAAAGTTTGAATTTTCGCATATATACACATACAATGTTCAGTCATGTCCGCAGTTCCTTTATGTGATTTATCTATTAAAATCCAAAAAGCTGATTCGCTTTGAACCTGAAGTAGCAGCAGTTGGAAAACAAAGGTTCTCCATTAGTAGGCAAACAAAATCTAACGCTAACGTCCATAACTTGGAAGATGCAGCAGGGGCCCTAGTCAAAGTAACAATTTAAAACGATAATGAAGTTCGAAAACAATAAAATGTATGGGACTGACATATACCGTCGCTAAATCACGTGACATATCCCATACATTTTATTCTTTGAAACTTCGTTATCGTTTTTAAAATGTTAACGACATTTTATAAGTGGACTAACGCTCCTGGTACCAATAACGCAAATCACGTATTTACCAGGATCTTCCAGTCATAGATTGACTTGAGGCTAATAAGTAATAACACACCTCATTGCTAACACAACTGCCGAGAAATATTGTCAAGGCTTCAACATCATTTATTAAATTTTCAGATCGTGTTGAAACTACATTATCACTAAGACTGGAGAGGGCTCAATTAGCAGCAGAAAAATTAGAACATCGATTGCACATGCTACAAACGAGTGTTGAAGTATGTCTCGTTTTTTATTCTAGTGTTGTGCTACATGTTTAATATTTCATGCTTAACATTTGATAATATAATTTCAGGCATCGATAAAAGGAAAAAGTGAGAAACTAGAAAAGAGTCAAAATCAAATAGCGGAAATTGCGAAAAACTTAACCACTCATCTTGACTCTCATCGACATCTGTTGGAAAAGGTCACTACAATTTAATATGTATTTGTTCAAATTTCAATGAATAATTGGGAGATATATTTGAGCATACGTTAATTACAGGCAAGTGGCGCATATGTGGAGACGTGGCGACGAGGTCTTTTACTAGAATCTTTGATGCGTGACGGTTTATCCCTAGTTAATGTCACAAGGCGAGAACTCGCTGACGGTCTGCGCGCTCTGGCGAGACGCCAGCGAGACGCAAGGCTCACTTCCGCCGACTTAGAGGCTGCCTTCTCTAGACGGCTTAATGACAATACATTCAAGCTTGATTTGAAGGTGAGACAGTTCAAACCAAATTCTATAGGGGCTGCGCAGACGAGGGACATCGGAGTACTTTTTATTCGTTAAGTTCCAATGCGCATCGACGCGCACAGCGTACCTACTTATGACGCTTGAAATCGATTGTACAATTATAAAAAACAAATTATGTTTTTCATTCTGTTTTCCGCGGACAAAAGAGCCTCGTCTGCGTTGGCCATTTTTTTGAACATTTCGAAAATTTTTGCCTTTCGCGAACAGTCCTTCATTTGGACTGGCCCTTATGCTGATTTTTTAATTGGTCGATTGTTTGATTGTAATATTTTACATCGGTGTTGACATTTGACAGATGCAAGAACTACTGGATGCCCAAAAGCATTTCGTCGACTCATGTCAACGTGTACAACACGACGATCCTAACCGTGTCGCAGATGTTTTAGATAAACTGATAGACTCTCTTATAAACAAGTACGTAGACTTAACATTTAATGAATTACTATATACTTTTCATTTCAATACATAATGGTTCATAATGTTTTTTTTTTCAGGACTGCATCAACATTCCATGAACTTCAAAAAATTCATACAACTATGCGTAACCATGACAACAAAGTTATGAAACAACTTAACACTGGAAGAACCGCACAAGTAAAACCGCACATTTTATTTGCTTTTTGAATTTACATTAACTTCCGCACATATATACGGACACAGATTTATTAATACGCAGTCTAATATAAAGGCTTCAAGCCTTTTTAATAGACTTCATTTCTAATATCATCATTATCATCTCAGCCGCAGGACGTCCACTGCTGTACATAGGCCTCCCCATAACTTTCCAATAGGACCGGTAATTTCCGTCCTATTGGATCCGTCATATAAATGCTGGAAATTATTCATTTATAAATTTTTTTATTAAACAACCGAAATTAGTTTTTATTTATTTTCAATCGAAAATTAAAACAATTTTAATTAAGAAAAAAACTGAAACTATTCCATTGTTTATCATGGATTGATATTGCGTTGATTATTGCAGATGTTGATACAGTTGCGGATGTTTAAATCTATGCGAAAGTCCGCATTTGCGGATGCGAATGTCCGTGACACTTCCGATACATACCCAGACCAATGTGGAATTTGAAATGTTTTTAATTATCCAATTTTTGTCTAATCATTCAAAAAGTAAAAATAACATTTTTTTAATTACAGAGTGACACTGTATGTAGACGTCTTGAAACGGCTTTCCGGAATACAACCTACACTACATTCAAAGAAAATGAGTTGCAGCAATTGACTGAAAAATTTGTAGCCTTAACCAACCGAGCGGATGCGGCACTACAGAAGCTTGAAGCGAGACTTAACGATGACGCGAATGAGCCGGCTGTGGAGTCCGATGTGACATCTGCAGCTGATCAGCTCTTATTGAAGCTCAATGGAATCAAGTAAGCACATAATACAAAGGTCACTTATGCACAAAAAATATATAAGTAGCTTCGTAGGCAATAGAACAATCCTAACTTTTTTATATTATAAATACGAAATTGAGTTAGTTTCTTTGTTGTTTGTTTGCTAATGTTTATGTAAAAAAAAATAAGAATCTTACATTTGAACATAAATTAAATATTTGTATTGTAACCAGATATTTTCAAAGAACTATTCAATATCTTAGCTTAACTAGCACTGGAGTGTCTACATCTGCATCCAAAAATGTCAGATTTTATTGGTATTTTATTAAGCCTGGCTTTTGCTAATTTTTTTTTTTATAATCCTTCGGGGCAGTACTTTTTTCCAGGTGAAACATATTCTTCTTCTGTATCGCTGATTTCATTATAATCGGTCGAGTAGTTAAGGCGTTAAAAAGATAACATACAGACAGAGATACACAGAATTACTTTCATATTTTATAATATTAGTATGGATGTATGCAAATTCGAAAAACAATTCTGAATTTTCTAACAGGGGTGAACAAGACTCGTATGAAAACGAGGACTGGGATGACAATGGTAAAGAGACGGGGTTCTATGACGACAGCGGTGGAGGCGACATCATGGACGAAGACAAAGAAATCCTAAGTAACATCTCAGATAAAACTAAAACAACCACTGAAAGCACTCTGCTCCATCCACAGCACCGAAGACATTTACATAAACATCCATATGACAGAGGTCCAGCATGAAATTAAACATTTATAACTAAAAAAAAATATAAATAATTTAATATTCTTATTTATTAAGGTATAAAATTAAGACAATTGATTATGTACTTATTAATTTTTAAAAGATCCGGAAGATTTTTTTATACAAGGAATCAATTAAGAATATAATCGACAAGAGCCAGTTCACACTTCTAGCACATAAAAGGTCTTTATTGATCTAGTGCCAAGAATATTTCTAAACCTAAACCTACTCAATAAAATATTTATATGTTTGTAAATATGAATAATTGAATATCTAATATTTGTATTCACATATATTTCTCTAATAATGATACTTTTAGACTTTTAGATTAATTTTACTATTATACAATAAAATCAATACCTTCTTAATCAATAAAGATATTAAGAAAAAATTTAATCACATTTAAGTAATTTTTTGACATGTTGAAATAAGATTAGTAAAGTTAAATTAATATTTTATCTATGTTTCTTTCAATTTTATTTCAATTTGTGAGCTGGTTCTTAAAAATAATAGAAAATCATTTCTATTGTAGAAAATGTTCCTATTTTTCATGCATATGTTTTGTAATACATTGCTTTTCATGATTAAATCTTGATTAAATCCTTTATTATGTTCTTATTGAAATACATAGTTACGGTTGTGCTGATAGTAGATAACATGTAGTTGAAAATTAACAAATATCAATAAAAACTGCATTTAATTTTCGTAAATAGTATTTTAGGCAATCTTGCGAAAAGTATTTAATTTATAAGAAAATGTGAATTTTTTTCTTTTCTATTATTTATAATATATTAAAAAATCTACACACATATATATATATATATTTGTATTTATTTTCCATCTGTAATGTAACACTGTATTTTTAATGTATTAATTTCCATCTTTGCTTTAAAGGTATTTTTTTTTAAAAAGGTGTGTATTACATTTTTTAAGATACAACCCAAATAACCAAATAATCACTGACAATGGTTTTGGTTTTGCAATACGATTAAGGAGTATCACCTGCCTATTTGTCAAATATATTTAAATACCCTTTAATAACTAATAAATGATCTTATTTAACAGGGCTCAATTAAACTTGTTAATGATAATAAAATAGAATTGTTGTTCATATAGTAGAAATAAAATTTCTGAAAGTAAAAATATGAATATTAAAAACTTAGAGAAAATAAGAACTAAAGACATACTCCTGTGAACGGCAGAGTGAAGCTGGTAAAAATACACCACAACTCATAACATTTCCTAGTGAAAATGCCAAATTAGTGAAAGGCTGTAAAAACAGGTAACTTGGAAACCAATATATTCAATAAAAATGAATTATTATAGCAACACCAGCCTTAAATGTTTGTAAAACCAGCTATAGCACTTAAATGTTTGTAAAACCAGCTTCACTATGTTATTTGCAAAATTCTGTGTTTAGTTTTTATTTGGTCTGAGATTAAAAGTAGACAAGTAATTGGAATATCCTTGGATAATATATATAGTATATAGATATACCTATAATTTTGGAAGTAATTATACACTTTATTACCTCCATACTATAATTCAAGTGCTCTTCTGTTCTTTTATCTTAGATATAAGATGATAAAATTTCATGCAGAATAAACTTTGATAAATAAACCATTTTTATTCATTTCATTTTAAAAATATCCCGCATTAAACACATAAAAATGTGTAAGCAATACCTTAACTTAATAATTATCATTTATTACGTACCTCAAGTTTAGCACTATTCTGGAATATTGTTAATGCCTTGTGCGTAAGTTGTGCAAAACAAGAACTAGCCGTAGCTATTTTCGTTCGAGCACTAAAGACTACATCTGGTTCATCAGGCTCCAATTCCGCTGAAATAGTAAAAATTCAATAAGTATATTGCTAGATGTATTGCTCTTTACATATAATTTTGTCAGACATTATATCTCTCAGTTTTTAATGTGAACGAAGTCACGGGCAGCAACTAGTTGAACAATAAAATAATATAACGTAATGTTAGGATAAAAACACTGGTATGTAAAAAAATACATAGTTATTATTTTTATTGAGACAATGAGTTCCAAATATAACATTCCACAAGAAACACAAAATGCAGCCTCTTAGATTTAACAGTTTATTAATAATAAGCTATATAAATTAAAGAGTTGAATTGTGAGTTTAACAATCACTGATGTGAAATGGTATCCTTATAAAATAGGTACTTCTAAAATCTTTAGGTTGCGCAATTAAATATTTCTACAGTCTCAATATGTGTCAGTATATTTCTCAAGGTTTTAATATTTAACATACTGTATCAGAACTTGAGTGTGACTGTAAATAAATAATTTATTTATCTATATAATATTCTGTTATTTTTGTAGTTGCCTCAAATCTTTTAAGCTTAAGTAAAGTGTAATGAGTAGGTATCTATATTGTTTTCTACTTTAATCTTTGTTATTGTTAGTTTGCTTATAATTATTTGTAGTTTGTCATAATTACATAGGTGTAAGCAAAAGAATAGTGTGAACACTTATTATCTAATGTTCTTGAATCTTTGCAGTGATAAAAGTAAAAGAAACGACATAATAATTAACATAATGTTTTAAACAATTTTCATAGAAACAAAGTAAGGTACGTAAAATACTCTAAATTACTTCATTTATTTGTTTTTAAGTAGAAAACATAAAAAATTGTATTCAAGTACAGGGTTGACACGATATGGAATCTAGTTATTCTTTACAATAAGCTGCTATGAATATGAGATGGTTACATGATATTAAATATTACTTACTTAAAGAGGTATCTAACTCGACACAAGCCTTATCAAATTCTTTTTCTAATATATCCAGCCAACGAAACCCAACTCCAGTAGTCGCCATTTTTCAGCTAACTTATTGTTGACATTTTTTTGACGTGAAAGAGGAAAGGAGACTTGACTTTTTATAAACAAAGGCACAGATCAAAATCTATACAGAGCACATTATTAAAGCCACAGACTAAACTGATTCACTGAAAAGAGCTAAAATAGCGCATGAAAGCAAATCTTTGAGTAGCGTATACCATAAACATAGTATATGGCGTATACAATAATACGTGAACGCACAGATTATTATGTTATTATACAGAGGGTGAACGTTCATTCTACGCTACTTAGGTTTGTAAACTATAATAAAAGATTATAGTAATACCTACGTACTTACCCCTTACCCACAGCCCTACACTTTTTATTTTGTAAAAACTATTCTAGCTATTAAGTTGTTAATTATTAATTAAGGTAATTGACATTTTGGTTCCTGATATTATTCGGGGAATCCCCAATATATGTTTTTTCTCTAGCTAGGAGTGAGTGATAATCATTATCATATAATATAGGTATGCCGTTTGTAAAATAAGGATAACCTGTAATACGTGACCTATAAAGTGTTGGCGCTCTTTTATTTTTTCAGGTCTTATCAGAAGTATTCATATACAGACGCCCTTGCCCTGTGGTTGATATAAGCGACCCTCCGCGACAGTTATTTATGTTTTACTGTATAGGTTATGTACTATTACTAGTAATAATATTTATTTTAAGCATATTGTATGTATGTACCTATGTATATTAATATATCCAACAGTCAAAAATACCATACTTACCAAAAATTCTTTGGTCCCTTAGCTATCGAGTGGTGTAATTAAATTTTGGATATAAATGATAGATATGTAGCCGTGGTCCACCCAGGTGTACAAAGTAGGTGGACCACGGGTACTACCCGCAACAGCATTCGGGTTACGATAGTAAATATTATTTCATCTGTGATTCGGGCAACAAACTGAATCCCCCCCCCCCCCCCGACTTTGTTGTTATACGTTTTTTGAATTGCCTTCCACTATTGCAACAAATTTAAAGACGTATTCACCTCAAAAAGGAGGAAATAGAGAATCAGTCCGTTTAATGTATACAAGGATTTATTTTAGCAAGTTGTGCAATAACATATCAAGTTAAATAATACCTAATATAGAAACCAATGTACAATATAAGTATGAATAGGTACCAACATGTTTGGCGAGTTCATTTCGTTTATTTATTTCTTCGGTATTTTACATAATTGTGATGAACTTAAAAATTATATATTATAAATAAGTAATTATTATAATCATCTTGCAAAGTTAGGTAGTCACTTGCAATTAAATGCATGAGCACAGTTTATCCAAGACAGTACATTGCTTATCGTACTTTCTTACCAAATTACCACACAATTGCGTATTTTTTTATGACAGGGAAACTGATAAATTTATATGAAAAGCAATATTTTGTACAGTCCGCTTGTAGTACATAATCCAACATAATATCTTCCATGTAGTAGTGTAATTTTATCCAACCATGATTATATTTATCAAACTTCTCAACATTTCCAGATTTTTAAGCCCGTTTAAAATTTATTTGAAACGTTGACAGCACATTAAAGTTTGACTAATTTGACAATCGGCTAACTTATGTAGCAAAATATTTTGAATGTCAACAAACGTTTGATATTACGAGAATACAACAACTGCACTAAAAAGAAATTACAAGAATTACTAAATAAATTATAAAATAGATTCCAGCTTACAAATAATTAAAATCAGGACATAATATTCACGAAATCATATTTAAAAAAAAAACCTTAATTACTTTTCAAGCAGCAATATTTACATTTAAATTAACAATCATAGTCTCAACTAGTCTCAAGCGACACTTGAATATACAGCCATGTAGGTGTACAATATTTAAATCTACTTTATTTAAATGTCCAAAAGTAAATAAGTTTTTATTACAAATTTACAATACACAATAAAATAATGTCACGAAAGCAAGTAACTCCCAAAAATTAAATTAACACAACAAAATATGTTAAGTATAAAGATTTAAATAAACGAATAACACTTTAAAAAAATACGCGATATCTTAAGACCTTAATAAACAAAACAAAAATGTATAAAAAGACATTTATAAAATATGTGATGTTAACTTCTCGAGATACAATTAAAATTAAGCAATAACCTTATCATTTTTAAATAATATTTATATAAATAGTTTAGTGTTTCAGGAAACATAATTTGACTCTACACTTACTTATGTTTGTTTTAAGTGGATGTCAGAGTCAAAAAAAACCGGCATTAAACTTATCATTTAATAGGTGATTACGACTTGAACTAATTTTCGGACATTTCACTAATTTAATGTCATTTTACTTGTATAGTTATTTAATTTAAAGTCACAGAACGAAGAATCGTAGGGCCGCCCGCTACTAGAGACGGCACGGTCAACGCTTTCTATACAAAATCCAGCGTGTCATAGGGTTTTGTAAGATTGGGTTTTGTGTTCCAAGACAATCTCGAGCCGCATTTTCTTAAAAGCTAAAAATGGCAATCTTAAATTTATTGTGATACACTAGAATTTTGCTTTGATTTCTACACCAAATCACAGCATGAGGCTTTTTTGCTTGTATCGCTTTTTAAATTTACTCCACAACGTGCAAATAGAAACTGGCGGCGTAATACTCCCTAAGTTGCAATCAAAGTGATTGCGAGGCACGCACGAATATTAATTAATGCCGTCTCTAACGGCGATTCTTTGCTCTGTGTTTAAGACTATGGCAGAGCGCTTCCTAGAAACAAATAAGTATTACATATTTGCATATTATTCATTACTTTTTACAAACGTTTCATTTGATTACTTGCGACATACAATTACCAAAATACGCAAGAAAAACCACAAGATAAATAAAAGTCTCAACAATAAAAATAATCTGTTTCATATTCAATAAGAAAAGAACCTTTACGTAAAGCATACTTTTTGCTATTGTGCTATATAAATAACCTTTTTTTTTCTTTGACAAGTAATTAATTAATTTGAGACCATTATTGAACTCGGATTAAATTCTACACTTTACACAAAGAGGTAAGAAGTTCTGTAAAATATAACTAAACTTTATAATGCAATATTTATGAAGCGGTGTTTTTGCAAAATCATTTTTTTATACACAAATAAATGGAATATTTGGCATTTCCACGTTTTCATAGTCACATTTTCCCAACTATTAGCTGTACAAAGAAATGTTCAGACACATCAGTCTTAGGTGTTGTAATAGGTCTATCCTTAAAAAACTTCTTTCTAAATGGCCTTGGTGAAAATCGAAGAATTAGCTATGATTGTCATAGTCCCAGACGAAAAGTCCAAACGTAAATGTGTCCACCACAGGTAAATTGAGGGAGGGACCCGTGACAAAGGTGTGACTGAATTGACCTTGAAGAGACATGGCCAAACACATAAAAATAAGGTATACACTCCTTATTTTGCAGGTTGCATTTAATGAAAGCTGATTTGAGATTCTATAGTTACAGTCGGAGTATGAAAAGCTTGGTCAGTTTTCAAATTCATTCCTTTATTAAGTTGTAGACTCTTAGTACATTTTGACACTAAAGCGCTAAATATACAACACACAGACTTTTGAAATCAAATTTTGGCTTGAATGAAAATTTAAGATGGCGAACCTTTTCTTACCCTGACTGTACATTTTGGAGAAATCCGCGGTTCCTAGTAAAGTCAATAGACAATATCAAATTTGCATAAACTTTCACAAGTTGTTGGCATTGGTGTATGCATGCATATGCAAATGCTTTACGGTACAGACTAAATGCAAGGCATAAACTTTGTTCGCTATTTAATGTTAATGCTATAGGCATTGTTACTAAATAGGAATTTTAGGCAGATTGTGATGTGAAGGTTTAAATACATTAGAAATGGGATATAACGACTTCACTTATAACTAAAACCGTTTTTAACGACGAAATTTAGGTTTCATGTTGGTGTGCTATGAAATCAAGTCTGAATCAAGAACATTGTCCTGTTAGAGCGAGGCTCGGTGTTTTGTTTTGATTTTATTTACAATATCTAGCACAAATATTATCTACCGCTCCTACGTGTTGTGATTAGTACTCAAATCAAATCACAGTCAAGGGTATTTTGTGACAAGGTGATGGTCCCTAATTAGGTCATTTTAATGAGTTCGATTTATCGAACCAAAATTTGTCTATAGACAACTCAAAATTACAAACGTTCTAATTTAACTACAATGCATAGAATGTAGGTATGCACATACACACATATGAAATGTGTAATAATTAAGTGGTATTTAAATTAATTTTTGCTAATTTAAATATTTTTAAATTTAAATAAAAATTAATCAAACCATGTATGTATGTACAGTAAACGAAACTAGCCAAATTTATCTTTGGCTTTAACGTCGTCCGGTTAGTACGATGTATTATCTCTAGTCCCTTGGCGGTCGTTATATCCGTATTCTATTGTATTTAAATGAAATCCTTATGTCGATTTTGCAAAAACCCAACATCATTATTTTTTTTCTACACAGTTATTTCATATCACAACTCGTTTAGTTGCAATCGACCGCTGACATTAAATCTAGATCACTGTAGCTTCTCTTAAAAATAAACAGTCCATTTATTTCATTAAGAAACAACACATCCATTCTTGTCTGGTATATGTCCGTCTGATCTCTCAATTTCCAATAGTATGGCGTGAAACATGTCTGTCACTGACTGTAATAATAAAAAAAACACAATAAATTATTTTGCAAATTGCTGAAACGACATTTATGTTAAAACTAGTTGTATACGTTCGACTTGCGATAATACGACCCTTTATCTTATTCAGCGCCCTCTGTAATCCGACCAACGAAATAGTATATCTCAGGTCGCTGAATCCGACAGATTTGGATCCAAGTTTTGTAATTTTATTTCTAAGGAAAAATCTATACACTTCATATAGTACAAAATAAAGTCTTTCTATATGTTGCAGAGAAAAGTTGCACCTGTGCGAAGCCAGAGCGGGTCGCTAGTTAATAATACAGCAGACATATAGCACTAATTTGATAATAAACTAAGTGCTAGATTTAAGTGTAACTATAATAATTAACTGCAATAAGTTAATTATGCAATAAGTTAATTATACAATTAAATAGTCCAGAAGCATTCCATTGAAAAACTAGGATTCTTTGGATAATGAAATGAATATTGTGTGTGAACTTTATATTCATTTTATTATAAATTTATAATGTGTAATTTTTCCCTGAGATTTTTATGCTCCCTAATTTCAAGGCAGATGCCCCTGTGCGGGTGTTCAAATGTTTTTATATAAGCTTTATTTTAAACATATAAATATATGTTTAAAATAAATAAAATAAAAATATATATATTTCCTTTTACCTTAAACTAAACTGTTTAAACTTTTTAAACTATTTCCTTTTAAACATCTTTATCGCTGTAGCGATGGTGACAGTGGCGCTCAATTTTTTATATTTTTTAGAGACCCCTCGGGCACCTAATATTTTACCACGATAAAAAATATCCTAGTACGAGTACTAGTACCAGGATACTATGTAGTGCATCTGTTGAGCAGTTTTTGCTTAAATAGCAACAAACATCCATCCTCACAAACTTTCACATTTATATGGATTTTGGGATTTTTGGTAAATCCCAAAATCTTACTAATATATGGGGACATATTGGGATTTTGAATAAAACAGAAACTTTCGGTTTGCCCCCATGTGTTTGTCTCTCAGTTAGTGTTCAAAGGTCAAAAGACTATCAACAAATAATCTGTCTTGTTACACTTTAATTACATATGAGATATATTTTAATCTAAAGCACACTTAACACAATATCATTATACAAATGTAAAATTTAATGAATATAGATAATGTTAAATACCTCATTTCGCTTAGCACTAGTTTCTACAAAGGCCGCTTTCCACTTCTCTGCAAGTCTCTTGCCCTCTTCTGTACTGATCTTTCTTTCCAAATGTAAATCTGTTTTGTTACCAACCAACACAATGGGTACACTGAAAAGGTTTGAATACGTGATTAAAATATAACCTTAGATTACAAGATATATTTAAAAAAACTAAGTTTACAATTAAATAATTGTTATTATGCAACAAATTGAAAATGTAGTCATACAAGCCCTCGCATTATTTCTGAATCAGCTACATACACATTTACCCTTAAGTCCTGAAAAGTTTGAATATGTCAAAACTTTGAACTGGCAAAATGTTATGTCCTGAAATGTTGAATTCTCATTCGACTCACAGTGGGGCTATAAGTGTCCCTGTGACTGTAATAATCACCATTATAAATAAATAAATCACCGAGACCAAACACACTAATTGTATGCCTCCCAAAGGAAGCATCATAAGGCTGGAACAGAGCCAACTTTGAAAACTGAACTTTATTTGGAAATTTGACCCTGACAGGAAAATCTGCCAACCACATCCCCGCCAATGTATGTGGGACTTCTGCCTACTAAAAACCACAATGTTTCCTCACATCATTTATGGCCGGGATTAGGCGCGGAGCTACATATTGGCAAGCCATCACATATCATACTATGGTCGGCAGTACACTTGTAACACCTATGGCGCTGCTTATGTTACAGGCGACGTTAGTCACCATCAAGTAGACTATCAGTCTGGCTGTTGACCTTAACATAAAAAAAATTAGTAATAAAATAAGATACTAACTGTATTTTTCCAACCATATCAAGAAGCTTATCGTAGATAATTTGTACTATTTGAAAACTTTTACTTGATGTAATCGAATACACCAATACATAGCCGTGGAAATCCATGCTGTATTGCAAAGGGAATATACTATATTCATCCTGTCCTGCAGTGTCTACGAGCTTCACTTCATACTCCGTTGAATTTAGACGAATGAATTTTGTGAACGCTGTAAAAAAATCACATTTATACTAAATTATACACTGAATATAAAATAATTAGTTATATGATTAGGAAGAATAAAAATCTTCTACTATCAACATGTTAAGTATGATAATATTCACTTACTATTTTCGATTGTAGGATCATAAGAATCTACAAATTGTCCCTCCACGAATTGAATAATTAGTGATGATTTACCTGTAAACAGATTTGTTTTAATTAAAAGTCACTACCTAATAGTAATATCACAAATGAGACGCAAATTTACGAATCTTTATTACCGACGGATCTGTAACCCATCATAGCGATTTTCCTCTGTTTCGAAGGCATTTTGAAGACAACAAGTATTTTTAAAATCCCTTTATTTTACAAATATTACCAAATTTCTAAATAAATGTGGTTTTTATTATTTGAAAAAAATCATTATTATCAGTCCACAAGTCTCACATTTCAGTATTTCACTAATGTTTTGACACTTGATGAGTGTTGCCGTTTTATTAGATTACTCTGTGGCACACCCAATATAGTTAAAAATAATCTTGGTTGATATAGGTAATAATTAAAAATAATCTTGGTCTTGGACGTTAATTTTACAGTATTTTGTATAATTAATTCTAGTGGTTTTTAGAACCTTAATCTACATGTTAGAAAGTATTAATGCTATTTAAGTAGATAGTATTTAATGTTAATAACAGATTTTATTGCCTACGATCAAAATTACACATTCCCATACAAAATTATATAACAAAAAAAAATTTAATTTTCTAGAAATTCATTCTTTCTTTCCGTCAACAGCTGCTACGACAAACTAAATCAAGGAACATATTATATACTCTCTAAACTAAATAGTAGATACTGCTACTTGCTACGTTCATTTCATACACTCAGGCTACACTAGCGCCATTCTGGTCAATTTATGAACATACGTTAGTATCTACTATTTAGTTTGTGTTATGAACCACTATATTTTAATGCTTTTTGTTTGCTACATACTTTTTCAGTTTAACACCTACTAGGTTGGTGCTCTTTACCATATATCTATCCTCCTTGATAGCAAGCAAGGGACATATTATATACCAAGGAATATAGTACTCTCTCGTTAAGCGTCTATTACACTATTCAATTTAAGGGATTAAATTTAGAGACCTTGGTAGAGAGCTCGCGATTATAAACGTTTCAATTTGATTTCTAAATTGTAGTGTTTAGAAATCAAAGGTCCTCCACCTTCAATTTCTTCAAATCGAATCCGATCTGTTTCTAACTGCGATCACACTATCCGATTTCCTGGACTGGACTTCCTGAATTTCTAACTGGACTGTAAGAAATCGGATAATGTAATCAAAGCATTAGCAAGCAACAAACAAGTCAAACAACTACTATATTGTGTGCAAGGAATATAGTACTCTCTAAGCGAGATATTGTGTGTGTTCTGTGGTGTGGAGCTTTTGTTGTGATTGTGATTGTGTTTTTTACATACAGTTTTGGCATAATTTTTGCGTTATAATTTTATTTTCAATCATTCTTGTTCTTGCGGTTTTATATTGGTGGTGGTGGGTATACTTTTATCGTTTTTGTGTAGTGCTCTTAAAGCTTTTGTCGCTCGTTTACATTACAAAACAATACCGATATCCATCTCAGGGAATTATGACTATTCACAGTGATTCATTACATACCTACTTATTAATTCAATAAAAATAACAGGCTATCAAACACCTCGAGTAAGAGAACACCTTCCTTACTATAACGAGAAAATAAACACCATCAAATCACTTACATATACGTTCCGCCTTACTGTGTTATGCGTAATGCGTACCTAATCCTCTCTTACAACGGGCAAGCAGTAAATTTTATTTAATTTTTAGATTAAACATGTCTGTGAACATACCAGATTGCCCGCAAAGCCTTAAATCAATCCAGCACTATTTGAAGGCAGCATCAGAACACGATAACCGGGATCTTGTTGTGGCCTATTGGTGCAGACTACATGCATTACAGGTTGGCCTTAAACTTAGTAACAAGGCACCAGAAGAAACCAAAATGCTAATGGGTAAGTAAAATTGTAAGTAATGTGTTACATTATTGACAAATAAATAAATATATAAATCTGTACTTGCACATGCAATAGAATTTTATAGTATTTTTACCTCCATTTATTAGTTTCTATTTTATTTTTAATTCATTTAAAATTAAAAGGACCTTTATTCAATTCAACAATAACTGAATTCATACATCTTTCTTGGGATTTAACCAATGTATTTATCAACTTTTGCCACACTTATATACTAGAGATGCACGGAACATAAGTTAAAACAGAATAGAATTAACAGCCGAATTTACGGTCTCAAATAAACCGAACCAAATTATTCAGTTAATTTATCCTCACTAAACAGGTTCATTTATACAGATTAGTGGTGTGAATACAAATAAAAATAACTTCTAAATTAAGTTACATTGTAACTAAGATTGCAGGATAGTAATAGTACAAGCTATGATTTAAAACATTTTAAAACCTTATGGTTAATAGACTAATCAATGGGCTCTGATTTCAATAATATTGTCTTTTGTTTATGATTAACCTTAATTTTAAAACTACTTAGATAACATAATTATGTAATCTTGTACATATTCTAGTTTTATTAAATTAGGAATACATGAAGCAGCGTTTATTTCAGCCTTATCACACATATAAATAGTATCTGATATATATTGAATAGTATTTGGTTGTATATGTACATGAAAATTAATACAAATGCAATATTCAACTGCATATGAATGTTTAGCTGAATATTCATTATCCAGTGCATCTCTAATATTAAGTCTTTTGTTAACAGCTCTTATGGATTGGCTGGAAGAAGCTAAAAAAATAAGCAAAGACAATGAAGCAGTGACAAACGAGGTAGCGGCTCAAGCTCATCTTGAAAATTATGCTCTTAAACTGTTCTTATATGCCGATAAACAAGACAGAGAACAAAATTACGGAAAGTAAGAAAACTACTGTTATTTATTGTCTGTCATTTGTATAAACCAATATTATTAATATCCTAAGTCGTAAGACTGATATTAAAAAAAGGTTTGAATTTGTTTTGTGGCTTTAATGCAGTATTTATATGTTTAAAAAAAAACAAGAAATACAGAAAAGGACTTAGTGTATTATATATTTTAGAATACAAGTGATATATTTTACGATGATAGCAGTTTCATAGAAGTAAATAAGCCTATTTAGTAAATTAAATAGCAAATTTATAAAAAAAATATATTAGACAAGTTTAATGTAAGTGTATAATATTATAATTTTCATTTACAGAAATGTTGTAAAAGCATTTTATACTGCCGGTTTGATATATGATGTTTTAACAACATTTGGTGAATTAACGGAGGAGGCCACTCAAAACAGAAAATATGCAAAATGGAAAGCTGCTTATATTCATAACTGTCTTAAAAATGGAGAATTACCAGTACCAGGTAATTTGACTTTTTTTATTTTATCACAGGGTAAATTTATAAACACATCACGGATTTAAGGATAAATGGATAAATGATTTAAATATAACTCACTAAATTAAGTAACTTAAGAATAAATGAATAAATTATGGATAAATTTAAATTTATATAATTTTTTTGTTGTAACTATTGTAATTTTCTATAAAATTTTATGATCTGGAATTTTACCACATATAGATTATAATTTTAAATAATAATTATAATAGTTTGTAAATGTGGTTTTCAGGTCCTATGCAAGAAGAATCGGAAACAAGTAATGAAGACAAAACAGATGTGACGCAACCTCAGCCGGAACACGATCTGTTAGGTCCCGGGTTCAGTTCACAGGAGGGTCCCGCCACTCCGCCCGTGGCTCCGTCCAGCTTCAACAGCGCTTTGCCAGATTCAAACGCCGCCATGAGGGCTGCTTCTCAGTTACCGCCAGTTCCATACACTCCGGACCCTAACCCCGGCGGATTTGTGCCTTACGACCCCTCAACGCAGCCGCAGCCCACTCAGCCCACCACACTGTATGGAGATAATACGGGTGCGGCCCAGTTGACACCAGATCAAATAGCCAAAGCCCAAAAGTACTGCAAGTGGGCGAGCAGCGCTCTCAATTATGAAGACATAAACACAGCCATCACTAATCTCAAAAATGGTTTGCAACTATTGCAAACTGGACGCGATCCAGCATAAGGTATTGAATCAGTCACAATATAACTTGCAGTAAATTTTTACACATACACATTGTGCCTTTTTTTGATTTTTTTTTTTGTTAAAACTAGACTCTAATAGTGTGCTAAATTACTAAATTTTGCACACTATTAAATTACTATATTGCATCTGTGCCTTTACCATGAGTTTATAATGACCACACTCGCTAGCAAGGACATAAAACATTTAGATGAAAAATATTTTACGCTCTCGCTAGCGAGTGTGGTCAATCTCATGGTAAATGTCCTGAAATTCAGTATGTAGATGAAGTTGATAAGTTATTATTGAGAACTATTTATTTAATCAACTGTTAAGCAATTGTTTTAATTTAATATTATGATCATACAATATTATATTTACATACATACTTTTATTAGTATATTATGTGTATGTTGAATAAAATATTTTTAAATATCTATTTTATTCTATTATTTTAACTTAAACCAAGAATTTTAATTTTTATATATATTTCAAATTGTATTCCAGTTTTTCCGATTACTGCTAATCTTATAATCTAAGTAAAGAAATAGATGTGAAGTAGACATTAACTTTTTGCACTTGAATCAATTTCGTTCGCTTATTGATGCAGTTTTTGGTTTATCTACTAACTTCATAAATTAAAATATTATAAATATATAATCATAGATATTATAAAAGAGCTCATCTCATTTGGACTTTCTGTGATCATCATAAATGGACATTTAAGACATCCATAGAGGAATATTCTGCTCTGTGATTCTCCAACAAATTAGAACAAGCATTGTGTACAGAAAGATTAAATTTGCTGCTTGTTTTTAAATAAATGTTTTTTTAAATTTAAATGAAGTTTTATTAAAATAACACGCTCAATAACATATGTAATGTAAAAAACGCAAATTGAGTACATGTATAAAAAGTCATGGTCCACACCACACTGGCATTACAGGCGAAAAACTTTTTCTTTTGTTCTTTCTGTCCAAATACTCGCAGAGAATTTCCGACTAAGGTTGAAAGCTTTAATCACCTGTAGCTTCGTATAAAATAAAAAATACAGCAAACTACGTATTAGGAAAGCTTGAAAATAATAAAATTTCAGTACTAAATTTCATTTAATTTAAATTATTTTAATTTTAATAATTTAAATATGATACTTGCATTCAAAACTATCCTAAAATCAGCAGGTTTTTAACAGATGTGAAGTAAGATTTGGTAGTTCAACATTCTTTCATCCAGAAAGCGGACGAAGTCGCGAGCACCAGCTAGTTTATAATATTCTTTGTATACAGTTTGTTTTTACAGACAGCTTACTGCTGTTTATTTGTTAGCTAGAATTTTTATAATATAATCTGTATATTAATTAAAATGTACTTTTATTCATTATTTTATATTCTTAACATTGTCTTTATAGACAGTAGGTGGATAATTTACATAGAAAAAGGGAAACAAAAAAACATTTTTTTTTTCATCCATTTATTCATTTCACAATCACACATTTCAAACGTCACACGTCATTTATTTTTTTAGTTTTATTAAATAAACGCCTAGTGTACAGTGGTGTTTCACGTTGCCTAAAACTTTAACCAGAAAAAAACTGAAACTAACATAAAAATTGCAAAATGTTTGCTGCATTATTCGTTATTCGTTATAAAATCAGCAGGTTTTTAACAGATGTGAAGTAAGATTTGGTAGTTCAACATTTATTCTCATTAGTGAACCCATATTATTCATGTGGCCATTATCTTCGCCTCTTATAGCTTCTAGTTGTGAAAGCAGCCAATTTTTTTAAATGACTATAAATCTATTTTCATTGGTTAAAATAACCATGGTACTTCAGCATTACTATAAAAGTCGCTGGCTCTGCCCCACAGTTGTATTCGTGTCGGCGATTAGTTCCTAATTCTTAACTTTCCACCTGCGAAATTTCACAATCCATACTAATATTATAAATGCGAAAGTTTGTATGGATGATTGTAACTCTTTCACGCAAAAACTACTAAACCGATCAGCATGAAATTTTGCATACACGTTGTCTGGGACACCAGGAAAGGACATAGGGTACCTTTCATCCAGAAAGCGGACGAAGTCGCGAGCACCAGCTAGTTTATAATATTCTTTGTATGCAGTTTGTTTTTACAGACAGCTTACTGCTGTTTATTTGTTAGCTAGAATTTTTATAATATAATCTGTATATCAATTAAAATGTATTTTTATTCATTATTTTATATTCTTAACATTGTCTTTATAGACAGTAGGTGGATAATTTACATAGAAAAACGAAACAAAAAAAAACAAATATTTTTTTTCTTCCATTTATTCATTACACAATCACACATTTCAAACATCACACGTCATTTATTTTTTTAGTTTTATTAAATAAACGCCTAGTGCACAGTGCTGTTTTAAGTTGCCTAAAACTTTAACCAGGAAAACCGAAACTGACATAAAAATTGCAAAATGTTTGCTGCATTATTCGTTATATTGATCACTATGACGCATGTGAGAAATTGAAAATAGACATAATAAGGCAAAGATTACATAATGTAAATGTAACTTCTATATTATAACAAAAATCTATTAGCCCAAAATTATGCTCATAGGCGCAATTAGTAATGTGAGAATGTAATACGTGATTCCAATATGTATTTTTGACGCTGTATTTAAAAAAATCAACAACTATATGCACTAGGCTTTACAACTACTATTTTTATTAGAACACCATTATAAAATTGCGAATATTTAACATGAACGAACTCGTTTTTCATGTATTCATAGTACTATCCGTACTAGTTATAATTTGCTCTGAAAGAGAGCAGTCAATATGCACATAATCGTGCTCGGTTCTAATGGTTTGGTGCAGAACTATTTGAGCAAATTAACTTACTATTAAAAACTCGAGTGCTTTTATACATAAATGATCTTATTGTGCAAATTAATAATATCGTTTCATTTACATACATATTATATTTATGAGCTAATTTTTAAAATCTACCCTACATTGGCAGTACTGTTACTCCTACCCACAATTCACACTTTATTCGGCAAGCACACGCATACAAAATGAACTTAAATTAATATCACTTCAGGTAGGTAGGTACATTTACATACAAGTTTCGCGGAGATTTATCGAAAAAAAAAAGATAAACCACATTATTGGTTGGTGTTTAATTTTAGACAGCCAGATGCCCGACGCTTTTATTGCTGATTCTTATTTCCTACTTAGATATATATAATATAGTGACGATCGGACTATCGATAAAAGTTAACAAATAGTTCCGACATACGAGTGACTAGCTAAAAATCACAGTAAAGTTACAATAATTAAACAATTATTATTAATTAAAGAATTGCTATTTGGGTGGGTGATAACAAATTGTTCGATATCAGCGTTTGTTCGAGAATTTTTAAATGCTTTTCACGATTTGTAGTACCTTCCTATTGTTTTAGAAATGAATATGGCGGAAATTATATGTTCGTATTAATAAACTATAATTTATTTATACATCTGGTTTGTTACGAGGGCATCGTTGAGAGGTATCTATTCTCTTTTGAGTCCGTTACCGTTTTGTACTGCGGCAGCTTTCTCCATTTCCTCTCGTCGGCTGGTTTGGTACCTGTTAATGAAATACGTCTTGTTTATTTGCGTGTGATAGATGGCCTAGTATCAGTAGTACGATTACTCAGTCTGATGATCGGACTGATGAGACTTTTAGATAGTCTTCGCATAATTATATCCGAAGGGACGGCGTTGCAACGCCAACGAGACACTGCCGGGTGTATTGTACTACAAAGAGATGATACACAGAGTTGCGCAACGACTGCCGTTACAACAGATATGGACTGAGTCCTTTAAAAATAATGATATAAGTACTTATGCGGATTTTATAATAACATTGTTGCAAATTTGGCACAAATGAGGCTTCTTATATAAATCTGTCAGGTTAAGGGAGGCCGCACATGCTTCTTATATAAATCTGTCAGGTTAAGGCAGGCTACTATGGCGCGAACAACTGAATTGCTTTCCGTATTTGTACTTACAATTCATAAACAACCGTGAAATAATAGCATTTGTGCTTTTATGTGTTCGAGTATAAGTAAGGGATGGCAGAGCCAATTTTCCTACCCCTCCTAATCCATTATCCGACCCAGATAAGTAGCGCATTTGCAACACCTGTAGCGTTGCTTAGAAATTGGAAAGAGTCAAAAAACTCAGTGTCGGTAGAGGGTTGAGTTATTATCTATGATATTTGTTTTTTATTAGCGCATCATAGTATATATATTTAACAAATTCTTAACATACCAGTTTAAGGTTCGAAGTATATTTACATGACACTGTGATTCGTCATCGCAAATTACTGGCGTGTTGCCAGACCGATGTAAGGCGTGCGATACTAGACATAATATTTTATTTCGTAATTCTTGTTTACATGACATCGCATAAACAAATAGATCGATTTTTCATTTTTAGAATTGGTCAAGGTTCATTTGAAAGTTATATGCATTTATATACCTAGGTAAGTTTCGAATTTATTTATAGCTTCTGCAGTTTGTTGTTGTCGGATTCATTGGTTTGGTTTCAGTGTTGAAAGTGTGGATAGAGCAATAATTATTTTTACTTCTTTATCTATATCTACTTACTTATAATAGGAGTTGTCTTCAGTATTTAAAAATACTTACTGAACTTAATAAATTTAGTTACTCAGACTTTTTTAACTGAATCTGTATTGATCTGATTCGTGGTGATTTTTAAAAATGAAGTATGTAATTATAAACCTTTCCACCGTCATGAAACTGACATTATTTTCTACATCTAGATCTATCTGGACTACGTCTAGACAATATTTGTATTGAAATATAGGTAATTACCTACATTATGATTTCAAATAAAGAAACGGAAATATAAAACAATAAACATGTTGTTTCCTTCACTGAAGCATAAAAATGTAAATATATTTTATTACGTTAGACAGTGTTTTATTTTAGGTTTACAAGAATAGATTTTTTTATTTAGAAATGATTTGCTTGAAGAGATACAGTATTTAAAAAAAACACTAAAATGCAACGCAACAGTGTAGGTATAGCAAGAATCAAATTTAAGGGTAACATTTGGAAGTTACGTTAGTAGAATAATTGAGTCCCTTAATTAAGTCAACGTAAAAAATTTTTTTTTTTTTTTACGTTGGCAAATCCTCTTGGAATGCTGGCAGCGAAGAGAAAGCTGCGGGGTTATGCTGGACCGACCAAAACTCAAAGACTTTCTAGCACGGCGATGGGCGGAGTTGGGGGAACTTTATGACACGATATCCGCTACTTGGCGTACCAAAAAATTGGAGGCTGTGGAGGTTCTGGGGATCTCACGACGGATGGCACCAAGCCCTCATTGATAAAGTCCCCTGCCGTACCACGTCTTAGTATAAAATTAAAGTGGGAATAGATTACCAGACGACGAGCCTCCCGCTCAACATGAAGAAGAAGACTAGCGCCGGCGCACAGCGATCGAACGGATCGCCGACCATCAGATGCGAGTACGCAGCCAAAATCATCAGCAGCACGAGACCTATATTTGCCGCGTTCTTTATTTTATCTGAAAGATCACAATATTTTATTTACTTTAGCAGTAAATTACATGGCGCCAGAAAAAAACACTTGTGCGGATAATCGTCAGTTTCCGTCTGAGTTCAGAAAAAACTTCACCAACAAGATATACGTCTACTTACTTATGGAACATTGTATTAATCAGAATGTTTATAAATTTTGAAAATCATCACAAGATTATGTGTCTATAAGATCTTTTTGTAAAAGATTTACAAAAATTATTCATATTTTTATTTACTTACAAAAACCTACAGTTAAGCACTTTAATGTTATTATTAGGTATATGTAGTTTAGTAGTTACGCAATTTAACCCTCATGCATCGCAGCGAAAACTTGGGACACTCATATTTAATCGTCTAAGTTTTGTTAATTGGAAAGATTTTGTTGGACCTGAGTAATACGATTTTTACGTAAAAATATGTTTTTAAAGCAACTAGCATTGCAGATGAAGAAATAAATAAAATATTTCATATTTTAATTTTATGCAAAATTTTACTTACTTGTGTCGCTGATTACTTATTTATCGAAAAATCTACGTAGGTAATTAAGTTTTTAGAATAGAAAAAAAAACTTACGACTTGGTACAACTGCTAGAGCAAGTCCAAACAATATTTCGAGGCCACCGATTGTCCGCCTGTACCATTTCGAAGGTAACTTGAAATCGAATGTTTCAGACAACGGAAACACTTTGGCATATCTCACGTACTCCTTTCTCTGAAATAGACACAAAGTTTAATTTTCCGTTTGTAGTAGGCAAACAAGTGACAGCCCACTGAATAAAAGAGGTTTGTTCCCAGCAGTGAAATAAATGACTGCGAAATGAAAGCTGCCTAAATGACTGCGAAACGCAGTGTGTTCATTTCTAAAGTTGACTCTGCCAGGAATCGAACCCGGAAACCCTAGAACATAGCGTTAAGGCAAGCTCCCTAACCACTCATCCAACGGGCTCGTCGTCTTTTTAATATAAGCCAATACTGATCCAACTTCGTTCCTATACTTATAATAAATGGAAAAGTATTTCACGTGACAACTACTGAACGGATTTTGATAAAACTTTATTTCCTACATGAGAACAACACATACGAGAATAACACATAGAATAAACCTATACACAAATAGGTATACGCGACGAAGCCGGTGGCAAAAGCTAGTCACCAATAAAATCAACATTGACCTAATAGTTTTAGCCACTATATTATCAAGCGGGACCTTCGCTATTATTTTATTATAGGTGTTGTTGATTAACAACCCTTAGGTAATAAATGTCTGTAGGTAATTATAATATTATTAAAAGTCACATGTTATATACAACCAGTTAATGAGCTACTTTTGCAAGACACGCGTGCTACACGGAAATCGGAATCCATTTTTTTTTAATTTAAAATTTGTTATAACAAGCCATAAGGATGTGCAATGAAAGAGAAATTTGATCAAATCATTCATAATCCGTTATCTATATATTATAAAGTAAAGTAAAGTCGCTATCCACTTGCTGTTCTTTCGCTGCTAACTTCTTCTTAACCACTTCTTCTTTCACTGCGTAAAAGAGTGAAAGAGTCTTAAACGAGGAAGGTTCGTGTATAGTAATTTGTAGAAAAAAAATTCATTCGTGCAAAGCTGGTTTTTGTAATAGGTACTTCGAAGAGTTACGGATGTATTTCTCGAGAATGATGCGACAGCTACCGTAAATGCATAATACTTATATGCAATAGAAATACAAGTTCAAATATAAATACAAAATAGTTTTAATGAGTATTCTATTGCACAGCAGTGCGTCACATCACTGTCGCAACGAGACCACGCTACAGTGCGCCGCCGACGCGCCGATGGTATTAGGCGGCAGGCCAAATACCAAAATAGCATGCAAGCCACATTGGTTCGTAAGAAAAAATCTTAATGCATTTGGCGACCTTTTCAATATCTATCTAGGTATTAACCTATTAGTAATTTTTTTTATTTAAATAAATATTAACTCGCACTTACCAAATCTTTATGTAATTCCTTTGAAATGTATGGTGATATCTTTGTGATGCCAACAAATATAAAAAACACACCTAACAGGACAGACAGGCTCTTCAGCACAATTGATCCCATTTTTTCGTTTCTTTATTTACGAGTTTGAACTATCCATATACTTATACAAAATTTATATCACTACACCAAACATTCAAAACAACATTTTTTTTTATAAGTAAAACATTTCTCTCGTAGAGAAATTTGAAAGGTTTAATAGTAATAAATCATATTTATTGCAAATTATACCATTTTCGTACACTTATACACTAGGTTTGATACTCGTTCGTTTCGCGCCGGCGCGAAATAAATCCATACTATCGTTTTTTGTCGATAGAGTTACCTCTCTGGAATCAAGAAATTTGACTTGAATGCAAACCATAGACTATACTGTCAGTCGGAACTAAAGTTAGTTCCGATTAAAAATGGGTACAGGCTTATAAAGCCTTTAAAAACGCCAATACATTGATAAATTAAATCGTAGGAAAAATCATCATTTTCCTTCTCATCCTTACAGTAGTATGTAGTATGTACCTACTCACAGTATTCACTTTATTTCTCGAAAAAGTTTGCAACCCTACCATAGACATAAGTTTCGACAAATTTGAATTTAATTTTATTAAAAACGATTGAATTTCGTTTTAATTCTGTAAAAAAGAAATTTGCGATAAAAACGGGTCATAAGAAAACTATATTATGTACATTGTATAAGTTTTATTTTTAAACATGGATACTGATTTATTTGTCTTTTTAATTACCTACAAAAAATTTAGAGTAAAACTACATTAGATTTGGCAAATGTCTTTTTAAGAAAAGTATCATACTCATTATTAAATTGTGTTGATCCACATATTACAAAGAGGTCATTATTTTGTGGTTTCAATGTAAACAAATCATTAAGATTATGTTTGGAATGTACTATTGGTTCCTGATATTTATAAGAGGCATCACTATCAAAATTACTTAAAAAAATATTGTATTTAAAATTCCAATTCAATTTTAAGGAATATAACTCTTCTCTAAAAAGTATAACATGTTGATTTTGACAGCAATAGTGCAAAATAATCCTTGTCATGTCATCTTCATTGGCTAAAATGTTCTTTATTATTGAATAAAGTGGGATTATTCCTGTTCCTTGAGCTACCATTATTATTCTGCTGAATGAGTTTGATACCATTTTGAATGAGCCGTATGGACCTCTCCATAATGTTTGATCTCCACATTTTAAGTTATTCAAGTAATTAGACACTAAACCATTAGGATATACTTTGACTATTATAGCAAAATCACATTCTTCCCTTGATTGTAATTTTAGTGGTGTATATGCCCTAGTGCATTTCTTATCATCAGAGTTATATTTTAATAGGAAATGATCCCCAGGGTTCCACCACACAATTCCATTATCACAAATTCTTCTTTTAAACTTAATTAATCTATGAGAATCACATAAACTTATATTATCAACAATATGAAATTGTTGATACTCTATTTGTGTTATCGCGTTTTCCTCCGATACTAATTTCGTTGTTTTACCACTTTCCAAGTATTCATTATATAATTTTAGTTGCTTTTCATACACATCAAATATGCATGGATTACATCCGCTGTTACAGCAATCTTCTTCTGTAGGTTTCATAGGTTCTTTCATTTTTCGAATAAAAACAGATTATTCTTCTTTGTAACTATATCTACCTACAACAGTCTATACATAAATATAGTTCTCCCAAAATTCCCAAATACACAAAAAACGTGGAATAGATGTGTAACTTGTACTTCATTCATTCATCATCATAACATAATCGTGACGTCAGCTGGCGAACTGGCGTCATCTATCTGCACTGCATTATGGTTTGCAAATACAATGTTATTTTATACGAATAGTTTAGTAGATGGCGCTTATAAAATGACATAAAATAATCTAATTTCTCAATACAAATTTTACAAACTTAAAACGTGAAAATTAAGAAATATGAAATAAGATATGGCCTAAAGAATTTGTATCCAAGCTAGCTTCGAATACTTTTTATTTAGAAAAACATTTGCGTGGGAATTTTTATAGTCTGTGGCGTGGACGCTGAGAAAAGCATTTCCTTTTCCGGAAACGAACTTTATTAAAACTGTGGCAATCTTTAAATTGTACTGTCACAGAAAAATATATTACACTTTAACTTTTACGCAATAGGACGCAGAGGCAATGCGAATTGTCTAATAAGCGTTTTATCTAAATTACTGTTAATTAGTTAGTTCTTGTAACAAATAGTAAAAATTATATTCAGATATAAACGCTCATTCCCAACAGATTTTCGAAAATTTCGTAGAAATATACTATTCACAATGAAATGGATTATGAAATGAAATGAATAACTGCGATTAGGCTTCGCACATTATCATAAAATAATTCCAAAACATTAAATTTAAATCAACAATGAAATAATAGCCATTGTTACTGCTTGGGAAGGAAATATGTTAACAGTGTAACTGAATGGGAATATTTGTCCCAATAAGGTGTACCTCCTTGAGACAAAAATATTCCCACTTTCCGAGGCAGTTACACTGACATGTTGAACTACTTTTCTCATTTTCGGCATAAAATATTTATATCTAATCTATTCCTTTGATGTATAGCCTGTTGGAGTAAACATAATAAATGACAAAACGTGTATTTTGAATATTTGATACAAAAAAGCCCTTTTTACTGGCCAGGCTGACGTACAATAGTTGTGAGGTTACATATTATAAGGGCAACTGGGTTTCTTTTATTTGAATAATAAACACGTAATTTCATAGATAATATTTATTCTAAAATTATACACTCACGCACATACACACAGTAAACGTCAATAAAACAATTTTCCGCATTGAAACGATTGTTAATATAAAATGGAACTACTATCATGTCATTTCCAAATTTTTTGTAGTGGTACGTTTTAGTATGCCTTATTTGCAAAGTTTCTCAAAATACGTACAAGGGTTGTCTGATAAATCACTCAATTCAATAATTTAGACTGAAAATTTTTTTCATTGAATACTTTCAAATATGCTCTGCTCTTTCACCTTTCTTGTCTGTACACAATTTTTTTTTTTCTAAAGTGGACTTAGCTGCCACAAATGAGTTTTGGAGGCCCTATTAAATTGATATTTTATTGTGCAGAAGCCTTTTAGATTTTTATTTATCTGTCCAGTAGCCTCAAACGGGTGTTACACACCTAACAAAGAGCACACACCATCTAGGGCAAGCGAATATTCTCATAATAATTCATTACAGAATTATATTCATTCTATTTCAAATATAGCTCTAAATTTATGTTATTTTTACATTTAGCGATGTCATTGAATTATCAAACTACCCTAGTGCGAACATAAGGGTAAAAATAATAATGTATATTAAAAAGAAAATATTTATTGTAGAAAAATAATACTTGACTTCCAAAATCAGTTATACTTAATTATAAATGAAAACTTAGTAAATATGTCAAGAGATTACACCATTTACTTACTAAAATAGGATAATTCTACAAAAAAAAAAGATCTTACATTTAACCAACTTGTACGTTTTCTAAGGAGAGCTAGGTCATTCCAACATTTATGCACGTAAGAATGTAATTAATTAAATACTGCAATCACAAACACAATTACAGTGGGTACAATTTTTTTTTTATCATCCAAAAAAATGTATCATTCTCTATACACAACATACTTATATATTTATTTCTTACATGTCCAAAGTTTGGGCAGACGTTTTTGTAGTGCAAAGATAACTCTTCATGCTAACAAGTCCACGGCGGAGAGACTACAAGAAAACATGTCAATAAATGTACATAAAGAGTCATCTAAACAAACAAATTACACTAGAATGAGTGTTCACTTATGAGAAAGAAAAACATGTTACTGGTCAGAGCCCTCTTCTTCATCTTCATCTTCCTGCTCCTCCTCCGTGGAGGCGGCATCCTTCTTGGGCGGCGCGTCTTTGCGCGGCCTACCGCGACCGCGACCTTCACCTCCACTCTGGAACGCAACACCAATTCGTTAAGGGAGTATCTAAAGTTATTAGGTCAATTATTAGCGGTTTGTATGGAGATGCCCACTCCATACAAACTGTTTTTCGTGCCAAACATAAAATGTTAAAACAAAACGGCTGTTTTCTATGGATAAAAGATTGAGGCGGGGACTTGCAGAAAAGCGTTATTTTGACTTTAGAGTAAAATTAAAACAGATAAAAATACAGTGCATAATGGACTAAGTATAGTTAAAAAAGTTTGAATCATTAATATGAACGTGTTCTAATAAAAAAAATATTAGCCTTGGATGAGTGGTAACTAACGTTTCAGGGGCCCCAGGTTCGATTCCCGGTGGGATCAACTTTAGAACTGGTCTGGATTTGGAAAGTAGTGGCAGGGCACACTACGTTTGCAGTCATTTAAGCAGCCCATCTCGTGGCAGTAACCACCCCCTTACAAAAGACCACTATGAAATAACACCATCTTATGTGCTTTTGTGTTTCGGTTAGTGAGTAAGAGATGTCAGAGCCCATTACTCCATCTGTTCCTTATCCCTTACCCTTCTATGGTCGGCGCATTGGCAGCACCTATGACGTTGCTTGTGTTATAGGTGACAGTAGTCACATACCATCGAATGGACCGTCAGCCTGTCTGTAGACCTTAACATTAAAACAATCACATTTTAAACAATATTTAAGAAAAACATTCCAATTTTAAATCTGTTTAGTTATTTCTGCGAAGGATAGAATCCAATTAGGTAGTGGAACCTAACTTTTTGCACAGTGTCAAAATACAATTTAATAATGCTAACTTTCTAGTGTTTTGATATAAAAATTGTTTTAACTAGCTTATGCATATTGTGTTAATTTATAAATTGTTACTTAGCCATCACTTTTATTTACTGACAACTTTGTTAGACCTAATCTAAACTAAACGCCAATCACATAACTTAGTGGCAACCATGTTTTGGCACTAGACTAGACAAGATTTATGACATTGAATGAAATGAAAATTGTGATATCCAATTCTAAAAGAAGCATGACAATTTCTAAAAAATAAAACTGATACCAAGTAAATTATAAAAATAATAATAATTTTGATACAGACTAATAGAACTGTACAATCATTAATACATTTTCACTTTTGTGTTTGTAACATTCTTTGATACCTTTTTATAACTAATTCATATGTATCAATTAATTAAGGTAAATTTATAAAACAAAGTTTATTGAATGAAATATTTATAAGCTTATTTTAATGTTTTACCTTTGCTTTAGGGGCGGCTTTCTTCTTGGAGCCCTTTGGTCGACCGCGACCTCTTTTCGCTACTGGTGCTTGTTCATCATCAGATGATTTTGCAGATTCTTTAGCTTTAGTTGGTTCAGGTTTAGCGGCCCTGCCTCTTTTCTTTGTATCAGCTTTGATTTCCTACAGATAAATAAAAAATGGTTAAAGATTCAAATATACCAATTTGTCAGACTTTAATTATGATTACATACTGTTTGTGTTCCATTTGCCTTTGGTCTACCGCGCCCTTTTTTCTCAACAACTGTTGATCCATCATCAGACATTGTTCACAAGTAATAGATTTACTTCTAAACCTGTAAAAAAAGTTACATTTAATCTTCTAAGAGGTAAATCTATAAAATATAATAAACATTAGAGCAATTATTTCATGTATGTATGTACGTATATAATTCATTAATAGCTATGATATTTCGTAAATATACTTCACAGAGACGATAAATATTTAATATCGGCGATAATATAATTATTATAAGTGTAAAAATTACAGGTATAAAGTGTACATATATTATGTTAGTACATAATCTTATTTAGGTAGGTACATATCTATATTAGCTTATGTATGTAGTATGGAGGTACTATGTATGTATTAACAGATCATATAAAATGGTAAGCATTGTTTTCTAGACATTTAGCCAATATTTAACACCAACGTATTAAAACATGATAGGTGAGAAAAAAATAACATAACACGCAATAATTTATCATGTAGCTTAATGATAAACAAATGAGAAACTGGAATGGAAAAGTCAATAACCGTAATGTAGTGACGCTTAGGTTTGAATTAAATTTTTTATGCGTTTTTGGTTAAGCGTTCGATTTCTAAATATGATTTAGCATGTTATACCTGTGGAGTTTGTAGGTATTCAATAGACGAAAATACACTTATTTAATTGAAACTTTTCTATAGTGGAGATTCGAAGGAATAAATTAAAGCCACTATGGAGTCGGCTTGGGACACCCAAGCCGACTCCATAGTGGCTATAATTCTTAGTTTATAAGCAAGGAAACCGAAGAATTGTATTTATTTGAGAAACGTTATGAGTAATTCATGTAAAATTAGTAGAGTAATTAAAAAAAAAAACTATAAAGCGTAAAAAAATATAATATCTACTTACAGAATTGTTTACAGCAAACGCTTTTGCAATGGCGAATGGCGGGCCCAGCGAAGTGAGAAATAACCGGCGACGCGGCGACGACTTTATACAGAGGGCGCAAATGTATAAATTTAATCTGTGGTCTTTTGTAATAACATCCAAATTATTCCATCATACAATTTTTTATTATTTATTTTATAACAAAAAAATAAACATATTTTTTATATTTTACAGTATAAAAATAATAATCAAAATAAATATATATAATTTGTGTAACATTATTAAACGAAATTAAAAACGCGCAAAAATAAACGAAAATTATGAATCATTTACGATGGGATTTATGAACGAATAAGTTTAAATTATTATAGTCACTGATTTATAGTGTGGATTCTTGTTTAAAAAAATATCGTTTGACAGTATTAACGTGTATTAACCCAGACTAGTTTGCTTTGTTATCTCTATATATTTTATGGTATTATATCGTAGAGGGAGAATTCTCCCTCTACGTATTATATTTATATATTAAGCCGGGTCCAGACATTCGCCGAATACTGATTAAAATCTCTAGTGCCATGCGCTCGGCTTCGTAATCGTCATGTAGCGAGCATTTCTATACTCACGTGAGGGCCTTGTCCACGTATCTAATGTTTTTCGGAAACAGCGAATATGTCAGCCGACTAGCCGTGCAAGCATTTTACTTGGACACTTGTTGGAACACATGTCTGGCACGGGTATTTGCTATTTGTAAAAATATTTAATCAAACATTTACACTTTGCCAATGCTTTGCCAGGCCAGTTTTTGGAGCGCACATTAAAGCGTTCATAGTTTTATGTATGCGTAGCCTGCTACACTGACTTGTGCGCAGTTCAATCGTGTATTTGTGTTTAAAGCGATCGTTTGCACATTTACTCGTTATACTACTTACATTTACATACACTTAAATAATAAAGGAAAACCACATCTACAAAGTCATCGTCCATCCTGTTTGTTGTGTATTTGAATACAGTGTACTGAATGTGTGTGTAAGCCATGTCTGGCAGGTGCAGCAAATATGTGCTCAAATGTCTGTTGAAATATTTGTTTGTTTCAAATCTTTGTTCAAAATAATTCAAATACACATTAGGCTTCGGAACGGCATTCGGCGAATACCGTATGTCTGGTCTGGACCCGGCTTTATCGTGCGTTCTTCTATTCTACTCTATGGTCGTGTTCGTGTCTGGTCTGGGTCTGCGTCTGTCTGGCTGTGTCTGTGTGTGTGTCTGTCGTTTTCGTTTGTTCAGGAAGGAGGTGTTTCTGTTTTTGTCGTCGTCATTTAATTTATTTTTATGGATTATTCAGTACATTGTGGTTTCCGTCCTTATAACTAAAATATACAAGGTACCAACGAAATATTTCTGTTTTGATACGATGTATTTACGCTACGAATAAACTTTATATGAACTTTTCAAGTTTTTGAAATGCAGTGTTGTCGCATATAATTGAAGTGCCTTAAAAGTTCCGTGATTCAAAGTTTTGTTATTGTTTTTGCTCAAACGCTTGAGTGTATTATGTGAAACTTACAGTTTTCACAAATTATCAAGGTAAGTTTTTTGTGACGTATCAATTAACCTTAAAAGTGTTGATAGCAAAGTACTTGATTGTGTTTTTATTGAATGGTATGCAAGTAATTTGATAACTAAAGCAGCGTTGTTTGGGTTATCGTACAAATAGTTGTTGCTACGTTTACATAAAACTACGTTTTATATAAATTGTAGTCCTATTATGACGGACAAATAAGTAGTTCTACTCAAAGATACATGTTATTATAGTTGACCATCATAGTGTATATAGTTTTCAGTATCAGTTTTAGTCTCAAAAAATACACCTGCACATCAAAATTATTCACAATTTAAAAAAAAATCAATTAGTTTTTAGTATTTTAGTGTATCAAATAAGTTAATTTAACAAAAACAATCAACTTCCTAAAGCAATATACATAATTTTTATCATGTTATGCTGAGCTTTTGTTTTTTCTGTGATATGATAAAGTGTATAATATACTTTTTTAAATAAATTATGGAATTTCTGGACTAAAAAAGTATTATTATAACTCAATCAATAACATATTACTCACAATATGTTATTGATTATTCTATCTTTCATATTACTTAAATGATCTTAATATTGAATTACTTAAATACTATATTTTCTGTGAAAAATATTTTTTCATATTTTTCATTACTATTAAAACTATTAAAAATTCATATTCATTAAAATAATATTAAAATAATATTAGTTATCCTTTTAAGTGTATTCAAGTGCCATAAAGTTCTAAGTGAATTATCTTTCTCCAAAAACCAAATATTTAACAAACTTTTATATCTAGTTCTGATTCTAATAACTAATAAATAACATATGCTATGTATTCCCAGGCATATCTAACTATACAAATATTATAAAAGAGAGAAGATTTGTATGTTTGTAATGAACAAACTACTGGACCGATTTAAAAATTCTTTCACCTATGGAAAGCTACATTTTCATTTTTTTATAATTTTACTTTTTATAGTTTGGAACCCTCCAAACCTCCTCCATCTACATCCAGTTTTCTCTGTTTTTGGCAACCTGTAACCAATTTTTACCAGCTACCGCCACTATATCGTCCATCCAGCACATCCTTGGTCTGCCTGTGTTCCTTTTTCCTATAAGGCCGGTCCACTTTGTGGTTTGTAGTGTCCATCTTTTATCTGTTTAGCGAGATGTATGGCCTGCCCATTTCCACTTCGTCTTTAATGCATGTTCGAGTGCATCTGTCAGTTTTGTCCATTGTCTTATATCTTTGTTGATTTTCTGTACACTTTTTAGACTAAAGCTACTTTTCTCCATTGCGTGTTGTGTAGTGAGTAGCCTATTTGTGATCTTTTTTGTGTATATCCTGATGTTTCTGATGTTTATGTTTGGCGTGCATAGGTAGGGCTTGGCAGAATACATGTTTCCATTACTCCCATTTAAGGGAGATTACAGCATGGAGATGAAAATAATATAATAATAACTATAAAACAATTTTAGTTCCATCGAATTACTCTTTTCGGTATACCCATTTAACAAAACTGCTGAATAAAATTGGGACAGTCGTCATTCAACTGCTGTTAAGCGTCTCAGAAGTAGGATCAAAGAACTCTCGCAATTTACCTTGACAAGGCGGCTTATCCACATATTTCTTTATTATTGGACCAGACCTCATAAAATACCTCGTAAAACTCATAAAACACCTTTATTTATATGTAAAGTTTTTTAATACTAGTTTTTGCCCGCAACTTCACTCGCGCCCTTTTTTCTTAGGTGTTAAAACATTTATTCAGCCTTTATTGCCTCGAAATTTTTTCAGGCATTATTTTTTAAACGTTTCAATTACAATAGAAAAAAATAATAATTTAATTTTTTAATTAGATTGTAGGGAAAACGACACAAAATTACTAAAAAAAAAATCGCTTCTAAACTTCACAATCACCTGCACAGACTAATCTGAAGACAGCCTGAAAAATTCATCAAAATCGGTTTTTTTTTTAAAGTTTAGACAGAATAAAAAAAATAAGGTAATGCTTAATTTAATTAGGAAATATTTTCACGTATAACTAACTAGAGAGTGTTACAAATGAATGAAGTCACTGGGTCAAAACAGTGGCCGTTGAAGTGAATTTTTAAGTACTCCATTAAGCCTGACTGTACTCGCCATGAGCCTCTCTCAGTGATTGCGTCTTTTTTACTTTCTCATGGCTGTTTTCACCTTTAGTACCTACCGCTTTATAAACATTATGCTTGCGGCGCGCTCAGCTTCTTTCGTTTACCTAGCTGTCTTGCGCAAGGGTTTCCTGCCTTTTCTCTTTACAATTTTCTCAAAGCGGATCTTAACGTTACTGCATGCTATGCACCCGATAGCATATTACTAGGTGCCTTATATCTTATGTAACGATAAGTAATAAATTTTAGTACCTAAATAAAAGTATATTATAGGTATTAATATAAAAAACTAGCTGTTGCACGCGACATCGCCGGCGTAATTTTTTTTATAAAATATAGCTTCAATGTTACTCACTGATAATGTAGTTTTCTATAGGTAAAAGAATTTTCAAAATTGGTTCAGTAGTTTTTGAGTCTATTTATTACAAACGTACAAATCTTCTCACTTTATAATTATTTTTATTAAAAAAAAAAAAAAAACAATTTGTACACCTTGTACCTACAAGTTAGTGAGACCAATGTGAAAAATAGTATTTTAAATTTTTGTCTGCTTGCCTTTTCTAATCCCAGAAACCAATTTGAATGCCGCTTTTGCTTAGGTATGTATTGTAGTTAGTAAGCTTCCCGTAACATTTGTGTTCGTTTCAATCCAGTCGGTTTACAAACAAAAAAGTTAATTGTAATAATACCTACGCGCTATTCTAGAAACTCGCTTCGGCCGATTGAATGTTATTCCGAATATCACGCGTACGAAGTCGCGGACACAGCTAGTATGCTAACTGTAAAATGCAATCTTATTATATAAATTATTTTAATACTTGTAGAAGCCATACTTCATTTCGTACTTTACTACTACAACACATGTAAAAGTATCTTTTCTGTGTGTCACATATAAAGATAATAAAAATCCGTAATTGAATGAAGGGGGCGGTGACGACGTTTGTTCTCTCGCATTGAGTCAGCAGAGCGGACTGCTTCTAACTTAATTAAGGTACAAGTGGATCGTGTTTGTACAGACGCAGTCAATATAGGTGACCGACATACTTATATTATGGCAAAATAGCTATCTTTTGTGTGCGAGGGAATTAACTATTGGAAAAAATGTATATTTCATAAAACTATGTAGCTGAAATCGTCCACGCTTTGTTGAGGCGTGCGCGGTATTGGACACTGCTTATGTTATAATCTTCTTATTATCTAAAACATAAGTAGGTACTACTTATATCATCAACTCAAATATCTGCCAGTGAAAATCTAGTCAAAATCTAGTCAAGCCATGGTCAAGCCGTTTCGGAGATTAGCCGGAACAAACAGGCAAAAAGGTGTACATAATATAGTGTAATACCTGTGGTAATACTTTGATATATTTAGTAAAAAATAGTAATATCGGTCCACTGCTGGACATACGCCTCCCCCATATCCTCACACGAGCCAACGAGCTATGCTGGACGCCGCGAGCATAGCTCGTTGAGCGACATTGAGCTTTCTTAAGAGGCCTATATTTATAGACCATGTTTAAGCGCCATTTTCATCACTGGCGACACAAATTGGTCCAAAACTTTTTTTGATACACTGAGGAATTTTGGATGTCTCGGAGCTTCCCCAATGCTCCCCATCCAAGGAGGATTCGATGATTGACCTCCTTACGAGTTACTGTACGAGTACTTCACCTGAAATGTTGGAATGGGGTTAATATGTCATATTGTATGTTACAGTCAGATATAATATTCAAGGGAGACTGCGTGAGGTGAATTGAGTCGGGGCGGCGTGTAGTATATTCGGTGCCAGGCTCCGTCATTCCCTTTCTTATAGATAGAGGGTCGAATCGTGGTCGATATGGATGCCTCCAACGAAACATATAAAGTATTTATAACTAATCACATGCCCCGTATTAAAATACAGGAGCCAAATATTTTAAATATGTTTTCAAAAGTCTTTTGGTACTTAACTATTTTATTATCAGAATCGCTGTTTAAATACAGTAGACAGTTAATAAATAAAGTATTTAAGTTAGTCAAAACGTTTCTAGCTCTAGTATAACTAATAGTGATTAAGGAGATCTCTCCGATCGTCGGCTGCACCGACAGTCGTCGCGTCGCTCGCCGCGCCGGAACGAAACTCGATTGCTAACTGGTACTAGTGCCCTACTATCACTTCACTTTTGTACTTTAGACGTCGCGACTTATAAAAAAAACTAGGTTTCATCAGTTTCATTCATCCCATAATGTCACAAGAACGATTTAGTCTTTCGTTTGGTCCATTTTCGTGACATTTGTATAATACTGGATTATTATTTGTTTCTCTTTTTCAGAACTAGTTGTGAAAGCGGATTTATTGCTGAAGCAATAAACGTAGTTAGTGTTTATAATTTATAAAGAATGTCCAATTCTATTGTTCAAATGTTTAAATTCTAATCATAGTCAATTATTAAATTGTAAGTACAAACTTCACTAATCTTCGTTCGATACAAGAGAGCAGAAACAGTTACCTATATTTAGGAGTCAGCACTTGAGAACGATTTGAAGAGCATCAAATTTAAACTCTGTTTTAATGGGTACCTGAAAGTTCGTTTACTAGTTATAGATATCTATACTGCATGACCGATTCTATTGATTCAAATTAGTAATGGAACAAAAAAAAAGGAAACCCAAAGAGTGCTGTTACATAACTAAGAGAGCTTTACACTTTACGAAGAAGCTCTCGATTTCATAACTTTTAGCAAAGTTTCTATTAACTCTAGGTTTTTGTTGTAAATTGAATTAAGGCTTACACAACGACATTAGACAGGGATGCCTTATTTTTTATGCATAACCGGAATCAATCGTTGAGTCATGCACAATTACGTTCGTAAATCTAACATGCGAATAGACCCTATATCTGATAGAGGTAAAAAATCACTAGTCAACGGGAGCTAAAACCAGTTACTTCGTTAAAAGGAAGCTTATTGCTCAGAAAACATAAGACAGATAATGTAATATAAATACATATAAACATTTTATGATATTTTTAAGTTGAAATAGTTACATTTTATTTCAAAATAAGTAAAAAGTAAGAAATTCTAGCTATTGGCAGGGCACTGCATTTTCCAGTCTAAAATTGGACAGCCTATCAATTTACCTTAGCCAGTTGGCCTTATCAGCCTCTACCTTGCCTCTATGTATAGGCTGTATATCTACATTTACTTAGGTACTTAGTTATACGGCTTTGCACAGATGCAATTTGATTCTGTAAATTATATATGTAAAAACAATTCCTCGTTTAACTATAGCCCTTACCTTTGGTGAAAACCGCATCAAAATACGTAGCGTGGTTGAGGAGTTAGGGGATAATTATACAGAGATATAGAAAGATGAAAGGACGGAGTATAGATAGATATAGAAGATATAAAATACCATTATAATTTTACGCTGTACTTAACTACAATATGAATATGTTCATTCGTTCTTAGTAACGTAATATAGGAGTTCATGAAGTTTCATGAGATATATTTATATAAAATTGTAGTTACGAGATTGTACTATTAATGTCTGTTATTAATTACTTGCATAATATATTCTAATTATGAGTTACATGCCCAATAATGTAGAAAGAAGTCGATGAGAGGGTGGAGCTTGCGGTTGCACAACGGCAGGTTTTGCGTGCTTTCCGTATGAGTCATACCAACTTATAGCTTCACGGAGCGCCCGCCTTGCATTCCACTCAATAAACTATAAGCGAACTTATGAATGTCTCGTTCGCATCATAAATGACGTACGTGTAGTGAGTACCATAGCTATTCACGAATTCCAATATGTACCCTACTACAAGTGACGCGATAACACATAGTACCTGCGGTTATAACTTATAACAGTTTGTTTGTAGTAACTTCAACTCTGGCAACAAGTGTCTCGAAAGTGTGAGAAAGACACTCGCCATACGACCCGTTGAAGATGCAATATGAAGACGAAACTGTACACAATTAGTATTGCGTGATAGATTATAACTGTGTATTTATTACATAACAGACATGGGAGCATTCACACAACGGGGGCAAGTTCTCAAGCGCAGTCGACACACGACGAGCGAATGTCGTGCGTGTACATTGTTGGAAAACAATGTTTTTGATGTACCTACTTACTCGTAGATGTAGCGCATGTAGCGTATGTAGGCAGTATAGTAGGTACCCGATTTTTATGAAACGTTTAAAAATTTGAACAGTGAATTAGTAATTTATTCTTTAAATAAGTTTCAAACAAACACTTTTAATCGTTAGTTTATTTTTATCAAAAAATAGCTAAGGTGATTTATGAATTTTATGAAGAAGCCTCGAATTAAGAAAGATATTAAGGATCTTATAAATATGTTAATAATAAAATATATAATTATTAATTTAATTTTAAGAAATTGTCATCTTTAAAGATAAATAATAATTACTTTCCTTACAACTATTATGTACACAAATGGTAGTAAAAAGTAATAGTATAAATAAATTAAACAGCGCAGTTGAATAATCAGCGATTCCAAGGTTTACTTGGGGTTTATCAAGAAGTTTATTATAAAACTAGAGCTGTGTCCGCAACTTCGTACCTACGCTCGAATTCTCTTTTTGTTTTTAACTCTAAATGTTACGGGAAGCTTGCTACAAATACATATGTGAAAACTGCATTCAAATCGGTTTAGTCGTTTCTGAGATTAGCGTGCACCGATACGTAGGTATAAACAGACAAAAAAAAAATTACCCCAAGTAAGTAGTATTAATTAACTTTTATAAATTTTTTTTATATAAAAAATAAAAATATATATACACGGCTACTTTATGATTTGTTTATTTGTACAGATTTTATTTATTGATCCGAAAAAAATATATCTTAAAGTGACGCGTTTTATGTGCAAAAATGTAAGTGGAATGGATAAAAAATCAAAATAGACAATGCATAACTAAAATAATCACTAAGTATTAAAAGTTCTTAATTGTATTTAAAAAATGTGTATTAATTTCAAGCTCATTGTCTACGACCCCTATGCACTTGTTGAAGGGTTAGACGGATCGGTGCTCACAGTTTTTGCACCCATTCAATGCGACCACCCGTTCCCACGGTTCACTTTACGAGGAATCGAAGTGTTTGTTGACATAAATTTGTGTCTAAACTATCGCAATTGTTACAGGAATTTACTTGTTAGATGTATTGTATTTACAATAATTATTATCTGTTTCATAATACCTATTCATCCAATACGTCTGGTACTACAAGTTTTCCAGCGTCTGTTCTGTGAACAAGTGTTTATTATTGTATTGTTTTAGTCTATGCTAGATCTGTCGGAACGTTAACCATAGGAAGGGGCAAGGTCGGCGACCAAGCGTAAAGTTCCGCCGCAATTGACAACACCTATATTTACCTTCGAACACCTTGTACTTACAAGATAAGGTTTTATTTATTTAACAAAGCCCAAAACAAACATGAATTTCTAGCGGTTATTATTGAATGGATTGCTGAATTGCTGATTTTTCGGTAGCTATACAGTGCAGGTAGTGATTACAGTAGCTGGTTTAATATAACAAACTGACTTGACCCGAATAGCTGGTAGCGTTATAATAGTAATGTATGTTTATTTTTACGAGTCAACGATCCGTGTTTTGACGGTTCGCAGTTCCTCGTTCTACGCTAACCTCCGCACGTTGCAGCCGAATAGCGGAAGCGAGCCGAACCATAACAACATTCACTCCTGTATCGGTTACATGCGACTGCCTAACACTAATAAACTTATTTGGTTTTATTTAAAAAAAAAATCCAAAGACCTAACATATTTTTAGGTTTGATTGGTACGATTGCATAAACAACTGATGCCGTGTGTGTATAGATAATGCCAGCCAAATCCGTTTATAAATGTTAGACAAAATAAATAAATTATTATTATTTTTTGAGGATCTTTTTTCACTTATGACGATTGGCTTATATGACGATGATGTTTTTTTTTTTTCACTTATTATTATAAATTATAGACCTCAAGAAATTTTATCGAAAAAAAATTGAAAAGTAAAACAAAATAATACCTAACTTTAAAATAAGTCAGACGAGTTAATTTTCGAAATATCAACGTTGACAATGGCATAAGCGGCGTAAGCCTTTCTTACGTCGGATTTGTTTGAATGTTTTATGCAAATATATGACTGTGTTCTATGCTCTGTTTAGTCGCCATTAGACGCCATTTGTTTTGTGTGACACATGCTTAGAGATACGACACCTAAATCACTCAACCGTGTAGGCTGGAGCTAGATTCAAACCTTATAAACAAAGACACAACCTATTTAACAGTACAATTAAAAAAAAAAACAATCTGATCACAAAAAAAAACTGATCACATCAGTAGGTACAACATTTTACACGAAAGGTGACGAAAGGCTTTTATTTCGGTTTTCATGTTACTTAGGTGTTTTTAAAGTTTTAAAACTTCGTTGGTAATATCTAAGTAATCTTATATTATGATAAAAATATATTGTTTACAATCATTTTACAATGATAAAATGTGTTATCACAATTAAATATCGCACTCGTTCTCTTGTTTATTATGTGGGTATTTCTATATTTTATATTACGCTATTAATGTATATTATATTATATGTATTTTAGTTAATATTAGTTGGTTATTGATAGAGTTGTTAAGATGCTCGCCTTAGCGCTCTGACAGGGTTCTATTCTCGGCAAGGCTAACTTTGGAAATGAATTTTTAAAAGTACATAGGTCTGGCAATTAGTGGCAGGTTACACTGCGTTTTTGGGCAGCACATCTGGCGGCAGTATCACCCTCTTACAGGAGACTTTTACACTTTCGGTGAATGGGTAAGGGATGCCAGAGCCCTCTTATCCATAATCGTACTAACATCGAAAGCGCACTTGCAGCACTTGTGGCGTTGTTGGCGACGGTAGCCTACCCTCAGGTGGGCAGTCAGCCTGTCTGACGGTCTTTACATAAAAAATAAACAAAGGGCCAGAAGAAATTATTATGCATACGTGTGTGTGTGTATGTGTTGACACAATTATACAGCTCAAGAATGAAAAATTAACTAAAAGACAGAGTGCACTATATTGTATAACGATATTTTTTTATTAGAAGAGCGAGACGCTGCGCTGGTAGCATTCCCCTAGCTTAATCCTTGGTCTCTATCCAACGTATTTTTACCTGTGACCAAATAACTTCACCGATAAGGCGATTAAATTCGTACTAATCGGTTGAAAATACTTTTCAATCCACCAAACTCGTTTAGTATTATGTAAATATTGAATCACAAATATTTAACTACTGAATTTTGGAAACTTCGTTTAAGGCCGAATTACCTAAAGTGTCAAAAACACGGCTACAATACTTTTTTGCTACTTTGTAAGAAATTTGCATTGCTAGGTGCAAGCCCCTTAGAAAGTGTATAGTGTATGGGTATTGGCCTACGTTTTATTATTTTTTCTATAAAAAATTCCACAAGCCAGATATTTGCAAATTTTTTATATACATGTGCAAATTTTTCTAAAAGCAGGTTATCTGATAGGGGTGGGTTTTGCGGGTATTGGAGCATTACGGTATATAAATGCGGTCCTGTATAATGGAGCGTTACGGTGTAAATCATTCCCTAATTAAGTGTCCGCCCCCAGACGGACTGCCCAGTTTATGACTACAGAACGAAGTGTGCGCTTCAACTACTGTATGATATTTTATTGTTTACAATTGTTTCATTTCTTTGGAGAGGCATAAGCGGAAACAATTAACTACAATATTACTTTGTTAAGATGATGTTAACTTTTAGATAGACTTGATGCGGTGACAAAGAGGTGACGCGATGGATGCAGCGGACAAGCGCATGCTGGAGCGCGAGGCGCTTCGAAATATGATTCAGCAATGGAACGCCAATCGGCTGGATCTATTCGAACTGAGCGAGCCAAATGAGGTGCGTTATTTTTTTATGTAAGGCTCGACAGACGGGTTGACAGTTGAGACGCCACAGGTACTGCAAGAACCTGTGGCGTCTCTTACTTACTCACAAAAATACAATAACATATGTTGTTATTTTACGCTGGTCTTCTGTATTCATTCATATTACAGTGAAGAATTTACACATACGTAATTTTGTCCTGCCCTCAAGCCACCAGTTGGTCGTCACAGTGGTTTCACGAGTCTAGAGATGATCATTGGAAACTATTTTAATTACATATTTTATCTGAAAGCAAGGTGCATAGTCTAGACATCCTAATAAACCTGTGAAGCCCAGGTCTATTTTATCATTGCATGATGTAATGTACCCTAACTTGATTTGGATTCCCATTAGGTCATAGTCACAGCGTAGTTTCTAATTTCTATAGAACTACTGGTGCTTTGTGTGGGGCCCCGAGCATACGAAATCGAAAATATTCTTTGTTCCTCCATAGAATCGCAATGACATAATGGTGAAAACCATTATTCAATGATCACCATATTGTGCGATATGACCTTATTTACATACAATACACTTCGTAAATGTGTTGCTTGTATTCTGTATACAAATGATCTTATACGACGAGGTCTACAAATGTAGTTTTTAACAGTCTAATATGACCTCTATAAAGTTAATTATTTTAAGTGGCACGCGTAAGTTATAAGCACTAACATTAAAAAAGTTGAATGAACCTCAGAAACGTTATCGTTTTCCTTGTCTAAAATGTCTAAGTTTTGTTCTGGTTTTAGACATTTTGTTTATTTATTTAAAAGCAGGGAGAGACAGGTGGTATATTTGGAATAAGAAAAGTGTAGTCTACACTAAACTAATATAAAGAGAGAAGATTTGTATTTTTGTTTGTAAGTAATGAATAAACTCAAAAACTACTGGATCGATTTTAAAAATTCTTTCACCTATAGAAAGATACATTATCAGCGAGTAATATGGGCTATATTTTATAAAGTTACACGGATAAAGTCGCGAGCAACAATATAATAATCTTTGTTAAGATATTTAATATCGTATCATACCTAATATTTTACTATATTACGTTATTTTATCTCGTTCTAACTGGCTATTTATTAATTTTTTTCAGAACTTAGAATTTCACGGTGTAATGCGATTCTACTTTCAAGATTCGGGTCAGAAGATTGCAACAAAGTGTATCCGAGTCGCGTCCGATGCTACCGTTAGTGATGTCATAGGTATGCGAGAATACTGATACATAGTTCATAAGTTTTAATTATACGGAGATAACTCTAATTAAATGATATTATAATTGTGTCAGTTGTAATGGTTGAGATAAATTTGTGATAGTTATGCTCGTCAAATGAAACTACAGTGTTTGCATTGTAATAATTTGTTAGAAGGAAAAATAAAATATAAAAGTATTTAATTTAATATGCAAATTTTGATTTTTAATTTGCTAATTTTAATTCTATTAAGAATGTTTTAGTTTCTATACTTAAGAATACAAAATATGATAAATAACAACTTTACCTGTCAATTTGCTGTATTGTATAGGAGATGAAAAAATTCATAGGTACTATTTATCTATTTTATAATTTTTTTTTGGGATGACTGATATTCATTATTTGTATTATTTTCATTATTTATTATTGACTATAGTTATAATAAGCAATAACTCGCATATAAATAGATTAGATAATTATAATGTTAAACGCATTCCCCTATAAAGAGGATAACCCGTCGGATATTAATACTTTAGTTATTTAAATAAGCAACAGAGGGCGTCAGTCTGTGCTTTATAAATAACGAACAATTAGGGAAATGTTTAAGGCAATGGGTTATAAACTCGTAACAGTAAAGGAAAACTTCGCGAGGAAACCTCAGGCGTGTGAACTCAATGACCGACATGTATGCAATTAGTGTCAAGACTATTTGCTCGAAATGGCCTCGAAATTTTTTTTTGTAAAATGTATCTATTCGTTTTGTTTGTACAGAGACTCTGATCGAGAAGTTTCGACCTGACATGCGCATGTTGTCGCTCGGCTCATACTCTCTGTGGGAGACTCACGGGCCGGACGACGAACGTCGGCTCGAACCTCACGAGAAACCGCTTCTGGTGCAGCTCAATTGGCACGCCGATGACCGCGAGGGCCGTTTCTTGCTCAAGTGCTCCACTGGCAATGAGGTGCGATAACTAGCTGCGTCGTCCTCCTTACTCTATAAAATTTAGTCTATACTCTGTTCAAGTGGTTGAACGTTCAAAGCGTTCAAACAACGTTCAAAGCATTCAAACAATTCAAAGCGGTAGAACGTGCAATTCGATATCTATCCTTTTCTATCAAGTGTAGTTGCAATAACGGCAAGCGATCTTCGTTCTCTTTCATAACACGGGTTCAAGGACACACCGACCCCCGTTGGGGCTAAATTAATATAGTTTTCATAAACTCTTGTGCTCTTGTGTTACTCTGCAAAAATAAAATGAGTTTTAATAAATGTTAGTAAATAGTATAGGACTCAAAAATTTTTACTCCTTTTGCAAATATATGTTAATGCATGCTAGGTTGAGAAAATAAAGAAAGACGAGTTATTAATCAACTTCTAATTCTGAATTATAAAGTATAATATGTGCTATATTTAATTTGCCATCAGGTATCGGAAGAGCTATTATAATTTGGTTGAAACTTGTTTTCCAAAGAGGTCATAGCGCCTCATAAACTAAACTAGACTGATATGTAGGCCTTATCAGTCTAGTTTACTAATGAATGTGTTTTAATATTGTTATTGCTCTAAATAACTAATTCAACTTTTTATGTTATAAACAGATATCGCAATCAGTGGTGAACGAAAAGAGCGATCAAAACTTCAAACGGAAATTGTCGAAACGAGAAAAGAAAGAATTGAAAAAGAAAGAAAAACTTTCAAGACTAAAATCTGACACAAATAATGAGAACCGACCGGTCGCTGAAAAGCTTTATACAGGTAACATAAAGAATTTAGTTTTTTTTTTTAAATTACTAACTTGTGTTTATATTATACTAGCTGGTGCCCGCGTTTTCGTCCGCGTTCTGGATGAAAGGTACCCTATGTCCTTTCTGGTGTCCCAGACAACGTGAATGCAAAATTTCATCGTGATCGGTTCAGTAGTTTTTGCGTGAAAGAGTTATAAACATCCATACATCTAGACATCCATACAAACTTTCGCATTTATAATATTAGTACGGATAATTAAAAAAATAAGGGCCTAGTATAGATAAAAGCCCCAATTATTTAGTTAAACACCTCATGGCGAAGCTAGGAGTAGTCAAAAGGCTGAAGAAGAATATTCCACAAGATTTACTTCGACTACAGGAATTTTTACATAATGAGGTCTCGTCAGGAGATCACTGCAATAGATCTCTATAAATAGCCTGACAAATCCCTCGAGAACTTAAGTGTTAATTATAAATTATTTCCTATGCAGAATTGCCGGAGACATCATTCACGCGCAGTATCAGTAACCCGGAGGCAGTGATGCGGCGTCGTCGACAGCAGAAACTGGAACGTAAGCTGCAGCAGTTCCGTTCCAAGGATGGCGGCCCCGATACGGGTAAATCTTTTCGACATTGTAAACACATACAAATGGTTAATTACTTGCTCCCAAAGAGCTCTATGAATGAGGAGATCCGTAGACGTACGAAAGTAACCGACACAAGGCATTATCATTAGTGACCACATGATGGTTATGGTTACTTGCTCTTAAGATGTCTTCTGAAGCATCATGTGAAAACAGGTTTTTTTTTTTACTTTTGACAATTTTTTTTTAATAAATTATAGTTTGTATTCTAAATATTAAATCACGAAAGCAATTTAACATAGCTAATATAAAAAAAAAACAATCATTCCAAACCTACGTTTTCAATAGCTTTATATGAGTATAGCTTAGTAAATTGTGGGAAGAAACTAAAATAAAAAGTAATGAAGAGAAAATGCTTGTGTGCTGCTTGTAATCTGCTTGTTGTTGAGGATAACAGTCACGGGTCACGGAACGTATTGTTTGACTATGTATTGTTAATCCGCCCTCTATGCGATAACGGTGCAACAGCTTGCAAATCTAGCTCAAGTCTAGCGCACTGTGATTCCCTAGTTACCACTAGTTGCCCCAAAGTCGTCGTAGATGGCGCCACCTATTGATAAAGATGAGCACATTTTTCATTCATCATCCCATGATGACTGAAAAACAAATTAAGTATTGAGTGTTCTACACGCTAAATATTAATTAAATAAATTAGATCTTTGTAAATTTTTTAGACGCGATACTTACACCTAGCAAAGATGCAATAATACTTCCGGTATGAACTCGTCTTTGACTTATATTAAGTCACATGTCCTAGGTAACAGTACCCACGTAAATATCTCTCACGTAAAACCGTAATTTTTTGTCAGATATTCTCGATTTTAGAAATACAAAAAAATATACGCGCTCGTGTGTGATCTGTGACGGCCATTAAAAAATATATCTGTAAGACTATTCAACCTATGTTGGTCTTAGTGGTACATTGTTTTTTGTTTTATGTTAAGGTCGGTATACAGGTTGATGGTCCACTTGATGGTAGGTGGCTACCGTCGCCTATAACACAAGGCTAAGACGTCGACTACAGTAGGCTTAAAATAAGGAATTGGATAGGGATAGGAAAATTGGCTCTGACATCTCTTACCCCTCGCAAAAATACAACAGCACACGTGCTATTATTTCACGAAGGTCGTCTGTCTTCTCCAGACGATACCCAAATTTAAAAAGTTCATGTTCCAAATTTTACCCTGCCAGGAATCGAACCCGGGAAGCCTGAAACAGAGCGCTAAGGCAAACAGCGTAGCCTCACATCCGACAATCTCGTCCAATCCAACGTTGAATGAAATGGAATAAAGATCAAAGACAATGCTATTACTAATGTATCCCTAAATAGAACAGCACCTTTGCTGTTTATTTTATAACTCAAATATGCTATGTCAAATGTGATATGTTTATAAATATAAATGTTTATGTTGTAATATGTTGTTCAGGTGGAACTTTGAAGATATACGGGAGTTCGTTGAGCCCGGATGTGCCTTACAAGACGTTGCTCCTGTCAGTGGGGGACACGGCGGCGACAGTTGTACGCGAAATGTTGGAGAAATATGGCCTCTCTCGCCAGGACCCACAGAATTTCTGCATCGTACAGGTTACTTACTTATATCTACTTTAGCACCGAACAGTACCTTTGCCAGATACGCCAGAATTTTGCTTATTCACGAATCACAAATCTTTTCAAAGTTCGAATGAATAGGCATCTTCTGGGTGAGCTCGCTCCATCATAGGCCTCACCCTTGGCTCTTGGCCAACAACTAGCTACTAGTAATTTTTACTAGTAATAATAATTATTATTTAATATTTATTTATTTATAAAAAAAAAATCTAATAGCTTAAAATTTATTTAAAAAATCTTTTAATATTGAAGTGAAGTAAGGTAAAAAAGAAAACCGAATGCTATGCTCAATCATTAACACACACAAAGTAGGTATGAAGCCAAATGCAATTTTAAAAATTCTGCATGGTTATTAGGTGGTTATTAGTTTCATTTAAATAAAGAAACGAAAACTAAATTATTCTGAAAGCAATGGTTCAAAATTTCTAATCTTTTTATTTTAAGCATGAATATCCATTATCTATTTACTTTCCAAAAATCAACTACATCCGTATTATCCAAACATTTATAAGTATTTTTTATTGTCCCACGACTGGACTAAAGTGGGATTATAACAATTTAAGAAATTCGTTCATCTGTTTTTGTTCAAGAGTTTTCGTTCAGTAACTGAGAAACATTTTCCCACTCGCCCTTCACCTTAACCGCGCTCACAGACTGTAATGACTTAATATTCATTTTCCGCGCACATTCCACCCCTATGTATGTCTGGTCTGTTTGAGATATACGAAGGGGTGGAATTGGCTTGAGTCCGAGTTATTTAACTAACAAATTATATAAATATAAAAAATAATGATCTGAAACTTTTAAATTTTATAAACATTATTTTTTACTAATCCACTAAGCATCACATCCGTACTACCGTACTAATATTAGAAATGCGAAAGTTTGTATGGATGGATGGATGTATGGATGTTTGTAACTCTTTCACGCGAAATCTACTGGACCGATCACCATGAAATTTCGCATACACGTTGTCTGGGACACCAGAAAGGACATAGGGTAGTACCCTTCATCCAGAACGCGGACGAAGTCGCGGGCACCAGCTTGATATAAAAAGTAAATAATTATTGAGTTGAAAAAGAAATATCTCTTATTTTAACTACATTCAACAAAATACCATTTCTCATTTTGATTGCACGTGACAATTCTTTTCTTTCTATTTTAAAAAGAAATGAATCTCATTTCTTTTTAAAATAGACTCGGCCACGTGACGAATAGAAGACCACAAAACACGCCCAAAGACCTTTATAGCACAACGAAATTTATCATTAAAATTTTGATGGTGAAATAATATGCCAAGGGATTCAGTATGGAGAGCTAAAATGCCAAGTGACGATTAACGACGTGTAAGGGCTATATAGTTTGCTAAACTTCTCTTGGACTTTATGTGAAAGCTTTTCAATGATATTTCATTGTAAATATTGCAAATTACAAAAGTTATTCTGACAAAAAGTTAATTCAGACACTTGTTTGTTGTTCGCTCTTTCATTATAAACATAGGTTTCTATTTGTTAGGTGGACGCCGCAGACAATTCCGAGTATGTACTTGAAGACGACGAGTGCCCGCTCGCTATCGTCATGACTCATTCACATCGAGGTAAGTGAATATTAATTAAAATCGAAAAAGATATTTAGGTCAGATAACCTATAAAGTTACATGGTATGGGGCAAAAGCTAGTTAAAAATACTGTTCGAGTACCTATATAAATAATGTAAAGGAAGAAGACCCTTTTGGTACCTTTTTTAATTAAACACATTTTTCTAGTGATTTTTTTTATTTAACTTCTCGGGGGCTAGAAATGTGCGAATTGGTATAAATATTTTGTCAATACTGCAAAATTGATTTAAAATGTGTACGTAAAAAGTAAGTATAGATAATCTATAAAATAAAAAAAAATGCTATACAATTTTATTTTTAAAATCCTTGATGTATACATGTTTGTATTTTATAAATTAATTCATTGTTTAAGAAAACTTTTTCAAATTTTTATATCAGGCTAGTATTTTTTTATTAAATATAAGCAATGATCTCCATAAGAACTATGATAGCCTTTTTGGTATCTATCTAAAGGGTTGCGAAGATATGAAAATAAGAAAAAAAAATTACCCTTAACCCAATTTTAGCTGAATAGATTGAAAATTTAAAGCCATTGTTATGTCACGGACAGGCAGATTGCCCATTAGATAGGACGCTGCTTTATACCCATGCAATGCAACGCCAGTGTAGCTGCAATGGTGCTATCTATGCTATCTATAGCATTTATAAAAAAAATATATAAGAAAGAAATACTCGTACGGAATACTCGAAATAAAGTTGAAGACAAGGATAACACAATAACATTTTTTGCTAGCTCTTAACGTCTCGGATCGTATCGAAAGTTCATGATTAGAAACACACCACAATGTACCTAACTTTGTAGAGTAGCAAGTTGGCAGTAACCGCCTTCCAATCATATAGGGAGTTGCCCTCTTCAAGTCAACTCTTAGAATTCAGACAAATTGCTTTTCTTTGAGTTCTTTTCAGAAACTTTACTAATGGAATGTGATAGCAATTCTTTATTTATCTGTTCCGTGCATACAAATATTGTAAATACAAGCTATAATTAAAAATTATATACTAATCCCCGACTTTCTGAATAGCTCATATTTTATTTTTATTTTTCATTAACTAACAACAAATAATGAAGAAAAGCATATACCATCGAAATTGTTCGCCCTTTAAACTCATAATTATAAGTTATTTTTCTCTCCATATTTGATGTAAATATTTTCTCTAATCAACGATCGACATCTAGGTTAAGTCAATGTTTTATTTCCGCCCGATATATAAAGGGAAATCGTTCCTCACGGACGGATAAGACTTTAAAAGTGTTGAATATCATATAAGGAAAAAACTTAGATGCTTTATTAAAAGAAATGTTACTTATTTCCAAAGCTAATTATTAATTTTAGTTATATTTTTACATATGAGATCAATTTGAAATTAATCTTATCATTGATAACTTATTAGATAGTAAGTTACCGGATTAGATCGTAAGTTAGCGTTGATTTCTGGACGGCTTGTAACTGGTTTATTTTTTATGGCGACTTTTTGTGATAAATATGCAAACGTTTCGGCTCAGACTCGCCTAGTTGTTGTGTTCCACTTTAAAAGAGAGCTGAATCGAATTTCGTTGGCTCATATCATATTCAACCGTTTGTGGCTTAGCTCTACTTTCCTCTTCACTTTTTGTAATACTAAATTCCTATAATGCCTTGCACTAACGTTTTGTTGTGTCTTTCGTTTGCTCCGAATCCTCTACCTACTGTTAATAGTGTTAATCTATACTAATATTATAAGCTGAAGAGTTTGTTTGTTTGTTTGAACGCGCTAATCTCAGGAACTACTGGTTCGAATTGAAAAATTCTTTTTATGTTGGATAGATCATTTATCGAGGAAGGCTTTAGGCTATATAACATCACGTTGCGACTAATAGGAGCGAAGAAACGGGGAAAATTATTCATCTTTGAGGGCTTCCGTTGCGTGCGATGCGAAAACCGTTCGAGATACCCAAAGAATTCCCAAAATAACTATTCCACGCGGACGAAGTCGCGAGCACCATCTAGTATTGAATAAAATTTCAGTATGGCATCTATATTTAAATTATGTTTTATTCTATCCCTACTAATATTAAAAATGTGAAAGTAACTCTGTCTGTTACCTTTTCACGTCTCAACAATTGGTAAACCGATCATCATGAAATTATGCATACCTATTACACATTGTCACAGGGATACAGTAAAGCATATATAGGGTAATAATTACCTTTCATCCAGAAAAAAATACTGTTCCCGAAGGATCGCCTAAAAATAAAAATATAACGCCTGGCAAAGCTATAACAGCAATAAAATTTGAATAATATATTCTTCATATAAGTCGCGGACACCAGCTTACTTACAAAACATTCTTATATAACTAAGCTAGTTGTTTCCCGCAACTTCGTCCTCGTGGAAATTTGAAAGCATAAAAACCAATTTTCATGCTAATTGCTCAAACGGTGTTGGAGTTTATACAAACTTGCATTTTTATACATACACAATTACACATCCATCACGTTTGCAAGATGTAATTTGAAGAGAGAGTGCCAGTTTCTAAAGTTTCTCAATATTAAAGTTTGTGCTCTTGAAACTTATCAATATTTTTATCCACTTTTCCACTATGAAGTGAAATTAAGAAATAAAATCTAAAATACCTTTTACAAATTTAACAAAACATATAGACGTACACTTGTTCTGTTTTAATGATATCGTTGTGGAACAATGGGGCTTTTATTGCGGGTTGAGGGTCAACCATTAAAATAAGCTCTAAATAACTTTTACGGCGAACCCACGAGCATGCCACATATCTGTATCAGTATTATCGTAACGAATATTTACGTTCCCGCGATGTGCGTAAAAATGAGGCTCGATTTGTAACCGCGAACTTAACTTGCTTAAATGAATCCCATTTGGGTAACAATTTCAGCATAGAATTGATTACTGTTATCGCGTATTCTATCAAAGTCCGCGCCTTTATTAGTACGAGCCACGTAAAGTACGTAATTTCCGCGAGGAGTGTTGTCCTGAAGCATACAATACCCGACGCCCGTTGCCTCGGGAAGCACAATTATTGTGCACCGAACAGAGGAAGCGAGCGGGAGAAGGACGCGGCAGTCGCCTCGTAGACGCCGGGCCGCGCGCCGTCTGTGTCCTCGCATCGACATGGATTGGGGCATCCGCCGTAAGTCCCTCTGAAAAGTTACTATAATTTTTTCCTGAAACTCACGTTTACAGTTCGCGAAGACTATGAGTACGAATCGCTTGTCTGCGTCTCGTCCACTGCGACTGCACACACAATGGTAAACAAACACATGTGACTTGAGTCCGCTGGAAGCAGTCTGACCGGTGTATCCGCCGATGCCGGTCAAGTTTGCGATGTTGATATTTTTAACTCGTTTCGCGCGGTTCGACGTCCGTTGATTTGCCGAATCGATATGCACACGAGCGACTTGCAAATCTCGTTTTAACTTTTAACCAAACTTAATTTACGCTGTTTGTTCTTGTTCCGATGTAATTCAGCTAGGCATGTGTCTTCTCGAGTGTAATTTATCTGCGGGCTTCGAAACTTGAACTTCAAAAGGAAACTTCGCTAAAGGAAATTGAGATCTTTGCGAACAAAAGGTCTGCTAGCGTAGTTCATAACTGTCGCAGTTTATTCTAAAATTTGTTAAACTTTTTAATAAGGGGATTTAGAAGTTTCTTAAATAACCACTTTACTAAAATATAGTACATCCTCTTACACCGTATTTTTAACGCACCGCACATGCAATATAAAAGTGAAATTACTGCTTTCTTGAAAGTTCGGACAACATCTGGTACGTGTAACACTGATATACATATAACCAACAGAATTCATTCTACATTGTGCAATCTCAAAAAGTCTACAAACCACAAAGGATGTTGCAAAAATTCACGAAGACTGTGTTTTTTATTTTATTAGCTCGTTATCATTGTTTTATGGATGGGTTTATTTCTACTGTAGGTTGTCAATTTCTTTTTTCATAATATAAAAAAATAACAAATTTAACAAAATAATAGTTTAATTAAATAATTGTCAACAATTGTTATTTAACAACACATACGAAAAAATGAAATTATCACTAAAGCCCGTCACACACGTAGCTATGTTATAATGTATATTAATATAAATTGTAGCAAAGCATATTACGATATATTTTCTATACAAATATTGGAGTGACCACACATACAACTATAAATAATATGTATTTATGACGTCACCAACGAATACCGTAATATATATATATATATTATACCGTAATATATATATTATAGCTACGTTTGTGACGGGCTTTAATGCCATGGTAAAAGGTCACAAAAACAAAATAAAAAGAAGAAATCGACGAATTCGGCGAGCTACGTATACAATGAGCTTTCAAGTCGAAAGGACTTCTCGACTTGCTGCTTTCTCGAGAGAGAGCAATATTTTATTGTATTATTCTTTTTAATACTGAGGCGTAGTGGATTTTTAGAATGGATGGAAATAGAAAATGGTTTTAATATGTTATTAAAGCTCTAACAAATGTGAAAATATATGATCAAGAAATAGTTACTATATACCTTATATAAACTCACATCCATTTCATTACATTATTTATATTTGTACTCATTGGTTAGTGTATTTATTTGATCCTCCTACCATTATTTTTCGTTTTACATTATAAATGTCAAGGCAACGAGAACTTGTCTAACACACCTGTCCCAATAATTTAATAGGGTCACTCGCTACCGAAGACGGATCGCTTGTATGTATTAGCTCTGGAACAAACTTGGATAATGGATGTTGTTCCTTCACCCCGCTCTTACCGCAAACTGTTCATTGTTTGTTTAGGAGTTTGCAGAATTTCTAGAATTACTTCCAATTACATGTCATTTAAGTCTTGTTTCCTTGTAAACTTTATTTAAGTAAATGATGAAAGATTATTTTAAGTAAACCTATCGGTTTAAATACTTTGATTATGCAAAGGTGACAATTTTTATTAAGTAATGCAGAGTAACCGCCTATATAACAATACGCGGTTTGTCAAGACAAATTTAATTTAATCTTATTCTATACTTACTTAACAATATTATAAAGCTGAATTGTTTGTTTGCCTGGATATTTAAATGTTTGTTCCTCAATAACGCAAAAACGGTTAAACTGATTTGGATGAAATTTGGCACACAGATAGTTTATTACATGGATTAACATATGGGATTCTAGCTGGTACCCGCGACTTCGTCCGCGTTCTGGATGAAAGGTACCCTTTGTCCTTTCTGGTGTCCCAGACAACGTGTAGGTATGCAAAATTTCATGGGGATCGGTTCAGTAGTTTTTGCGTGAAAGAGTTACAAACATCCATACGTCCATACAAACTTTCGCATTTATAATATTAGTACGGATTCTACTTTTTTATCCCGAAAAAACGATAGCTTCTCGAGGGACCGCCTAAAAAAATATAAAAGTCTGTATTTAATTTTTAATTTTTCGACGCGAACGAACTCTTGGGCACCAGCCTAGTATTATCGAAATGAATTCGCTTTAAATAAATGTTTACTTTTATGTTCCACCCTTTTTTTTTTTTGTCGAGGAGAAATCCGCTTACAGATTACCGCTGGCTAGGCGATAGGGATATGTGGGGGTCGCCCAGCACCTGATGTTAGGATGTTAGCGGCACTGGGAATACCCACTAAAACTCCCCGATGCCTCCTTGCCCTGAGAGCGGGGTGAACCGGGTTCTGCCGAGGCACCTAACTCCGATCCACCCCCAGGGCAGCCTAGCCACTACGGGCTAGGCTATCGCCAAAGAAAGGGATTGCCCGGAGACACCCAGGCAATACCCACGCGAAGGGGGGGACCTTGTGCAGGCACACACAGTTAGCCAACCATGTGCGCAAGGCCCCCCCTAGACCATCTGCAGAAGGCGGGCAGCCTTCTCCAGACAGCCAGGCTCTCAAGAAAAGACCGCACTCAAGTGCAAGCACTCGAGTGCGGAGAACACCAATAACGGGAGGGAGCCCGCCACTCATAATCGGCACACATACCTCGTGTGCGGAACAAACAATAACATAAGGCCGCACTCAAGGAGTGCGGCCGACCTCCAACTGAGAGACCCGCGAGGGTACTTCCCGCGAGCGCTCCGCTACGGACTCCCGCTTGGGAGCCCGCTCGGAACGCTCGGTTGTACGCCTCCTTAGCACCCGGCCGGGCCAAGGCCAAGGGTGAGCGCGACAAGGTCTCGGCGTACCCAGGGAGGGTTTATGTTCCACCCTAACATATACGAGTATAACGGAACGAGCAACGTCACAATTTTACTGCTTCATCAGCAGTAAAATCTGTGACGCTAACACTAAAAAGATCACAACCTGGGAAATCAATTCTCTCTGTAATATATTGTTTTGGAAACAAAAGCTTACTTAAACCGTGACACGATTCTTTTCCCTTTGGGAGAATTTAACGGATAATGTATGAAATCAGAACACGTATCCATTTCCAAATAAGGTCAGATATTGCGTTGACCTATATTGTACGTAGGTAATGTTCTGCGGGATGATTGTTTCGTGTTATTAAGGAGATTTGTTTTCACCCTTGGGCAACCCTCTGTGGCTTTGTTTGTAATTACGAACTCAAACATTTGATTGCTACATTTTTTGTGCGAAATAACCCCAATTTTTCAATAATATTATAGCAACGGACCGTTCTGTTCTGTTTCGTTTAACAAACAACCGCTCTTTAAAATTTCAACTAAACTCTTAAGTCAACCACATACCAGCACCGACTAATAAGAGGATAGACAAAGTACGTAAGCCAGGTGTAGATATTCGATTTAATACATACAGAACTTTGGTTTATTAAATAACACTGGAATAAATTTTTATCAGTATTCTTGTACCTACTGCCTAGCCTAGTAGATATTAATATATTATCTACATAAAAAAAAGATAACCGACAAAAAAACGCATGAATACTCCAGAGTTTCTACAATTTAGTATGAAACCGGGAAAACACTGGATTCGCTCTACCTAACTGATGTTGTTTACGTAAATTTTGCTAATTTTTCACGTCGTATTTCAGATCTGCAATGCAGTTTTTGCAGCAGCTTAGCATTACAGATATAAGTTCAACTTGTCCGCATAATACTTGTAAAATATCTGCTCTTTAAATTTATTATTCTCAACCTTATTTCTACAAAATGACATTACAAAGCTTTCTGTACTCGCGGAAACGTTGTAATAAACATTAAATTTTATTGTCTCTTGAGCAATATAACAATCACAAAGGCCAAATAGTAGGTAGTGTTTTCTAACAGTATATTCCATTATTTTTTATGTTAAGATCGACAGACAGGCTGACGGTCCACTTGATGGTAGGTGGCTACCGTCGCCTATAAAACAAGCAACGCCACAGGTGCTCCAAGTACGCTGCCGTCATAGAAGGTTTAAGGATAAGGGGAAAGGGATGGGGCAATGGGCTCTGGCATCCCTATTCCCTTACTCACTCAGCGAACAAGGTTCTTGAGTGCAGGCCACGGACCAGCAAGCGCAGCGTAGGACGTCCACCCACAAGGTGGACAGACGACCTAATAAAGGCCGCGGGTCAGCGTTGGATCCACGCTGCTTCTGACCGGTTCTATTGGAAAGTTATGGGGGAGGCCTATGTCCAGCAGTGGACGTCCTACGGCTGAAATGATGATGATGATGAAGTATAACATCAACATCATAATCAGCGTTTATTGCTATAATAACCTCTATTGCTTTGCAATGCTAAGCAAAAAGGCCTCTTCTCGATGTAAAGCAGTAAGGGCGGGTTATAAATTCAACTATATACGTTAGTCTTTCACGACTTGCAGGGGTCTACGCCTACGCGTACCTTTGTTTAAAAATTATTTCGAACAAAGTGGGCGTTCAATAAAATATTACTTATCTTTGCTTAGTGTATGATATTTTTAGGTTCACCGAGGAATATTTATTTTTTATACTATATACACTACGATTCGCCCCCTGCTCCACACACATACAGTTAAGTGGTTTAGTACAAGTAAGCGGTGAAACAGACAGGCGGACAGCGATTCTATTTTATAATATGTATAGATTTAGACGATATAGATATGTGTAGATAATATTGTACACGGTATTTGATCAGCGCACAACGGACAAATCTAACTTTTAGTATGCTTTTTAGTATTTTTCTATACATAATTCTTTTTTTTTACATAATTCCATTGTCACAAACGTCACGTCTATCGCCCAAAGGTGAGATCCTATTTCCGTGCCCCTATTCACAGCTTTATGTCGCACCCGTTTCGCTTTTATGTGCCCATAATCGAAAGTGGCATTTGATTGTTATTGGAATATTCTGATCGATTTATTTGTACGATTTATTCATTCTATATTAGATAAAACGTCACTCCACATTGAAATATCAACGAACAGACAAAAAGAATTGCGCATAAAAAGGACAATACGTTTTAACATAACGAAATTTGTTAAGAAAACAAAAACGCGAAAATTGGTAACACATTAAAAAACTAGTTTAAAGAATTTGTCTTATAATATGGTCTATAACCAATATTACAACCGTGAAGTCGCATTGCAATTAAGTATTGATCAACCGTTGTAAAGGACGGCATGTAAGCAAATGCTGATTAATATTTGACAGTAAAAGCAACAGGTGAGGCGATTACACGAAATCGTGGGGGTCACGGGGACACGCGAGGACCACACATTGACACGACGCCGTCGACGGGCGCGGTCGATGCAGGCGCCGCCCACTGTCGTCATGGTGTACGTCCATTTGGTGAAATTATTGTTTGTACACACCACCACACCACGACGACGTGCCATACAACTCATCTTTACAGAGTGCTATTTTCCGGGAACACAGCATAACACAACCAAACTCCAGTCTTATTAATGCGGTACACGATAATAGTACCACCGGCCTTCCACCCGTTGTCGGCTATTATAATATAAATAATTTAGTTGCAGTATAATGAAAGAGTAGGTAATTTGTCTTAATGAAACAGTGGCGTGTGCTGCGTCAAAAACTAATATGGTAATTTTTTTTCAGTAAAGTCAGTTGTTAGTTTAAATAGTGCTGCATTGTTAGTGAGTGCCGGGTGGTGAATTGACATCTAGTAGTGTTGGAGTAAAGGCTTCGCATTTATGTTTTTTTACTTCGTTAATGGTGCAAATGTACGTCCTAATGGGCGATGGCTTCTAATTTAATGGTTTCGACCTTTTTCCAACATGTTTTTCAACAGATCGTTCAGTTCACGTCTTCGCCACCAGGATAAGGAAGTTGTACTTGGTAATTCAACAAGCTATAAGTTTTCTTTATAATGTTACGTTGTCAACGGACTTTGTATATATTTACGAGCGTTGTATGGCGTGACTCGTGTCTACTTAATTCAAATTTTGTGATTTATTCATCATTTTCTGAGTAAAACAATCACTTTAATTGGAAAATGTACTCCGAAAACCACAACAGCTATGCCAACTGTGAATATAAAGGTCAAGGTTCAATCCACTAAATAGATCCTTCTTACACTAGTATAAACTTAGATACGAAAGCAGTTTCAACTGCAAATAAAAATTGAAAGCTATAGCTATGATATGACATTATTTCACGATATTTCTTTAAATAGGTTATGTTAGGATGTTATTTATTTAGTACAGTGTACGTAAGCGGGATAATCAATGCAAGATATACCAAAAATGTAAATTCAAGATTCAGGAAAATTCCTTTAAAAAACAGTGAAATTAATACTCAAAACATATTTTCGCCAGATTAGGCGCGCTTTCGATATTTTCACATTTTTCTATAATAATAATTTTTAAGTCGGCATTGCATATAAAATCAAAATGAGTTGATTTTAGGAACAGTGAACAAAATTAAAAAAAAAAGCAAAAGCAAAAAGGCACAGCTAAATCCATTTTCTCATTTTCCGGCGACATCTATTCTAGCTCCGAAAATCTAGTTATCCTCTTTTGTATATTTGAAGGTTGAATAGTTAATAGCTTTGTATAGGTATACAATACAACCCGAATCCACCTTAGTTTTGGGGTCATACGAGAAAGATACAGTCTCTTTATTTCTTTTGCCATATTTTGTGAAAAAAAGAACAATACCTACTTATAATTTATTTATAACAATTTTTTTTTAATATTTTTTTAGTACCCGTTAATGGTAAAATTAACCAAACAAATTATTATGGATGTAGGTATAATATATAAGATTAGTTATTTTGACAAATTTAAAATTGCTCATACATTTTACTTATACATAGATTATAGTAAATTACCATCCTATATTCTTCTCTACTTTGGCGTCGCAGTGTCGTCATAGTTTTCTAACCAATATTGTACTTGTCCAACGTCAAGTAAATTGAAAACTGTATCAATAGTTTATGTGCTATTGCATGGTACTTATTGATTTTGCCACTCTATTGAACACGGATGCACTGCCGGCGACCGCTTTAAGTAAACGTACCACATATGCGGTCAAATTATTAAAATATTTCACATAGATTATTAGTAGGTATGTTCAAAAATCTCTAGGGGAATTGAAAAAAATGTAAAAGGAACATTACTTATCCTTTTAATAAATACACTTGCCATATCTCTTTTACGCTTTTATATTAACTGGCAGTGCTTCTGCTTAGTTTAGTCATTTGATTTTATTTGTCTACAACGCGTTATTCGTCATACACAATACATGAAAATACTTCACGGAAATGGCTCTCTTTCCCTCTACACATTTTTCAATGTTTTTGTTTCTTTCCCGGCGTAATACATCTACACCAATTACCCCAATTACTCACGGGGTGAGAGGCAACAGGGCACTTTCGGTTGTTGTGTTACCACACTCTATTTCGATTTTATTCGCTTTTGTAAACTGTAATGTAATTTTATTTATTTCATTAGTCACGAAACTAGCTCTGTATACCAAATCGATATAATATTGTTCAAAAAATATTTTTGCTACACGTTGCACAAAATTTTCGACTGTTTTTTATTGAAGTTTATTTATAAGCACTGTTTTGTTTCACCTCGCCAAAGAGGCAGTGGACGAGTGTAATTTTATTTTTGTGCAAATTCGCAACCACCGCAGGGTGGAAGCAAAGAAAAAAGCAGGTCCATAGAACAGCAACAGTTCAGCGAGCACCATAACTGGGAATAAAGCGCTCGACACAACAGATGCTAATGATGTTGACACTAGAGGCGGACTCGTCTCGCTCGCTCGTGATTGTAACCCTCTCTCTGAGCGCGGTTCACAGCTCACGGCTCTCACAGACACACACAGCGCTCAGGCCTCTGAGTGCACTTAACTTCACGATCTACTGCTAAATGGGTCGTTTCTGAAATGTTCTCTACTACTCATACGAAATTGGACTCGGAAATCATATTACGATGGCATTAACGCCCCTTCGCGGGCGCCGTTAGGCAATAATGGTTCTTATTAACCCTTGTTTCGAGGCTTTTTTATTTTTTTTTATTCCTAAATTTTAACACATCAAGTATTAAATATGTTAAAATACATGTTCAGGTATGCCTTATGTTGTCTCGGTGAAGATACTAAAAATTCTTGACATGGGTGGTGAGTAGGCGAGGGGTTGAGGTATATTATAAATGTCAGCCTTTTCAGGTTTATTGGTAATTTTCGTAAACTTTTTGGAATATAAGTAGGTACACTAGCTACAACAATGATTTTTTAATTTTGAATCTAAATTCATGCCACGCGTTATTAACTTATGAGTCAATCACTAATACAATGCGTTATTAACTTATGTTACAGTTATATCTATTAAATAATAACTTTGAGTAATAATAATTTTGTTTCGCCATGATATTTAACGTCATTCGTGTGCATTGATATATTAAAAAAAACATGCAATCATAAAAATTGTAATTATTGAAAAATAAATCACATTTTTTTTATTTAGTTTTCGTATAGCGTATATTATAGATTTTTTATTCCCTAAGAAAACTTTAATAGTAAAAATTATAAATTGCTCTAGTAACTCTCATCTGGAGTACAAACAATGTTTGTACTCCATAAAAGATAATATGTCTGATAACTTAGTGGATAGTTGTGATTAATTGCTTATTTTATGTATGTAGTGTTAAAAAAAAAAAAAAAATTAAACATTTGCACACCCCAAAGGGTAGAATGTAGCGAGCCTAATTCATTATAAAACCATTGTATTTACCTATATTCAGCAAATAAATTATTATTATTATTATTATTATTATTGCTTATCAGCAATAGAATGCAATGCAGTTAATACTAAATATAAATGAAACTGAAGAGACTAGCCGCACAATCGCTACTGTAAGAATCCTTTTCTAACGCTTATGATTATTTATTCCACAACATTAAATTTCTCAACAGCGTGATTGATTTGCATTAATTTTCAATCAAATTAATTATCCTGTTGAAAGTATTGAAACATCATCCGCAAACCACACTTGTTCTGAAGGCAGCTCAAATAATAATTATTATAGTATTCATAATTTGTATGTTATTGATTGTTTCGTAGGCTCCATCATGTTCCACGTGCGGCGGCGACCAGCGGACGCGCAGCCGCGGCGTCGCAAGAAAAAAGCCGGTTCAGGCACAGGCGGCAGCAGCGCACGACATGGCAGCGAACCCATGCTTATCGAGGTTGCCCCCGATGGTTCTCCCCTCGAAAATGGCCTACGGTTGAGAATTACAGATATTGTAGAGGTAATACACTCTGATCAGGACTTTCTTGACTTTGTTCATGTCGTTTATAATATAAATAGTAATGTTACAGTACAATTAGTTATTAAACAGCTTGAACATTTGCCAACGCGTCTTTGTCATTATATGTGACTGCAGCTGGAAAGTCTGGCATGAGAACCGCGAGAGTGTTCGTATTGGTTTTAGCTGACTGACATTGACCCCAATAGATACGTTGTGTTCTTAATTAATATACTCTTGGTGAAGTTTAGTTCTTGTAATGAGCGTGTAAAATTTGAAAATTTTCTTTATTGGTGTATATTTAACGCTGAGTTTTGTTAAAGGTGGGTTCCGGAAACGGGACTACGCTTCAGCTATACGGACCGTCGATACAGTCGCGTCACTGCGTGGTGGCGCCGGCTGACGGCGGCGGTTACACGGTGACCCCACTTCACGCGGACGCTCACGTTTACGTCAATGGAAGGAGAACAATGCACATGCAGCGCTTACAGGTATGCCTTTTTGTACACGATTAAGTCTACATTATAGCCCAAATTTCATCCATGTCAAAGTACAGGCGGTGTAAAAAGGTTCGTCACATTATAGTCGATTTCTGCTTGCACCGGGACAATTTGTCATGCCAAAATTGCTGGCCAAATGACTGCGAAACGCAGTGTGACCTGCTACTACATATTTTTTTTTATTTTAGAAAAATAAAAGAAATAAAGATAGCAGTCATAGAAGAAAAACAATATGAGGTAACGAAACCCAATGTGTGTAATACTTTCTAAGACTAACCGCGAAGAGGACCCGCAAAATAGGTCCGTTTGCAGTAATTTAGATGAAAGCATATAGATGACCGAAAACAGTTGTTTTAACATTTTACGCCTAAATTTAATTAGGTCGTTATGGTCCGTGACATTTACTCATCAAGTACCATCTGTTTATTACCATCCACCCTCCGCCTCCATTTACCGACACCCACAGTGCTGTAACCTCGCAGCCGCCTCTTGAATTTTTTATGTGAGGCCTAATTGAAATTTCATTTTCGTTTTGCTCTCATTCGGTTGTTTATCGTTTTCAGCACGGTAGCTTACTGAGATTTGGTAGAGTGTCGACTTTTCGCTTCGTCGATCCGGCGCAGGAGAATCTGCTCAACAGGAACCTCTCGCAATCGCAACATTTCGGCTCAGGCTCAATATATGACAGGTAACCGTCTTAGTATCACACCCCACGTTTTAGATGTCTTAATTAGACGAATGGATCCTATTAATTTTTTGTTGTAGTAACGACACATTTATTAATTCAAATTTGTTCTGCAACTATTCAGATTTAGACTTTATTATACACCTATACTTCTCTCGGTATTTTTAGTTAAAACGGTGGCCGTCAAACTTCTGTCATAAATTTTAATACTTTAATTAAACACGTTTTACTAAAATATAACCAAAAAAATCCAATTTCATTCATTGGCAGTTTGTGGCTTGATCGCTTAAGATAATCTAACCCTAAGGCCTATAGCCGTTAGGGTCTTTACACACGACGCTTTTTAAAGAGCTGAGGACACGCGTTGAATGCGATCAGTACGGTCAGCAAACGCAAGGCAGTCGGCACCTTTACACACGATACGTAGACATAAACGCGCAAAAAGCAGCTACAATTTGAAATTTAGATTACAGTATTACGATGGCGTCGCTGGAGACAACCATTGCTTACGCTAGCCTTGGTTTTGTTATTAAAATGAAAACAAAAATTTAGTGGGTGAAGAGTATATTACAAACGCGTACAATTTGCTAAAACGCGCTGACGGCGCGCTAATAAAAAACGCGCGTCTTCAGCTCGTTTGAAAAACATCATGTGTGAAGACCCTAACAGCTACAGGTTGAAGTTTGACGGATGCCGTGACACGTCGCTTCCTTAATCATCTCTTTGTAATTGTTTCTCTTACCTCGTTGTCATCTATCATCGTTGTTCTCTTTGTTTGCATGTGTTTTTGTGAATGGCTCACGAACATCCGCTTGTGTACGTACCCATTCCCGCGTTAGATCGTCGCAGGGCGAGAACGCAAGCGGCGCGATGTCGCCGACGTCGCTCGGATCGCACGCGCCCGACGCTCTCTCCGCCGACGCGGTCAACGCTAACGCGAACCTCGACGCCGACTATCCCGGCTCCGGCCATGACCACTACGGCTACCACAACAACAACAACAACAACACGCTCAAACTCGACAACGAGTCGCTCGTCATCTCCCAACACCTCAACGAGCCCAAAGACGAGTACATGCGCGACGAGAGCGCCGCCTCTCTCTTCAACGACCAGGATCAGAGCGTCAATAGAAACGCCAGTTCGCAGTACAAGGACAATTACGAGACCACGTTCGATTTGGACGGAAATGTTGAAACTAAAAGCATCTGCAGCGCCAAAAGCGGCGGATCCGGACACGACAACAGGTACCATAATATGCTAGTCAATTTGTGTCCAATCGTGTAAGTGTATTTCCGTAAGTACATTTGTTTATTCAAAGTGTTATTAGCATAATGCACTTCACAACACGCAATGTATTTAATTTCATAGTTCATAGACATGCAATTTAACAATACAAAAGTTGTAGCAATACCTAGTTGTTATTTTTGCAAAATGTGAAACCAAGTTTAATGTTTTCTTTTACTATTGCCAAGTGGGTTTACAGTGCCTGTGTACTATTGAGCTTTAAGCGTTTTCTCTTTCACTAAATCTAATTTAAGTGAAAATATGAGAAAATTACTGTTTGATTTCTACGAGCCCCTTAAACGCATCATAAATATTAATTCTCAGTTACTTCCAGTCTTCTCGTTGATTAAGGGCCAGTGCATGGCAACAATTAGCGTGTTGCGGCTTTCCGCCGTAGCACAATACAATGAAAATTGAATTATATTAAAAGCACTTGAAGTACAAAACATTGAAAAAAATAATTAATTACTTTGCCGTGCCGTCTTCCAATAGGCGCCGGTCCTTTATGTATAACTTTTGCCTGAATTTTAAATGGCGTATACAAGTGGTGAGATTTGAATGGTCGGTCAGGATGGCGGGAGGCGGGGCCGGCAGTGCGGCGGCCGCACGGCCTGGGCAGGAGGCGATCCTGCCTGCGGTGCTGGAGTTCCCGGAGGCGGGACAGGCGCAGTTCCTTGCAGCCGTCATCTCGCGCCTCGATCCGCACGCGCCCGCCTTCAAGCTGGCGCCCGTCTACACGCTCTACCTGTGTGCCAGGTAAACTTTCATCGAAGCCTCATTTGTTCATTCACGCTTGAGCTATTTTTCTCCACGTTCGCGCCGAAAAATTAACATGAAGATTATTTGTATTACAAACGTGGAGTGTAACAGAGAACCGTTGCTTGTGCGACTCCATGTGATATTTATATTATTTAACAGCATCGGTGCGCGATTTAGCTAGGAAAAAATTATCATCATTTAATAATTAATGAGAGTATGTTGTATCTCGCTCTATGGAGCATTTAGAATGACTGCGGCCATTTTGAAATTTTGTTTAAAAAAAATTAAAACAGACATGTTTTAAATTAAGACCAAGTTTTAATTCATCTATTATAATCAACACCATTCGGACGAAATTTCCCTTTACACGTTCATCACACTTTCTTTTACGTGGGATACTTGGCTCGCTAGACCATTCGCTCGGTGTGGACGCGGCTATTAACGAGTCCGATGTTTACATTTTGTGTCTGTGATCAGGTACCGTGCGTCGACACACTACAGGCCAGAACTGACTCCAACAGAACGCGCGCATAAGTTGACGGCGTTCCTACACCACGTCGCAACCCTCATACACGCCACCGTACAGGTATTTTCAGTTTCTATACTCATTACTCCAGATATCGATTTAGTGTTCGTTTTTATGACTACATATTTGTATTTTAGGAACGATGTACCGATTCCGCTGCTCAAGCGTTTTGGATGGCGAACGCAAGCGAGTTGCTGCATTTTCTTAAATGTGATCGACATATTTCGTCTTTTTCAACTCAAGCTCAAGAATTGTTACCGACGACAGTACAAAATGCATTCAGGTAAATATAATTTATGTTTAAAGTTATTTTAAAAATTGGCGTGTGCTTTCACTGTATATTTGTTCAATATCACATTCTCTTCATTATTGTAATAAAAAAATTAATACCTTAAAAACCTTCTTAACAGAACCACTATCGCTAAATTTATATTTAAATAGATAGAAAGATATCCATAATTGGTTTCGTATACTTATAGAAGATGTCTCTATGTTACAGCAACCTGGTGTCGTGCTTCCAAGAGGAATTGTCACGCGCGCTCGTGACGCTGACTGAGCCCGCGGTGACGGACGCCACGGACGCCACGGCGCCGACTCTTCAGGCTCTCGCGGCCGCCATGGTTCTTCTGAGGCGGTGTCGCGTCAACGCCGCTCTCACCATACAACTTTTCTCGCATCTCTTCCATTACATCAACGCGGTCTGCTTCAACAAGGTCTGCTTCAATAAGGGCTTTTACCTATTTGCTTTGTTTTTTATTATTATTATTATTTCGCTGGTTATTCAAACACGGGAATAGAGTAAAGTTTTGCACATTCCAGCTGCTGCAAATAGCATTTTTTATCAAGAGGTCATAGGTTGACAAATCTTTGGGACAAACAGTCCAATTAGGTACATCCAATTTCGAGAAGGAGGTCAATCATCGAATTCAACTCGGATGGGCAGCGTTCGGGACATCTTCTCGTCCACAATTCCTCCTCAAAAAATAGTCTCAAAAAATAAGGCAGTGAACTGTTCACTAAGATAGAAATTTAGGAATCTCAAAGAAGTGCTCATAGCAGTTTTTGGTTTGACAATGATGATATGATGGTGATGTTGCAGTTGGTGAACGGTGGGGGCGGTAGCGGCGTGAGCGCGCGCTGGGGCGGTGCGGTGTCGGCGCGGCTGGCGTTGCTGGCCGCGTGGGCTGAGCGCCAGGGACTGGAGTTGGCTGCCGATTGCCATCTGGCGCGCACGCACCAAGCTGGTTAGTTTCACTCACCTCATTTCTATATTTTTAATTCCTGACGCTCGACGCAAAAACGGGTTGTTATAAGTTTGACATGTGTATCTGGGTATTTTTGTGTCTGTCGGTGGAAACGTAGCGAATGTTTACTTTGTTGCAGCTCGTCTGATACAGGGCACATATAGAACTCCAGAGGAGGTGTGTGCGGCTTTGTCCGCGTGCTTCAAGCTCAACTCGGTGCAGGTTCGAGCGCTGCTTGCGCCGTTGGTCGCACCCAACGTGCTCGAGGCGGCCGTCGCTCACGCGAGGACGCTCGCCGACGAGTTATGCCGGGCCGATGGCCGGGAGGTACGTAACGCCGCTATTTAGTGATTAACGACCGCAGCACACTACTCACTCAAAGGGCGTGTGTTACAGATAACGTTGGAGGAGAGCACGTGGCTTGGCGCGAGCCTGCTGATCCCGGGCGACGGGTTCAGCGCGGAGGTGGTGCGCGGGGTGCCGCCCGGCCTGGCGGAGTTCGTGGGCCCGCTGCAGCGCGGCGGCCTGTGCCGTCTGGCGCACCAGCCGCACGCCGTCGGCCTGTGGACCGTGTACATGGCCGGACACGCGCCGCCGCGTCGCCCGCCCGAACCGCGCCTGCACATCATACAGCTCCATAAGAACTCCAACGGCATGGGACTCAGCATCGTCGCCGCCAAGGTATCCAACTCAACTCAATCAAAGTGCTGTTGTGTTTCAAATCCCTATATAGTTTATTATAGTCGGCAGCATACTTGAAGAACCTGTAGCGTTGCTTGTGTTATAGGCGACGGTAGCCAACTACCATCAAAGGGACTGTTAGCCTGTTTGCCGATCTTAAGCCATTAAAAAAATCATTACGATACCGATAGTTGCAATGAAAAAGCAGCTTCTAGAATAGTTGATTCGCCTTTTTAAAGGTTCCATAGTGACCTGTTTGTCGATACCTGTATACAGGTACTTCTAAAAGCACACTTCATAATTCACATATTTTTGTTGAAATTACTTTTCTTCTATATTACCATGGTACATAAACAAATACATATATACAATGGTACAGATCGTTATGATATGTAAATGAATAATAAATTGTTTTATCGAACAGGGCGCCGGTCAAAGTAAACTCGGCATCTATATAAAATCAGTAGTACCCGGAGGTGCTGCGGCGGCGGACGGAAGACTCGCCGCTGGCGATCAATTGCTCTCCGTCGACGGAAATTCTCTTGTTGGCATTTCACAAGAAAAGGTATGTCTACTTAAATTGGGTAATTTATGTTTTAATTTATTATCAAGTATAACGATAATAGCAAGACAAGCGCTCGTTAAGCACTTGTCATCACTGTACCGGTATTAACGGTATAACGTGAACCATCCTTTAAGGTTTATATTATGTTCTTTAAATTTCTTTTGGCTTTCAATTATTTATAGGCAGCAGAATATCTAGTACGAACGGGCCCGACGGTAACGTTAGAGGTGGCTAAACAAGGGGCCGTGCTACACGGACTTGCGACGCTTTTACATCAACCCGCCTACAACCAAAGACAAGGTATTCAAATTTATCACTTTACTGCTACTCGGTAAAATGTATAACTTTACAATTATGTGTGTTTCCTTGGTTCTGCAGACGAAGAAGTGCAATACGAAGATCGTATCCGCCGCAACTTTGGCACGTTTACGAATCCGCATCCGACTTTTATCAGACCCGCCTCGCCGCTTACTGAACTCGCTACAGCAGGCAATATACATTTTTCGCTTTGTTATAGAGTCGTCTTTTTGTTTGGTTCTTTTTGGGTTGTATATTTTGGTTTCTTTATTTGGATCAATTTGCGTTTTCGACGTCGCATTTGTCTTTAAAGTATTTTGATTGTGAATTGTGGTCTATAAAACTTGCTCGTATTACAGGATACTGTCGGCGTCCATATCATAATCAATGTCACTTTCTAAAAAGTGAATCGTCCGAATCTAGCTCAGATGAAAGCGAAGAATGCCATCCTCATTATCACGGCTCTATTCCCAGGTTGATTATAACTTTAGATCGTGAAAATAATCAGTTGCAAGAGGACGTTACACCGGCCGAAACCCCTGGTTGTCCTTTAGAGCTAAGAAGTGACTCGGGGCCGCCTCGACCTATCCCTATATTCACTTTCACTTGCGAGGATTTTGACGAGCACAATGCGAGTAGCGACACAAACACATTAGAAAAGCAGAAATGTGAAACATCTCAAGAAGAGCCTCCCCCTGTACCGGTACCGCCAGCTAACTACGACCAGTCCAGCGAAAGTGGAGATAATATTTACGTGCCGCCCATGAAACCCATCGACACCAAACTCACTTTGGACCTATTCAATATACGCGCTAGAGAAAATGAATTTCGACGTAGGTGCACAGGAATAGATGAATGCGTAAGCGCATGTGAATGCTGTCGCATCCCTCAACCAGAAACTCAACAGATTCCTTTCATCGACGAGCCTAGTTTCGAGCCTATAATTTTTGAAAACGATTGCGTTCACGATAAAGTTGCTACACCAAAAATACGGCGAATACTGCCATCATTGTCACTGGATCAAACGGACGACTGTAAACCTCAAACTGTAGATGCGACGTGCCAAACTCCCTCGTCTCCTATCGAGCGAGAAATAATTCACAAGACGATTCAGACAGAAAGAGACATAGTTGCCCATCAAGAATTATACGAGGACATCCCTTGTCGTTTAAAGAGAACTATATTCAAAATGTCCAAATCGTTATCGACTAAATCTGAAGATACGGAAGCTCCGTCAACTTATTCCACGTCCGAGTCATTTATTGAAACCAAGAATGAGAAGCGTATATTTATTAAACCTAATATTTTACAGACGTCTAACGAAGCAGGGTTGAAAAAAATTTTGGACAGTGTAGATAGAAAATCTTGGAAGTCACCGGACGAATACAGACCGACTTTCGGGAGAGTCAAAGCCCTGACGAAACATTTCAACAATATCAATTTAAAATATTGTGTCAAAACTTACCAACGAAATTGTCAGTCTAGCCCTAATTTGAGTTCCCTCGGACAAAAAGCCGTTCATCTTACAGACAATCTACCAATTAGTGCCAGTCTAGGTGATATATTGTATCAATCCAATATGACCGACAATAGCGAAACTAAGGAAAGAAAAATGAGTGACGAAGAAGTTAAAAGCATATTAATTCAATTGGAGGATTGGTCCAAGTTTGGTTCTAGAGGTAGCGAAGATACCCTCGCGCAAGGCAACGAATTTGAACTACCTAATCTGCCTTCAGAGGACCATACAGAAAATAACATATCTCACAGTAGCAGTTTTATCTTCAACGAATTTATTGATAAGAAACCCAAGAAGATTACGTTAGATAATATAAAATTAAAGTCGAATCAGTCCAGCGTTAATTCCGATCAGGCCAAAAGCAAAGAATCACTCGCTAAAAGCGAGAGTCTAGAGACGGTGAGCAGTGTACACAAGCCGAGAATAGTAGGTGCGATTCCACAAGGGTTCTGTCCAGTCGTCGATAAATGTGATCTGGATGGATTTAGTCGTCAGTCGTACAGACAGTACGATGGTAGCTTGACAATAGCTCAAAGTTGTTCCAATGTGAACAGCGGAAGCGTTCGCGGGCGGACCGCGTGCTCTGCCCTCAACCCGTACCACAGCTGCCCGTCGCTGCTCTCCACTAGCCCGCGTAAGGCACACTCACACCACGCATGATATAGGTGTGTCATAGATATATCGCACATAATATCGCACACTATGTCGGTTTATCTTTATTTTCGTTACAGTATTATAAAAATTTAAATATTATGGAAATAGATAGAAGGTTTTGTTTCGTCCCAATATACTTTATTTGCAGACACAATGCATACGCCTCTTTTGTACCTTTTTATTTTGTAATTTAGCATAAGGCATGCCGGACAGAAAAGATCAGAACAATATTTGGTATTACTAACATGAACATGAGATTTCCATCGTAATAATAATGAAGAATTGTCATAATACTACTGTTCTTACATAATAATACTGTTCTGTTCCGTCAAGTCTAACTATTATATATTAATGTAGATGTTTCGGTTAGGTTTCGTCTTTGCGACTAAGTCTTTGATACTTAGAATTATCAAGATTTTGGTCACAAAAAAATCATATAGCGGTCTTGGCTAGGTTCATATTCATTAAACTTACTGGTTGGTTATTTCATATAATAAGTTTTCGAACTGAATTAACTTTACGTTTGCTTCGAGTTCTTTTCATGTGTATTACTTAATTGTGATTGGACAGAATACTCTGGTGTATTTTGTTCTAAAAACCAGTGATTATGTGCAAGAAAGTACTACTCTATTTTGCCTTACATAGCTCAAAAATATTTCAATCATGCACTACGATCTCTTTAAGAACGGTGTGTCTTGAAGAAGTAAAAATGTAAAATTGCACATTATAGCGAGCGGGGGCGGAGCAGTACGACGCGCGTCGGAGCGAGACCTGCCGTCGCGGCTCGCCGCAGAGCCCGTCAAACCCAGCAAGAGCACTCCGGCCTTACACCATGTAGCCTCACCTCCTCCCGCCAACGTTATCGCCAGGTCACTATATTTTACTTTTTCTTTTCCCTTGCATTGGTACTGAACGATTTTTACGATTTAATGAAATAAATTTAAAACTACAATTAACCTTAGATACAATATCTATAAGGTCCATAATACAATGCAGCTATTAGTGCTGTCCCGTTCGCCAAGCCAAGCGGCGCACACTAACATGGCGGCAGCTGGCGACCAATGGCAATACTGGAAAAAGCCGTGCGTGTGGATTAGTCGATAGCATTTCCCACGCTTTAAAAATTTGTTTTCTCTGCGCAGTTCAGTCATATCAGTTGGGTACTACTGTAACTCATTATTTCAATTATATATGCTCAAAACATTGACGATTTATTTGCAACCGTACTGCCGCGCCTTAAAGTGGATATTAAAATGATAATATTATGTATTTAGTGTGCCGAGCCCGATCGGAGCTGGAACAGCAGCCGTCGGCGCGGGAGGCCCACGCGGGCCTGCTGCGTGGCCCAGCAAGTCGCGCAGCAGCCACAATCTGTCCGCACCGCAGCACGACGCTTTCTACCAGAACCTCTCCACAGTGCATTCGCAACAAGCCTTACACGACAGGTTTTTCTTCACTTACATAAAGCAAATACCTCGGATATTATGTTGAAATATATAAAAAAATGATCTTGTCCATAGAGTAGATAGATAGAAAATTACCGACATAAGCTGGCGGATTAGTAAGTTGAAGTGGACAGGGCACCTCGATTGGAAGTAACGGATCGGCAACAGTAGCGTACAAGGTGAACAGACGATCTGATAGGCTACTTCTGACCGGTCCTATTGGAAAGTTATGAGGGAGGCCTATGTCCTACGGCTGAGATGACGGTGTTAGTGTTGCAATGTGTTATTCCTTTTTATTTGATAATGATTGCTAAATCAGATGGTGTTCGCTACGTAGCTCGACGGGCAGCCACCGGCCACAATCCGCGCACTACTCGGCCGCACCCGCCGCAGACCTCTCTTCCGAATCACTCCTACATCAGGTCAGTATTTTTATTATATATTTATTATGTACACAATATCATAAACACGTGATTCGAGTAACACGATCTTATAGTAAAGAACATAATGAAAAAAAGTTTTTTTATTATTTTAGCCGATATGTGACCATAATTGAATGTAAATTTACATAAATGTATTAATATTGTACAAAGCAATATTAATAAATTTAAAGCTAACTTTTTTAAAACATTTTGCAACTCTGTCTGATTTTTCCATTGGAATGATTTCGCGCATCGCCCGGTAATACATAGATACCATGCCTCGGGGAACAGCTTTTATATATGTACATGATATAAATTAGTTATTGTTATGATTTACTTGCAGCAAGTAATACAAGCGAACACCACGCGAGACAGCATCCGAGCAGCTAAACTGGCGGAGATGTCGGAGGAGGTGTCACGGCGGCAGCAGCAACAACAACAATTGCAACAACAACATCAACAAATACAACAGCAACAGATGCAACAACAACAGATACAACAGCAACATATGCAACAACAACAAATACAACAGCAACAACAGATGCAACACCAACAACAAATACAACAACAGATGCAACAACAGCAGATGCAATACAACACACTCTCACCGCACAAACCATCATCCATTGTGCCGCATCAACAGGTAAAGTGATTTGTTTCTTATAGAGCTTATTTCATTAATCTGAGAAGCAGAAGTATTACGTTGCATGGGGCGGACCGCTACGCGAACTCTTGGTATTGAAATAAAGGGGTGTGTGAGTGCTAAGATCTTTGGAATAATGTTAAAAAATAATAGTTTGAAATCCTTTGCTGTCAGTCAGCGGCAGGCCAACGCTCACAGCGCGTAATATTCATATTACTTTTAAGAAATTTGTACGAAAGTTGGGTTAAAAATTGTAATTCCAGATGATTAGTCCGAATCAGATGCACGTACACGCTCAACAGTTGCACTACCAGCCGCAGTCGCCGCAGCTGCAGAATCCACCCCATAACTTGTACCACAATCAGCCTGCAACACCTCACAGGTAACCCATATTCTTCGAAAATTATAATAATCACAAGGCGAGGTGTCATAGTGTTTGTTCAGACGATTTATCGGTTTATTTTTAATTTTGTCTATGCTAGGTACGAATGGCACCCCCCCGGTCCGCCTTCTCCGCAACGTACGCAGCCACCAGTAGCGCCTAAGCCTCAGGTAAAAGCTTATACATAATTTTATTTTAACACCTAAAACTATTTTCAAATCTAAAGCTCCCTTGTATTGTATTTATATGTATGCATTTTAGAATGCCAGAAGAGGTGATGAAGTCGATGACCAGTTCGTACAAGCGAGTCATCAGATGCAACAGCCACCGTCGAGTGTCGTACAGCCAGATGATGGTAATGTTACATAGTTCTTAGTGCCGTCAAATAGGTACTTTGTTAAGCCTACTCCTCGTTTATGGATAAATCAAAGAGCTTGAAAAAATTAAACATGAATGATCAAAGTTCAGACAACATTTAGTAATGAACATAGGCTATATTTTATAAAGTTAGTCTAATTGTAATAATTGTTATAAACAGAACGCTATGTAGCGAGCGCGCTGGAGCCACCGGCCGTGTCCGTGTACCCGATGAGCGGGCCGGCGGGAGCGGGCGGAGCGGGCCGGCCGCAGCCCGCTCACAACCCCTGGCAGCGAGAGGAACGCGAGCGACAGGCCGAAGCGAGACGAGCGGCGGCGCGCGCGCGCAGGTAATCATTCCACATTCCAACGTTGGACACATAATATTATGTATATTATATGCAGGTTTATTACTTTTTCATGCATAAACTACTTTACTCTATTATAGTTTATAAATCAAAAAGTTATATAGGCTACCAAAACCTTTCCTCTACTTCTCTAGTATCGTCGAGGACCTATGAAAATTTTGTCCACCGTTACAAGCAGATCGTATCGCTCATGTCTAATTGCTCAGATAGACTAGATACACTAACGTAATAAGTAAATGTATTACAGAGACGCGGCTATCGGTCAGCTGGTGTCGCTGGGTGCGTCGCGCTCGCCCGTGCAGAACCAACAGCTGCGCGCGTTGCAGCTCGAGCGCGACTTCGAGAGGCGCGCCACTCAGCACGACCAGGTCCATATTTACGAAATCACTTCTGTACTGCAAACTCATTGAGATACATTTAACGATTAACAAATTTAGAACATATCAAATCACAACGCCATTGACTTAGCTCTAAAGTTATGCACATTGAAAAAAAATCATCAAAAAAATCGCTTCCCGTGGGCCATAACTTCTGCCAGACACTTTAATAATGCCAGATACTTAATTGCGGTGCAATTGTTTCAGGATGACATTGTCGGCATTGAGGAGCTGAACGCAATGGAAGAGGATAGTCCTTCGCCGGAGCCCGAGCCGGAACGCACACTCCCGCACCCGCCCAAATCCATACTCAAGGTCAACACGCGCGCTGAAAACACCAACGGATACGGCACAGACATGGTAGACTGTTTGTTTTATTACAATAGTAGCCAACACAACCATAATATTACATATCTGGTAGTGCGAGCCACATTGGGCAGCTTGTCAGGAGACCGTAGCCCATTTTACAGAAGTCCACAACACATAAATGCAGTTTTGTTTGGGCACGTAAGCAAGTACAAATTTCATATTCCTTTATTTCAGCAATTAGGTACAAGAAATGATACCAAGCTCGTGAAATAATACCTCGATATTTCTTCAGAATAGTTACATCTCGATTGAAGAAGATATGAACATAGCGATGTACTATATTTTCCAGTTATCACAAGAAGACGCGTCTGAGCTTTGCGGGAGCGTTTCGTCGATGGCGCTGTCGCCGCCTGGCAACGCAATGGCTGCGGTCGCTCCGCCGCCGCCACCCGAGCGCGGCTCGTCCTTCGCCGTTATGGCGACGCGCGCCAGAGCCCTCTCCCCACCGACGCCACCGATGGCGGAACCCGTACAAGCCTCCGCGCAGAGGCCGCAGTCAGTGTTCCATTTCATTTATTTTCCAAACTCACTTAGGAAATGTTAGTCCTTTTTTAACAATTGAAAAATGCAGGTCTCCACCGCGTGACAAGCGCGTTTCGTTCCACGAACGAGCGTCTGCAGCCGCCGCGGCCACGCCTCTGTCCCCCTCTCCTGCCGTGGCCACGCCCCCTGCACCGCCAACGTCTTCGCCCCCTCCGCTCAACGAAATGCCCACCCACAGGGAGGACCCCGATGTGAGTATTCTAATACTCTTATCTTTCAAAACATAGTCAAGTTAGAGACCAACTAACTGTGGTGAGTCGGACGCGATGAACTTTACCAAGTTCACCACGTTCTTTAGCACGACCTTTTATAAATAGTTTTCGGGAAATGCTTTAATTTGGTTGATAAATGTGGTTAAATGCGACAGCGTTTCCTGGAGGAAGCGGAGAACCTTCTGGCGGATCCGGAGACTCCTCCCGCGCAGTCGGCGCACGCGGCGCCGCCCGCCCACACGCCCGGAGTCATCGGCGCGCAAGAAGTCTACAGGTACTTTTACTACTACTCCGCGGCTTGTAAAACATGTATTTACTTGTTAACGAAAAGAAAACTAAAACATAGATTTTGAATACATCTATTGTTGTATTTTCTCGTTCTATCGAGTTGTGGGAATGCCGCACGTTTTTTTTCATTTGATGCAAAGACTCGGATTTCTTTTATAAAGTCTTCTGTATTTTCATGTCTTGAGACGCCAAGTAGTCTGCATAGAGCACAAGCATAGGTCTGTCAAAATTAGTCAATATAAATACTAATATGTTGCGACGACTGTCGAATCGCGGTCGCGTCTTAATGATGAATTAGTTATTTGAACTTGATATTGTGCCTTGTAATGTGTCAGGGACCCTCGCACGCGTCGGTTGGCGGAGCAACAGGCGCGCGCAGCTCCGGCGCCAGTACCGGAGCACCTCTCCTTCAAGGAGAAGATGAAGATGTTCGCTCTGGAGTCCGGCGAACAGAGCACGCCCAAGGACAAGGTAAATGCGCCAAGCTTTTGTTAATGTCAGACAGGCTTTTGTAGCCCACTTAAAGGACGTATCTTGATCTTGAGCAAGCAAGAGATGTAAATGTAAGTTGTAATTATGGTTACAGGTGAAAATATCCCGCGCCCAGCGGGACATCGACGCCGTACACTGACAAGGACGTAACGTCTTGCCTCAATTTCGGCTCCAACTTGGCAGCAAATCCACCAGCGTGGAAATAAATTATTATTGACATGTACATCCCTTGGCCAAATAGTGATAATAACGATAGTACTAGTGAGTATTAAGGATATAAACCTAATCAAGTTAAAACGTCAATGACATAGATAAAAATATGTCAAATATAAAATATTTTCGAACAATTTATCTGTTAAAAACTAATTAAATTGATAAACTAAAACGCATGTAATGGAATAATTATAATTTGGAGCCGACCACAGTTTTTTACTTCTGTGGTTTGCCTCTAATATACCTGGACTTAGGCGAAAAAAAAGGCACAAAACCAACATTATTATAATAAGTTCAAATAAATGGGCTCTATTAAAAAAAGGCCAGAATCTGTTTAGTAAGATTTTCATTTGTATAAAACAGGTTCTGATAATAAATTGTTAAAAAAAAATTACCCACCAATTTTTGTAACAGAAAAGATGAGTAACTATCAGCTTACTTAATTGTAACAAAATGTCACAAATTTTAATCTTAAGAAAAGATAAAAAATCTCCAGTCAAGCTCTAATTATATTGAGTCGATGAAAAACTAATAAATATTGCAGTTTTCGATCACTGTTTGGCCTCAGGTTAGTCTTATATTGATATAAACACAATAGTCGTAAAATAATAATTTCAGTATTCTAATTTTACTCTTAAAAAAACTAATTCGTTAATAAATTGAAATTAGTTTGAAAGTGTCCAAAAATGAAGTGATGAGCTTAGAGATAGAACGTGTGCGAGCGTGTGAGGTCCACAATGTATTGCCTTTACTTATAATAGCACCAATTTACACCAACTATAGTACATAGTGTATAAGTATTTTTTAAAAAGCGAATATATATATCTATATATATTTTTGTGGTGAAAATAATTTATATTATTGTGTACAACAAGTGCGATGACTATTTGCTAATTAATTGCTGTACCGTTCAGATTGTTTACAAAGGGAATGTGAATTCATTGCAAACGAATTTAAAATATATATAAAAAAATTTAACTGTATGTATACCAAGGACCAGGAAATTGTTAAGTCCATTATTTAGTAAATCGAAAAAGAAAAATGTTCACTATGTATTAAATGTTATTTTCTCTGATCAATTTTATCATATCTCACTTTCTCATAAGAGTTCAGTTTGAAGTTTGATAAATATTACATTAACTTTGGCAAATTAAAGGTATCTTTGGTAACTTGGGACATTCGTTGGCAATCCCTATTTGCATTATTTATATTTGACAATTGAACAGACACTTGTTTGCCCAAGCAACACACTTATTATGATTTTATATTCAATAATACTCATTGTGGGGAAAATTATATGATTAGAACTAAAACCCTTGGGGCCACGAAATCAACGGACGAGGCGAATTCGATTTGCGCTACGAGCATCAGCGGCGAGCGTCAAAAACAAATGTTTGTAATTCCTTATAAGAGGCCTTGACGCTTGCAACGTTAAGCGAATTCGCTTCGTCCGTTGGTTTCGTGGCCCACGCCTTAGACCGATCCAACATACCTTTACATTTGTACTCCAATAACTGCAACCGGCAGCTTTAAATTACAATTTTTGGCTTATGAGATGAGTGCTTAGAGAAATTATGAACAAATATTTTGAGAAACGTTCAGCGAAATATAATCACTGGAAATTTTCGACTAAAAATGGTTTTAGTATAAATAATGAAATAAAATTGTAAATTAGATTAGAACAGGAATCCTTATTCAATTTTACAATATTTTATTATTATAAAATTTAGAAGTAACTGGCAGTTTTGAAGCTGTGAAAACAAGTTAATTCCAGTTCACAATCGATTGTTGTATGCTAATATCAATTATTTATAAAAAAAACTGCAATTGACACCCTATACATATTTAATTTGAGGATTTACCTTTTATCATAAATCAAAATATTTTAACTAGAATTTATCACTAGTGGCATACAACTGAATTTTCTAAATTGTAACACGTGCCATTGTAAAATTAAAACACATTAAATGATAATTTTGACGAAACAAATGTTTGAGTCGGAAGGACCAAGATATTCGGGTTTCGGTGAGGTGCTTTGATTTATGTTTTATTAACTAGTTACTACCTATATTTCTGAACTTAACTCTTCATATCTTACTTAATCTTTAAGTTTTCGTGACATTCCAAAGAATATCTGTCTTTATTCTTATCATTCCTTGATCACCAGAGCCATCCAATTTTATTATTAAAATGTAACTTTTACGTGTGTAACACTACAATGGCCTTATTTATGAGTGTATGTTTTCATATACACAATATTATACATATAAATTAAGCCTTTAAATTTAATATTTTCTAGGATATATGAGGAATACATTATTAACATTGAAGCAATAATTGTTCGCGTAGCCTTTATTTTATACATATCTATAGGAAGCACAAGTGTGTGCCAAAATTTAAAAAGAAGTATTGAATGGTGAGTTCTATTGGCTCTATTGGCAATTACTAAAGAGACGGTCACAATTTTGTAGAGTTCTCAATACAACCGATACAATTGTATATAATGTGTGTAGGTAGTAAAATCCCTATTGATACTTAATTTTGTTAAGATTTTGTACACCTGTTTGTAAATGTAAATGTTTATTTATAGATAATAATTATGTTATTTAGAGTTTACATTTATGAAGAATTCATGATACGAGGCCTACTTGAAACGTAGAGTATTTTAGTTCTGAGAATTGTTTTTGACTTTCTCAATATTCACCCAACGATAGTCAATTAGAAAAAGAATGAGATTTGTAGTAATGAAGATATTTTGAATAGGTAGTGTAACGTAATTATTTGCTCTAATGAAATTATTATACTTATATGAAATGACTAATTAAAGTGTATTTGTTATATTCTACTATGTAGTGAAATGAGATTGTGGATTTTTTACATTACACAATTATGTATTTTAATCATTTTTTTTTAATCTTGTAACATCCGACTAGTCCAGAATCGATATAATTCTGGATCTGCATAGTGGAATTAGCAATGGTAATAAAATTTGTTTTATAATTATACTTGTTCTGCGACTTTGTAAGAAAATCGAGAAATAAAGTATCTTAATAGTAAAGGCTGTGTCATTTCGTTATCTATTTTCAGGTATATTTTGGAAATCTTTATAATTTATCTCACGGCCAAAAGTAGAATATCTGTGAGAAGCCTAACATTATCCATCTGAACATTAGTGGTCTAATACCAAACTAGGCAAGTTTGAATTAGTGATGGCACAGATAAATAACTTAGTTTACTATAAAACAAAAGATCGCATATATTGTGATAATTTACCTACATAATGGTTTATTATTTTATTTGTAGACTTTCCTGAGCCAGAGCCCACTTCCTCCCTATCCCAATCCCACTATGATTGACACGATAGCCACCAACCATCATTTGGGACGGTCAGCCTGTCTGTCGAACTTAACAATAAAAAAAACTTAGGTTAACTGTCTGACAAAAATAGTCATCAGATAAAAAAAATCAGGTAGTTTCTAAAATAAAAATGCATAAATTAATATAACAGTGTTTATATTTGTTTTGACGTTAATGTTATGTGTGCCATGTGGCCTTAGGTACCATTACGAAAAAAGCACTAAAAGATTTCTATAAAAATTATTAACATTTTCACGCTTAAGTTAACCTGTAAGTAATTCATGTTAAAATATTTAACAGAAATATACTCAATAATTTTATACTTATTTACAAGTTTACCATATTACGTGAAAATTCATAGAGCCTGTTTTACACACAAGATTCGACTTCAGTGTTTTGTGCACTACAGAGAAACAATTTCATTGTTATAAAATACTATTATAGTTACTGTAAATACCACATTTTAAGTGGAATATGTATCAAACTTATATTAAATTATTAAATAAACAACTTATATTTACTAGATAGCTATTTTTGTAAATAAAAGTGAGGTCTAACATTGACTCGTAAAAAATAACAATAGTCTTTATATGAAAATATACAGTTCCACAATTTCTATTAAAAAAAAAACTAAAAAAACACATACGGAGACCAACAGTGATCTGACATTTAAATAAAAAAAATCGATTTAATGTGTCATCAGTCACACACATTTTTACGGAAGACTTAAAATTGTTAAATAAAAAATATATTATGCTTAGATATTTCTAAGTAGGTTATGCCAATATGTTTTTATTTTATTTTTAAAGATGTGCGTCGTACAATTATCTTCTGGTGTGTTGTACAGTACAACATCACATACATCAAATATTATGGAAGAAACACAACAGTTTTTTTTAATAATAAATTGGCATCAATCGTTTTAGGAAGCTTATTTCTTTGTCTTAATTTATAACAAAAAAAAAATATTATTTAGTGTATTTTTGTTAATAATTTCACTACTTTTCAACTAATATTAACTCTTTAAAGCTTGTCACATACATACATACATACACAGAAATTCGATTAAACACAATCTAACTATAAAAAAATATTTCATTTATATTGAATAGTAAGTATTTTATAATCTACACATGGAATTTTTATACGAAACATAAAAATATCACCGGTTTGATAATGAGTACTTCTGTGAATTCGAAATAAAATAACGAGGTCAAAAACAAATTATCCAAGTTTCGTTACTTCTCTCTGTAAATGCATTCAGCGGTCCCAAAATCAACGATTTTATACACATTTACAAAAATATTTCTTTTTTATTATTATTTTGTTTCCATCGTCACAGTATTTAACGGTTATTTTATATTTCTAACTTTATTCGAGTAGACATAATTATGTCTTTATTGGGGTGCAGAAGAACCGTAGAAAAATAATGAATTATTTTATTTTTATTATTTCTCTTATTTCACTACATATATAATTATAATTAAACTATAATCGAAATTAATCTCCCTACACTAAACAATTTGATAAAAGCCGACCAGAAAGTGCATTTATATCATTTTCTATTTCACAGTCATTTGATTTAATTTGTAGTCAATAAGTGCGAAAATATCTTGGCATTTTCATTATGTGTGCCGCTGACGGCAAAACGGAATACATGTTGGCGATCAGATGGTACATTTACAAATTGTAAATATTTTTTTTTTTCTATGTAAATCTATCTCACTCGCACCCACTCCACAGATAAAAAAGTCAACAACAATGGAAGAAGTCTCCAGAAGCCCTGTGACACTACATTCTTTATTTATCCATAAGCAATACACTATAGTTAGGTACATAATATTGTTATATTGCATGAACGAATAACTTTATATCGACTGTATCACATATATATATATATATCTTTCTATATATATTTTTTTATAATAATATATCTGTTGAGTTAATTATATTTAGGCATATTTTATTGTAAAATATTTACCTAATTTAACACCAACAAACAAAAAAAAAACGGTTTCATGTCGTATAATGTATTTTAAGAATATTGTTTGTACTTGGTTAGTAATTAAAATAAATTGCGTGCTTACGCAAACCCTTTACTATATATATATAATGACGGAAAAATAAATTAAAAATGCGCCTTATTTGGAAGTTATATCAAGGAATGCATCTCGGCAACTCTACCTAATACAAATAGATAATAGTACAGGATCCGAAGAGAGGTAGTCCTTCACCCATCCGTTTTACAGACGAAATTGCTACTTATTAAAATATGCTCGTGGAAAAACCATAATAAAAAAAAACTAGCCTCTATGCTGCAACCTTCTCTATTACGCTTAATGCTTCTCTATTGCACATATTTCAGCTTCAATAGTATTTTATTCCTACGAAAATCTATATGAATTATTATTGCAAGACTTTGAAATTTGAAAATCAGAGCAAGCAAAGAATTTTTTTTTTAAATTAAGGATATCCATGAGCATATTTTTAATAAGCAACACAATCGCGATAACAATTTTTTTTAAAATACTTTTCGTCTGGTGAACAGGTAAACAGATGAACGAAGGGCGATCTCTCTTCGGATCTTCGGACCAAACATATCCTATTCAACTTATACAATTGACTTAACAAACGTGTATAGAGTACTTCATGCGTGCTTAATTTTAACTTACGTCTAAACATTATCCATAACGCGTGGCACTAAATACATTTAACATAGTATCGATATCGATAACATCCTAAGTGCATCACTAACGCAACTAATAAAATGTTAGTGTGAAAATTTTTGGGTGCAGTACGCATATACGCACGAACCTACACCGCCTTACACCCCCGGTGCCTTCCCATCACCCATTCACCCCCCCACTTTCCCACTTCCCCACTTGCCTACTATATTTGTACTATTTTATTACTCACTGTGTCGTTTGAGGGACGAGGATTAAAAAAAATAGACGATTGAGGGAGTAACTTTAATTCAACTCAAAGCATTTGTCTATAAAAAAAATAGATTATTTTTTTTGAAAAAGCTGAATTGAGCTGAATAATAAATGTAGTGACTCTTTTAAGGGCCATTGCAGACACGATACTTTTAGCATTACTTAAAGGTTCGTAATTTTTTTTAAAGTCAAACCCTTATATTGGGTAAATTTTTCATAGAGCCGCGTGCTTTCCATTATTAAGTGGATTCAAATTTTCTCCAATTCAGGACATGTAATAAAAAATTTAGAAGACATTAAGCATCTTACACTTTTATTTTTAAACCATAAAACGCGACCTGTCTATTCAAAATCAAAAGGTGTATGAAAAAATTTGTTAAATTTATAACATCTTTAGTCCTCCAACCATAGTTAGTCCGTTAAAGAATTCAACCTGAAGAAACTGGCATTATAAACACGTTTAATTTTTTTTAGAAAAAAAATACAGCCAGAAAAAAAATTTAAAGTTAACTTTTTTTGCTAACTGTATTTTTTTCTGAATGCGGTTCACGTTATGTCCAGTTAGACATACTATATGTTGACTTAACAATGTTTTTCTTCTGTAGTTATAACGGCTAAAGTGTATTTTACTGTTTTTTATTTCAGAATAAGTATCACCTCTGCTCTAGCTTTAGCGGTCGAACCTCAAACGAATCTTTAAAAATATACTGCCACGGGTGCATTGCGTCTTATCACTGGAAAGTTGATGGGGTACAATAATATTCTTGATTGTACATTATCCAAAATATTTTTTTAAAATGATATAATTGGAATTATATGCGATAGAACATATAAATGGACATTCCGGTAATAAAACGCAACACAACCAGAGAATTAAGATAGGTGTTATCCGTTTGAGACACTCCTATTTCTTTTCTAAAGCATAATATTGCGATGCTGTAAAAATTATATTTGTTAAACTAACTACACATAGGTAGAAACTCTTCCTCTAATTCCCAAACGATTCTCAAACAACTAAGGAGGCCTTTTGTAGGCTCCCATTTCTAAGAAGCTTTTAAGGGAGTGATTACATTTATTTAGCTTTAGCAATATATAAAAACACTAGCTTTGCACTGTGCAATTTTTTACTACAAATTATATACATATAACATTCCTCGAATATAACAATTAGTGAGAACCGTATTAAAAATCCGTTGGCTGGCTTAGAAGAAATTATATCAAAGAAACAGACGGCGACTTCATTTTATAATATTTGTGTAGATATAGATATATGAATATCAAATCAACACCATAAAGAAGTGTAGAAACAAATTAAGGGAGTAACTACATACATACATTTATTCAACTCAATTCAGGTTTATATTCATACAAAAATTACAAAAAATATCATTTCTGTATCAATCATTCTTTGAATTGAATAATTGTTACTTCCTTAAAATTTATTAATTTTTACGTGAAGCGAAAACTTCGACCCTTCTCATATGCAGCTACTAAAAAAAACTAGTCAGACTCAAATTTCTAGAGTTGCTTAAGAGTCTTCGCCCATTCTTGTACAGGTCCGCACACAACGCGACTTAGTCACTTCGGTTATTTACGGGTAAGCAACAGATCGTTACGCTACTAATTACTATTGAAAACTATTCCTTCGTGTACTAAACCTCTTCGTGTTTCCCCTTGCCGTATGTAACAGAAGTGACTAAAATCTTGCAACTTAATCTTACTTACCTACTTGTAAACTTGAATAGCGTCGTGTGCGAAGTAGAATTTTTAAATGGTTTGTATAATAATTGTAACTACATATTTACTAGTTTTTTTCATTTTTGAGTAGTTCCATTTGAGACGGGTCTTAAACTCTACATGGTGAAGGATGTAGAAATCTAATCTTTACATAGCATAATTTCAAGTCGCTTTCCGTGTCTATGTGTATGGCCGCTAACTCCTAAACCACGCGACGGATTTTTCCTAGGCAAAGCCGGTAGCGGCTCTCTAGTTTTTACTCGACCACTTGGCTAAGTATTATCGAGTAAATGTAATTACTCCCTTAGGGCCGGCGCTGACTCACGGCATGGCACAGCAAAGGATTTTCCCTTAACATATTATTGCAATGATTTTTAACACTCACATTCTTTTATTTCAATACCAAGAGGCCATAGGAGTTCTATACCACGCGATGCTTCAAAGGAATGCGAGTGCCTAAGATCATTGCGATATGGTTAAAATTAATATGTTTAGGAATACCACATTTGCTTGTGCCGTGCCGTGCAATGGCTACAGTCAGCGCCGGGCCTTGCCCTTGGGCCACGAAACCAACGCTCGAAACGAATATCTTTTACGCTGCAAGCTTCAGCGTTGAGCGTCAAAAACAAATGGTTGTAGTTCATGTAAGAAGCCACAGCACGGCGTTGCAAATTGCATCGAAAGTTTTGACGCTTAACGCTGACGTTTGCAGCGTAAAACGAATTCGCTACTAGCGTTGGTTTCGTGGCCCAGACATTAGTCGAGTCGGGCGTGTGGATTATTGGGGCGGTTGCGGGTGTTGGTGCGGCGCGGGGGGCGTGAAGAAGTGTCATTGGGGCGTGTCCCGTGCGGCGCTCCAGCGGTCGAACTCGATGCCGGAGTCGGGCGAGACGCCCACGGGCGGCGCGCACCCGCAGCCGGCCGCAGCGCCCGCCCTGCGCGCCCCTCCGCTCGCCGCGCTCACGTCCGAGTCGGGCGCCTTCAGCTCACGCACGCCCAGCTCCTCCAACACCTGTTTGGTTTAACCACACGCATCACTACCCACTCGCTCAACGCGGGATGAAGCGACCTTGTTCGCTCTCTACTTGTCCAAACGGTTAACGGGGAACTAAGGAACGAGGCGTAGGTAATTGTTACTTCGGTTGAGACATGTATACTACTTTTCTAACTTGCTAGGAAATAATAGACAAAAACATGCAAGATGATCTATTTCTTCCTATGATAATACAATTTTTTTTATGTAACAACTTCTAAATGTATTTATTTATCAGTTATTTATTAACTGGAAAACCGAACATTTTACACTGGTTTTGTCTTCTGCTGTTTATGCACTTAAAATTTTTGCAATAGTTATGACTCATATTCTCTACATTGACACTAACTAGCGTAACTATTTCCCTTTGAACAGTATGAGGACGAGCAGTGGGCGAGTATAGAAGAGCAAGAAGGTAGGTGAGGGTAATACGGTGCAGACCTTACTCAGGCTGGCGCTGCGCGCGTGGAGGCCGAGGTCCTGCTCGAACGAGTAGAGCTGCCGCATGAAGTGGAAGTTGGGCGCAATGTCCGTCTTGCGGCTGCGCACCAACTCGAAGGCGTCCTTGAGGCAGAGGCGGTGACGCTGCATGAGGTAGGCGAGCGTGACGGTGACGGAGCGGGAGACGCCCGCGACGCAGTGCACGAGCACGCCGCACCGCGCCGACATCGCCTCCTCGATGAAGCGGATCGCCTGCGGAAAGTACACGCCCAGGTCTTGGCTCCAGTGGTCGGCGATCGGTATCTTCAGGTAGTGGATGCCGCAGCCCTCGCCCTCGAACGTGTTCGGCAGGTCCGGAGTCACGTTCAAAACATACTGGAATCGATAAAACGTCTTCATTAGTTTCATGTTTGTCCGCTTTATTTATTAAATAGCTTTTGCCAGCGACTGTGTCTGTGCCCCTTTTTCTTAGATGTTAAATAATATGAAAAGTATATCTTTGAAAGACAAAAATATGTACTTAAGAGCGCATTAAGGGATTTTGGTCTTAAGACAAAATAAGCGGGTGGAAAAGGTATTAACTTTAATGTTGTGCCTGGCGAGCGCCTCGCAGTCCTCGCTGTTGGTTGAGTTGCCGAGGAAAAGGTTCGGCAGGATTTCAATTGGGATGTCTTGATGCGGGTGGGAATGCGGTTCCTCACACTCCGACGACGATCCCGAAGACAAGCCCTCTTCGCATCCCGAGCCCGAAATACGAAGTGATCTGAAAACGACAACATTTACTTTATAGCATATTATATTATGAAACAAAATCATGTTTTAATAGTGATTTCATGAGCCTTTGGTTAGGTGGTTAACACTCCGACTTAAGAGGTCACCGGGTACGATTCCTTCCAAGGTCGACCTATGGAAATTAGTTTTTCGTAATTGACTTTAGGCTGGATGTACTGTGTTTCCACGAATTTTTATACCAAGGTTTAACATTGATGTACTGTCTGCTAATTTACTATTTAGATATGTTTTATTTACTTCTATTTTTCACGTACTACTTAGTCCTTTCTAAATTTCACATTACAAGACGACTATCTGTTTCATAACCTTATTGTATAAATTAAGAAAAGCCCCATGACGGTTCATGTCGGTCCTTTTTTTAACGAATCACTAAATTCGTTATATTTGAGTAACTTTGTTAATTTTTTGCCCAATTGATCGAGGGATGATAGAAACCAATAAAAAAAATTATATCGATCCATCGTATGGGAATGCAGGAGCGAGAAAGACAGTGTCATTAATGAATGCAGCCGATTGGCACTGTTATAAATACATAGTTATGTGTATGGGAGTGGGAAGTGCTGCATTCGTTCATATTGAATCAGTGGAGTCGAGGCCGTACGGCGTTGTATGTGTATGTAGTGCGCATCGGTGAGGCCCTTCGGCGAGGCGGCGAGGCGGCGGGGAAAGTCTCGCTGGGCGTGTATCGATCGCGGCACATCGCGGGGTTGCTCAATGGGGGTGGAGGTAGGTTTCCCCATTCACCTGCCCCCGTAGCTCAATGGCCGCCCACGCAGGATCCGTCCTCACTCGAGTACCCCGCCGCCACTCCCCGCTCCCCGCTAGCCTCCCTCGCCGACTTCCAAATTCGCCCTCTCAATCGTCTCGCCGCCATTCACTTTGCCGTTTTCAAAGCAATCAAATTATAGGATCACTTCCAACCAACTATCAAACGTGCAAAACAAAACACATTCACAATAACTTTACTTCACAGTCACAATAACTTCACAACAACACAATATAAATACCTATTGGAAAACATGTTAACCTATCACATTAATGTAATAACTTATTATAATAAAAAATGTAAAGCCTGACAAGGCATTGATTAATATTTTTTATTTTTTATTGTATTTATAACTTTGCTAGGCCTTGGATTTTTATTTTTATATGATCCCTCGAGAATAGTAGACTTTTTCAGGATGTATGCTAGGGGTACCTCTAGCATACATCCTGAAAAAGTCTTATGTCTTTTTCAGGATGTCCTTTGTCTGTATGTCCTTTTCTGTATCATTGACTGTGTACGCAAATTTTCATGATGATCAGTTGAGTAGCTAATCATCATGAATAGCTAACAGACAGACATACAGGCTGAATTTCTTACACCTATTTATAATATGTAAGAAATTCGTTTTCGTAAGGATCCCTAATTTAACTTCATTAGCAATATATCATGTGTTAATTTATATACTCAGTGATAATGTAGCATTCTACAAGTGAGATTTTTTAAAATCAGTCCAGTAGTTTCATTATTTATTCATTACAAACAAAAACACTAATCTTATCTCTTTATAATATTAGAACAGATTGAAACAATGCATCCTATAGACGTATTCAACAAAGCACGACTTTGTTAAAGGTAATAAGTAACATGCCGCAGATAACACAGACATATTCACCACTACCATGCTAACAGTCATGATTCATGAATGAGCAATGTCTGCAGCTTGCAGTGTAACGTACTCTAACGTAACTACGGCAGTACATACTACATAGTATATGTTTGAGCGGTAATGGTGTAAGCACCTGTCAGTAGGTAAGTACCTAGACGTAATACAATATGGTCGCAAAGTACGTAGGCGTTATGTGTGGCGAGTGGCGAGGCCGGCGCGCGTGGTGCGTGGGTCGGCTGGCGAGTGGCGACCGACAAGTGCGTGGGCGCGTGTACGAACAACGCTCTCCATTCAGGGAGGCTCACCCACGCGCTCGCCGATTCGAGCCGACACCTAACGTGCTTTCCGTTTAGTTCTACTTGCTATGCTACTGGAGTCATTTGAGGGAATAATTTCTTAAAATTAACATTAAATCACAAATGATTTACCTCATAGGATTAGTACACATAATAATATACTAATATATAGCCTATGTCCATTTAGATTACCTTTCAAAAAGTGAGAGAATTTTTCAGAGAGTACTCTCCATACAAAAGATGTCTATCTTTATTGCATTATTATATAGACTAGAAGATTCAAAGCTAAGTTCATCTAATGTTTTTTTTTAAATAAATAACATTATGATTAAAAGATACAAGGACAGGATTCTCAACCGTCCCAATAGTGTAGACAAATATCTGATGACTCAAATGTACTTAGACTGTAGTAGACTAAAGGAAACCTCAGAATATTTTAAAAAGTCAATAACATCATAACTGTCAATAACAAGTCATCGCTAGATGATCCTGACTAATCTCAATATGAATAGACTGATCTAGAATCAGTACAGTAGCTGAATGTCCTTGTATTCAGAAAAAAAATAATCTTAATTTAAACTTGATTTAACATGATGAAATGCTAGGGATAATGAGTTCTGGCATCCGAGCTTACTTGCTCACCAAAACACAATTGCACAAATGCTATTATGTAACTGTGGTCTTCTGTAAGGTTACTGCCCAAACAGTGTGCCCTGCCACTGCTTTTCAAATCCAGAATCAGAGCCAACTTTGAAAAGTTCATTTCCAAAGTTGACCAAGTTCCAAGTTCCGGTCAACTTTAATTCAGCTCAATTCAGCTTTTGTCTACATATACAAAACTGGTTTTTCCTATAGACAAAAGCTGAATTGAGCTGAATAAGAGTAATTACTTCTTATTCGGCGCTGGTACCACTCTTGTAACCGAATTGAAAATAATTTCGATACGCCAGAGTACATAAATTGAAACATAAAAATAATAATAGAACATTGGTAGATTATTATTTTATGTAGCACACGGTGAGTGTCCGTCGACGGACGGACGGACGGTCGGCTTTGCTGCGAATTCAATTTGTATTTAAATGATGACGGCGACCGGAAGCCGTGACACGACAAGCCGCGTTATTAATGGGCGACCACCGGCCGATGTATGTATGTACTAAAGTAGGAGCCAGCCGGCATTGAGCACTAAAACATAAAACGAAAACCTTCATACGCCTATATATACGTTTTTTTGCAATTTTTTTATGTGTATAAAACACTTAAAATCCTACGCTAGTAGACTAAAATGTACAGTGACCTAATCGTGAAATCACGTAAACAATAATGCTTTAAAAAAAACTACGCCAATAAAATTAAATTTGAGACGAGGCTATTTGGGAAATCATATTGTTTAAATTTATTTTTCAGATAAAATCTAAGTGGCCGGATTCGGCCACTTAGATCTAATCCGGCCACACTTAGCTTATATTATTATTATAATATTTTATAATAAATATTTTTACAATATTTTTCTAATATAAAGTAAAATAAAAGTTCTAAAATAAAAGAATTATTTCGACATTACAGCCATTTCAATTTTATTGTATATTTGGAGTATTGGTAGATGAGAATGAGATTTAGCATGTGGGAGAGTAGGTGCGGCAAGCGAATGCGTGCGATGCGGTGTGCTCTGGCGCACTGGAATGCGGATCGACCCACCCGTTGCCAATGACCCCTTGCAAGGGACGCTTTTTTAACTCACTACTGGTTCCCGCCGGACATCACAAAGCATACAAGGAATGAAGGGACGCTCTATTAAAACTAATTCCATAATTTAAACAATATGATTACTTTTAATGTAAAGAGTATTTAAGCTACACAAAACCGTACATAGCTACATATTAAAAACAATAAATAAATATTCTATAATAATACTAGCTGGTGCCCGCGACTTCGTCCGCGTTCTGGATGAAAGGTACCCTATGTCCTTTTTGGAGTCCCAGACAACGTGTATGCAAAATTTACAACGCCATCTAGGGAATTCTGTTTGAAGCAATGTAGTACTCTAATTCATCTAAAAGTTAACAGATGGCACTACATGTTATAAAATTACGTGTTAATAAAATTAAAGCTGCTGCCCGCGACTTCGCCCGCGTAACTTAGTAAATTATGTACTTAAACCTTCCTCGAGAACCACTCTACCCATTAGTGAAAACCGCATTAAAATCCGTTGCGTAGTTTTAAAGATCTAAGCATACAAAGGGACATAGGGACAGAAAAAGCGACTTTGTTTTATACTATGTAGTGATAGTTATTAGATTTATGTGTATTCTTTTGAGACGTGTTTATGAGACATACATAAATATGTATATCCTGGCAAATTTTCGTATTTATAATACTTACTAGTAAGATTTTTAAAAAAAAGTCATATCCAATATACAAAAATATTGGTATATATACTTGTGTAATCAAAATAAAGGCATTAATGTGTCTTGTTCTTGATCTTAGTTGAATTAATTTGTGAATGAAGTCACGCCGTCGCGAGTAAAATGTTGACGTCAGGGCGGATTGACGTCAGGCCGATAATCTGCAATCTGGTATTTACTAGGATTTTATCCAAGCATCGTTGACACCTCAACGAAAACGCTACTCTACACTTTGAAACTTTCTAAGTTTTCACTCCGATATCGTCTACTTACACTATAGTTACAATTTTTATCTTCACTCTTTGTTATAAGTAATCATTTATTTTATTTCTTAAGTAGCTTGAGCTGGTGTATCTATCTATCTATCTATACCTATCTGCCTATGGACATCTAACTAAGTATCTAAATTGATTTTGAACTGATTCAAACAGTCCACTGATATCACATGTCTTGATAGTTTGTTGCATGACATAACCGCTCTGATAGAGTTTAATCAATCAAATGGTAAACTTTGGAAGCTCCAATGTCAAGAGAGGCGCCCGGATCTTACTTGGAATGGAATACGCCTAAAATACAGTCATTTAAAGAACAATTCGTGTTCAACACTTCTAATTATGGCAAATTCTATAGAGCCTGACCAACCACGTACCTATTTGAATAAATGTCAGGGTCGCTTGATATAAAGCGTTTTCGGGCCGCGCTCGTTATATTCTAATATTGAAGGAGTGACCATCTGTGCGAGCTTTTAGTAAATCTCGGGGGTAGGAGCGGGCCAAGGCTCTCGCCTACACTCCGGAAGCTAATGGCCTTACCCTTTGTCGGATGATGAGATTGAAAACGTCACTATACACCCCACAAGGACGCCGAAGTCATTTGTTAACCGGATGACAACGATAAAGTAACTATCGCCCACGCGCACTCCGTTCGGTTTCTGAGTCGCTGTGTAAATATGTCTTGGCAATTATCGTTTTCAATCGACTTCGCTAAAATATCATTCCTAAAACACAGGCTGTCAATAAATTTTATCCCAACAGGTCACTTGTGATGTTTCTATTCTACGTCTTTTAACTCTATTGACTAGACAACTATCATTCATGCAATATTCTTGAGTTTGGCTAATATACATTCGAGACATTTATTAAGGTTTTCACGCGACTTCGTTCGTGTAACTTTATAAAATATAGCCATTGTTACTCTCGCTCATAACGTTCTAGGCGATTGAATTTCTAAAATCGTTCGAGTAGTTTTTGAGTCTAGGCTACACTATAGATGATGACGTTTTTCCATAATTTAGCTAACCTGCCAACTCAAATGGCTAACTTTTTATATAAGTATAAAAAGTTTATGCTGAATATCATTAAAATGTCCTCCGCCGCGGCTGTCTGTCGGTCTGTATTATATAGGCGATAATCTCAAAAATAAGTGAATGGATTTTCATGCGGTATTCACTAATGAAGGTTTTGATATATAATTTGCAAAAAAAAAATTGCACCCGTGTGAAGCCGGGAGCGGGTCGCTAGTCCGATATAAAATAGTACAGGAAGTTTAAATTACAATATAAACTCTGTCGCCCCAGGCTTGCCGAATATCGTTGAAACGATTAGTAGGTACAACAAACACGTCTATTTGCTTTACAAAAAAAAACTCAGGATATTAGTGTAGAGTCAATCTGTAATATCTTTTCCCCTTCTATTGTATTGTTAAGGCAGTGCATTCTTCTAATTACAGCAATTACTAATAATAATTAATGACGAGATAATTAGTTATTGTAGCATGTTGAATATTACTATCATGCGTAAAATGAGTTGTATCTATAATTAGCTGGTGTTGCTACTGCTCATAGGCTACGGTAGCTCATATAGCTCATAGATGGAGGTAAATTAGATCTTACATCTGCCTGCGGGTACCTATATTAATAAAAAATGTTAACGTAAACCTTATAAAAACTTTCGATATTAGAACTCTATACCAATGTAATTTTTCCGGTAAATGACTTATTTAATGAAAGTCGAAGTCAATACGTTAAAAGCGGCGGAATCGCTCTTCCAACCGTTGAATTTTTTCAATGTTTTTAGATTGTCGATTGAAGAAAACGTCTCACGCATAAGAAGTTGGATTCCCACGCGTGCGAGCGTTTCCTCGGAATAGGCGCAATTAAATGCACCGGGTGCTGGTTTTACACAACTGGTTTTAACTAGCACGATACCTTACGAAGACGCTGATCGCTGGCTCGTTATAAAATCAATTTTATCATTACGACATAGCACGAACGCTATCACCATTTATGCATCCACCCAAATTGGTATAGGGGTCGATATACATCCCTTTGTAATATTGTAAATATTATTTAGAGTATTTATAATAGTTTACCACTTCGTGGTACATTTTTTATTGCATAACGTCGGTGTCAAACCAAAATCTGTGCACTTTTTTGAGATTCAAACATTTTGACCTCAGTGAATAGTTCTTTGCCATAGGATACTTCTATCGTAGCATAACATGCTTATCCTCGGACTCGGACCTCGGAATAAAAAAATTACTCTATTATCAAAATAATAAATAAGCTATTAAACTATAACAAACCTATTGAAAATAAAATACTATATTCTATTTTTTTAAATAAACCTTCATTCAGCAAAACTTCTTTTGGGAATATCTCTTTGAGAGAAAAAGTATACTTTTAGTATGTACATTTTGCATATAGAACGTGTTGGTTTGAAAACGACCATATTTCCCAATATTGTCAGCAATATCGTTGCTGACATTAACACACTTGTTAAGTAAGTTCTGTTTTACTTACTTTAATTAACAAATGCCAAGGTCCCAATGGTTTAATGAAGGGTAAATGAATTAAACAAAATGTATGCGTCAGTCCAAAACTAACAGCGTCAAAAGTGAAACTTTTTATGTAATTCAAAAACTGTCAATGAGTGTACAAAAAAATACATTGCAGCAAAGAAAAATTGACTGGAAATTATAATAAAAATGATTTATAATAAAAATCAAGAAAAATCTACAGACTATCCCGAATTAATTACTACGGAAGTTTCACTCGTACGTACTATTATTTACATATACATAAAACTATATACATATACGTACAAGTGAAACTTCCGTAGTAATTAATTCGGGATAGTCTGTAGATTTTTCTTGATTTTTATTATAAATCATTTTTATTATAATTTCCAGTCAATTTTTCTTTGCTGCAATGTATTTTTTTGTACACTCATTGACAGTTTTTGAATTACATAAAAAGTTTCACTTTTGACGCTGTTAGTTTTGGACTGACGCATACATTTTTTGTATCTTCATTGACAATAACTGAGAATAAAAACAATATTAAATAACTAAAGCTACAGGGTAGCCGTAGCATATAGAGAATGAACTATGTCTGTGTAGTACTCATTTTATTCCATAATATTAATTAGTTGTTCTGTATTTATCCAATTTATCCGACACAGACTGTCAATGTCAACAGTGTCACTGTCAGTCAACATCAACAATTTTCTTTGTTTGGAACTTCAAACTTGGAACATGGACTGGAACACATTTTTTCCGCCTCTCTCACTCTGCTAGAGTAAATGGTAATAAGAAAGAGACAAGGAGTTTAACAGTTTTGTTAGCTCGACGAGTTAACTCTCATGACAATAGTGTCCCATAAAAAGTTTCACTTCAATTAATATGACTTATGTTAATGAATCACAGATTCAAATATCTCATGACAAAACGCTAGTGTCCCATAAAAAGTTTCACTTCAAAAAAGATAAAATGGAATATTAATTAGTTGAGTATATAAGAAGTATAAGCATCAACATTTGACAAAAAAAATAATTAAATTTTGAATACATATCTCAAAAAGCGCCATCTGCCGCATTAGTGTCGAACTACAACGAATCGTGTCAAAGGTTATCGATTATTTATTTATTTATTTTTAAAGCGCCCTCTGCCGTATTGGAATTGAACTAGAACAAATCCTGTCAAAGATCAAGTTAAGTAAAGGTCGGATGCAATGTGTATGTATTCTGCAGTTATGTATTGTGAGACAAGATAACGATGCAATTCATTGAAAAATTCATGCAATTCATGCAATTATTCATGCTTTGTACGGGGATGAAATTTTTAAATTTATCAATTTGTAAACAAACAATCAAATATTCTGTCTAACGAGTGAGAGAGAGAGAGTTGCTAGAGTAAATGGTAATAAGAAAGAGACAAGGAGTTTAACAGTTTTGTTAGCTCGACGAGTTAACTCTCATGACAAAACGCTAGTGTCCCATAAAAAGTTTCACTTCAATAATTAAATTTTGAATACATATCTCAAAAAGCGCCATCTGCCGCATTAGTGTCGAACTACAACGAACGAATCACGAATCGAGTGAGAGAGAGAGAGTTGCTAGAGTAAATGGTAATAAGAAAGAGACAAGGAGTTTAACAGTTTTGTTAGCTAGGAGTTTAACAGTTTTGTTAGCTCGACGAGTTAACTCTCATGACAATAGTGTCCCATAAAAAGTTTCACTTCAAAAGATAAAATGGAATATTAATTAGTTGAGTATATAAGAAGTATAAGCATCAACATTTGACAAAAAAAATAATTAAATTTTGAATACATATCTCAAAAAGCGCCATCTGCCGCATTAGTGTCGAACTACAACGAATCGTGTCAAAGGTTATCGATTATTTATTTATTTATTTTTAAAGCGCCCTCTGCCGTATTGGAATTGAACTAGAACAAATCCTGTCAAAGATCAAGTTAAGTAAAGGTCAGATGCAATGTGTACTGTGAGACAAGATAAAATAATAAGAAAGAGACAAGGAGTTTAACAGTTTTGTTAGCTCGACGAGTTAACTCTCATGACAAAACGCTAGTGTCCCATAAAAAGTTTCACTTCAAAAGCGCCATCTGCCGCATTAGTGTCGAACTACAACGAACGAATCGAGTGAGAGAGAGAGAGTTGCTAGAGTAAATGGTAATAAGAAAGAGACAAGGAGTTTAACATCTGTGAGTTTAACAGTTTAACACTTAACAGTTTGTTAGCTCGACGAGTTCACTCTCATGACAAAAAGTTTCACTTCAATAGTGTCCCATAAAAAGTTTCACTTCAAAAAAAAAACAATACGAACCCCAGTCCCATCAGAGAAAGGTGCGGAACATGCTGAGCGCTCGTTTCGCTGCACCACTCGGGAAATGCACGGTGAAACTCGGCAAAGTCACCTGAAAACAAATATCATAAATTGATATTTTGTCTTTCATTTAGACAATTAAGACTATGGGATTTTTAAAACATTTGCATATCCTAAAACTGTTGGGTAATTTATGTTGTTGTATGGGTAAAAGTCGCACGAAAATTGGATGCTTTTAGTTGATGGTGTCACGAGTATTTCCAGTAATGGCCATCCGTCAGTTTTTATTCATTATGTGAACTTATGTTGTGAAAGAATCGTGTTGTATTATAAGAAAATAAATAATTTCGGTTGTCCCACCAATCTCAGTTTTTTACAATTTACAATAATAACTTATTACTATTGATTAAAAATCACTTGCTACCTGTGATCTTACATTTCAAATATTGAGTAAGCAGTTTAGAACTGGTTAGTTTGCAATATTTTAGTTAACTATCTGTTTTTTATCTCTACTACTAAAAAATAAATAAAATCAATAACTAAAAAATTAAATTTTAATTTATTGCAAAATTAAATTTGCTATTATTTAATTTCATAAATGCTTTATTAATATTTATAACTTTTATCTCATATAAAATTAATTAAAAATGAATCTATATATCTGCAAAGGTTACAAAGGTAACATATGTACCCAACTGATCGCAAGTTGGTTTCAATTCAAGCGATTGTTTGATAGGTAGCATTGCCAATAAAAAGCGATCAAAAATGTGTGGGTGCAGCAGTTTGTGTGAGGTGTAGGGCATCCGACGGTATCACGCAGCCGCGGGCCGGCGATGGCATCGATCCAGTACGGTGAGTCATCGTGGCCCATTCATCCGCCACATTGAATGAACCTGAACTCGTCGTACCCTGCCCCACTCCACCGAATGGTTTGCCCCGCACGCGTCCTCGCTCACAAGGACTCCATTAAATACACCCCTTTTGCTAAAACCACTTTTATTCTTCAACTTATTACAGGTTTGATGTACGATAATCACTATTGAATGAATATTTACCTACTCGTTTACCTGGAGTTATTACGTGGATACCTATTAAACTGTTAATCATAATTTAAAAAAAATGCTAATTCAATGTTAGTATAGAAGTAGTGGTAGAGGGGTACTATGCGTTTCGTATTCATAAATCGAGTAGCTCTTCTGCCGGCAGTAACCAGTGCTGGTCATGGGCCTCTTCTCAATTTCAATCTGAGTTTTCTTCATGATCCTTTCCTTCACAGTTTGAGTAAGTTAGGCATGTATAATAAAAGTTTTAGTCATGATACAGTAGACCACCACGAAAAAACTGCTGTTTTGTGTTTCGATGATTGAGTAAAAGATTCCAATTTATGTCTATTTCCCTATTTCTTCCTAATCACTTATTTTTAATCCTACTAAGACCTGCAGTGCACTTGTAGTACCTATGGCCTACCACCTATGGCGATGTTTATATTCATAGGCGTCGCGACGGTAGCTGCCTACCATCAAGTGGACAGTTTATTCCAGTCTGTATAGTACCTATAATTCATCTGCGTAATTTTACAAAGAAAATCACAATACAAATTCATGTTTACACTTTACATGCACTGTAAATCTATTTTTAAAAGTTACGAAACACCTTCATTAAAGTCAAACTATAATTTTGATATATTAACATCCAATTATCTTATCAACAGAACACGATCAGAATTTGGCACGGAATAAAAGAAACAAATGGGATAAGAAGCAAGTTCTAAGTAGGTAGTTAGAGTTTATAATAAGTCGTAATGAAGTTTATTAGCGCAACAAGAACCAACTACTCTATACAAGCGTAGTAAGCAGTGGGTCATTTAAATATGGTATCGTTTGACTCGCAACGATAGGTCAATTATTTCAATTCGAGCAGTGTAAACTGGAAATACGCATTGTTAATGAACAAGTAGCAGCAGCAGAGAATGGAATGAGTAATAAATGCGGGAATAAACGTAATAACACTTTGTGAACCCGAGAATGTACCAGTTGGATTGACGTCACCGATTTTGGCTTCTCGGAATCAACGGGATAGAATTATTTATTATGGTTCAAGGCGTTCGAGTAAAAATATAATCGCGGCGACTGATATAAAACACAGTTTTTGCTTTTATATAAACTTATTGCTAGAAAGAATATGTTTTAAGTAATCTTATTCGAACTAGCAAGCAACCCGTCCCCGACTTGGCATAGAGTTGAAATATTTAAAAATCCCTTCTTAGCGGATGCTTCTTTACATAACTAGTAACTATAAATAAAACAAAGTCGCCTGTCCCTGTGTATGTACGCTTATATATTTTAAACTACGCAACCGATTTTAATGCAGTTTTACTAATTGAAATAGCGTTAACGGAGTAAGGTTTTTAAATATAATTTGCAGAAAAAAAACATGCGAAACCGGGGGCGGCCCGTTAGTATGTTATAAAATAAACCTAAGCTATGTTCCGAATTTCCACTTTCTAGTAACTAGTAGTTTTTTTTGTGTGTTGATTGCCAGACGGGACAAGCGATTTTAAAGTAAAGATTAATACGAAATATTAGTTTTGATACCAGCTTGAATGAATGATGAATTATAAAATGAAAATGACAACAAAACTCGCAATCGTTTTGGCCAAGATTGATCAACGGATCGGACGTTACATCAGCGCGCAAAAACTATTCAATGTCAAGGTTACGCCTTGAAGAGTATTCGTTTTTTCATGCTTCATTCAATATTTCTAATATTTAAATTGGAGTCGTTAACGTGTTGTGTGCACTGCGTTATGTTTTTAATATTTCCGATTCCGACGACCACTGTCCGGGGCCAGTTCACATTTATTCCCTGCTGTTCCCGGGCTCGCCTGTTTATTGGGATGCCGTTTCCTTTTCCCATTTCGCCTTCCTTTGTGGCTGCTGTATTAAATTCATTACGCATACGCATTTCGCACAAAAGCCAGATGCTCACGATTTCCTCCCGGCGGCGATATAATGCGATCCAATGTGTTTACAATTCACCGCAGACGCAGTTTTGATTCCATCCTGTTATTAAGAACGCACGTTCCATTTTACGTTAGAGCACACCATTCAAATAATCTGAAACGAGCTCCATAACAAATCCGATTCATATTCTACACACGGTTGAGGTATGGCACGTACACGCGCTGACTCCGAGGAGCGGAAATTACCTCTTTCATTCTAAATATCCCGAAAATGGAATTTAAAGCAATCTAAAGCAGTTACTTGTGTTATCCTAACTAATATTGTAAATGCGAAAGTGAGTTTTTTTGTAAGGCTTTCACGCCGATCATCATGAAATTTTGCATTTTTATGTACTTTGTCGGGGATCAGGGAAAAAAGTACCTCCTGTTCCCAAGGGATAAAAATATAAAATAGGAATAAAGATTGAATAAATGTTTCAAAACATAAGAAAAAGGGGTGCGACCAATGACTGGTGCGACAAAGTCGCGGGCAAAAGCTAGTAGTAAATAACTACACATTAACTATTATGTAAGTGCAAATTATTATAAAAAATGACATAGAAACTTACTAACTAATTAAAGTGACAAATCGTCCGTTGATACATACCTATACTTTTATAAAAACATTTTACGCATTTTACATCTGAATATTACGTAGGCGTAGCGGAAAAATACTATTAAGAGTATAGGTAACCAAAATATTCTGCGTTATTTCTAAATTAAACCGTTGACAAAACTATGATAATTGATTCTGTTTTTTGGAAAGTAGAGATAACAAACATTTATAGCTAGGTAATAGTCCAATAAGTAAATTCTTTTTAGTCTTGTCTATGTTTTGAGCCAAGAAACTATTTTAATTTCTTTACTAACTACAGTAGGATAATAATAAATGTAAGTAAGAAATATTACTTATCGTGCATAAAATGTTGTTCACATCTCTGCCATGGAGTAGGTAGGTACCTACTGGATGATACAAAGTACATTTCAAGATAGAGAATGGATAGCTACAAACGCAAATGAGTTTGTTCGTGTGTGTTTGCGCAGTGCGATCGTAATCTATCGTCTCGCATTGAGGATCACAATAAGTAACCGACTTCCTCTCCCACGTTTGGTAGAGCGGATGCCTCGACTGGCGACCTCCGGCTTCAGACTTGTACTTCGACAAGTCTATTCAATTAAATAAACTGTGGCAATTTCGTGCAAACGCTTTTACAGATTTTAATCGCAAAAATATGATACAATTATTTATTTAGGTAACTATGTATTTTTTTAAATAAATCTGTAAGTACTGTAAGTATTGTATGTATGTATGTACTATGTATGTTCCTCCATAACTCTTAAACGAAATTAATTAATTCATGATTTTCATGAAACTTGTTAAGACGTATGGGACACAGGATAAGGCTACTTTTTTCACGCGGACGATGTGGCGGGCGCCAGCTACTTTAATAAACTTGCAAATTCATTCCATTAGGAGTATTATTCATAGTTGTTTATGGAATTTTATACCAAATCAATAATATCTACCGTAAGTGAAACTAAAAAAATCCTATACCTACATGTTATTCATTCGTAATACAGGCATATTACGAACATTACGATATACAATAGCGAATCTGGTGTACCATCCAAAAAGAGTTAATTCTGTGAATTTTCCGATTCCAAAAATAACTGATTATAAATTGTAAACAGGTATCTCAACAATTTCGTTCACTGTCCGATAATGCTCTTTGATTTGAAGTAATTAAAATATTATTTTCGACTTTTTAGTTTAAGTATGTACATGCGTCTATTACTAACCGACAAACGACGCTGTCCACCCTGGTGATTTCGGTAGTAAGTACCTACGTATAGTCTTGAATATGGTTATTGTTTTTTTATAATAATAATAATAATAATAATAATAAGTTTATTTCAGACCTGTAGTCCATATAGTGTTAGTAATACAAGAGAAACTTAAAACTATGTTAGTAATGATATTTACAACAAGAAAGTGTGGTTTGTGTCCACATCTTTCTTAAGTAACAATTCACACACATAGATATTGTATTCAGGAGGCTGTTAGAGCTGCCCCGCGTCCGCTCCATCAACGAGGCAATCCTCTTTCTCACTATAGCGTGGAAACTGTCCGTTCTTGCCTTTGTGAACATCTCCGATGCGCTACAGTGTCGCGGCAGCCCCAACAGCGCCCTGAATCCATTATTATACTGCACCCTGAGGGCACTGTATGCCTTCCGCGAGTAGTCGACCCACAGACCGCACGTGTACAGAGATTGACAGTATGCTTTAAATAATGTTATTTTCACCTGTTCTGCACAACGCGCGAATCTGCGGGCCAACATGTTGCATCTGACAGCCAGCGCCCTACGCTCCCTTTCAATGTCCTCATTATCATTTAGAGACTCCGTGACCCAGTGCCCTAGGTATTTAAATTTAGTAACTAGTTTTAGTGGAGCGCCTCTCAAAATTACCGGGGGAACATCACTATAACTTTTGTTCCCTGCTTTGAAAACTAGCAACTCGCTTTTAGTTGCATTATACCTAAGGCCATGGGCCTCAGCATATCCTTCACAAATAGAGAGCAGTTTTCTTAGAGCGCTAATTGAGGGACTCAGCAGCACCATATCATCTGCATAGCTTATGTTATTAACAAAGGTTCCATGGACAGAGCAGCCAATCTTGGCTCCGCTGAGCTCCCCAATCAGTTTGTTTATGTACAGGTTGAAAAGACCAGGCGAGGTCAGTCCCCCTTGCCTCACCCCACATTGCAGCCTATACATGCCCGAAAGCGAACCGGCCCATCTCACATAATTGGTTTGATTATTGTACCAATATTTAAAAACATTTATTAAGTCTCCGGGAAAATCCGTTTCACTTGACAGCTTGTCAAACAGTTTCTCATAAGATACCAGGTCAAATGCCTTTGACAGGTCCAAAAAGCAGGCATAGACAGGTGTTTTTCTTGTTGTATAGTACTGGACGGTATGCTTGAGACAGAGTATTGCTGCTTCAGTAGACAGCCCAGTTCTAAAACCAAACTGGGCGTCGTGCAGGTTAAGGTGTTTTGTAAGATACCTGTCAAGCAAACCGTCCAGCACCTTTGCTATTATAGTGGCCAGCGAGATGGGTCTGTAATTGTCAACACTGGAGATATCCCCCTTACCATTCTTCAAAATTGGGACCACTAAAGTTTTCATCAGACCATCTGGTAAATAAGAATGACCAATACAGGAAGAATAAAACATGGCAAGAACACTAGGCAAGTGAGAACCAGCATAACACAAATGCTCTATGCTGAGCGAGTCATGACCCGGTGACCTACCACGAGTCATGCGACTAATAACTGATGTCACCTCCCTGGCTTTAATTATAGTATGATAATTAAATTTAATTATAGTTTATAAAAATAACTTTATTTTTAATTTTTTATTGGCGATTCATAATTGGCGGAGTAATCGCGTAACAAACATAGTCGAATTGAGAACCTCCTTTTTTTGAAATTTGTTAATAAACGAATATTGAATCATGATAAATATCATACATATGCCTATGTATGATATTTATCATGATTAATCCATACTTGCTTAATCCATAAAGAAAAGTTGATCTATGGGTAAAGTCAAATTAGCATTTAGGACTAAAATTCTAACCAAAAGGATGAAGCAATAAAATCGAATAGTGAAAGAAAAACAAATAGAATATTATCTGAATATATCTACTTCAGACAGTAGGAAAGTTTCTTATGATAACTGCTCCCAAATAGTAAACTCTTAAAAAACAAGATAGTTATAGATTAATTGGTCATATGTCAAAACAAATGGAAGGAAATCTTTTAAAAAGCAAAGCTTAAAGTCAACGTAATAAACATTTATTATAGCAGTGCTTGTAATTTCACACTAAGTTAATTCAAATTGGCTTAAGTTGTAGCCAGTTATCAATATAATTATCAGTTACATGCACCTTCTCTCTGTGGGAACTTTAGTGGCTCAATTTTGTCATCACACTGAAGATGAATAGTGCCTACATTGAACCCTATTGACTAATTGACAAGCTTCTCTTGAGCCATGATCATAACTCAATCATTCCCTCATAAAAATGTTGCTTGAAATTTAAAATTTTGTTGTCATTAAACAACATTGTTCTGTGACCTCCCTTTGCATATTGTCTAAAAAGGTTTAATTTTATAACCCTAGTTATTCATTTTTACATAATCGGTTGAGTAATGACTGGTACATCTCTTTTAAGGTCACGCTGTATGAGCGTGGGAAGTTAGTAAATAGGTATTTGGGAGAATTTGTTGTCTCAACTTACTATAATGCGAATAACGGAAGACAGAATGTGACGCAAGAAATTCGTAAACTTATTATACTCGTCAAAATAATAAAAGATACGTCAGCGACTCCAACATTTTAGAAAAACCTTTATAGATATCGATTTATGGGAACTACCGATTGAAATTTTTAGAATCCAAATGGTCAGATTAATAAACAAACCTATAACAGTGGTTTACATGAGAAATTACTCAAACTGTTGGTTGGTTTTAAATGACAGTTCATGCTCTAACTATGCACATATCACTTTTAAATGTTTAATAAAGTTGGTAGTGTTTTGTATGGCACATGTGTATTCCATGTTGTAGTAGTTTGATGTATGGAATACATAATTTAATGTTAAATGAATAACTGATAATTGACGGCTCTATAAATGATCATTACTTCTCTATATACAATTTAATACAATTTCTTATAAGGGTGATACAATTGATACAGTAGCCTATAAACACAAGTAAAGCAACGGAAGCTTAAAGAGCATTATCAATTATACTGAGCATTATACTGGGTTATGGTTATGGGTGCCCGGACTGCAGAATGCATACACTATTAAATCATTGATGTTTAAACAATTATGATATTTAGCACTTAGCAGTTTTTTAAGAAGCTCATAAATGGTACTCTGGAATAAAATTCTGCATTTGCATTCCAGAACCAGAGAAATATAATGTTGAAGATAACTTTTTTGATGATGAATTTACTGTCATCACCCAAAATATCTACTTCAGAAATTAGTAGTTTAGTAACACATACTTAATTTAAAAATAACGAGTTAAAGGATGTTAAAGGATGCTTAACATTGAATGTTGATAAAAGAAAGATAAAAAATTGTTTTAAAAATGGCAATGCTGAAACTTCTTCTGTTCTTCTTTAAATTATAATTATTATGAACAATATTAATTAGCATAATCATTTTTCATAAAAGCTGTTTATTATAATTATATTTTATAAAAACAAATTATCCTTTTATAGTTATACTACAACTATAAAAGGTATAATAATGTTTTTTTTTTATAACTAAAACTCATTTCTTTAAGTTACTTTTGACAGATCTATAGGTTGATGTTTCAGTTGTTGGTAGGTGGCTACCATTGAGTATAAAAAAAAAACCATTGAGCCATAAATGAAAATTTAACTACAAATATGCTGCTGGCCATAGTAAGATTAGGAATAAGCAATTAGAAAGGGGTAGTGGAGCAATGGGCATCCCTTACACCGAAACTCAACATAGTATAATGCTGTTATTTTACACTGGTTATTGTCTTCTGTAAGAGGATAGGCCAAATGTTATCTAAAATTAATACAAATCTATTAAATTAATCTAAGATAATTGTTAAATACTTAATTGAATCTTAAAGTAAATATAAGATGAAATGAAAATAAGGTAATGATGAAATAATCTCAGTGTGTTATTCTTGTGAAATGTATTTTAATAAATAATATGAATCCATTACACAACTAAAAGCTTCTTATTAGAAACTTTTGTATTGTGTATTGGATTTTCTTTTTGTTGTGTTTATAATTTTATTGTCAGGGCAAGCTGTTTGTATGCAAGATAATTTTCTTTAGAAAATTTGTATTTTTATATATGAGATTGACATGGCAATGACTGTATAGTTTTTACTAATATTATAAAAAAAGATTTGTGTTTTTGTTTGAAATGAATAAACTCAAAAAATATTGGACCAATTTTAAAAATCAGAGAGTAACATAGGCTATATTTAATGCTTATCCTTACTGATATTATAAATGTGAATGTGAGTTTGTTTGTTTGTTACCCTTTCATACAAAAACTACTGAACCGATCACCATGAAATTTTGCATACACGTTGTCTGGGACACCAGAAAGAACATACCTTTCATCCAGAACACGGACGAAGTCGCGGTCACAAGCTAGTATTTAATAAAGTTAATAATATTTATAAATTGATTCGGGAGAAAAATCGTGTCAGGCAGTGGACTGAATGAAATAAAATTGAGTGATCATTACAAATCTTAGTAGAGAATTACCTTCCAAGCAGACAACCTTCACGCCATCTTGTTTAAGTCTTCTAAGCAGGATACCGTAAACTGAATCAGGATCCCATGGGGCTCCATCGCCATACAGTATGAATGCACCTCGCGTTCGACAGTGTGAGATTCTCGCCTTTAATTCCTTGCACTGTACAGTAGATATGAGCTCTATCTTTCCTGCAGCCAGCCGACGTAACATTATACTCGGTATGGAAAAATTCACCGCAGAGCGTATGTGGGATACGGAAAACTCATTTGAGCTACGGCAATCTATAAGGATGGTGTCTCTCTCGTCGGAACGTAATTTTGCTAGTAGCCATTCCTTCGACACCAAGTCGCAGTCGCATTCAGAATCCATAGGCATAATGTAATCACAATGTTTCCTTGTGTTTACACAGAATCAACGCGCCCTAGGTCGCTTGTTGCATTATTAATATGATTAGTAATACAAATGCTTGGACGAGATAACACTATCATTATTCACAGCATAAATATAATACTTTATAGTAACAAGTTTATGAAATAAAAACAATCTTATTGAGTTCACTACCTATTATCGAGGAGCGCTATGAGGCTAGCATTGCACACACCGCGACAAAGTAAAGTAAAAAGACGGTACCGAGCATATAATAATATGTATAGGTACCAATGAACACACGACCGTAGCGTACGCGAGCAAGCCAAGAGCAAGCAAGCAATCAACAAAGATGAAAGAAGAGTGTAGGTAGGTAGGCGGATAGGTGTAGGTAAATATAGTACGCCAGTACCACAGGCCAGTACAAACTTTAGAGCATAGAGTATAGTAATTGTATAGGAAAATGTTTAGCCGGTTTTAGCTACTAGAGTGAGCGAGCTTAAACATTTGTACGGAAAATTATCAATAATTATCATTGTCAAATTGATCTTTTTCCATACAAATGTTTTACTCTCTCGCTAGCGACTCTAGCGAGTACGAGCATTATAAACTCATACTAGAGCAATGGGCCACATAAATTTTTATGTGGTAACACTAACGATGCAGACATTGACTGCACAGTCTGTGGTTCTCCGTATATAGTTACTCTATGATCTGTGGACAAAAAGCTAGAATTGATCAATGACATTTGACCTGCATTTGACATTACATATACATACATAAATAAAAGAAAAGAAAATGTATTTAGGTTTTCTAGTTTTGAAGTGAAGACTGCTGATTCAAAATAAAACAGTATAATACAGTATTGCCCCTGTAGATTCCTGCTACGTTGAATTTCAGCAATGGATGATTTAATATATGGCGACTTAGAGAATTTCAATGAAGTACTCGATGTCAGGAAGGTAGTTTTAGCGCCAATATTTTGTCATAACTTTTACAAAAACATTCTGATTATTGAGATTTATATGAACAATACTCACCTCTTTTAATTAAATACTTATAGTTTTGATTGTTAATTATTTCACTGATCGCATTTTTGTTTTGTAGATTCAAGATGAAAACGAAGACTTGAAGAGCAGAATGAAAAAATATGCAATTGAAAAACAAGAATTGCAAAAAGTAAGTAAAGCGTAATTGGCAGCCCACTATTTACAATGGTGGCCCAGTTGAGTAGAAACAATCTCATTATTATGACATTGGCCAGGCAAGTTGCAATTCGTAGTCATACATTTGGGCAACTCGCTTGGCGGTAGTAACCAACACCTTACAGAGGATCACTGTGAAATAATAGCATTTGTGTGCAGAGTGAGTAAGAGATGCCAGAGCAGGGCACTTGAAACTCCTGTGGCATTGTATGCACTATAGACGACAGTGGCTATCTAACATCAAGTGGACTATCAGCCTGTTTATCGAATTTAATATATTTTAAAAAACGTGGGGTTCTTCAAGGGAGCTTTGGACAAGATTAACTACTAGAATTGCATAAATTGAAATTACTAATAACTTACACTTAAGCAGTTGGTGCATTTAATGTACATTTTCCATAGGGTACAGGTGCACTTTATGGCATCTGTGGCATTGCTTGTGTTATATGTGATGGTAGCGACCTACCATCAAGTGGGCCATTAACCTGTCTGTCAAACGTGACATAAAAATAAACTAATAAATTGGAATTATATTGATGTTAAATTGAAATCATATGTAGAAAATGATAAATGTATAGAACGGATGTCAGTTGATTCTTCAGAGTATTTTACAGGAGTTTGATAAATTAACACTTGCATTCAAAAATCTCGAAAGGAATTACGCATCTTTATTGAAAACTGCAAGAGCTGAAATTGAAAGGAAGACACAGATGATTGTAAATTTAAATAAAGAGTGAGTACCTATTATCTAAATATTTAAAAAAGGAAAAAAATATTAGGCCACTTGGCTGTTGTTAGAAACAAACATCAATTTACTACTACTATAGATTTATGTCACAAATGCCAAAGTGGCACATAGAAAATACGCCTAAAACGGAATCATGGCGAAGTCTTGCCTTTGCGCGTCGATAGTAAAAGGTAGTAACAACTTTATTTCATTGATTTTAAACTCCTGTGTTGACGTAGTCACATTTTCTAAATGACAGATATTTGGTTGCTTTTTAATGACAGTTCATTCATGCTCTATCCCATATGTGATTTTTAAATGTTTCATTAAATTCGTAGTGTTTTATATGGCATGCAAAATCCAGAGTAGTAGATTGATGGAAACAAACTTTACGAGCTTATTGGTCGAGTGTATAAGGTAGTTTGCCTTAGCTTTCTGATTTAGGGGTCGTGGGTTTTATTCCCAGCAAGGCAAACTTTGTAAAGGAACTTGTAAAGGTTAGTTCTGGTCTGGTTGTGCAGGGTTCCGCCCTTGTCTGTTGTTTGTATAGTTAACCCTAATGGTGGGAGCCTAACTCTATCTATTTTTTTTAATTATTATGTTACTATAAGTACATAAATGTGTTTTTCTTAAACTCATAATGTATAGTAAGTTCAGTGGGCCTTACAAAATTCTATTCAGCGATAGAAATACTCAAAAAAATATATCAATTTCACTAGAATGAGTCAATAGATTTTTTATTTATGTTTAAAAGGCCCTGTCCTGTATTAAAAGGCCTATTCCAAACATATGTAATAAGGGTACCTTTTATATCCCTCCTTTTCACACTAATTACGCAAAGAATATCTTTTTCAGGTGGACATGCACATGTTATAATAAAACATTAAAAGATTTAGACATATTTTTCATCTCTATATCGAAGTTCAGGAAGAGCTTTGAAGATCTGTTATTGTGTTCTTAGTTTGTGTCTACTCGTAACACTTAACACAATTTTTTGTTTTCTTTGAATAATTTTTTTATTTATTTATTTACAATATAACACACATGGTACATCATTACAGGATAATTCCTAATTCGATGTATCTGTTCATTTTAAATAATCATAATATATAAAAAATAAACAACAAAATAAATACCTACATAAATTATAAAAATTACAAAAAATTTGAAAATATGCCCAAGAATACTTAAACTTAAATTACCTTCTATAACATATTACAAATAGTCCTACTCTACTAAATTCGTTCATCGTGCAATGGAACAGGTCAATCAATTGTGCAATTTTATTAAGGTTGCGCAAAGCTCGTGTCAGAGGAGCCTTGCCAAGCAAATCCGTTCTTGCGCGCGGTATGGCGAAGAGTTGTGGTTTCAGTCTCCTCCATACAAATCCTGACAGATTCCATTTGTTTAGTACCACCACTTGTAAATATTTGTATTATCCATGTATTCCTTTGTTGTGTCGATTTGTACCACCGCTTGTAAATATTTGTATTAATCTATGGTAATAAAGGTTAAATTTTTTGTAAAATAAGTTGTGGGTGACTGTTTTTGCCTTAATAAATATATAAATATGTATTATTTTTTTAGAAAGGACAAGTTGGTTCTAAATGCCTTGCAAAACAAAAATATTTTGAACATAAGGGACAGTAATAGCAATTCTAAAAAGGAGGACAGTGATAGTTCCATTGGAAAAAAGAAGAAGGAAACAGGGGACACTCAGATCTCCAATAATTTCCACAAGAATGACAATCAAATTGTATCGAATAATAGGTAAATATCAAATGGCTTAACTAAATAATTTAGTGTTGCAAAGAAAGAGAATCTTCTTATTCTAAACTACCTGAACTCGGCCTTGTTCCACGGCATCTTGCGCGCGGTACTGCTTGCATTTTATTTTATCTAAAATAAAAGTAGCCTATGTTGCTCTATAACTTCAGCTATCTGCCAGTGAAAGTTCTGTTAAAATAGGTACAGCTGTTTCAGAGATTAGCCGGAACAGATAGACAAAATAAATTTTAATTTTTGTTAAATATAAATTTAGTAAAAAGCCGTTATTTTGACAATACAATCCAGTAGTTTTTGTGATTTTTCATTACAAACATACAAAGCTTCTCTCTTTATTATATTAGTATAGATATGCAAATTAGAGATTCAACAAATTAGGAAGTGTATTGGAATTAGTAGTAGTATTTTTAGTCCAGAGGGCCTACTATCACCTCTTAAAACGATGCAAAGACGATTGAGTGAGGGAGATGTCGCCTTACATCATGTATTGCGCCATCTCGTTTACTCACTCGTTTTTGCATCGTTTTAAGAGGTGATAGTAGGGCCTCTGGTCTTTTAATTTTTTTTATTATATTAAAATAAAATATAATTTAATTATTCCATTACTTTCTGATATCAAATTATCAATAATTTTATAAGATCGATAATATTAGAATTGAATACTTTCAGTTCCTCACAAAAAGAAATAAACCGCCAACCCTCCGAAGACACATCAAGCTACAGTTCAAATTTAACGAATAAATCTGGGTCACGTGATCACAATGTACCGAAATATTGCCAAAGCTATGGGGATTCAAAGGAGAATATTGAACAGTCAAAAAGTAAAGCAAGTAGTATTCGAAATAGGCGTAAATCAATGCCCACATTAAGGTAAGTTATTATTATTATTTTTTACTTTTCATAGCTTAATAAATTTTCCCATCATACCCATCTACAAACTTACAAGAATACATAAGCGATTAAAAAAATAGTACATAAGTGACAGCCGAGTAGTATTGAAAGTAGGAGGTGAAGCCGCTTTCCAAATTCAGACCAGAGCCAACTTTAAAAAGTTCTTTTCCAAAGTTGACCCCGCCGGGCATCGAACCCGGGACCCCCGAGACGTTAGGCAAGTACCCTTACCACTCATCCAACGGGCTCGTCAAAATGCATTATTATTACCCGTTGGGTTATGGGAAGAGGGTGGCTGCTCGTCGATATACGAGCATTACCGAGATGTGTATGCCTTTATCAATTTAAATTTAACGAAAGGCGAAACCGGGAACACAGCTAGTTAGCAAGCTAGTTAATATATAAGAGAGTATAGAGAGATTTAAAAGTTTTTTAAATTAGTTGATTAAATATAGTTGTTAAGGTATATTATTCTTTAAAGCTAACATAAAAACATAAAGTAAAAATTCTGTCACAGTGAGGCAGTACCGGAACTATGGTCAGAGGAAGAGTATGATGAACAAAAACAATATGCGAATGATAAAGACATAAAATATGGTCCTGATAAAATGGCTGTATCCGCTTCAAATAGATTTGATAGAATTGTTACTGATCACAAACAGATGCGAGAAAGCAGGAGAGAAGCAGCAGAAAGCAGGAATACATATTCAAGGCCATATGATGATCGATTTAAGCACAGAGATGAGTTCGAGCCCACCAAAAGATACAGACGTTGGAGTCCTGAGTTTTCGCGTCATCGGAGACAGCATGGTGATGATCATTATAGACATGATAAATACTATAATAGCTTTGGACGGTATAACAATAGCAGACGGAGAAGATTAGATGGTTCTCCGGATAATCGAAGCCGAAGTGGTGACCGACGATACAAACGCGAAAGAGAGTACAATGAATTTGAAACAAAGCATCAATATCAGGATAAACATGCAGCAAGAAACAAATTACCAAGTGACAATGACGAACCACCATCAAAAAGAACCAGAACAGATTCTCCAAGTTGTCAATCTAAAGAAGAACAAAGACGTAAAGAATGGCTTCCCGAATATACAAATATTAGAGAAAAAGAAGATGAAAATTTCATGTCTTGTCAGTCACCTGATCACCTGTTCAGTGAGAATTCTGACAATTCTGCTTCAACACATATAAAGGGTATGTAAAGTAATAAGCCTCCATTTCTCCACAAATTTGTTTTACATTTTTGTGTAAATATGTTTTAAATTTCTTGGTCTCGTGTGAATTGCAATGTATGCATGCTAGGAAAGTAATCTATACTTCTAAATTAATATTATAAAGAGAGAAGGTTTGGTGTTAACATTAGATAACAGGAACTTTTTAGTTACAGTCATGTTTACGGGTTAAATCTATCGACTTAGTTAAAAATGCAATAAATGAATAGAAATGTTTATAATACAATTGTCTTTGTTTACAGAAATTAGAAACACGGCATCCACCAGGCTGGAAGATCCTAGAACATCAAGTAAAAAATATTCAAAAGAAATTATAAATGGTCAAAGTACACTGTGTTCTGTTAATAGCAAAAATATAGAACTGAAGCTATTACGTTGGGATAAAACTGATAATGACAACGAATTGAATAAACCGAGTTTGCCAGAGATGTTAATAAATCGTCCAGAGAATTTTACAAACAAATTGGAGAAAGAAATATTCTCTGAAGTTAATGTTGAGTTTAGCAGATCTTTAGAAAGTGGAGAGATTTCAGATGAGAAAACAAATGATTTAAATATTTCTGGCAAAAATGCAAAGAACGAGGACAAAAAAGTTACAGATATCCCAAAAATTGGTAAAGTTTCAGGAGATTTTCTTTCGTATAAAATACCAAAGAAAAAATCTTACAATGATAAATCTTTGCAAGGGGAAAAATATTCCATAGAAGAAAAACCCGTCAGAAGTAAACGTCAGTCTTGTATAAATGAAAATATTAGGCATGACAACGACACCAAGGTCTCATTTGACACACATGAAAAGAGTACTATTGAAGATAGCAAGAATAGCAAGAAAAATAATTTAGAAACTAATCTGTACAATTCAAAAAAATCAGCGACCGAAGAGGAAAAGCTTAAAAGCTTGCGAAAGTCACGAACAAAACTGGACAAGACTGTTACTAAAGGTGATAACAAAAAAATCGCCTCACCCAACACACTTGAAACGGGATTGAATAATATTGAGATTGAGAGAGAAAATTATTTAGAAACTATTCCACTTAAACCAAACTCTATTGAAACCATATTGGCGGTAGACGAGAAATTATTACAAGAGTCATTTTTACCTGATGAGGGCATAGGTATTAGTCAGGTTACTAACAAAAAACCTGTCCTCTTTGATACAGAAGAAAGTATAAAATCAAAAATATCTAATGACGAACAACATTGTTCTGAAAGTAATATAGTTAACCCAAAACAATCTATAACTGCACTTGGGGTTGAATATGATTTTATATTGAGTGATGAATCTAGTGATGCTATAGAGAAATCAAAGAATCAGGATACAATTAATAATAAAACTGAAACTAACACTCAAGAACATACAATCACAAGTTCTAATGAAGTTTCAAATACTGTTCAGTCTGATGACTCGATGGTAGCAAAAAAACAGTCTAGAAAAATGACAGAAAAACCACATACAATGAAAATAAAATTTAAGAATCTCTTTGATGACAGCGGTAATCTTATAACACCCGAAGACTTAGAGATTCCATTAGAAGTTCAAAAAGAACAAGATAATATTACTTTATTTAAAGGTGTAGGGTTAGAGACATTAAATTTGGATAAAAATGAGATTAAACATTGTGATACACAATCTGAGATGTTTGCAGTTAGTGAACATAACGAAGTTAAGAATAATATTGGCAGTGTAAGAGAAGAAACACAATCCAAGTCTGGGAAAACACATACTGAGAAGTCTGATAGTGGTAAGAGAAAGAGGAGTAGAAAAAATAGTGAAGAAAAAGTTTCAAGCAAAACTAAAATAACTGGTGTTGAGAAAAAGAGCAAAAATTTAAATACAATTAAAGAAAAGGAATATGAATCCAAAGACGATGTCAAGGAAATAGAGAAAAATTTAACTGAAAACTATTGTAATATAGTTATAGACCAATCCGCCCACATAGAAAATATAAAAGCTGCTTATACCAAAGATTCAAGTGTAGTTAAAACAGTTATAATATCGACAGGAACGCAAAGCACTAGTGAAATCACTTCCAATATCACAAATTTAAAAGGGGATACTGATAATTTTAAACACATTGATAGTTATCTAAGACAAGTTACAAGAATGGAAGCATTAGCCACTTCCACACCAGTAAAAGCTTTTGAAAATACTGTTAGTGTATCCCAAAGTAACAGCCAAACGAGTTGTGACGACAAATCTTCTGTTAGCTCTTCGGTTGAAGAAGATATTCCTGATGTGAGAGTTTTTGCGTTCAGAAATAGACGTAAAAAAAATATTAAAAAAACACCGCTATGTCCACCACAGACAAATTAGGTATCGCAATTTGCAATGTGAATTGTAAATATTAAATTTATTTTAATTAAATGGGATATATTAATTAAGTTAATTTTAATAAATTAATTTCCATATCATTATGTTAGTTTTAAGATTCTGGAATGAGTTGATAAAAAAAAAGTATTTATAAGCAGCAAATTATATATTTTTTTATATACTTCAGTTCAATTTCTTCTAAGCTACTCTAAAGCTCAAATTTTGATATATTTTTTTGATTCACATAAATATAATTGTAAAAGTTGATTTTTTCCAATTGTATTAATTTATTTCATCTGTCGTCGAAAAAAATTACTATTTTTTAAAGCTAAGTTTTCACTTCTTACGTGCAATCCTACGACTGACATGTTTTTTTTTTTAAACAAACAAACACGTTTTACTGGTGGCACGTATTTTATTAGTAATATGTATATCCATTTATGTAAAAAGGATAATTATATTCCTAAAACTGTAACTGTGTTGTCAAGATTACTTTATGTAGTCATGAAACAGATTACGCCGGTCGCTTCTGACATTTTTACGTGCGAATAGAAATACAAAATCACTCGGATGTTGTAAAACTCAGGTTTGTTTAGTCCTTTAAATTTTTTCGTTGTCTTCCTGGCTTTAAACAAATGTTACATTGTTTAAAGTAAAAACACTTTCGAGGTATTGCATTACCTACTGATGGTTTTTTTTAAATTTTATTTTCATTTAAAATACTTTATATTAAATATTCTCTTAAATATGATTTTATCATAAATATGATGAAGTTCCATAATAATTTGCCTTAGGTAGTTTATGATAGTAGATACATAAAATTTATGTTCACTACCTAAGACAAGTTCGTTTCACCGAATTCATACGGAGATCAATTTATATTTTCACTTAATTATAATAGTTATTATAACTACAATTCAATTCGATTACTTCTCGACGTTTTTAATACATTTAACATTTGTGTTGCTTTCCTGATACATATTTTTATCCATTTTTGTTACCAAAAATAATGTAAATTAAGGTAAAAATACAAAAGTTATTTTTTTGTTTTTGGGATCCTTTGAGGTGAAAAATATTTTAGGATCCCACGAGAGACAAGTGTTCTCAAAGAAAAGTCGTGTTAAATTATAAATATGTAAATTGTAATGTGAATGTGAGAGATGACCCCATCACAAGTGTCTTAAAATGCCTCCCTCCACTTGGCTCCCACGTCTAGGATCCCATGGGATCCTAGGATATATTTTTCTTGCATTTTGGCTCCCATGGGATCTTAAAGTATTTTTTTATTTCTTACCTCCTCTATCGTGCTTTTTCAGAATAAAGAATTATTAATTAAATAAAAGTTATCTGCAGAAAGAGGTCTTTTTTTATTAAAGAAACTAAAATCAAAACCTAATCAACCTTAAAAATTCATTGAAATTTTAATATTATAATGAACACTGTAAAGCAACCCATGATTCTTTGTAGTCATTTAAATCTTCGGAACTTACTTTGAAGGTTTTACAATATTGAAATCCTCAAACTAAGTGCTCAAGTGATTTTGTTAATGACAATTTCACACTGATTTTTTATTCTGATAAATAAAAGGTTTCATAAATACCAATATTTTATTCCAGTAACAGTCTTTGTTTTCCTTACAAAGAGCCTTACAATTAAAATGACTGTTATTTACAATATGCATACATAGTATGTATTTACACGATATTATGGAGTCATTACAATTTCGACTAAACTACACGAGTGGCACGTATTTTAGGAAATTATTTATTTTATAAATCAGTATCATTGTAATATTACTTTCTCAAAATACACATAAATTTGTTATTTACAAATACCTTTATAATTTGCACATACACAACGCCTCCCAGTCAATACAAGTATTGGTTAATTAAAATTTATTGAACTTACACTTGTTATACAAGTAATTCAATCATAACACTAGAAAAGGTCACATGTTCTAATATTTTATTTTTAACCCTATCTGGTTATAACGTTTTGACTTTAATAAAATTGTTCTTTTCAACATCTGAGCCGCAGGACACGTCCACTTAATTAAACTATATTTACAATGAAAGGGTTTGTTCACTAGTAAAAAAAACCCTATCTATACTAATATTTATAAACAGTAAATATTTATATATTTTTTTGTAATGAAAAAACTCAAAAACTGTTGGACCGATTTAAAAAAATATTTCATCTACATTATCAGCTAGTAATAACTCTCGCTGTGTAAATCTATCTCTCTTAAAATATTCATTCAAACAAAATTAATTCAAGAGAATTTATTTAAAACATCTTCAGATTTTTATCAGAAATTTATAACTGTAAAATAACTTGTCATGATTGGATTTAAAATTTTAAATATTCATTCATCTTCTTACAAATATTAGACGCCTACACTTAAATAAATATACTTAAACTAATGGAATTATTTTTATACAAAGTATTCAGCAATCTCTCATTTCAATTTTCTTATATTCGTGGTGTCTGTAAACCTTGTTTAAATAAGTATTCTATGTACCGACTGTCATTATTAAGCTTTTTTATGTATGAGAGTAAAAAAATATATTTATTCAGCTCAATTCAACTTTTTTCCACAGCCACTGTAATTTGCCCATTCTTATGCTGACAGTACATTTAAAAACTTTGAATACGGATCACATTACATGCCAAAGTTAGACATACATAATGTTTTCACCCTAAACATCTTTAAATCAGAGTTATTGCGGATGCGGAATTTTCAACAGATTTTGGTTGCAATTTTTATAGCATCACATTCGCGATTGAGGATACGTTTTTCAATATAATAAATGTTTAATGCAATGTGTATTAATGATCTAAGTTGGTGATTGTTCCAAGAGTTGAAGTACGAGAATAGGTTCGCTATAAGCCGCCGCGATGGTGGGCCAGCGAGCCGAGGATGTTGTTGGCGGTGGGGACGTCGGGCGCGCGCGAGGTGGAGGGCGCGGGGGTGCGGCGGACGACTCGGCGCAGGGGCGCGGGTTCGAGGTCGGCGAGGTCGCAGGGCAGCGCCACGTGCTGGTAGCACACGGCCGACGCGTGGCCCGAGCGCGCCGACGTCAGCGACGGGCCACCCGACCAGCTGTTGCTGCTCGGGTCGAACACCTCCACGATGTCCAGGAATGAAGTGCCGTCGTATCCGCCTGTATCGATCATATCTTTATTAATATAATAAATAATTATAACGTATGTTACTCACTAATAATGTAGATAAATGTATTTTTAAAATCGGTCCCGTAGTTTTTCAGTTTATTCATTACAAACAAAAATACAAATAATATTATATTATTGTAAGATATAGATTAAAGTTACTATTATAATGGAAAAGTTTCTGAGGATGGATGTATAAATGTTTGTTCCTTAATAATGCAAAAATAGATTTGGATGAAATTTGTCACACAAATAGTTTATTAACTAGATGTAAATGACAAATGATAGGCGTCTCAGGGATCGTCTAAAATATAAACAATTGCACTCGACTTCGCCCGCGTAACTTTATAAAATATAGCCTATGTTACTCGCTGATAATGTAGCTTTCTATAGCTGAAAGAATTTTTAATGTATCCTGATCTTGTATTTTATCTTAAAAGCCCACCTGTATGCTAAACAGGTGGGCGAAGGGCGACCTCTGTTCGGTTCCTGTACCAATAGCATGAAAGTGAAACTGACCGCAAGCGTACAACTTGTTGTCGAGCACGGCGAGCGAGAGAGCGGAGCGAGGCACGCGCAAGTCGGCCGCCGGCTCCCACACTCCGCGCTCCGTGTCGAAGCGCTCCACGGAGGCCAGCTGCTGCGTGCCGTCGTAGCCTCCCACCACGTAGATGTACTTGTCCAGCGCCGCCACGCCCGCGCCGCTGCGCGCCTGTCGCATGGGCGCCACCTCCGACCAACAGTTGTTCTCCGGGTGGTAGCACTCCACCGTGTTGATGCGCCGTGCGCCGTCGAACCCGCCCGCCGCGTACAGCAGCCGGTTCACCACCGCCACGCCCACGCCCAGCCGCGAGCTGCCCATCGGCGCCACGTACCACCACGTGTCCTTCTCCGGGTCGTAGCTGACAAACACCAGCTTTATGAAGTGCGAACGCTCTACATAGACCCTACATCAATTGACCTTTACAGCCTGATCATTAAAGAAATCTTTTATTCTATGAAGGTCGGCAGCGCATTCACTTATTCCTTATAATATAGTGTTTCTCATGCTCGTAGATAAAAGAACACAACTGTACATGCCACTCTTTATTTAAAAACAGTCAAAAAAGTTATAACCAAAACCACCATAGAATCGTAACCTATTACTTTTAATAAAGATTATTGTAAATAATACAATAACTCACCATTCCACAGATTTATGATATTCGGAGCCTGCTGAACCACCAACTGCATAAAGTAAACCATCCATCACGGCGACACCAACCTATAAATTAATATAGTTTTATATTATTTTGTTTTCTTAATTTTGCAATCAGTCAGAAATGAAATGAAGATAAAAATGTGTTACGTAAAAACTGGTGGTTACGTAACGTAATAATCGCAATTGGAAAATTCGTACCAATTTTAAGATAATAAACATTCGTACCCTGTGTCTCGGAGTGGCCATGGGGCTACAGGGCCGCCAGTGCTCTGTGACCGGGTTGTACACGTCCACCCAGTCGCTGTCGTAGGACGAGCCCGGAGACGTATTGCGCCCGCCCACCGCGTAAAACATCCCCTTGAGGAAGGCGGCCCCTAGGCCGGACCGCGGTACTGTCAGCCGCGGCAACGTACTCCAACAGCCGTCGTCCAAATTGTAAGACTCGAACGTGTCTATGGAGTGCCTAAAGAAACCGCCGGCCACGTAGATGATGCGCGGCGTGTTCGGCCTTCGCTCTTTCACCGCCGGCCGCTTGTGGAGAGTCAAGTCCTGCAAACGAGGGTCGACTGTGTATGACATTGTGATACGACGGATATTACTCCAACAAAGCTACCGCGCTCTTTAGAGGTGAACAATATTAAACTTACCTTAAAGATTCTAGCGAGATATTCCCTACAGGCTGGCACTTTTTTGAGCACTGTACACGTGCTCATCTGTTCCTTGAGGAAGCTCGGCGTCAGGTATTGACATCTAACCGCTTGGAGAATACATTCCATGCGTGGATGGCGTCTTTCCTCATCGTGCTTCACCTGTTACCATCGATGACAATTATCAACTATTATAGCTAAAGAAGTTTGTTGGTGTTGACAAAGTATTTTTGCTAAAAAATCCAAAGGCAACTCTCATTCAGTGACAAATAACGCCTACAGTTTAATAAATGTAGACGAAAAAAATCTGATGAAATTCATTCAGAAATAATTGTAGGTATATGCAGTAGTTGTAATGGGTTGATGGGTTAGCCGATTGACTTGATGTTAACTCATCTGAGTTACCATCAAGTCAATCGAATGCTACGTACTACTATTCGTTGGTGTTTGTATACGTTTTTGAAATAACGGATAATTACATTAAATTTTATACTTATGTAACTCAATTATTTTTCTATCTAAAATAATTTACGTACATACGTAGATAGGTAGCTCATTAAAATTAAAATGTGGGGCAGAGCCGAAAATACTTTTTTTTTTTAACATAAATAGGTACTAGAAGTATTTCAAGACTACAGAATTTCTTTTTAGCAAATTGTCATTCTTTTGATCATTCTCTTTCGCTTTCGTATTTCCACATACTAAACTAAATAATCACATTACAACAAATAGATAGTCTACGTTAATCACAGGTGATAAAGAGACATTAATGATAACTATTATTATATAATTTCGTTTTCGCATGATCATCTACACATGTGTTAGTGATAATGACGATTTAGTGTACGTGATAAGATGCAAGTGGCTCTTTTATAATTTCAGAAATTTTACAATTATGTTTTCACTTTTAAATACTGTTAATACTACGTCTTTAATACGATGCAAATGTTAGTCGGGATTACATTTTAATTATATGCGTACCTATATTAAAGTAGATCTTTCTTTATAAAAACTTGCTTTGAATTTGAAATTTGCCTTATTGCAAAGACACAAGGCACAAAATGGCTTCGCTTTTGTATGTTGCAAAACTTGCTCCTACTTGATTGGACTGTGTGTACCAAGTAGATGTATACTCGTCCACAACTTCGAGTGTTGAATTCCCAACTATTAGTGGGGTGGCACAACAGGGATATTCAGACATTAGCAAGGGCGGATCCAGCTTTGGCGCCAGGGGGGGTCACATAGTCGTGGCCAAGTCAATAGTTTTGCATCGAAGTTTTCCAGTTTTTGCTGGGTGCTTTTTAGAACTTCAACGAAAACGATGATTATTTTTATATGCATTCATTCTGTTCTTTGCCCTCGTATTTTATTTTAAAGAACGTTAAAATCCGTCTATTCCTAACTGACAAACCACGCTGTCCACCTTTAATTTAAAAGAGTTTGCTTTTACCAAATTTGCACTGTATCTTGAAGATACACCTGCTTTCATTGTGTGAATTTATCTAAGATTTTAGGTTAGGTTAGTTAGGTTAGTAAGCTTATGGTCTTCAAACTCCCTCGTCCAAAAATAAAAATTAAGTAGGTATAAATCCCGGCACGTAAATTGAACCAAAATGGTGGTCGTCCGCGCAGGTGAAATTATTAACAAAAGTGTTAAATGAATGCTCCGCGGTTAAAGAGAAAACCGTGATATAGTCGTATTTAAATACCTAGATTATTGAGTGTGAAAATTTAGTGAAGTAATATAATTAAACGCAAGTTAAACGGAAAATCAAATGTCATAAAATTAATCACGCATTAACTGGGATACAATTTAAAAGATCAAATTACGTGGCGTAAAAAGTGGTCATTAGGTATTATTAAATTATAACAGTTTAAGGATTTTTTCGTTGTCTCTTTTTGCCAGGGGTCCTAAATGTAACTATAAATTCTGAATTTTTGCTTTCTTTCACAATCCTTGTGTGTTGCAATTGCAACTTGCAAATTTTTAGGTGATTTTCAACAGGCTGTAACTTCGAAGAAAATGGTCGTACGGTGCTCATTAAAAAAGGAAATTGTAGCTTCCAGTCTCTACTTTTTGAATCCGAGCTTCAAATATTTTTTTCGTTAGCGGTTTATGAGTAATCGTCAGAAAACCAACGAATTTTTTTTTTTCAAAATGCTCATCTTGAAATTGCTGTAAAAACAGTAAGAATATTTTTTGTGTAATGACACTATAAAGCTCTTTTAGAGAATTTAATTCCCTACAACATGACCTCCTCATGAGGTCTATACGACGATTTGTCAATAAGTTATCGTCGTTCAAAGGATTTTGATGACAAATTATTTTTCAAACTGAAAATATTGACTGAAAAAAGGCAAAAAACTGCAAATCTAAGGATATTTGGATAACTTGCAATAACTTTGCATATAAGTAATGCAGATTCGAAAAAACCCTGAAGGTTTCAAGGTGCTACGATTTATTTTTCTTATTGTCCGGAATGTTTGAAATGATCATTTTTGCTGAAAATCAGGATAACGGGCAATTTTTAATTTTGTATTACTTAACAAATTATTGCTAAAAAAATCAAAAGTTTAAACGGTTTTATTAGCAATAATACATTTTTTTTTTCATTAGAAGTCTTTAATCATTAACAATTAAAAAAAATTTAAATTTATTTTTCACATTTTTTTTCGACTCCTGTTGTATAGAAAAAAAATTAAAAGATTTTTTATTTTTCAATAATTAAAGGCTTCTAATGAAAAAAATATGGATTATTGTTAATAAAACCGTTTGAAATTTTTGAGTTTTTTTTAGTAATAATTTGTTAAGGAATACAAAATGAAAAATTGCCTGTTATCTTGATTTTCAGTAAAAACGATAATTTCGATAATTACAAACATTCCGGACACTAAGAGAAATAAATCGCAGCACCTTGAAATTTTCAGGGTTTTTTCAGGACATATTGAGGTTGAAAAGTTATAGAAAGGATTTTTCGTATCTGCATTATATGCAAAGTTATTGCAAGTTATCCAAACATCCTTAGATTTGCAGTTTTTTACCTTTCTTTTCGGTCAAAATTTTCAGTTTGAAAAAAAAATTTTCATCAAAATCCGATTGAAGTTCCTTGTAGGGAATATTTTGCAGTTCACAAAACTCTACTTTAATTTTCTGTGCGACCATTATTGCCCGAGTCTATCAAACTATCAAAGTCAAATGTGACTTCGCTTTGAACGACGATAACTTAGTGACAAGTCATCGTATAGACCTCATGAGGAGGTCAAGGTGTAGGGAATTAAATTCTCTAAAAGATCTTTATAGTGCCATTACACAAAAAATATTGTTACTGTTTTTACAGCAATTTCAAGATGAGCATATTGAAAAAAAAAATTTCGTTGGTTTTCTGAGGATTACTCATACATAAACCGCTAACGAAAAAAATATTTGAAGCTCGGATTCAAAAACTAGAGACATGAAGCTACAATTTCTTTTTTTAATGAGCACCGTAAGACCATTTTCTTCGAAGTTACAGCCTGTTGAAAATCACCTAAAAATTTGCAACTTTTTTTTATATACTTCAATTGTTGCGTTTAGTATATTATTACTAAAGTTTAGTCGTTCCGATCAAGGTTAGGTCTAGCTAGAAATTAGTCGAAACAGCGCGCGCAAGTGTCACACGAAATGTGATGAAAGGTGGCACAGTGGCGGTGGCGCGGTAATTTTCGATGCGTTCGTTCCCGAATAATGCGTGTTAGCGACGTGCTCATATTTAGTCATGTATTGCCTCATATTTTGCTCATATTTTGTCTTTTGTATTTTATAGGGTACCTACTTGGTAAAATTATAATATTAATTTAAATGTGTAGGTAGCTTTTAATTCTGTATGGATTTGAATTGTATTTTCATTAAAAGGTGAGGGTAGGTTCGTGCGACGCGACGATTCAATAAAACCGTTTGCATTTTTTTATAAGCTCAGTGCCCTTTGTCTATCAGCGCGCGACGCACGTACCAACTCTCACGCACACTTTCTCATACGTGTCGTCACAATTTCATGTAATTTTCGGAAATATACAAGTTATCGCCACCATCTCTGCGCATCTTTTATTTGCGAAGCGTCATACCAGCTCCCGCCACCCACAATGCGTTTGCCGTCAAACAAAGTATTGTATTAAATTAATTAAATATTGAAAGTACTTCAAATAAAATCTATATTGTGCCAAAAAAATATAAAAACATTATGTTTAACAATTTTAATTATTGGTCCACCTAGGTCCTGGACCTAGCCAGGGGGGGGGGGTCATGACCCCCACGACCCCCCCCCCCCCTGGATCCGCCCTTGGACATTAGACATAAATTCAAATCTGGTCATAATATTCCAATCGCAACGTGAGAAATGTCCTTAATTCTTCTATGGTTAGCAGCGCAGCAACACTTGTGACGTTGCTTGCGTTATAGGTAGGCCAATACCATAAAGCGAACTTCGAACTGATAACTTGTTTAAAATTATATCGAAGTTCAATATAATATGACACAATACTGATTACATAAATTATTACATATTTTAGTATATAAAGTATAGGTAAGTACTTTAAGAATGACGAAAATATGTATCTTACATTTTTTTTTAAATACAGAGACAATAAAATTATTTTTAAAACTAGCCCTGCTAATGTCTAGCTAGACGATTATAAAATAATTGAAGTTTGTTTATGTAGGTATATAGATAAAGAGACCTAAAAGCCTAATTCTCAGCTATTCCCTACCAATCAAACTTCCATTCTTATTTTTACTGAATAAAGATGGACATCTTCTTTGGCAAACGCGGTCTGACTTCAAAAATAAAATTGCGTATTTTCTATATTTTGCAATCACATAATCACATTCATACTGTCGGCACTGTTTGCGAGCACTTACCCAACTTAACACTGCATTGTAAACTTCGCGTTCTTCTCTTACATTTAATTCGTCTTTTCGAATTAAACATATTAATTCTGAAGTAGTCAACTGAAGAAACTCTTCCTCTTGGCACACCTATAATATGGATAAATCACATGATAAAAGTGTAGACAAGCTGTGGAGGCCTTGGGTGGCGGTTGAATATATCGACACCTCCAACGCAAATAGTCGTACTACTTTTTTATACAAAATTGGATTTGTATAAAAAAGTAGTAAGATTATGGTATTTATTTTAATAAATATTTAGTCATTTAATGCCATTTAACCCGCTACGGATAGTATGTCAAAAATTTTTAAGCTGTAATAAATATTTACAGCTTGCAAAATACAAATGAAAGTTCCTTATAATCGCTCTAGTGAAAAATCGCATTTTTGTGGATACGATCAAATGCGTGGGAGGTGTCGATATACTCAGCGGCACATTTAACCGGTCACTCATTCGAAATTCCATATCGTTTGTTTATGTTAACTTGCCCTTTGACTACTAGGCGTAACTTTATAAGTGGGTATATCTGAAATAAAGAAAACACATATACCCGCGTTGTTTTTTTACTTTTGTGGTTTTTATTTAGTTAAAATCCGATACAATTTTGAAATAATCGACAATATTGTAGGTGGCCGGTTAAATGTGCCGCTGAGTATATATTCGTGAGACCTTCACGACGTAGTTTTCCCGAGGGCATTAATTGTCAAAGAGGAAAAGAAATCGAAATGATACAGCATGACTTGCAAATGCTTTCATTTGTTATCACAAAATAATTTCAACCGATACGATAAGGTATAAGATAACACTACTATATTAAAATCCTTTGAGAAACAATTATTAAAAAAATTACGATAAAATCTTCTTAACAGACTTCAGTCTATATTATAATTTACTCTTATGAATTTTTGTTCTCAATTTTACTATCCTTACATTATTATAAAACAAACTCCACCGCCGCGTCTGTCTGTCTGTCTTTTCGCGATAAACTCTAAAACTACTGCACCGATTTTTATGCTGTTTTCACCAATGGATAGAGTGGTTCTTGAGGAAGGTTTTAGTATAAATAATTTACAAAGTGACGCGGACGAAGTCGCGGGCAACAGCTAGTTGTTAGTATAAAATATAGAAAGGGAAAAAGACATTGTCCTGTTCGCGTTGGAAAATAAGAGATATACTTAACGCCTGACATAAATTGATATTTGCCTAGCGTGGGATCTTTTTTTTAGATAGCCAGTGCCCGTGGCTTCGCCTGAGTGGATTGTTTATTAACCTTTGTCCATTCTGAAATTTTATTATAAATATTTGTGGACGATTTTTTTAAATGAGTTCGAATCAGTTTCGTAGCCTCCAACATACAAACTTTACATCTTTATAGTAGGTATAGATATTATGCATATACTTTTTGTTAGAAGAATGTATCTATGTATGACAAGTAAGGTATCTAAGTTGATAAGATAAGTGTATTAATATGATCACCTGTGTGAAATGCCTCTCTATGAACTGATTGGCCTTCTGCTTGAGCTCGACGCAGCCGTGTTGCTCCGCGAAGTTGGCGATACCTATCGCGTTCGAAGGGTCCAGCTGTCTTTCGAGAAACGCGCAACATGCCTCTATCACATTTGATATCTGTAAACACACCGCTGCTATACATTAGTATTATTCACTCACTATATTATATACTATACGATACATGTATACTATCTTCCTATATAAAAATCAATATAATATGTTTGTTTGTCCTCTATGAACTCCAAAACTTCATTTATAGAAGAGGAATAGAATGGGGAAGTTTTGTATATATGAAAATTGCACCCCGGCAAAGCCGGGAGCGGGTCACTAGTAGTATAAATATAGTATACTATAACTATACACTTCTGAAATTTTCGCCTGTCTGTTTAAATGTCTTCCTCACAAGAATCATTTGTATAACCCTCGCTACGCTACGCTATAAACCTCGGCAAAGAAAATACAATACAAAAAAGTTGTATTTTATATTATAATAAAAATAGTTAATGTACATAATTATAATATGTGTTTTTTCATTTAATATGTGTCATAAATCATGCATAAATCATCATCATACACACATACAAATCAAAGTTAAAATAGTTTGTCGAGATATTTCCCGCTGGTTATATTTATAATAGATGCTTAATTCCATTTAAAATAATAACCGATAAACGAAATATCAATTAAAATAAAAGTACTGCTGTTATCACTACTTTTTGTTTGTCATATTTTCAATATGTTTATTATGATGATAATACACCTTTCTTATCATAAACAAATTTTGTGTCACCATTACAAAGATAATAAAAAAAAGACCTTATATTATCGCTGCACGTCACCTAGCAATAGATAAATGTATACAGCTTTGTCTAAACGACAGTGAGATATCTTTACAAAAGAATGAAAGTAAGTATTGCTTTTCATGAAACAAATTTATTTTAATTTTATAAATCTATCTCGGCCTCTTACAATCAACCAAATGGATACCAGATACCAGCGCAACCATTGAGTGCAAACCTTTACTAGGTCCTTCGAGCCGGATTATTTTTCGGCCTCTTCTAACCAAACGGAAACCATCATCAACATAGAATGGAATCTGTTACACTATTTATATACACTATAATATTATAAATGCGATTTTTTTTTGTATGTATGTATGGATGTTTGTAACTCTTTCACGCAAAAACTACTGAACCGATCACCATGAAATTTTGCATACACGTTGTCTGGGACACCAGAAAGGACATAGGGTACCTTTCATACAGAACGCGGACGAAGTCGCGAGCATCAGCTAGCACACTATAAATATGTCGATTAGGTCAAATAGGTTGTTGGAGTGATTGAAGTAGCGAAATAGTGCATACCTGGAACATGGTGGCCGCCGGGAGCAGTTGGCAGACGGTGAGCTCGGTGATGCGGACTTTGCCCGTGTACATGAAGTATACGAGCCACGCCATTGCCGACGGGCACACGCCTTGCAGCTTCACCCTCGACATCTCAGACTCTTTCAGACCACTTGTGAACATTGCCTGTCACCAGTAGCAAAATCACTTTACAAATACAACACAACAAGATTTTTAGGCCTAGAAATTGACAGTAAATTAAATTGGAAATCTCATATTGATAGTCTCAAAAAAAGATTAAGTAAACAAGCGTATGCACTCCACGAATTATCAAAAACTGTAAGGATTGAAGCTATTTTATTGGCATATTACGGACTTGTTGAATCTATGCTCAGGTATGGAGTTCTGTTCTGGGGAAACTCGACTGATAAAAATTTTATTTTCAAAGCACAAAAAAGATGTATTAGAGCAATGTTTAAATTAAAAGTAACAGACAGTTGTATGCCCTATTTTAAAAAACATAAAATACTTACACTACCTTCACTTTTTATTTATGAGGTTGTAGTATATGTCAAAGCGAACCCTACCGTATTTAGACGAGTTTCAGAGCATAGTAAAAGAGCACAAAGAGATCCAAATAGACTGTGTATTCGCAAAGCACACACAGCTCTTATGCATAAAAGTGTTTTTTGTCTAGCACCACTCATTTATAATAAGATTCCGAACAAAATCAAGCAACTTAATATTAATCTATTTAAGAAGAAAATGAAAGAATTACTGGTTGATAAATGTTACTACGATTTAAAAGATTATATGTCTGATAACTTAGTGGATAGTTGTGATTAATTGTTATGTATGTAGTGTTAAAAAAAAAAAAAAAAAAAAATTTGCACACCCCAAAGGGTAGAATGTAGCGAGCCTAATTCATTATAAAACCATTGTATTTACCTATATTCAGCAAATAAATTATTATTATTATTATTATTATTATTAAATAAACTAGTCGGTGCCCGCGACTTCGTCTGGATTGAAAAATAAAAGACAATGCCTGCCATTATATTTTTGCCAAGCATTGGTTCTTAATTAGATAGCTGGTGTCCTTTTGGAAGATTAGTATGGTGGCTGTAGGAGTTTCGGTAGTTAAAGTGACAGACAATCAGATAAACCCTGATGTTCCTAATGTTAAATTTTCACGTAACTTTTAACTTATCAAGTATTATAGATTCACAGCAGTGTATTTCAAATTAAAAACCAAAGAAACTCTTCAAACAATCAAATTACTACAAAACAAATCTAATTTAAATAAATATTTAAATTTTTCAGCCAGAGATACTACAATATTATACCTTAAAGTACGGACTCCCCGCGGCCAGGACGACTTTGTGGACGTGAAACAACTCATTGCCGACTTCTAAAACGACGTCGGTGAGCATGTGATGTGATCTCATAGTGAACATCATCTGTTGGAAATAATTTTTTTTTGTTTATTTATTATACATAAAAAGTAATATTAATAGTATTTACATTGTCCCATCAAACTGGAAAGCAGTTTGTCTACTGGGATCAAATTATGTAAACTTAAATGTAAATTATTTGAGTATTTTTTTTTAAATAACTATATTAATTAAAAGAAGACCAACGTTTTAAATGTAACATACTTTTCAGATTTCTATTTTTTTTTCATGTAAAGGTCATTAGAAAGGCTGACTTGACGGTAGATGATTACCATTGCCTATACTTAATACAAGATTAAGATAGGGGTTTTAGGAAGGGACAGAAAATTAATTATTTTTGAATGAATATGGTTGATTATAAATATTAAAAATTGAATATAACTTATAAAGATACACTGACGAAGTTGCGAGCAAAACCTAGTCATAAATATATTTGTAAGATTCATCTAAGTATGTATACACATTTTTATTTGGCGCACAACATTCGCCTTGTAATGACGAGTCACTGTAAAACATCAGAAAACTAACAGTAAACTATGTTAACAATTATTATCTATTGGGTAATTATTAAGAGTGCGCAATAAGACTGAATAGGAAAATGAGAAAAGTTAAAATTGTCAGGGAAAATATTGCTTACAGAATAAAAACTGCGTGTAACAATGACTGGGCAAAAATAGATATACCTAAATGTAAACTTAACAATTTGTTGATACTTTTATTACGTTATGTTTGCGCTGTTATAATATCTACATAATATAATGGTTTTGTATGATCTCTACGTTACAGTAAATTCTCGTTTTAACTAAAGAATATGTTTAACTGCACGCCATTGGCTACAGCCGGTTTCGACTGGGAACAAAGTTTCTTTAGCCTACACGTGTTTATTTTATTATTTTACCAACGACCCGTTATCGGCTTCGATACGAACGCATTTTTTTTTGCAAATTATAAACACATTCCATTAGTGATAACCGTATTAAAATCAGATGAGTGTTTTAGAAGAAATTAGACAGAGACGAACAGCGCTTTATTATCGAAAAGATCTTAACTATTTAATAATTGTTAAGTGACTGAAAAAAATATATAGGTAGGTATTTTATGTTCAGTTTTGCTTAGTATTTTAATGAACACATTTGAAATGGCATTACTTAATATTATGATAATAATGAACGATTTCGTCTGACCTTGAAACGTTCAAAGTAAATGTCGCATGGATTTATATATTCCTTAGTCATGATGACGCAGTTGTCAATGGTCCATTGATAAGAACACGTTCGTGATTGATTTCTTAATAGGATAACATAGGTTTCGCTACGAGCCGCCGACATTTTCGAGCATTATTAAGAAAAAAAAAACAATAAACCAACATGTCAGTCGTCGTTTGTGTACGGCCGAATAATAATAGAACAGATCTTCATAAACTACCTACAGCTAACAACAATCTCGATCACGTCAACTTTCAAACAAAAATACCGGATTAAATCGGTCCATCCATTTGGGAGCTCCACTTGATGGTAGCCGACTGAAGCCAACTACCATCAAGTGGAACGTCAGTCTGTCTAACGACCTTTATATTTAAAAAAAGTTTTACGAAATTTCCGATCAAAACTTTCTACTTTTGATAGCATAGGAAGCGTTTGAAGGTGATTTAGATCTAGAGGAACTTGTGGGAGGTTTTTAAATGGATACCCATCCAATCGACTTCGAAATACAGAGTGCCCTGTCAATACTTTACAGATTCAGACCAGAGCCAACTATGAAAAGTACATTTTCAAAGTTGGCCTTGCTGGAAATTGACACTGTGTTATAGCAAGCACTTTAGTCACTCGACCAAGTGGCTTGTTAAATAATCGGTTAAAATAAGCTTTTTTTTTTATAAGACTGTGCATGGACATGAAAATATCAAGAAGAACATAGATCTAGGTAGATCGTTGCAGATTTTTTTTCAAAGGGTTGCATGCTACAATCTATAGATCGCAGAAGATATCCCATTTTGCATTCCACTTTACAACCCGCATGCTAAAGTGGGTTCCCCGTCAAACTGCAAATAAATTGTAGGTATGTGTAGGTAAACTTTCACTCACCTTCATAAAATCTGAAACATAATTGCCCATGCAAAATGTCATGTCGCCTATGTCATTGGATCCGGCGCCAATGTCCCCTTGCAGCGTTGTATCACAGGTGATGGGGGGCATCTCGTCCAGCAAGTTCCCTCGACCCACGTCGTCGTCAGTCTCCATTGTGTGACCTAAGACCGGCACAGCATTATTAACAAACAAATTAAACAATACACGTCTGTGTGTATTGTTTAATTCTGTGTTGACGATTCGAATTAGCAATGATTCGCAAAAAATCTGAGCTTTGCCCTGTTTTAATCAACTTTGAAATTAAAAGTTTTCTACGGCACAATATAAAGGCAAGATTTTTACAATTTAAATATGCATTAGCGCAGCATTGATATTTGCATACAAATTAATTTGCATTATCTGACTCCACATTAAAAATAGTTTCAGTCAGGGGTCCAATTAAATGGGTCTAATTCGTGTCTTGTCATTTTAGTAGGATAATTTTTCAGTTTTTGTACGGGTTATCATTACTATTAATAATAGTTATTAATAATTATTATTAATATTATTAATTACTATTAATAATAGTTTATAATATTTATAATATTAATAATATCCTAATTCCTAATAATATTTAAATACGAAAAATTTGGATGTTTGGATGTTTGCTACTCAATCACGCGTAGAAGGGAAAACTAACTACAGCGCGTACAAAATCACGAGCAAAGCTAAGCAAAACTGAATTCAAATATAAAATATGCACAGTATGAATTTCATTCAGTATTGTTCTGTTGAAATATTAACATTTAAGAAAAAGAAAGTTATTTCAAAATTTTTCATGAATATTTACCATTTTGTTCGAAATATATAACATCAAACTTTATTTTCATATTTTATTATTAATATTAACTATTCAGTCTTAAAAACAGCGCACAGTTTACCAAGTTATTTATCACAGAGCAACATTTATTAATACAAATCACAAAACTTTAATAAAAAATCTTTATAATATTTCAATTTTATCACTAATCGTCGATTTAAAAAAATATTTAATGATATAGAAATTGCACACATACTAATAACGATATAATATTGAAAAAATATAAGTAAAAAAATACTTTTAGAATTTACACTCTTTTCATAAAAGCCTCAGGGGCTTTTATGGTAACAAAATATTATTTTTAACACAGTCATAGATAAGTAATACTGTACGGAATCGCGACCGCTTTGAAAGCGATGCGAGAGCGTTACTACCAAGAAACTATACGCACGTACGTTACCAAAACGCGACACACTATGAGTCAGCAATTGATAATTTAGGAAGTAGCCGGAAGTAAGCACAGTAAGTACTTTTCATTCCGGTTTTTTTAGTCTACCCAGAAATCTAATATATATTAATATTATAATAACAGAAGATTTGTAAGTTTGTAATGAATAAACTCAAAACTACGAGGGGCACACTGAAATGATCGGGAATAAGAAAAACCACATGCACGGTATAGCTAAATTGTATTTTATTGTTTTTCGAAGTATTCTCCGTTCAACTTAATGCACTTTTCCATTCGTGCAAACCAATCATTAAAACAGTAATTCCAGTCTGAAGTTGATGTTGACAAAATGGCTGATTTGTATGCTTCCACAGCTGCTTCGGGGTCTTCAAACCGTTGACCGCGTAATAAATCTTTCATTCTAGGGAATGTAAAGAAATCGTTTGGGCTCAGGTCAAGACTGTACGGAGGATGGCTCATCAGCTCAACGTTTTCCTGCTTCAAAAAATCATTTGTCTTCCGAGCCGTATGGGAGCTCGCATTATCGTGATGTAAGATGATGCGACGTTTCGGGTTATTTTTTCGGAGTTCGGCTATCATTTCTGGCAAACAAACCGTGACATACCACTCGGCGGTAACCGTTCTGCGTTCCTGTGAAGGAATTGTAGCAACATGCCCCTTTTTCGAGACAAACGTAGCGACCATTTTCTTTGACACTGCGGGAGCGAACCACTTTCGTTGGTTTGACCTCGTCTTCGAAGACCCAAACTGCTGACTGATGTTTTCTTTCAGGTTCGTATGAATAAATTATAAACGATATTATAAACGGCATTTGGCTTCCCTCCGTTGAAGCGTTGCAGAGTATTCCGGCACCAATCTACACGAGCCGCCTTTACTCTTCGGACAAATTGTGGAGAACCCAGCGGGAAACTAGCTTTCTTACACACAGCTCATTATGTAATATCGACTGAATTGCAGTCATTCCGATACTGATAACAGCCCGAATCTGCTCGTATGTCACATGACGGTCATCTAATATAATAGTTCGCACAGCTGCGATGTTTTCAGGCGTGACCGCTGTTCTTGGTCGACCTGCAGAAGAAACAGTGCTGAGCGACACACGACCGCGTCGGAACTCGGCATACCAGCTGTATATTGTCGTTTGACTCGGTGCTTCAACATCATAGATCAAAACAAGTTCGCTGAGACATTTATCTTGATAAGCCGCGACGAAAATTGTGATAAATTACGGCACAGAAATGCTCACGCGTGAGCTCCATTTCTGTTAACGACGTGTCAACTTTAAACCAACATAGTCTTTGTTTTTAATAAAAAAAAAAAATTGTTTGAATGTCATTAAGATTCTAAGAGACCAGTATTCAAATTCTAAAAAAGGTTTTATTGTATCTCAATCCGAAATATTCTATTCCCGATCATTTCAGTGTGCCCCTCGTACTGAGCTGATTTTAAAAATTCTTTCACCTATAGAAAGCTATATTATTAGCAAGTAGCAAGTAACATAGGCTATATTTTATAAAGCTATTCGGACGAAGTAGCGTGCAACAGCTAGTATCTAATATTTTATTTTTAATTCAACATTTAAAATCTTTCCACTAATATAATATAAATACGAAAATTCGTGTTTTAAAGTTTCATGCAAAAACCGCTTCACGGATTTGGATTAAAATTGGCACACAGATAGTAGGTATATTACCTGGATATAACATATAGGATACTTTTTGTCCTAGAAAAATGATAGGGATCATTTAAAAATAAAAATGTTGGGCTCTACTGTCATCACAGCGATAAATATATTTTCCATATTTTCCAGGTGTTATAATTTTCATTTTTCATTAAGGACGAAGTCCCTGACACCAGCTAGTTATATATAACAAGGAGTAACTAAGCTACTTTTATTTTAGAAAAATAATAATATATTATATAAATAGTAATAGCGCAATGTCCAGTAATGTGAACGCTGCGAGGTCACGCTCAGCTAATTTAATATAAATTTATAATGCCGACATTTGCAAAATAATCCTCAGTGTTTATTAAGATAATTTGCCTTAAATTCTTAAATGTAGTTACTTTGCAATCTTAGTTGAAAAGTTATGTTGGGTAAGAATTAAGTAAAGACCCATTTGTTGGAATTTCATAAACAGAGCATTGTTCAGAATTTTTTTATGAATAGTTGTAACTAGTAAATTTTCCTTATAGTGTTTCCTCTAATAACAGTAGAAATAAGTAAACAACAATTAATAAAAATATTTTACACTATACTTCATATAAAAACAATGGAAACTAACAAATGGATTTAGGAATCCTTATTTTGGTTAGATGATCAAAAAACTAGACCATGTTCATGTCCTAGATAAATCATATTCCTAGATTAATTCTTTCTTAATTTAACCAATAATTTAATCAACTACTTTTATGAAATTATTTATTAGTCTTAAAAGATTCTTAATATTAATATTTGTTAATCATAGTCTTAATAAAAAAAAATCAATCAAGAGAATATTATTGGTTTTTAAGCAACAACACATACTTTTGTATGTGTTGTTGTTGCTTAAAGAAGCTTTTGCTGCTTTTAATGATTAAATTATATAATGATGCGTGGCTTTATGGCTTTCAAACATTTGTCTATAAACATTTTACTCTAAATAAACTTTCTGTAATTCTTAAGAAACTTTAACACTGTTTCATTTGGTGTTTTTACAAAATTTAAACTAAACCTAAAAATTAATGAAACTAAACTTTGTATCTACACATTTCCTTGCATGTTTATGTTTAAACACTGGTTGTTAAAGTTTGTTAATACAAGAAATAAATAATCACAATATGATAATTAAATATTATGTCATTCTAGTTAACTACTTAAATATTATGTAGTATGGTGCCTTAAAGCCAAAGTTAAAAAAAATGAAATCAAGATTTATTCTAAGTTTCTTCAATACTAACTTTTACACTTTACTTTTAGTTCCCAATAAGAAATAAAGTTATAAGTTCGTATGTACCTACTTATTTTATGTATAATGCCGACTCACCTTTTTAAATGTTAAATAGTATATAAAACAATAAATTCTTATTTAGCAAAACAGCAATTATCTTCAGATACTTTTCTGATAAGAATCCGATTTATGAAACATTTTATAAATGTTACCTATTGTAATGATTAACTTTTAAAAATACTAATCTCAGACATACACCGTAATTTATATATACATGCTATTTTGTTTGTAAAGAATGTAATATAATCACAGATAAACTAAGCACTATGTAACGTTAAAGCTATTTGTAATAAAAACAGAGATATTCACTGAAGTAAAAATCCATTTTAACCACAGATCATAAAGTTATATATGATTTTAACACGATTTTAACTTTTTTTTGCCTTTTGTCAGTGAAGACTGAAGTGACAGGAGAGTCACAGACCAACACTCTCTAGCGAGAACACAGACCTATTAACCTTTTACAGTGTTGTCAATGTAAACTATAGAACACTATAGATACTCTAAACAAAGATATTTTATAACTAAAGCACAAACTAAATAATAAATAGTAGATAAACTAAACTATGGATGTTGCGGTATTAATGCATTCAAAAAGCAGCACAATGTCAATTCCGCCTAAAACAGAGTTCTGTCAGATTCAGTCAATAAGCTTCAAATAAGCATAGTCAGTCCAATCAAGACCCTGTGAGCGGTCAAGTGATAAACATGTCGAAATGCTATTTAATTAAAGGTCTAGTTATCAGGCCATTAAATTAAAAAAAAAAAAATTCCTCGTGTATAAGGATATCTTTAGTTTAATTTCTTTGGAGGATATCTATCGCGATTATATGCTCTGTGATCTATCCATCCTCCTTGATGAATTTGTTTGATTTATTTAGTAATCTGCAAGCAAGGTATCTGGTATTCTGTGTTCTGTGCTCAACAATGGCAGATTCAAAGCAAGGTACTTATTTCCTATTTTAATTATTTTATAGTTATTTAATAAATTAGATAGATAATAGTGGACATGTATTAATAATTTTACTAAAAATATAGTATAAAACTATATAAAACTTTTGTTAGTTGCGTAAAATACTTACGTTTCTAAGAACAAAAATTCTAACTCATTCCAGATCGCCTTGATATTTGGTTCCTAACTTTAAATGCATAGGTAATTAGGCTATTTTGATTTCAAAGAAACAAATATCTAATCATATCTCCGAAGTTTTTTTGGAAAAAGATTGTTAAGCAAATTTCCATTATGCTTTCGATTTTGTACACTATTTTATTTGTTATATTCTCTTGATAACTTCATTTCTTAAATGATCTCTTGCACAAAATCTTTTTATTTTGAATTTGCGCATTTTTCAGAAATGAATAATGGAACATCACAATCAAGAGTGGTCCTAGCTAAACCTCGTCTTGGAGGCTTTGGATCTGTTAATTTTGGAGCTTCTACTTCCACCAAGAGTTCTATTCCATTAGGTAATTGTTTTTTCTCACTATAGTTACTTTGAGCCTGTCTGTCGACCTTAACATAATGAATATATTTTTTTAACATTGCATATGCACATAACTTAAGCCTTAAAACCTATAACAAATTTTGTGTATACTGTTTATGTGTGAAATTAATAATTTTAGGTTCAGTATTACGTCCGCCACAATTAAAGCCTGCTAACAATCCATTTCTCAAAGTCACCGAAGTAACAGGCACAACTGAGAAAGAACAGACAGATACATCCTCGATAGAGGATAAGTCAAAAGATGAAGCACCCAAATTTGTGCCACTTGGAACCGGCAATGTTGCACCTAGAAATTCTAATTCAGTATCAGCAACTGTGCAGCCAGCAGCTAGTGCATCTTCATCTCGATTTGTTTTTGGCCAAAATTTAAGTGACAGAGTTGTTATGAAGGAAAATGTGAACAATGGAGAAGCGAGTGCTGTAGGTCATTCCATGAATGGCACTGAACTCTTGTTCACTAGTGCCGCCGCCTCGGTCAAAGAAAATAATCAGGTTAGTTTATTTGTTTAAGTTTGATATCCGTAACACAATTACATAATTACATTATAACAACAAATCAACGACTAACAAACACAATTTTACACAAAATGGAAAAAGTATAGTTATAATATTACAACTGTAAATTTAATATAAACCATCAATATTAATATAAAAAATATAATAACATAGAAGTTGCAGTTAAAGATATTAGATCTATGGTCTTACCAAAATACTCAAAAATCGATTTTACAGTCATTAATATAAAAAAGTCAATTTCTCCAAAAATGAGAGATAGAGGATGTTGGCACTTAACTATTAATATCCTAATATTGCTCTTACTCTCTTTCCTATAAATTAGCTCAAAACTTGTATACAATTAATTATAAATTCCGGATTATTAAATTTAACCACCTGTTTTGCAATCATCGCCTGACAAGTTTGATTTGCAAATGATTGCATAAAATTTTGCAGGTGTGGATTTAGTTATGCATTTGCGGATGTCAATATTCACGACACAAGTCACCAGTTTAATTGTTTTGTTGTGCTGATTGAATTAAATTAAACTCACGTATTTGACGTTGCATAACATAATTATTGTATAACTGCATAGAATCGATATAACTGCTTTTGCATGCCAGATTCTGGTGAAAAGCGCGATCTATATTATATGTACCCAACTAACCTCATCAATTGTACCGCTTTTTTGGCAAATAAATGAGTTTGAGTTTGAGTTTGAGGTCTTTAAAATTTTCTTATATACATGATTGTTGATTTATGTGCTAGGATGAGGTCGGAGGGAATGAGAACGGCAGCAGTGGTGAAGGTCTGGCAGCCGCAGCCGCAGAGTATGAACGTTCCCATGCACGGCCACCACCTCCCACCAGTTACTGCACTACGACAGGAGAAGAAGGTGAAACGAATGTATTGCAGGTGAGTTTGTGACTTCATCTATATAATAAATTATTTATTCAGGTTACTCAATCTCAATGTGTTAGTAACATCTTTCTAACATACAAATCTTCTCTTTTTATAATATTAGTATAGATAAGGCCTGATTATTGTTATGGTCAATAAACAATATAAAACGGTAGGCTAAAATATCAATTATTATATTAATATTAAATATAATAAAATATATTATAATTGCGAAAGTTTGTATGGATGTAAGTATGGATGTTTGTAACTCTTTCACGCAAAAACTACTGAACCGATCAGCATGAAATTTTGCATACACGTTGTCTGGACCAGAAAGGAAGAGTACCTTTCATCCAGAACGCGGATGAAGTCGCGAGCACCAGCTAGTATTAAATAAAATATTTATTTGTTAAATCGTTGTTAAAACTTCTTCGTAAATAAAATCAATTGGCATACACGACACCAGAAAAGAAGAGTACCTTTCATCCAGAACGCGGACGAAGTCGCGAGCACTAGCTAGTATTAAATAAAATATTTATTTGTTAAATCGTTAAAACTTCTTCATAAATAAAGTCGATTCGGTTCAGTAACGCACTCACTAATTCGAGCTGTCAAAAATAAAATAAATGGTTTGATGAAGTATAATTGCGTTAGTTAATGATTTTTTTGTTGGGGTTTGTGAAGATATCGTGTCGACTGTACGCGTGGGAGGCGGGCAGCTGGCGCGAGCGCGGACGCGGCGTGTTGCGGCTGAACGACGCGGCCCGCTCCGAGGACGCCGCGCGGCTTGTGGCCCGCGTGGCGGGGTCGCTGCGCGTCGTGCTCAACACCAAGCTGTGGCCCGACATGGTTGTCGAGCGAGCCGGCACCAAGTCCCTGCGTATCACCGCTCTGGACTCGCAACACCAAGTCAAACTGTTCCTCATTATGGTATGTGCCACTTGATATGTATACTTATGGTAATGGCCTTGTTAACCTCTGACGCCCGACGAAAAAGCGTCTTATTAGTTTGATGTGTGCTCGCAAACAGATGGACCTATTTGTATCCAGTTATTTTAGTTTAAAAGCTGACCTGATTGGGATGGTTCCTAGCTATAACGTTTGAGAACTATCAACCCATTTCCTAGTTACAATGAGATTTCACTAACTGTGGTGGTATTTCCATGACATGGCAGCCTTGACCTGACGCTGCAGCATCAAGTAGACCTTAGCAATTTACAGTAGCGTAATTGGGTTCAATAGAAAGTCGTGGGTTAATTTATAATTATTAATAGCCTTACCTTATACTCTGAGCCTAAGGATTTATTCATACCCAAAGGAGACGTCGCGAGATACATTGCGTACTCGCTAAACATAAGAAATAAAGATGTATTAATTTGTTTTCCGCAGGCCGCTCCCAGTGACATAATTGATCTGCACAAAGCTCTAACGGCTCGCGTCACAGGCGCCAAGAAGCCCAGCTTGAGTAATACCAGGTCTCAGGAAGCTGCCGAGAGGCTAGAAGCGGCCGCCGACGTGAGTGAATACATAGACAAGCCTGCTCATACTGGTAGCGAACAAGAGAATATTGCTAATCAATCATCAACCAACACTAGAATAGAAGCGAGTGTTGAGAAGAAAACAAACGACGAGTGTGAATCCAACGTAGACATGGACGAGAGTAAAAAGTTGAAAAGGAAAGAACCAATTGAAGATGAGAAATCTCCCAAGAGACAATGTCCCGACATTTTGATACAGTGACAATATTACAAAGGCAGTGTACAATTTGTGATGTAAATGTGAAATGCGGACAAGTTTTCTTTTTTGCTTTTAGCTGTAATTACGGCTTTGTTATACTGATGAACTTTTTTTTAAATAATTTTCTTTTCTTAACTACACAATTTTTTAAACTTGTAGCTCAGGCCTTTTTTTTTTAGAACACATGAGTTTTGTAGCCACATAAACAATAATGGTCAAGCCACAATAATACTTATTCAAGATGTTTGTACATTTGAAACGTATTCACTTTCGAAAGGAGATTGATTTGTCTCAAAAATCTCAAAAAACTGCAAAATCGGAATTCTTCATTGACACTCTTATACTACTGTTAGACAAACTGGTGACTAAAGAATTTTGTAAATAAATTAATACCATTTAGTCCTTTTAGCCAATTAGAAAGATTAAATGTCTTGTAAAATTGTCATTAAATACTTTTGTTCATTGCTCTAAATTAAATGTGTTTCGTATTAACGAATGTGCTGCGTTTTCGTTATTTAAAGTTAATTTTAATTTGAGGTAAGTACAGGGTTGACGCAGGAAAGTAAAATTGCAAAAATTCTTTTTGAATACTTTGTTTTTGTAATGCTCTTGAATTACTTTCTTCTAATGTCTTTTTTTAATAATAATAATACTTTCTTTTAATGTCTTGGCTCTCTGATGATTTTTTACTTTTTTCTAATGTCTTCTTTTAATTATACTTTCTTGTAATGTCTTGCCTCCATCAGATCTCTGATGGTTTTTCCAGTGTCATTTGTAAAAATAGCAATTTGAAAAAGGCAAAATTCAAATTAAAATCAAAAGTAGGATCAATCTCGAGACTAGTCAGTCAAGTCCACAATTTTATTTTTCTTTGAGTTTTCCAAAGCACAAGTCTTGAATAACTTCAATGCGGTCTTCAATCGTGAAGCGTCACGTCGTCACGTGGCCTCCCTCCACTTGGCTCCCACGTCTATGATCCCATGGGATCCAAAGATATTTTTTTTGGATTCCGTGTCTTCAATGGAATACGACTCCATAGCGGTAAGTGGCAACATTCAACCAACGAAATGACATGGCGTCATTGCGATATTGACCTTTACTTTCCTGCGTCAGTAAAGAACGACCCTCCTCTATGTGAATTTTGTTTTATTTACTGAGTGTTGCCTAAAAAAGAGTAGGACATCATTAGGTCTCTAAAATCTTTAGTGCTTGCTCGTTTAAATGTTCACTCTTACTTATGACTTATGTAAACTTGAATCTGCTTGATTGTCTATTTGAAATATGCCAGTCTATATTGAAATGTAAAAATAAATTTATTAACTATGAAATGGGGTTGCCATGACATTTAAAATTTAGTACACCCGTAGTAAAAAAAATATGTAATGAATTAAAAACTTTGTTTCTAAAAGTAATTGCGATGTTATTTTTCAAAAAAAAGGTAATTTGCAGAAATGTAGAACACTGTCAAAATGCTTCACCAACAATTTTTTCTGAAACCAATTTCTTAAAACAACAATTAACTATAAATGATTTTTAAAGTCAATTTATTTTAAAAATTAATTCTGATATAATTTAAGTAATGTGGTATAACACAAGTTTTTTTTCAGTACAAATAAACTTCTTTCAATACAATTGAATATTAAATATGTTTACACATTCCAGTAATAAGAATTCAACCAGAGCTGAATACCAAATACGGCAAATGGTTTTCTGTTAGTAGGTAGTCAGTAATAATAAATGTGAATGTTATATAAATACATTTTACCTTTTAAATCTTTTGTTTTATTTCAAGTTAGATATTCGAACCTATCTGATGTCTAATAAATAATATTATACGAAAATAACAATCAGCTTTTAAACTAATATTATGTTTTGTTTTGAACAAAATTTAATATTGAATGTTGAAAATATTATTAAAAAGTATTTCTAAGTTAAACTGTAAAATAAGAAACGCCACTTAAACCCACTGTAGTCACTGTGTGATTAAGGATAAGGGATAGGTAAATGGGCTCTGGCTTACTCACTCATTCAAACGCAACAGTACCTACACATGCATACATAAAATTTATTTTATTTTTTATTTGAACAAAAACCCTTATAACAAACTAGCTAGTGCTCGCGACTTCGTCCGCGTGGAATAGTTATTTTGGGAATCATTTGGGTATCTCGAACGGTTTTCGCAGCGCACGCAACGGAAGCCCTCAAAGATGAATAAATTTTCCCCGTTTTTTCCACATTTTCGACTGTTTCTTCGCTCCTATTAGTCTCAACGTGATGTTATATAGCCCAAAGCCTTCCTCGATAAATGATCTATCCAACACAAAAAGAATTTTTCAATTCGAACCAGTAGTTCCTGAGATTAGCGCGTTCAAACAAACAAACTCTTCAGCTTTATAATATTAAATAGTATAAATACAGAAAATAACATACAATAGTTACAATTATATTACAGGGTTTTACTGTGTACCTCAACAGATGTTGATTTAAAAAATAACTATGGGGAAGGTCTATAAAAACATCAAATTTGATAATTGATTGGAATATTGTGGTCTTTCATAGCTTTCATGGCCGTTTCGAATGCGAGAGCAGACTGTGGACCTTCTCCCTCGAAGGGATTGGATGGTTCGTCTTCTGGGCCGAGTACACCGTGCGCTCGAAGCATCAATTGCCTCATGAGTGCTCTTTCCTGCTGCAACACTTGCTCATTCATCACGTGCAGTTTTCGCCTCTTCAGAAAAACGCCGTGTTTCTTGAGACAGTGTCGGTTGAAGTCATGCTTGTAACTGTACGGCTGCGAACATATCTCGCATTTGTACGGTCGCTCGCCGGTGTGCACGCGCATGTGATGTCTCAGACCGTATTTGGTGAAAAATGTCATTTTGCACTGTTCACACTTTATACACTTGTTCGCCGAATTGTGACACGCTTCGTGACGCAGGAGGGCGCTTCTCTATAAATATATAATAAAAAAACATTTTTGTATATATTTGCTATTTATATGTTTCAGTAAAGCGAGCTTTTTTGGTCATATCTTTCAATTTAGTAAATTTGGCACAATTTATGCTGTTAATTTATTAATAAGTTTGGCATTTAGTTCAAGCGTAGTTTTTCAATTATTATTACAGACAGAATAATGGTATAATATAGATTTTTTAATGGGCGTTTCGTTATTATTTCTGAAAATATACAAAACGTGCGACGTTCTTTTTCTGATATATAAAAAAATATGCAGTGGAGTGCTTATACTGAATTTCTCTATTCTCAGAAATATTGTTTCATTATACATAATATGATATGACGAGCCCCTTGGTCGAGAAGTAAAGGTTAAGGTTTTAACGTTGTCTCAGGGGTCTCAGGTTGGATTCCTGGCAGGGCCAACTTTGGGAATGAACTTTCATAGTTGGCACTGGTCACTTGCCATCAAGTAACAACAAGTGGACGGTCAGCCTGTCTGACGAACTTAAAAAAAAATACAAGCTCTGGCGGTCGCGTTAGCGCACAGAAAAGGATTTTGGTACATTTTAGTGCTTAACATAATTATATTAAAATAATGACAGTTATGTTAATAGAAACTTAAATATATAATATATAAAATTTACCCTTTTGAATGATTTATTACAAATTTTACATGTATAATTCTTTTCATTGGAGTGTGACAATCTATGGCTGAAAAAAAATACACAAACATTAAGTAAGTAAGTATACTTTTATTTAAATGGCAAATTCTCTTTTATTTATTTTGAAAACGTATCTGAATTTTGTTCTTAGATTTACAATGAATTACGAGAATTTTTTTAAATTAAAATCTGCTAAAATTCAAAGGGAATAAGTACCTCTTAAGTAAAGCCTTATTATTAAAAGCCGCTATACACTTATCACATTTGAAACATTTGTTTTCATTATGCGTTTTCATATGAGTCTTTAACACGTCCTTGGTGCAGAATCCTTTACCACATTTTTCGCATTTGAACTCTCGCTCACCTACAAAAGATATAAAGATGATAAAAAAAAGAAAAAAGGGAATAAGTAACAGCAAAATTTCAATATCCATGTTAAATAAATAAAATATTCACTTTTTTTTCACATCTTAGAAAAATATGATCTTGTATGACGAGCCGCCTTATTTAAAAAAATAAAATAAAATAATAATCTTTGATAACAACGTTAAAAGGAGGTTTTAAAATATTTTTTTAAATGTATTTAAAAAAAAAACTAATTTCATGTTTAGACACGAAATTTAATTCACGAATTAATTAAATAATTTTTTAATTTAATTTCACGAATGAGAGCTTAGGCTCTCATCTTTAAACTTTGCATCCATCTTTCAAATACATACCGAAAAACCTGTATCCATACAGTACTTACAGACTGACATATTATGAATTATATCGTGTAGTATCAGTAGTACGGTTGTTTGTTCGGTTGACCGAACTAATGAAACTTTTTAGTATCAGTAGTACGGTTGATAAAAATCACCGAACAAATGACACTTTTAAAGTTGCAGTAGTTCGCATAAAAATTTAATTAAAATTAAAGGATACAGGTAAGTAAGTAATTATCTTTTTTATATTTAACTAACAACTAAATACAAGTACAAGTTTTGTTTAAATATTAATTATTACCTACAATAAGTTTGTACTAGGTAGGTACCTAACTGGCCATTTTGATCCTTTCGCTATAAACTCAAAAACTACTGCACCGATTTTCATGCTGTTTTAACTAATGGATAGAGTGGTTCTCGAGGAAGGTTTTAGTATATAATTTACAAAGTTACGCGGGCGGAGTCGCGGTCAGCAGCTAGTTAATAATAAAAAGTATAGATAAAAAATCGAAAAACCCGAAGGTTTCTTTTTACATTAGAATTTGTAAACTTGTTTTTTTATTTTCGTTATTGTTCACCTAAAACATTTTTTAACATAGTTGGGTAAAATATAAGTAAAAACTAATGGAATTTCTACTCCGGAAAGGTCGCAATCGGGTGAGAAAGTGCGACTTTGTTTACTTAAAAATTAAAAGTCACCTGTATTATACTCGTATGTATTAAAAAGGTGATAACATATGTAGGTAATAATTAATATTTAAACAAAACTCGTACTTGTTTTTAGTTGTTAGTTAAATATAAAAAAGATAAGTTACTTACTTATCTATAGTATGCTTTAATTTTAATTAAATTTTTATGCGAACTACTGCAACTTTAAAAGTGTCATTTGTTCGGTGATTTTTATCAACCGTACTACTGATACTAAAAAGTTTCATTAGTTCGGTCAACCGAACAAACAACCGTACTACTGATACTACACCAATTATATAGTTAATAAAATATAATAATAATGACATCAAAGAAGTTAAGTATCGAAATTAGCGAGTTGTGTGAATTGAAATAATTATTTACCTGTGTGTATTTTCATGTGATTCTTTAAGGTAGAGGTCAATCTACCACAATACGGACACATGTCCCTGCGCACTGGATATTTCTTTGCGTTATTTTCGGATTTTACTTTATACGTGGGTACTACTTTAATATCTGTTAGTATTATGGGTTTTATGAAAACTTCTGTTGCTGGTAGATGGTGGTTGTTGGTGGTGCGATTTCGTTTTAATTTACTCCCTAAAAAAATATTAACAAATTGAATAACGCGGACTCAACTTTGGGAATTGAACCTCGTCCAACAAAATACAAATGAGCCTATGTACAGAATATTCTCACATTCTCCTTGTGCTATATAAAAAGCTTTTGCTTTTAAAAACAAATGTAAATAAAAAGTAAAATACAAGTAAACCTTTTGTGTGTTTTGGGCCCTTCTTTTTTCGCTTTCTACATATCAGTGGCATATCATCATCTGTAGATAATGAAGCATATTTTTGGCAACCCTGTAATTAAAACATTTGGAAGATTTAATTTGTAGTCAATGGAAACTTTTACAAATTTATATATTTTTGTAACATGCTTATGTTTGTTTATAACTTTATAAATTTTTTGTTTACCAAAAAGTATTTATAAAAATATAAAATTTGAATTTGAAATTCATTGTTTTTCAAAATATTTTTAGAGCCAAGTTTAAAAAGTTCACTTCCAAAATTGACCCCACCGTGAGTCGAATCTGGAACAGAGCATTAAAGCAAGCACCGTAACCACTCATTCAATGGTCTCATCAGAAAGGCTCTGTTAAAAGTGTTCACATTACTGTCAATAGTGTTTTAATGATATTGGTACTGTAAAGGTAATATTTAAGTAGGGCCATCATTAAAAACTACTGACCATTTCATAATCGTTGTCACTAAGCGTGTCCTCAATTGATTCTAAAAATTCTAATACGGGCACTGGACTATTTTTATTTGTTATTTTTCTTATTATTGTATCTTTATAAAAAAAAATGCTGTCGATTTTAAAGTCCACTTTACTTTCTTCTTTTATTGAGGTGGGAATATTAACTTCAACATCATTAAAAATGTCCTTAATATTATTAAAATACAATCGTTTTATATTTATACCCTTAGATAGACGCAAAATAATATCAGACCTGAAAAGAATATAGCATTACATTGACATTTAAATAGTTTTATTTGTAACAACACACTGATAAATACTTGCCTTTCTATTAAACTTTTAAAATTATAAAGTTCTTTGAGTTTATCACAACAGAACCTGCAAATCTTGTCTGTTATTCCATCATTTAATGGTACCTGTAAATACAGAAGCATAAAGGAAAATAGTCTCTTCCAGTAAAGAACTACATAAGTATTTTATCTGTTTTTAGACAGCAATAGAAGTAAAAGAATATTTAAAGGTTAGGTAAATATGTTTCATTTTGTACCTTTAATTGGGCCACTGAAAACAACATATCTGAATAACTTAATAAATTATCTTCGTCGGTGTCGAAAATACAACACATTAAACTTTTTTCTTCCAAGCAAATCCGACATTTTCCCATTTTTATGCAAATAAAACAGAATCCATAATTTCATTTAAAATAAAATCATTTACATTATCGGAACTCTGTTAAATTACATTATTTATATGTATCTACCTATAATGTAAAATATCTTATTTGAATCCACAATTCTACAGAAATAATAATCAAAATTCTTCTTCTTCTTCTTAGGTTTATTTAAATTTTAATGTAAATAAATAAACATACACAGAATAGAAAATCCATAATTGGCACAGAATACATTATACTCAAAAGTTCACAGCTGGTACGGACAGCTGTCATTTAATCAATACACATAGTATAAAACAAAGTCGCTTCCGTCTGTCCCTATATGTATGCTTAGATCTTTAAAACTACGCAACGGATTTTAATGCGTCTCACTAATGGATAGAGTGGTTCTCGAGGAAGGTTTTAGTATATAATTTACAAAGTTACGCGGGCGAAGTCGCGGGAAGCAGCTTTAATTTTATTAACTAATCATGTAGCGCCATCTGTCAAAACACTGTGCAACTATGACAACCTTTCTCCACTATTCGAAGTAGAGTGCTACATTGTTTCAAACAGAATTCCCTAGATGGCGCTGCGTGCTACATCAGTACAAATTTATAATTAACTTTATTATAACAATGAAATTTTGCATAGGTCTATACACGTTGTCTGGGACACCTTTCCGTATATATTATAAGTTACTCTATGGGGACATCGAAAGGACATAGGGTACCTACCCACCTTTCATCCAGAACGCTGACGAAGTCGCAGGCACCAGCTAGTTAATGATATGTTTCATTTTGGAGAATGGAGATAAGGACTAATTTACCAATGTTATTTTTTATTTATTAAAAAATTAACCTACTAATCTTTTTATCATATTTCGACAACTCTAGTGTGCGATAAAAACCTGAATAGGTTTATGTTGCACCTAAACGGTGTATCTAATTTTTTTTGTGTACCTACCTAAATAAAAAAAAATGAAAACGATAGCTAATAAAATTATTATTTTTTTTAGCTCAAATAATGTAACACATACATTTTAGTAGATACATTTAATCATCGCGCCATTATAATCAACGAAATAGTATATCTCACAGGTCGCTGATTATAATAGCTGACCATTATGGTTGCGACTGTCAAGCTGATAGTTCCTACCTACTGTAAAAAGTTTTCGCAATTACAAACAATAAGTTCACAACGGCGAACTTTTATTAACACTTCAAAAACCTATCGAAAAAGAAAAAAACTATCCGAATGCAAAACATTACCCAAAATCAAAAAGATCAGAAAGAATCACTTATTACTAGAACTGGCAATCTGCTCCTGGCTTCGCACTGGTGAAATTTTAAAAAATTCTTTGGTATTTTTTTTCGTATAAACATTTCTCGCTTTTTGCAACAGTGAAAAAAGTATTAAAATTCGTTGTGTAGTTTAAAAGATCTTAGTGTACGTATAATACAGAGAGACAAATGGCGCGAAGCGTCTTTGTTTTATGCTATACTAGCTAGTGCCCGCGACTTCGTCTGCGTTCTGGGTGGAAGGTACCCTTTCTTTCCTTTCTGGTGTCCCAGACAACTTGTATGAAAAATTTCATGGTGATCGGTTTAGTAGTTTTTGCGTGAAAGAGTTACAAACATCCGTACATCCATACAAACTTTCGCATTTATAAAATTATGTAGTACGGATGTAAAGTATGTATACTATGTACTTGTTGGAATTATACCTTTATGGTAAAGATAGTCACGTAAAAGGTACGTCTATCTATACCTAGGCTCAAGCAAGACTATGATATATTATTTTAATACATACTGAAGATTAATTTGCGAAATTCCTTTTTATTTTATTTGCTTTTTTCTCGGTTTCGGGTTCGATTGCTCGGAGGCATTAAACTTTTTTTATTTTACATCTTAATTCTAGATCATCCTCAATTATAAATCATTGAGTGTTCCATTCCCTAATAATATATATTACCAAAACAATTTCTGACAAGTACCTACTAGGTATTTTTTATCAGTTTTATTCAGTTGTTGTAAGCATCAATATTTATTTCGGTAGCCACAATCACCGGCCGACCTTCACATAAATCGTCACGAATATGGTCACGTCCACTTTTAAATTTGCTAAACCGACAATGAACGTGCAATAAACAGAGCTATGAGATGGGGTTTTATCACTAAATTCCAAATAAAGTCTTTGGTAAAGTGGACTTAGGCCAAAAATAGGAAATTTAACAATTAATAATCATAATAGCGAAAATTTTCTGGAGTTAAATCCATACCGGCGTAAACTTCGTAAGTGAAACTTTATATACCTGACTTGGCTTAATTTATAAAGAGAGCCTTAAACTTTAGATTATACCAGATTACATATTATTGTCTTAGTGCACTAAAACAATGACAAAATAATAATGCGATATAAATAAAGTGTTTACCTACTAGGTTTTACGCTCCGAACACTTATTGTGTTCCAAAGAAAGTCATTACTGTACCTCTATTTAGTACGGCTCTGACCAAAACGCATAAGCGCATAATATTTGTAACATTATGGACTTGGGCGGGCGTCCGTGAAGCCAACTATGAGGTCCCCAGCGGAAGAACAGCGCTGTATGAGACACGTTGCACACACAGCATATACTGAGTTGAGTGCCTATTTGGGTCAGTCGAGACACTGGTGCATGCACTGGCAATTATGGCAGTATTGGCAACTATTATTGCAAGTAAGGCAAGTATTGTCAAATTACGTTTAAGATTGTTCTTGTTCTTGTTATTGGATGTGCTATTGGTATTTATTGACTCCACATTGACTCAATTAAATTTCTTTTCTTTCTTTCATTCATAAGCGCCAAATAAAACGCGGCGCTAATAACTTTTCATTGCGAAAAAATTATATCCCAGCAGCGATCTAGCGTTTAGCATGTTGAATGAATTGATAACATGATACGAGTAATTTTTGTTTTCATCGCGCTGCATCATATTTAGTTGCAATTATAATATTATAAAAATGCAGAAAAAAGTATAATTAGGATAGCTTCTCTAGTGCTTACGTTAATATTAAGTATACATAGGGCGCACTAAAAGTTTCCGGATTAAGAAAAAGTTTCTATGAATCGTCAAAAATGAATTTATTGTTTCTCAAAATATTCTCCGTTATATAGCGTAAATGTACATTTTCACACGAATAAACCAATTTTGAAAACATTTTATATGTCACTCCTCTGTGGAAACCTTTTTTAACGTTGGAAAATCCTCTTGTATCCTCTTGGGGGTATTCCTGACACTGCGTGGTTATATGTCGGATTCGTACCGGCTGAAACTCAACGACTTTCTAACGTGGCCTTAGATGGAGGGATGTTATGACACGACATCGATGTCCCTTGGAAACATGTTTTTCATACTCTTTGACTGTCTCTTCTGTTAACGAAAATCGTTGACCGCGTAATTGAATCTTTATTGGGACCAAAAAGTCGCAAGTTGCCAGGTCGGGACTGTATGCAGGATGGCTCATAAATTCTAAGTTTTTTACCTTCAAAAATTCGTTTGTCTTCTGGCCGTGTGAGATCTGGCATTAACTACTATTCACGGTACGACAATAAATTCTCCAAAGCAACAGTAGACACGTATCTGGATTATTAAAAAAATCATTAAAAAAGTAGTAGGAATGCCAAGATAATTATAAATATCTACCTATTCGTAGACGTTCCGTTTAAGAAAAACTAAAAAAAATACATAATATGTTTCTTTTAGTAGGTAGCTGTAAAGCATCAAGAATTTAGACACATTCATCTTACGCTTTAGTGAATTGTCAAAATATTTATATTGGCTTCTTGATTGAAACAAGACGCACCGCCTGGTTTTTATTAAAACAAACAATGAACATTTTCTCAAATCAAACAAAACATTAATCTTGCTAATATCTAATTAAAAATTTCAACATTTTTAAATTAAGAAAGACACAAATTTAGTAAGAAAGAAGAATTACTTTTAGTAAGCTAAGTTCTTTGTGGTATTTCAAATTAGGTAATTAAATAAAAAAATACAGAAAAATAACATATCCCTCTATGTTATAAACTTTAAAGTTATAACTCCATTTTGAAATCTAATTATTTCTTAATGAAATTTGAATTTCTTAATCTTAAATATCTGAAATGATTGTATGATTTTAAGTCCTAATAATAAAATAAGTAGATACTCGAAAATAAATATTTCAAGCGCTTATTCTGGATGAACCTTTTAAAATTTTTAACGAGCTCGTTGGATGAGTCAGTCTCAGGGGTTTCAGGTTCACATCCTGCCAGAGTCAACTCTCGAAATTCACCGAAACCACAGCGCTGTTATTTCGCCATTCGCGGGTGGTTATTGCCGCCAGAGCGGGCCCTGTCCAAATGACTATGAAACGCAGTACCACTATATACTTCATAACGCCCTGCCACTATATACTTTCCACATCCAGACCAGAGCCAACTATAAAAAGTTTATTTCCAAAGTTAATCCTGCCGGAAATAAAATCCTGCATTCTGAAACCCGATATTCTGAACATTATTGCGGACAGGTCTGGCTGTGTTAATTATGAGGCAAGTTGCTGTTACACGGGCCATATTATGTAATTTAAACTATATAAAATTTTAATAATTTTATTACCTATCTAATTAATTGTTGATATCATGATTTGTGGTGTTTTTCTTTTTAGCATGTTAGTTTATATTAATTTTCTGATTCATAAAATTGCTGTGTTGTGGCCTTACATTATGGACTTGAGATGTCTGACATAAATGGATTATTCAAAAAAAGAAACACTTAATATTAATAACTAGAAATTTCCTTCAGACAAAAGATTGAGGTTGAGGGCGGTCGGTGGGGTGTGCGGCTTTGATTTTCCATGAAAGTGGACTCGCCGAGGCCCGATGGAGCTGAATGATGGCGCGGGGTTAATGCAGCAGCGAGCCGGGCGGGCGGGCGGCGGCAGGGCGGTGTGGAGCAGCGAGTTGCGCGGGAGTGTCGGATCGAGTGCAGTGTAGCACGCGCCGCCCGCGGCCGCACATCGCTCATCGCGCTACGCCGCCGCCTCCCCGCTCTGCCGCACCACGCGTCCGCTGGGCGCGTCGCGCGGGCCGCGGGCCAGGCCCGCGAGCCTGCTGCTGCTGGCCGCGTGGCTGGCGGCCGTCGCTGCCGATCTCGCCTGTCCCCAGGAACCTCCACCGCCGCAGGTCGCGTGCGCCTCCTGCCGCTCCTACGAAAACGCCCGCGAACACAGTTTGCGAGTTATACGAGAGAGTTTACTAGCAAAACTGGGCTTCACGCAGGCCCCCAACACTACTGGACGGGAGTTACCTCGGGTGCCGGCCGACCTGATGGAGCGCTTCGAGAGGCGAGCACCCTCGCCGGGAGTTCAAGCCGACGCGCCTGCACCTGCACGCACTTTAGTCACTCACACGGAGCAAGACGATTTTCTTGCCCGCACCGACAACGTCTTCATTTTTGCCCGTTAGTATTCATTCACTTTGCATTTTCCTCTTCAATATACATAAGTTTACCCATCACCCTACTGTGACCATTATCTGAGTGTTCATATTGAAATTGTAGTTATAGCCCGGGCATTGTAGTTTCCACGTGTGGACGAACATTGGCATGGTCTGCAAAGTTCATTGACAGGTACGTGTGCAGCTTATAAGTGGGTAAGTCAGTACACGGTCGGTTAACGCATCGCAAATTTTAATTAGCTAATGATTTCTTCATCGAGTATGTTACGGTTGACTTTGTGACTAATTTAGGATTACTATCGCGATTACCTATGGACAGACATTGAATATTAATAATGCCAATGTTCAGCGCACACTCGAAGGAAAAATTATCGTTATTTGGCCACCTCGAATATTTTTTGGAAGTGGAGTCGCAAAACTAAGCTCGGAACTCAGATGATATTTATGTCGAAATGTATTACATCAGTGAAGGTGGAATAAGTATTGTAATGCGAAAACGAGGCTATCTAAGTTCAGACAAGTATTAATCTGGTACCGTGAGCCAAGGGGCTTCGACCGCTGACGATAACGTTAGCTACAACGCTACCGAGAGACAATGCGACCAGTGCTATTAATTAGACCAATATTAGCACGGACCCAAAAAAATGTTGCAATCAATTTAATGCTCATCTTTTTTTAGAATGTCCACTAACTAAATACTGTGTAAACAGGGCGCGACAATGAAGTATTATTAAAAATTATCAACGAAACAGTCCACAATTAAAACCGTAATCAATTCAAAGTGTCAAATTATCTCAGTGTCATTAAATTTAGTTTCTAGTGCGCCGATAACATTCTGACGTAGACCGCACGAATCGTGCACAAAGCTTAGCATAACTTAAAGTGTCGGTAGCAAAAATGTTAGGTTTAAGTATAGAGTTTCCCACGAATATAACACGACCTTTATCGAGCATATTATTTTTAGCATATCAAAGTTGATAATAAAGCATCCATTTGTACGCTCGACTCGTTAGCGAAGTGAAGGTGCAGTATAGATATCGGTGCATTCGTTTACATTCTTGTCCTGATTTTAATATTTTATTTAAGATTTAAGTTGTGTAGGGAAGAAATAATAATTTAATGTTGTCTGTTTGTTTTACAATTTGATCGATCGGAATCGGGAGTGCGTGGCCGCCACCACAAAACTCTTTGTCTGATCGTTAATTTTGTAAAAATTTGAATGATGTGAGTGAGTGACTGTTAAGAATGTTGTGTTCCTTTAGTGTAAACTTCTACGTATTTTCGATGTATAATTATAAAAATAAAAAATATTTTATACAGCGACATTATATCTTCGACATTAAATATACGAGCGATATATGTCAGTCAGGAATGCACCAAGTACCTATATTATGTTAATCTTAAGATTGTGTGTGCCAATTTTCTTCCAAATCTGGTCAATATTTGCAAGTGATTGAGTAAAACCATCTTAACTTAAACAATCACATAAATATACTATTTTCTATATGTGGTATAATAAATACCAATAAGAGTCGCTACATTTTTATGTTGTCGCTATGTTACGTTTTTACTGAACTGATTTCGATGAATTATGGTAAACTAACTTGAACTAACTAAAGGTAAGATAACTTGAAATTATATTAAGTAAATTTTAACTTTATTTAACTTTTATTTTTAACTTAATATTATATTTTTTATTTTAACTTTTTACGCGCACTAAACTACAATTTAGTCTGCAATAAACCACCTTAGAGGTTATTCTAAATTACCTCAGAGGAATTAAATAAAGTTAATTCTAAATTTGAAAGCATTGCAAAACATTTTAAATTGTACACATATTGCACATATTTATATTACTTGTTAGCCTAACCCAAAGGTCGCCCTTATAATTTGCCGTAGCACGGCACGTTTTTACCGACACGGCACGTTTATAGGAAAGCAAAATGTATGTAATCGTTTGCAGACGCTTTTAATTTGTCATCCACGGCACGGCATCGACGGTCACAAAAATACTTGAGACGCCCACGGTATTACCGTGCCGTGCCGTGCTACGGCAAATTATAGGGTTGTGTTGTGTCCGTTAGTGACGGGATTTGAGTCAAGTCTGCTGTGAATGTAGGCGGGTTCCGCTATACGGAACTCTGCCGTTTTACGTTGCCAAGGAAGACTGCCCTCGACTTATAATCGACCTACAAATATGTGCCGCCTCCGTTTAACTGGGTGACCCAATTCCTGTCATGTTACTAACATTACGTGGGTAACGACAATGATTTAGCACTATTAGAGCGGCTTAATTTTTGGTATCGCTAAAGAGGACTAGGCCTATTGGGGATACCTCTATAAAATAAAGCGCACCCTAGTTCTTACCTCCCGGGTGGTGTGGAAATTGAACTGACCTTATAAATTTTACATTCAAACACTCCATCGAAATGGGATTATTGTATACTTATTGCTATTTATAATAAACCAATTGAAATCATCCAAATGACTGGGGAAAGATTTTTTTTACTGTAATATCCCCATTAATATCCATAACCGATGGGTCAAAGACCTACCAATTTATCGCTATTGATAGATATTGATAGATCTAACCCAAAATTTCCAATTAACCAACAGTCCCTTTACATTAATTTTAATTATTTTTTGTAATTGAATAACAATAAAATAAAATTGAGATTTATGTTTCTCGGAATTCATTTTTTTATATTTGTGAACCGTAATTTTTGTACTTATTTCATACTAGCTCTTGCACGCGACTTCCTCTGCTAATTTTTATAAAATGCATACAAAGCATATTATAAAAAAAAACAAATATTTCCTATTTGTAATATTAGATATATCATGTATATAATATTATCTAATGTATATATTATTATATAATAATGTACTTAATAATGTAGATAGAGACTAGGCTGTTCATTCACACCGCCGTTATTTTACTTTTAGCATTATATATGCACATTTTTATGGGTTGGTCTCAAACGGTCTAGAACGCAATTTGACTAGTTGTAGTTTTGTCTACGTCGCAATATGACTACTAGGTAAAATACCTAATTATTATATTGACTACAACGCAAAACGACTAGTTAGTATATTTCCTAAATAGTAAAACGACTTAAACGCAAAATGCCCGGACAGGTAACTACAATATAATCTTAAGAGGTTTGATGTAAGTACTTTTATTATTACAGGCCGTTATCAGTTTCACTAAAAGAAAGTATTCGAGGACACGTCCGTACTAACATTATAAATACGAAAGTTTGTATGGATCTATGGATGTAGGTATGTATGGATGTTTGTAACTCTTTCACGCAAAAACTATTGAACCGATCACAATGAAATTTTGCATACACGTTGTCTGGGACACCAGAAAGGACATAGGGTACCTTTCATCCAGAAAAAAATCCCGAGGGATTATCAAAAATTATCTAAAATTAAGGAAACTAACTCCTGGCTCAGTATAATAGCAATAACGATGTCAGGCGATATATTGCTTTTTCAACGCGGACGAAGTCGCGGGCACCAGCTAGTAAGATATATATTTAAGATAACACATGCATTTTTAATTATAGCTTAAGACTTAAAATAATTCATATATGTATGCTTATATTCCATCCCCCATTTCACTACACTAGAGTATGATTGCCAGAGTATATAGTACCTATTCTATATTCAGGTTATAAATAAACTATCTATGTGCCAATTTGTGTGATGAGTCGAATATATTCTGTTTGTGATTGTACATGCAAAAACAAAACACAAAAGTAGGCAAAATGCGTCTTTGCCATTTTGTGTATAGGGTGTTATGCGTTTTAGTCGCTTTTAGTTTTAGACGTATTTCGCGGTAGTCATATTGCGATGTAGGCAAAACTACAACTAGTCAAATTGCGTTCTAGACCGTTTGAGACCAACCCATTTTTAATGTTACATGTTACATTATACTGTAATTTTCGTAAGGATCTCCAATTTTTACTCAACTAAGTACGTTTTGATAATAAAATTCAGTCTATAAAATGTAGCTTTGTATAAATAAAAAATGAATAATAATATAAAGAGGAAAATTAACAAATTAAATCTTTTCTCTTTGTATTATTACTAAGTGTAGATTTGATGTAGCACATTATTTTTAACTGGCTACAGTACTTATATAATTGTATTAAGAAATAAAAATAAAAATGGAAATTAAATATATAATTTATGAAATGATGGAGTTCTGATTCAATTTTGGAATTGTTTGAGGGCAGAATGATGTAGGCGTGCGCTTGCGTCTGGTCTGTCGAGTGCGTGTCACGGAGACGGCCCGCGGCCATTTGCAACGATTGATTGTTTTGGCTGCTGGCAGTCACCTTAATTGCTCATGAATCAAGATGTCTCGACCGCTTTTGCATGTAACGCATTGAAACTAGCCTTTTTTGTTTTAAGTCCTTACATTTGTTAAGTTTATTCTTACCAATTGATTTTTTGATGAAGCAAATTAGTAGAACTTATGTTGTTGGGATTGGGATGTTTGCAAATGCTAGAGTTTCAGATTATTATGCTATAATACGAATCAGAATAGCATCCCTGATAACTAGGGTGATATGAGGGGCAGCACCGACACGCTCGCTGTTGAAGGTAAAAATAAAATGTCTAGACAAATCTAATAATGTATTACAGACATTGTTATCATTTTGTGTATAAAAACGATAAATAAATTGGGTGACGTCGCATATCAAATAGAAAGTGACAAAGTAGCGTCAGTTTATGTTTATTTAATTTATTTATTTAACTTTTTGTTTTTGGTGTAATATGTAAGTGTGTATATTTCAACACAGATAATACCTATTTTAGTTTATAATTTTTAAAAAGCTATGTACATATGTATAAAATAAAGTTATTATTAGATACATATATTAATTTATAAATTGAAAAAGATTCTTCGCAATCGATATTGTTTTAAAGTTTTTATATATGTATTATAAATTTAAGTAATTATTTATTTTAGTGCACTAGCGACCCGTTTCTGACTTCGCACTGCTGCAAATATTTTTCTTTAGTTTATCGCTCTTTCTATTAGTGAAAAACCGAATGAAAATTAGTGTGGTGGTTTAGAACATGTATAAGCGGGGAATGATATTAAAATTCAATTGCAACTCCTGAAATTTGTGAAAAGTTACATACTTTTCTTTTGTTGTCATATTTGCTTACTTTGATTGACCAAACCAGGATTTTTAAACGAAAAACGATTTTGACTGTGTACTCTTCATGTACAGTAGGTACCTATCTTTTGAACCATTTTTGAAAAAAAGTGTTTTTTATTAAATTTATTATTATATTAAACTAATTTCAAGTCCGATAATTATATGAATAATTAATTTTGCTGTGTGGTCACCACAGTCAAACTTTTCTTGCCACATGGCTTACTTTGATTGACCAAACAAGGATTTTAATGAGAAGTTTTCTCATAATTTCTTCTAAATTTTGTTAGGAGTGATGCATGTATGTAAGTAGTTTGTTTTCATTACAAACATTGATAATATCCACTTTTCATGGCAAACTACAATGCGACGTAAAAAGTATCATCTTTATTGCAATTACAGGCCTTGAACAACATATATAACCGTTATTTATTTGTCTAATATTTTTATATGGTGCATACAGAGACTTTAAATATTGTTAATAATTTACTCGAATTTTGAGATGGATTTATCTGTTATGAAGGATAATGGATCCTTAGTGTCATCCTTAACTATTGTCGTCCACATAGGTCTTAGAAAGGTTATGTAAAATATCTTGTGATGGAATAAACTACTCGCGATTTTTGTATTGATTGCGAGCATTCAGTCATTTCACTATCACGCGGAAATTTATATAAGTACGTGAATTTTTTTAAACTTTACATGTTATCTTCATTTCTACATAATATTATAAAATAGAGTCTGTATATTGTAATATTATAATTTTACATAATATTATAAATAGTCACTTCCCGTTATATAATATTATAATATAATCAAGGGTGTTTTATCGCTAACATCTTCTGAACCATCCAAAGGTTTTTGATACGGTTCCAAAGTCTATAATTTGCAGAAAAAATTAAACAATGAAAACTAAATAAAATATGTAAATAATAATATTAATTTATTTCAGTTACAAAATAAAATATCTATTTTGATATTGATAACATTGTTGATTTGCTGTCAAAAATAAATTTAAAAGTTTCTTGTAGGTCTGTTAGGATAGCATCACTACCACCACTACTAAGTTCCAGACCTGCCAAACAAATTTTAGGAAAAACTTTTTTCCCAGATCTGTCAAATTTGTTTGATTTATTTATTCCCCGAGTTCGATTTATTTAATTCTAAGATTTACAAAATAAGAGTTACTAACAAAATCATGGTTTGATGGTTCTCGCTATCTTCACTGTAGATTTTTCTTTTTCTCTTTGCTTTATTTGTTTACTTCTTCGTAATAATATTTTTTTAATTAAGCTTAAAAATAGCTGTACTCATATAGATTCAATACGCGGAAACTTTTGTAAATAGTGTCAAATTAATCAGTCATTTAGTTATTAAGTAAATTATTGTAAAAATATCATTGTAAGTTTTCCTTAAAAATTAATAAATAAATAAATATCTAAAATATATCGATACGAAAATCATACTTGGTTGAAAAAAATACTTAACAAGAAACTGAATCAGATTAATATGTGTTGATTTATTTGATGTCTTGATAAAAGATGCTTAAAAATTCCATAATATCAAAAATTTTAAAAATTCATAATATGGAACAATTATTTCTACAGTTTTTTTTTGCAATTTTATTTAACAAATTCAAATGGTATCTATTTGGTTTTGTATTATCATATATTAAGTTTTTACGTAAGTAATTGCCTAAAAACTTAATATAAAAAAATACTAAAACAGAATCAAATTAGATCTGTCACAAGATTGTTGGATATAATAGAAACATACAAAAACGTTAAATGTGTTTTTTTTACATTCACCTCATAAAGAATAATTGAAATTTTTGATTAATTGCTCACTTTATTCTGTTTGGCCTAACTAATTAGGCTAATAACTAATACTAATCTAGGTTTACAAAAATTACTTCTTGAATTTATTCATTACAATTATACCTACAAATCTTTTCTCTTTGTACTTAATATTAGTATAGATATAACAGCGGATGTACTTGTAGCGTAAAATGGCATCCGCAGTACTTTTAAAAATAAATTATCTACTAAAATGACGGTGTAACAGTTGCATGCAAAATTTACTCATACAGAGCAGCTGTGCCCGCATATAAAGACCACCCTCAAGTTTTTGCAATAACACTTGGAAATTGACGCTTACCACCCTCACAATATTTCATTAACAGTGTGCGAAAAAAAATATTAACCACTTATATTCCCCATTGAAATTAACCTCTCTTTACATATAATAAAGTCGTAAACGAGCCGTGTCTGTCAGACATTTCATATTAAAAAAAAAAAACAATTTGTACACGTTAGTCGATAAAGAGAAAATAGTTTTCAGAATTCTTGTCTGTCAGTGCACGCAAATCTCAGAAACCGCTTAGCCGATTTGAACTAAAGCGCGCACTAAGTTGCGAGCATCAGCTAGTGTGCTAAAAATTTAGACATCTACACTACAATATTTCGCCCGTTCCACCTATCCCTACTAATTGTTCTCTGGTAAGGATTTTACAAGTGATAACTAGCCTATGTAACTAGCGATCCGCCACTAGCTTCGCGCTGAATTAAAAATGGCAAAAAACCTTTCTTAGCGGATGCTTATATGGAAAATAAGTTATACCTATTCCAAATTTCAGATTTCTAGACTTAGTAGTTCTGATTGTGCGTTGATAGTCAGTCAGGACAAACGATAGATTACAATATCTTGTATTGTTATGTAATACGACAGATTGCGATAGATTTGTGCAATCTACGGAATGAGAGCAGTGACCTACAGTACAGGTATTTTTTCTATTATAAAGGATGGCAGGCAGGCTGACGATTCATTAAATGGTAGGGTGGTTACCGTCACCTAAGGACATAAGTAACACTAGTGGGCACTGCCAACTATGCAATGCAGGAATTTGTAGCTAGATGGAAGATCCACAGGAAGAGAATGTTCGTGCATACCTGGGATAAAGTTTCTACTCATCCGGACTACGCAGCGGTGCCATATCCAAGCTATTTTTCAATCTGTCCTCTGAAAAAAAAAATTTGAAACGAATCAGATGAAATCACAGACTTCTAGAAGTTTATTCAATTCTATTCAAAAAGTTTAGGAGCATATGAGCTGTTATGTTTCAGTGAGCAAGTGAGTACATAAAGTCTCTATACCCTAAATTATCTCTCATCCTTTTTTATTGAAACTTAGCAACTCACATGAATGCACCATAATAATATGTCTCTTGTTTTTAGCAACATCATGTGGGTTGTCGGACTGCCTACTGATAAATAATTCTCAAATAAGTATTAAATGTTGTGTTTATGCTATGAAGTCGGCAGACAGGCCGTCTACTATCAAGTAGACCGTCAGTCTACTTGATAGTAGGTGGATACAGTCGCCTATGACACAAGCAATGCCATAGGTGCTCCAAGTGCACTTTTTGACCATAGGATTAAAGATAAAGGGATAAGGAAAGGATAGGAAAAATATTATATGGTATTTCAATGATTTTTTTCTTTATATTACTTAAACAATTTTTTATCTATAAGTACATTTAATTCCATCAATAAATATTGGAACTGGAATCTTTTTAAAATATTTAATGTTGGTATTGTTTCTAAAAGAATTAAAATAAAATTCCAAAAAAGGATTAATTTTATCTTATCTGCTTTTTTTTGCAAATATATATATTAACCAACGAAATAGTATATCTCTGTTAACACGAGCATTCTTCACTTTTTATAAGGGAAAACTATATTAAAATCAGATGGTTTAGAAGTTAGCTTATTTCATATTATGTATAGATATAAATATAGGTATACAGTATTAAGCTATTTTTGAGTGAGAACATTTTTTGCTTGCTCTTTTGCAAGTTACTAGGTATGCGCGACACCTAGGCATAACGGGTGTAGTGAGTAGGTATTGTTGGCCGTAGCAACTTCCCTACTTTTTATGCTAGACGTAGCTTTGTAGGTGAGCGTGACGAGATTCCATTGAACAGGCAATTTTTTATGGCCACATATGTAGGACTATATAGGTATATCGTATATCAGCAGACTTAATGTATTATAGGTACTCTAGGTTAATATCGAAGGCAGAAAATATTTGTTACAGACGCACACTTCCAATTACTGGATAAAAGTGCAATAGGAAAAGAACAGGTTGTTTTTAATATTATTGGATTCGATCACACTCATTATAGTCATGCTTAACATCATCTAGTGTAATATAAATATAATACTAGCTTTTCCCGCGACTTCGTCCGCGCCCCTTTTTCTTAGGTGTCAAAACAATTTTACTCAATCTTCATTTTTACTCACTCATATATTTTTGATTTGATGTTGATTTTTTAATTTGTAGTTGATTCCCCGGGAACATTTTTTTTTCAAGATGAAAGGTCTATATCTGTATTCCTGATATGCATGCAAAATTTCATGAACCGTTGGATGAGTGGTAAGGGTGCTTGCCTAACATATCAGGGATCTCGGGTTCGATTCTCGGCGGGGTAAACTTTGGAAATTAACTTTTCAAAGTTGGTCTGGTCTGGTCTGAATTAAGTAGGTAAATAGTGGTAGGGCAGACTTGCGTTTCGCAATCATTTAGACAGCGTTGTTTAAGGTTGCGCTTATAGGCTCCTATCCCTTATTCTTCTAATTGATTCTTCTAATCTTCTTATAATTAGTCACTATTTGATATTTTAAAGTGTTTTGTACTATCAGATGGATTGGCTTGGGCAGGAGTAGACACACTTCTTGCTGGACGACGACCCGTCCGTCACGTGTGTGCCTGAATCTTAGGTATCGGGAGATGATGTAGGTCCAACAGGCGTAGAGCTTTGTCAGTGCGAGTTGATTATAATCAGTTTCGCCACATCCTTTCCCTATGCAAACATGTACAGGCACCTTGACACTAGAGGTTGTTAACCGGTGCATTAGATGGGGCACAATTGAGGCCAGTGTGTGAGCGAGTTCAAGAGCAATTTAGGTTCCGTAGGTCAGTTCGCCGAAGGTAACCTTGACATTGACTACAATGATCTACCTGCAACTTTGTTTTGGGTTACATTACGCTCGTTGGATAAGCTATTTGTAAGCGTTGAGAGATAATTCTTATCTCTTACTCGAACAAAATAAACAACATTACATACACATAAGTCAGTACAAGTAGAAAGTGTTTACAGATAATTTTAATTTCGTATTAATTTACAAATGATATATATACGCGAGATCATTGACGTGTAATTTATAGAGTAGAACATTCGGTTTGCCAATGTTTTAGATGCAGGTTCAAATTCCTTTGGGGTCACCATGCCATTTGTTTTAAAATCTGCATTATAATTACAAAAATACCCTGCCCTGGGGCAACTTATTTATTATATAATAAAAGCTGATACAAATATTTAAGATAATGGGGTGTGGCTGTGTCGTGGACAGGGCCGTGTGTATCACGTGAATACGTGTATTATTACATAATATATTATGACTAATATTTTCTTTGAGCGTATTGTATGTAATGTATATATCCATTAAATTCGAATATTACCATATATGTACATATACCCGAAACAATTTTTGATTCTTTATCAAGTTTCTAAGGAGTTGTGTGATTAAATTTTGGATGTGGATAAGATTAAACTGTATCACCCGATCTTGTTATTATCAGTTTTCTGAATTACTATGGAATTTTTTATCCTTAACTTTGCTTCCTTATTTATTACCCCCCGTTAAAAAAGGGTTTTTGTAGTAGCAGGGCCGAAATTTATAGTGCGTTTCGCAAACGCAAACAGACAGCCCTCCGTCTAGGAGCAGTAACCCCTGCAATGCTTTTTCAGCGAAGATCCCAGACAATTTATTAAAAAAAATTAAATTACATTCAAAAATATAATATCTTTTTTTTTGAAAAAGTCATCGCAAATCTGTATTTTGACGTGAATATCTGTATTTCACCAGATATATACGTATTTTACGCTGATGGGGTGTGTAAACATTTTTGACGTTTGAATATCTGTCTACGACACAGCCAACCCCAAGTTTTTTAAATTTATTTTTAAAAATATGAGGTTGTCTATCTACTGATTTGCCAACTGAAAAACGGAGATCTGTAAAAATCCCGAACTTTGTACTCAAGAGATATTTTTTTAAATAATGTAATTTGTCAGTATCGACAGACAAGGTTAAGCGATAATATCTTCTTATAACCCCAATAATGTGATTCTTGATAGACAGAGAGACGACTAATCGTGTTTATGTAAGAATATTATCATCTTTCTTAAGTTGCGTATTTACGTAGGTATTCAATTGCAGAGAAATTGCACTTTTACTGTTTTATTTCATAAATAATGATTATTATTTGATTATTTATCTTTACGGTGCCACTTGAACATGAACCCAGCCACGCTTCGCTGTGGCGCCCATGCGGGGTTCGCACAGTACTGGAAACTGCTTCATATCCTAATCCTGATAGGTATACTCGTAGCCTGATATAATATTACAAATGCGAAAGTTTGTATGTTGGGATTTTTCGATGTATTCTCAATACGCAAAAACGGCTGAACGGATTTGGGTGAAATTTGGCATTCAGATAGTTTATTTGGTACCGTGATTAACATATAGTACACTTTTCATGTAAAAACGTTAGGTTACCAATATAGAAATGTAAAAAAATTGGCGCTACTGTCATCACAGCGATAAAGATATCGGGATATTACTCATTTTTCTTTTCAACCAAGACAACCAAGAAATAATATATTATATACCTAATACTAGCGGGCACCAGCTAGTAGGTAAGTATATAATATATTATTTCTTTCTAAAATAAAAGTACTTAGCCCAAGTTAATTCTTATAACAAGCTATCTGCCAATGAGTCCCGTCAAAATCCATTAGTCCACCTTCCCAACTATTTTTCACAACTAAGTAGTTAAGAATAAACCTTTTTATTCCTTATTTGATAACTAGTTATTAAAATGGAATAAAAAGTGGCCTTTCTTAAAATTGCGTCAAAATCATTCTAGCCGTTTCGGATATTAGCTGAAAAAGACAGACAAAAATTTTCAAAATACTTATTTTATATGTAAACTGTATACGTTATTTTGATATAGGTATGTACATACATTTATTTAAACAGAGTAAAAAGCAATTATTTTGACATTACAAATAGACACTTAAATTTTACTTCTATTTGAGTGAGTCAAAAGATATTACTCACCAGAATCTTCATTCTGAGAGCTCTATTTAAAAAAAATTGGAAATTGTCCAATGTTTCATTGAACCTGTAACTAAAAATTCGCTGCGTTATGTTCTTATATTGTTATTCTTACGCTCTAGGTACAGTACTGGTGACTAAGAAAAAATTCGAATACTTAGAATAAAAATAGTAAGTACTACCCAGAAGCATGGCGCTTATTTTTAATCATACGTAACTGGTCATTATTTAACCAATAAATTAAAAAATTGATAGGGTGGTAAAATCAGAACAACTTCAGGAGGTAAGTAAAGTGTTCTCCTCCACAGGGGGACTCAAAGAATATCTTGACTTAAAAAAATAGCTTATTAATCAACATTTTCATAAGCAAAGTTACAGAGTTTATGCTCAGAGTTCTAGAAAAGTTTCTTTATTAGTCAGTGGTTTAAAACAAACTAAGTTTTGATAACAAATTAACTCTGATTACTCTTATGAGTTGTCGCATTTAATGCCTTCCACGAGCTTTTGCTACCATACTGAGCGTCACAGATGAGTAGTTCATCCGCATTAGGTACTGGTACTAGTATGGTACCGCTGTGCATAGTCAGGATGAGTGGTAACTTTATCCCGCGGACGCGAAAGCTTTAGAACACCCTACATTCTGAAGTGTTTCCATCTAGCTCCTTCAGGCCATTGGCGTGAACTTTCAAATATTATGGGCTTCTTGAAGTGAGTCGTAAACAAATTCCTTCGGGGTTGGACCTGCAGCTCCCCGATGTCAGCTTGCCTGCTACTCTATACATAAAGTTGCGAACGGATTTCGACATAATTTTTACTAATGTATATAGCGACAAACGGGGAAGGTTTTGTAGAAAAAATATGTAAATCTTTAATAACTCGATAATGATCAGAAGTCTCTTTTAGAGGACTAAATGCTTATACAAATATAAAATTAAATTAAATAATTAAACTGTATAGGCAAAAGGAGCGAATATTGGTTTAATTCAATATTTTTAAAATACTAGTGGCGGCTACACTAACTAACAATCTGGTATCACAAAGAGGATTGAAAGTGATTCATTTATAATTTCTCATTTATTTACAACTTAGAAGTATAAGAAGTGAGTACCTAGGTCGAAAATAGCGCAAGAGTACGCGACGCGACAGATTTCCAAGAGACGTTACTGTCAGACAGAATAAAAAGAATCCTTAGTTCGTAAATTAAACGAACGGAGACCTACCTACTCTGCTGTCTGCCGTCAACGTCCTTCGTGGTGTTGGAGTGTAAACACTTTCATTCAGGGCTGTATGCGTTCAACTTATCCATACTAATATGGGTACCTACTAAGTAATACAATACTAATATACTAATCCATACAAATATTATAAATTTAAAGTAACTCTGTCTATCTGTTACCTTTTCACGCCTTAACTACTCAACCGATCAAAATGATTTTTTTTGCATAGAAGTTTAGTTGTCAGCGATAAAGAAAACGACACAGGGGTACCTTTCATCCTAAAAAAAAAGTATTGTTTTCGAGGGATCATCTAAAAAAATAGAAAAATTTCCTCGGGCACAGTGCTATTTTTCTAATGAAAGTTACTATGACCTTTGAGTAGTTAGTTAACAAACAAAAAAACTCATTTTCGCATTTATAATATTAGTCAGAATTCGCCAGTAGGTAGTGTCGATAACGTTAACGAACCCCTTTTACTAACGACAGACGACAGCCCTGCGGGTATCGTCTGGTGATCTCGTTAAGAATGTATTAAATTGCGGTTTAAAATAGTGCGCCACCCCTGTTATGAATCGCCAAAGAAAAAGAGGATGTCATCATAATACGCGATTGTTGATTGCAATATGCACTTAGGTACTTTGCATCAATGCAGACGACGTCGATTTCAATTTGACCACATCCTGCTTTCTTTGATATTTTTATTGTTGTTGGTAAGAAGGGTAACGCATTATACAATTACTTCAAAATGCTGTCATTATTGGAAGCATTCATATATATTGAAGACGTTATTAACCTTGCATTACTTATTATTATTTTTATAATGGAGTCGGATATTTTCATCCACAAACTAAACCTCAAAGGAGTAATTCTCCAACAGGCCTGTGCTGCTAGTCTGCTACAGAATATTAGATTATTAGAGTATTAGAGTATTAGATATTATTACCTACATAATGAAAAATAAAAATATGAACGAAATGTTCTTTAAATTAAGTTTTCAATTTTCAAATGAAATTCAAAATATCGTCTATTCCTAACCGACAAATCACGCTATCCACTTGATTGGTCCGTTAGGAATTTATTTTCCTAACCGTCAACCTGGTTTGTCGATAGATAGATAGGTACAATCTGCTACCGCGAACGAGGAAATGCTTAATTAGGTTTATTATTTACTTATATATAAAAAAAAATCATGAAAAATCAACACAACAGTGAAAGGTTCCGGCTTTCGGCCGTTGCCTAAATGTTAGCTGCCATAATGCATTTGTACTACCAGTAGTACTTCTTGGTAGTACTACTGTAACCTACCTACCAACTCATATAAACTGTCTCCTTATATCTAAATATATAAAAAAATCAATTGACGGAGTATCTTGACCGTATGACAGATTTTGCTGATTTTTTTTGTGTTCGTAAAATTGCCAAGTAATGGTTTTTATGAAAGAAAATTTATGAAAAGCAGCAGGAAAAGTTGTAATTTTATTTAAATATGAAATTGACATAGGAACGAGTGTCGGGTCAACTAGTTATTAATAGAAAAATGATAAATTTTCAAAGTGAAATTTTATATACAATTTCATAATTATAATTTAATTAAGTTTATAGGCAGTTATGAATGATTCACCAAAAAAATCAGGTCACAGTTAATTTAATATATTTTGCGGACTCTCAGTGCACTGCAATTGGGCACAAGGTTAGGTTAGGAACGTGTAAAATTTTAATGGATACCTTGTTAAGGATCCATGGCAATGGATAAAACCTTAGTTCAAAATTTATATAAGAAATATATTAAAAAATTAACAATATTGAATCAGTTTAGACGGAATTAAGTTGATTTAGGTACCTACCTAATGACTAAAATAATGTATATTACTTTACTTAGGCTGGGTTGCACCATCTTACTTTAACAATAACAAACGCCGCAACTTTAGTTAAAATAACGGTTAGGCCGAAAATGAGTGCGAACTAACTGAAGTTGCAGCGTTTGTTATTGTTAAAGTAAGATGGTGCAACCCAGCCTTAGTTTATTTTATTATAATGTAGGTAAAAGAACCATACGTATTTATAAGAGAATAATCTACATTTCAATTACTAAGTAAATGTCAGTGCACTTAAGAATAAAGTATTTTAATTACTTAGTAGAATATGTTGCCAAGTCTTATATTGATACGGTCGCTATATAATTTGTTGATAGGTAATAAAATTGATTGGATAACAATTTATAACAAAGTTGTTGAATAGATCCTGACTTAAATAATTGACTTGGTTTTACATGAACTTTTTGTAGTGGAAAAACTGCGTTACGAGATTTGGCATTTTTATACAATAAGTATGTTTTTAATGGGATTATTATTATTTTATTAATAATTAATTTATACAGCCATAACAATTTCAACTTGTATTTTTTGCCTAGTTCTGCTGTCTGTTTCGACTGCTATTAGTAATAGTAATAGGTAGGTGATTTTCTGTCACCCAGTAGGTAGGTACCATTAGACTTTCGCTTACAGCCTTGCTTCGGCTCCTGGGATTCCCCGGATGTTTTGTGGTTTGTGCTCTAGCTAGAGTGTAAAGAACAATGGCGAAACTTAATAGTTGAAACTAGCTGTCACTTTATAAAATATAGCCTATTGTCACTCGCTGATAACTTATATGTAACTTCCCAACTTTGAAAGAATTTTTCAAGAATCACAGTGAGAAAAATCGAACAATAAAATAAATAAATTAGAAAAAAAAAAACAGTGGCATTCCGGGAATACCGACAGAAGTGAAAACTTGAACAATTACGTGTCAATTTTTTCAATCGTCAGGAAACTACATTAATATCAGCGCCATCTCTGTTCGCATTGATGTGTATTTCAATTCAATTAGTTTTCGCAAGGATGTATTATTACGTAACATATTCTAGTTTCAGTGGTATTATGTAGATGGCGCAATATCTGAAAATAGATTTGTCGGTTTTTTTTTTATCTCAAAAATGCCCAACTAAAGAAATTTTTGTTGAGAAATTGAATGTTAAATATCACTGGCTGATTTTAAAAAGAAATTGTATTTAAACTAGAGTTTAAATTTAGAAGAAAGACACAGATTTTAGATTATAGAGAAAAGATTGAAGTCAGTTTTGTTAGAGGGTTTAGTGATATTTTATATTTATTAATGTATTATTTATAATGAATGTTTGTTGAAATTAAAATAAAAAAGAAAATATACGTACCTAATAATGTGCACATAAGAATTTATATGTTTGATTTACACTCTGCCATGACTTGTGTATAAAAACCAACAAGAGTTTTCACTTCAAAAATTACGTGATATTTGCCGAGGTCTCTCCTCTCCCCGCATGAGGGTATTGGGTGATATATGTCTCAATATCACCCAATACCCAATGTATTGGGTGATATTGAGACACGAAAGAAGTTAGTTACGACGATGTTCCGCATAATACGCATGACATATACTTAAGTGAGTACTTCTACACGTAGGCAAATTGTGTTGAGGACTTATTACCAGTACCAGTTCACCTTGTTAGTCAAATTTATCTACTTAAATCGACTTACCTAAATAGTAAAGAAACAGACTTGAGAATCATAAACCTTCAATAAAAGATTTCATCGATAGATACAACCGATACAACATACGGAGATTCCTTCGCTAAATAAACGTGGTTGTTAAGTTTCTATAGGATACGGATAGTAGGAACACTGAGAACATTAGCTAACAAAGTCTAGCGCGTTGCATTGTCCTGACGCCTGATTGCTCTTTTCCAACTTCATTTGCTGGAAAGCACACTAATAGGTAAGAAACTAGATTAGATCTAGATCTTAATTTAATTCCTACGTGTCTAAATGTAGGTAAATGGTTACGATTTACATATAATGTTATTACTTCTAGCTGGAATTAAGTTTGTAACCCATAACCCAAACTTGCTGACCATTTGGAATCTTCAAAAAGTTATTTCGGGCTGGTAATTCCTTCTAAGTAAGTATAGCAATATGGCCCATATAAGTTTTTTTCATAAAGCTCTTAGCTTATTTCGAAATTCCTTTATTGTACAGCAGCCTTTGATTTCATAGTCCATTTTTGCCTTGCAAAAAATATACTTATACTGTAGAAATATCTAGCGTAGACAATTTTAGACATTTCTTTATTCTTATGATGATTCTCACAATACTTATGATTGTGTGAAATGTGACTAAGTACATCCTGCTTTTTATTTTTTTTAAACCTGGTTTTTACACCCTTTCACTACGCATTTTGCATTTTTCACTAGTAAATATTTTATAAGGCGAGGCGTAGTTTGATTGCGTTTGGGTGCGTGTTACCGTGTATGCACACGGCGAAGGCGTAGTTTTACCGGGTTTACAGGGTTCTTATTTTATCTACGGTATTTACCACCAAATTTTACCGAGCACAGACTCGACACGGTCGGTACAGTGGACATAGATTATCATGTCAATTTATATGTTTACTCAGTGGCAGATTTACACATTTGCCGCCCATAGATTATTCAAATTTTGCCGGCCCTAGACTATTAAAATTTTGCCGCCCCTAGGCTATGCAAATTTATACTGACCCCTGCAACTCGATACCCTAGTTCACAATCATAATAATATTAAAAAAGTTTTTAATTGATCAGTTTTTGATGCCGCCCCCTAAAATCTGCCGCCCTAGGCTCCAGCCTACTCAGCCTTCTTGTAAATCCTCCACTGTGTTTACCTCGTAAAGCGACACGTCGTTACGAACTATTCTGTCCAAATTCTGTCGTATAATTTATAGTCAATCACATGTCAATCATTTGTCTATTTTGTCCTATGATTCTGTCAATCAGTGTCAACTGGTCAGCTGATTGTCACATTTGTCACGTTATGTCATGCATGAGCGCAGCGCAGAAACAAGCAAAAGGCCAGAAATTCAGAAATTTATTTACAGAGCAGTTTCAAAAGTAATTTATTAATAATTTTGTATACCAAAGTGCGATACGAGCCAATTACATAACATGTCAATATTATTTTCATATTATATTTTGAACAGGTGACAACGAACAAAATGATTGGACACAATATTAGTTTGTACTTTTTTTCGTTTTTGAAGCATAATGGAAAACATTGCAATCAGTGTTTGCGATTACTCTCATCACAAGTACAAGAACAACACGTCGCAAATAATGAAGGGCCTTTGGATTTGTACGCAAAAAAACTACATGATGGAGCCCTAAGCAAAGATTCTCACCAGGAGGCTGTTGTTAATCATCTTCAACAAATATATCACGAAGTCAGTAGATTTGAAAGGCCCGCCTTACAGACGCAATCTGGAGGATCGTTGTTTAGTTTTTTTAAGAAAAGTGAACCACAAAAAATTATCGCTCCAAAAGGTCTCTATATTTACGGTAGCGTTGGCGGTGGGAAAACAATGTTAATGGATTTGTTTTATGAAACAGTACCGGTAAATACATTTCTTTTAATTCTGACGACACTTGGTTTAGTGGCTATGGCTAGTAACCCTAGTAATGGTCGCCGGTTCGAATCCTGCTAGGGGCAAATGTTTATGTGTTAACATTAACCTTTATACCTGAGTCATGGATGTTTTGTATTTATAATAAGTATGTATTTACAAAAAATAGTAATCTCTGTAGTACCTATATCAACTGTCTGGTATCCATAATACAAGCATTAGTTGCTTACTATGGAACTAGATGTTACTGTGTGGAATGTGTGAAGAATTAAGGTATATTTTAATGTTAAGATCAACAGACAGATTAACAGATCACTTGATGGTAGGTGGCTACAATTGCCTATAGAAGCAACACCACTGCTGCAAATTTGCTGCCCACCATAGTAGGATTAGGAAGGATAGGGAAATGGGTTCTTTCATCCCCTACTTGCTCACTGAAAGACAACAGCACACATGCTAATAATTTCACGGGTGTCTTCCGTGAGTAGGTGGTTCGAAAAGTTAATTTCCAAAGATGGGTCATCCCTGGAATCGAACCCATGACCCTGAGACAAAGCACCCTAACTGCATCTGCAAGCAAGCATCCTAACCACTCAAACGGTTTATTTCTTTTTAAAATTTATTTTATTAAAATTGTTTGCTAATATTAAGTAAATTTTAGATTAAAGAGAAGCTGCGTGTTCACTTCAATTCTTTTATGCTAAACGTCCACAATAGAATACATGAACTTAAAATCAAATCTGGCAAAGGTGCTAGATCCTTTCGTGACGAAGGTTCCAAGCCGTTTGACCCGATACCTCCAGTGGCTGCCGATATTACTCAAGAATCGTGGCTTATTTGTTTTGATGAGTTTCAAGTAAGTTTAATGTGATTTTTGCTTGAACTATTGTCGGTACTTGTTAAAATTAAAATACCTAATTTAAATTTTCATTTAATAAATATCAACTCGGTACAGGAAATGGTAGTCATCACCCCTAAGTGAAATGTTAGCCAGCTGCCTGCCTAAGGACTTGATGATAGTATGTTCCAACTTACATAAAAAGAGCAATCTTGATGTGTCTTATAAACTATATAATACATATTTATTATAATTCCTTAGTAATAGTTATAATTTTAAATGTTTTCCCTTTATGTTTAGGGCGCCTGTCAGGCTGAGGGGCACTTGATGGTAGGTGGCTACCATTGCCTATAACTATAACACAAGCAACGCCACAGCCACAGGTGCTGCAAGTAAGCTGCTGACCTTAGTAGACAGGATCGGGAAATCGGCTCTGGCATCCCTTACCTCCCTTACCCTTACATAAGAGAGTGGTTACTGCCGCCAGGTTAAAATTAACTCAATTAAGATTCAATTATAAAATTAATGATATAATAATAATTTTAATTAATTTATTTATTTTTAAATTTATAAATTTCTATACAGTTTTAATTAAAAATGAGAGTTTGTTAAAAAAATTAATTATAGGCTGTATGTATGTGGGCACAGATTAATATTGACGATTTATTATCTTGCAGGTGACTGACATAGGTGATGCTATGGTATTAAAAAGATTGTTCACTCAACTATTTGACAATGGTTGCATTGTGATAGCAACAAGTAATAGGAAGCCAGACGATTTGTATAAGAATGGTTTACAAAGATGCAACTTTCTTCCGTTCATACCTGTTCTGAAGGCACACTGCGATGTTCTGCAACTGGACTCTGGGATTGATTATAGATTACGTGGCTCTGGTGGTAAACATACTAAATTCTTCGTGTAAGTATTTGTAATGTAGGGTATTTAGTATTATTATGTATACATACATATATAGGGTATCTAATAAGTTTGTAGTCAGTCATCAATTATATGATGAACCACGTTTCATTGCCGTCCGCACAGATAAATACCTAACAGTATTAAAATAAATTATGGAATAACAGGACACTTGATTCTATAATTTTTTATATTGTAACACAAAAAATGTTTTTTTGGAGTTTACTCCTTAATAATCGATTTGTAAATATATATAGTATAAGTCTTTAGTATAAAAATTTATGGGAGTAAAATCGAAATTGTCACATGGTATGTGTTACGTTCTATTTTCGAATTTCTCTGAAGTTTCAGATGTTGCGCCATCTACACATTATCACTGAAATTAGAATAAGGTTAGGTAGTAATACATCCTCGCGAACAGAGATGGCGCTGATATTAATTCGTTATAAATGATGAAAGTTTTTTATAATTTTTATTTTGTATTTTATAATCGTTTGTAAGGAGTACACTCCAGTCGTGCGTCGGAGCTCACACACACACACACACACTTTTTTTTCTCTATCAATCAATGTTTCGTTTGTATTGTCTTCACTATGACACTATTTCACTTTGTATGCTAGACAATACAAAGGTCTATATAAAAGTACTTACATAATTGATATTACTGTGATTAAGAAAAACAATGACTTTTTATTTAAAATATCAATATAATAAAAAACGAGCTGTCTGTAGGTACATTGATAGTTTTTCAAAAAACTATTTGAATGTTTAGCAAGTAGCCTAATATGTGGTGCGATTAGGCTACTTGCACGATTCATTTTATTTATACTTCTTTTTCAGAAAAAGCGAGTTGTCAGCAGACAATAACATTGTAGATAATTTATTCAAGTTCCTAGTATCAATGGAAACCGATACTGTTAAGCCAATAGTAATAAATATAATGGGAAGAAATGTTACATTTAATAAATCCTGTGGAAGAGTTTTGGATTCAACATTCGATGAGTTATGTGATAGAGTAAGTTTTCGTTCTTAATTTGCTTTAGGGAAAAAGATTCATTACTTAATTTTAAACAATTATTTAAAGCCTATTTCATTGTTTATGTGTATTATAAAGAAAAAAAATTTGATAAGATTTTAATTTTTGAAATAACGTGTATGGGAATTTTTATTTTGTATTGAGAGGTTGAAGATATTGTTAATAAAATAAATCAAAGGTAGTGTCAGGGCACAGTAAAAAATTGGGCAACCCGTGTGGCGGTAGAAAACCCCTTCACAGAAGTGAAATAACAGCAAGTGTGCTGTCGTGTTTTCACGAATGAATTTAAATGAACCTATTAAATTTCTTATTCCAGGCTTTGGGCGCGAGTGATTACCTGGTGATATCTAAAACTTTTCATACAGTGTTCATAAGGGATTTGCCTCAGTTGTCACTGATCAGACACAGATCTCAGCTGAGAAGATTCATCACGCTCATCGACACGTTCTACGACAATAAAGTGAGAGTTGTCATCGAGTGTGACGTGGAGCCGAGCAATCTGATGAAATTGGACGAAGAGAAAACTGAGCTTGCAGATGCTGACAGGGCACTCATGGACGACTTGAAAATAACAAAAGACTCTGTGAGTAAATCCTTTATAGTTAGATGGAATAATATTAAGTAGATAAGCAGACAAAAAATTTTTTTTTTTAAAAGAGAAAACTCATAATTATCTTTTTAGTAAAATGTGTAATATATTTTTTAAATTTCACTAAACACAGTTTCTGTGTTATAATAGGAGACGGTCGCCAGCTTGCGTCACCCTGTCTGTCGACCTTAACATAAAAAAATATACTATTAGCACAGCATACTTATTTCATACAGTAGGCCGACGCCTTTGATGTTTGACGATACCGCCGCCTGTGTAGGTATTTAAAAATTACGGAAGGGTTGACACAAATTAAGTAATATAAAATGTGCTTAAGTACCTTTCTTCATCGTGCAGAAAATGATGAAAGCTTAGTTCCTTATTTATGCGAGATAAAGATTTGCACTCACTTACAGCACATGCCGTATGCACCATATTGATTTATATAATAAATTAAAATTTGAAAGACGCGATAGCCCTGGAATATTTATCCCAAGCTACTAAGAACGACGAAGTATGCAGCTTGGGCACGTCCCACTCGTGCCTCACCCCTCTAGTGCCCTGTCTAGACGTCTCCGTCGGCCTACTGTACGAAATAATTATGCTGTGCTATTAGTTTTCCTCACTCGCTTTTGTTGAATTGCGGATTCAAGTATTTGTGAAAAATATAATTCCTTGTTATTTGTTCAACAGGATGACGCTAAGGCGGCTATATTCACTGGTGAAGAAGAAATGTTCGCAGTGGACAGATGTATGTCACGTATTATGGAAATGCAAACAGATGAATATTGGGAAAAGTGGGGGAAACATATTTAATCGACAGTAACAGTTGAAAAATAGACCAATTTCTAAAAATAAATAAATAATATGCCATAAGGAGAGTTGTCATAGATATTTCAGATTTTGTTAGTTCTACATAAAGTGCAATATTCAGTTAGTCGAATGTAATGCATAATATCAAGAGCATAATATGTTTATTTAACCAATTAAATGCAAAGACAAGAATCACAAATATAACTCGTGTTTACGGTGACATAGTTCTAAAATACTTTATTAGAAATTTGTATAAAAATACAAAACCTTCAACAGGTGATTTTTTAAACAATAAACGAAATGTAGAATTAGATGAAAACATTATAAATCTCTACTGCAAAATTTTTTCAATAAAAGATATATATAGCAATTAATGTTTTACACCCTATTTCTCGTAATAGTTTTTGCGGAAAAGGGGGAAAAAACTCGCCGCCGATGAATATGAATGGTTAAACAAAATGGAATCAGAGTTAATAGTTAAATATTTATCATCTAGTTCCACCATTTATTAATTACTTTAATAAAGAAATACCCGATTATATTTTTGTGTGCAGTTGTGCAGTAAATCTAGTAATAAATCATAATTGTATAGAGAATTTTTAATATTCACAGTATTAACAAACATTCACACATTCGTTACTCAGAGGACCTGTTACTTATAAATTAGTACAAAATTATTTTCTAGAAATTGTTTTGTTCAGATATTTATTTTGTTATTAATTTATTTAAAAATAAAAAGCTGTGGCAATCTTGTGTTTTCTTTGTTTTACAGTTGTGATTTTTTGCCTTAGCATTTTATTTACAGTCAAATATTTTGATGTTGTAAAACAACACCATAGAATTCGTAAAACTAATTGTAATTAATAGTTTCATCTGTTTAGTATTTTTAAAATATGATTGTAATAGCCCATTTATAGAAAAACTCAAGCCCGTCACAAACGTAGCTATAATATATATTATAGCGAGCTAGAGCTACCACCACACACGGGAGACGATGCTATAATATATATTTTGCCTTCATTTCATTGATGGTCGTAATATGGCCTCCCTCCACTTGGCTCCCACGTTCCCATGGGATCTTTGTCTTGCTATACCATAATATGCAGTAATATAAATTACGGTATACGTTGGTGACGTCATAGAAATATATATTATAGCTGAGTGTGTGGTCACCCCAATATTTGTATAGAAAATATATCGTAATATACCTTGCTATAATTGCTATAAGTACCTACATCATCTATAGGCAAAATCAATTACCTAACTTAGAGCAAGATATTCTATGATTATGAAACTGTAACTAAAATAACATTTATTCCAGTGTAACTTTGTTCTGGGCGAAACCGGGAGAGGGTCGCTTAGTATTAAATAAAAGAAGGCGAAAAATAGTGTGGTACGATTTATTAGTCTAATCGTACATGTGGCTGTAGTAGTCCTGGTATAGCTGTATGTAGGTCTCCTTTTCTTGGGGCGTCATTCGCGCAATTATGTCATCGTCCACACTCGTCAGCGGAACTGGTTTGCCGTTAACCGTCACCGTCGGCGCATTTTCGTCAGTCTCCGACTCTTCGCTTTCCATTTCGCCTGGAAAATACATTTTTTTTTATGAAAACGTTTAGTAGACAGGCTGGATGGCGGTCCTATTGAAGACATGCCTTTAAGGCCACAATATTAGAGCGCAGTAGCAGTAGCGCATACGCGCTTTCTCACCCCGTGCGCACGTATGATTAAATTAAAATGTATAAAAAAAATTACTGTTGCGGGATACCTAGCAGATGTGAAATCATAGATAAATAATTACTTAACCAGTATAAATAATTACTAAACCATAGATAAATAACTACTTACCGATTAAGTAATTATATATCTATGGTGAAACATCAAACCTATTTTGTATAGAAAATATGCATGAAAGGTTTATTAAAGGCAATTTAATTTAATAATATATAAATAAGATAATAATAATAATATTTTATTATCTTTCTAAAGATGGTCCTTTGTATTTTTTAAATAAGCTTACTAGTTAAAATTTAGATTTGGCCAACTTACATTACTTAGGAAACTTAGATTAATTATGTGTTTATCAATATTATTTTATACAGTATTTTACGCGAAATGTATATTTTTTATACTCACCAACATTAGCCAACTCATCTTTGAGTTTGTACGGATCTTTAGATTCGTTGTCACTAGAATCCGAACTTTCTGCCTCGATGCCTTTCAGCGCCGCCGTAGCTGAATTTCCTGAGGACATTGATTAATTAAGACTGGGCAGGAGTCCGGATAGCTTATACGTATGTATAGGTAGAGGGATGCGTTAATTAATTCAAAATGTAATATAATATACCTACCTGTATTTTGTTTCTCGTGAGCGAGTAGAACAGACATGATGTCGTCGTTCTTTTCCTTTCCGGAGGCTTTTGTGATTGTCGCGTTGATGGCCGCTTTCTCCAGAACCGCGTCCGTCGAGTGTACGCTGTCGCTCTGATAAATAATATAAAAAAATGTTAACGTATTACTCGCAATCTTTGCCACCATAAGGTAAAACAGGTGATTGTCATAGAAACATTACTTTTATCTGGACCAATCGATATATCGATAAAGTTGATATTTAAAATGCACACACACACTTAACTATGACACACATAATCTTAAATTTATAAAGGCGATGTGTGTATGTATGTCTCCTATAGACTCTAACCGATTTTGATGAAACTTTCAGACAATCTTCAGATTAGTCAAGTGGGTGTTCCTGTGAAGTTTGGTAGCGATCGGACGCGGACGAAGTCGCAGGCAAATATTAAGCAATAAAAACGATATTGTGTGAATATAATTCTACGTTAATCTTTGTGGAAATTTTGTTGCACCGATTTTTTTGCGCAATTTCTGCACTGCTTATTGTGCAAATTTTGTTGCAATCCTTTTTTTATGCATATTCTGTTGCACTGTTTTTTGTGCAATTTTTTGTGTCAATGGAGCTATATCGTTAGAAAATGCACCTGTTCGTTGGAGGCGACGGTGCTCTCGACGAGCCAGATGGGCCTCTCCTTGCGGACGGTGGCGTCGCTGGCGTTGTCGCCGTCGCCGATGGTCACGTCCACGCGCGTCTCTTCCACGACCAGCCCTTGGCTGCGCGACGCCTCTCCCGACCACTGCTCGCCTCCCGGCCGCGCTGGCTGTTGCTTCGTCAGTCTAACACAAACAAAACAATATCAACTTAAATTACATATTAATAAGTCTGTATTTTCTGTACCTAATACCTAAGGTAGGTTTAAGGTACCTACCTTAGGTACTTCTGTAAGGTAAGGTGACATGTACTAGTGGTAGTAAAAGTTCTGTGGGGAAGTTCGCGTATGGACAATTTTTTATAAAAGTTTAGTAGGAGTCTTAGTAAGCCGAACCCGTTGGATGAGTGCTAAGGATGCTTGCCTAACGTCTCAGGGGCCCCGGCTTCGATTCCCGGTGGGGTCAACTTTGAAAATACTTTTCAAAGTTGGCTTTCTAATCGAACTCGCAGCATCGTGGCGTTACTTGTATTATAGGCGACGGTAGCCACCTACCATCAAGTGGCCCGTCAGCATGATTGTCGAGTTTAACATGGAAAGTATGTGAATGTGTATTAAGTAAAGACCTCTGGTATAAAAAGAAAACGAAATAAACATGAAATTTTCACCATGTTTCTATCAATTTTTATAAGAACTCTTGACATCTATGTCTACGACAATTGCGTCCAGACATAGATGTCTAGGACGTTTTTTTTTTGAAGTCAAACAATGCAATAGACAAAGCATATTTTTTATAAATAATCAAGGATGTGATTTCGGAGAGAAATCCTTGTAAGATGATGATGCAAAAGGATGACGTACCCTCTAATAGTGTTGATATCGACCGGTTCCGGTTCCAAGATTTCTGGTGCCAACTTAATGCCTTCGACTTCTCTTAGCAGTATGTACAACGGCTCCAATTGTTCGTTGTATTTGGCCAATAGAAGTCTCGAGTCTTTCTTCGGAAGCGCCGACAAGTCCTCTTCAACAACTTGATTGCAGAATGTACACCGAAATTCCTGAGTCATCATGTCGTACAGCTGATCTGCCTGGAAATGTCATTGGTTTCTTTTTAAAGCTATGTTTTACACAAAAAAAATTTTCTTCAAAGACTTATGGAGGGGTATCAAATGAAAAGATTCCATGAGATGATTTCCAAAATTATATCCCACCATTTCATTTCAGCCAGTTGCTTCGTAAAAAATTAAAAACATTTTTAAAACAAACAACAGGAATATGAAAAGAATAAGAATATATATAATAAAAAAGTTAAAAACTTACTTCCAAGTCAGTAAAGGTCTTTCCACATGAAGGGCATTTGAAACTGGCACGACTCGTCGCGTCTCGCTCTTCTGTCTCCATGCGTTTGCGCATCAGATCCAATTTATACTTAACAACGTTAACAAATGTTTTATAATTAATAAAGTAATAGTTCACTTTTTGTGCTTTGCCATCTAAACCTGAACAAGGAAAATAGAACTTTATAAATACCTACTAGGTAATTTAAGATAATCAGAATTTTATCCGCATTTAGGAGAAAAATCCCTTACAATTCAAGTAACGTACCTACCTGTCTCCATTTTAAGTCTGACTTGAATGAATTTATCATTTTTGAGAGTAGCGATCCTCGCCCTTAACATTTTGCGTTCGAATTTTAACAGTTCACAAATATCATCCTCTTTCATGCCTGAAAAAATAAAGGCAAAAAAATCACAGACTAGAAATAGATTTTTAATAGTAGAATTTTAAAGAAAGAAGGCGAAAGAAAGTACCTAATTTAATATGGATAATTATGTATTTTATTTTGAGATCAAGTATCTAAAAATTCATTTTAAATTATTATCTACATATATTGGTTATTGGAGTAGATGTGGTTACTTACATGGATTCCTGACCAGCATATCTACGATTAAAGCGTCCTCAATAGTATAAAACCCTCTTACAACTAGACGTGCCAGCTGTTTCAAACTACTCGGCACTTCAGTTACGTATCGTTCCTCCGTCATTGTGGATGATCATCTTAGGATGCAAAAAAAAAGTCGATCAATTATCATCATATTGGTGTGGATAAATATATTATTACAGTGCTCAGGTAGTTAAAACTTTTAAGGCCTTCAACATGTGTGAAATTTTAACAATGTGCAATGAAAGTTCACATTTCTGTTTTTAAGATGGTTTAAACAATCTTGGTTTCTCATTGCGATACCATAATTAGCAAATCAGCTAACTCCATTTCAATAAATTTTCAGGACACTTAATATAACGTTAATACCTAGGTAGGTATTTATGAAGAAACCTAAAATCAATTTGGTGGATACCTACTATCATTTGCTGTTATTTTCTATAACACAAATATTATAGTAAATAGTCTACAATAGAAAAAATGGAGTTGTCAATTAACATTACAATTGTTAGGAATTCTCAATCTACGATTGCGAGATATATAGGTACTCAAATAAAAATACAAATAAGATACAAAAACATTTTATTGAAATTAATTAATTTACATTACGAAATTACAATAAAAATTTAACAAAAATTAATCAATCACTGAAATTCAAATAATTATATAAAATTTTATTATACAAAAAAATGTACACAAACATGTTCGAAAAATGGCCCTATACTGTTACAGTAGGTACAAAAAATATTTTTAGATATTTAGAAAGTCTATATGTATTCTAGACGATCTTTATGTTTTGTTTGGCAATTTATCAAATATCAGTCAAACTCACACATATTATTATTCTTATAATAAATATATCGTTCACTTAAAATTTTTGCAGTTGGCAGTTTCCAATTTCCATTAAGAAATCCATAAAGGTGAGATTTTTATTGAACATACTACTAAGTAGATTTATATGGAATAAGTAGAATTACCGTCATTATCATTTTCAGAATAAATCTTCAATAGCGATTCTTATCTGATAAACACTCTAGTTTTCAATAATATAAATAATGCCTATTTTCAAAAATGTCTTTTATTGAAACTATATTCTAAGCAAATAATAATAAAAAAATTAAATACTTAGAAAAGAAAATCAGTCTTTTAACAATAACTTGAAAAACACCTGTATTAAATTATTATTTTTTGCCTTGACATGTTTGTAACCTTTGAGTTTACTTGCTTTGATGACAAAATATGTTTAGTCCACAGTAACCTCACTTAAATTAGAAATTGACATTAACAATAAAATACACTTAAATTATAACTTACTCTTAAAATATTATAAATACTTATATTTACAGCTATGGGCAAGAGATTTTCACATCATTGGCAGGTAAAACATTCAACATACCAAACAAAATTAATATTACTTCAACACAGAATCAATCAGTATGAGTTCTTTCTAATATTAGCTGTATGTTATCCAGGGTCTGATATATGACCCGAAAATTTGGACGATCGCATGGTTGGGTGCTCCAACATTGTTTCATTAAATCGTAAACACATCGTGGAGTATTATCGGGACAGGCGAGGACATTGCCGTCCTTTAGAAACCTGACCACCTCTTCATGTGTCATACCAAAATAAGGTTGTAATGCAAACGAAAATATTTCCCATAGACATACACCGTAGGCCCACACATCGGACTCTAGTGTATATTTATTGTATAGTATACTTTCCAAAGGCATCCACCTCACAGGTATGGCGTCGTGCTCGTCGCCTTTATAATAATCTTGTAAATAAATTTTGTGCGATAGCCCAAAGTCAGCAATTTTTACTACCATGTCGTCATTTATAAGACAGTTCCTCGTTGCCAAGTCACGATGGACAAATTTACGATCGGACAAGTAAACCATTCCGGAGGCAATTTGCCTCGCAATATGCAGAAGGTCCATGTGGTGTAGAGGGGTCACCAGTAATTTCAAGTCTTCCCTATTTTCAACCGTCGGAGGAAAATTTGTTGCAGTGCTACATGCCCTCAAATACTCATTCAAGTCTCCTTTACCCATAAATTCAAACAACAAACACATGGGACGTCCTATAGCACAAACTCCCAGTAATTTTACAATGTTAGGATGATCAAAGTCGGCTAGTAAGCAAGCTTCCCTTTCAAAGTCCAACTGTAGATCATGAGAAGCTTCATCTTTCAACATCTTAACGGCTACTAGTGTAAATTCCTCTTCGGGCACTAGACCAGGTGCCTTTGCCTGAAATACTCTCCCAAACGCACCTTGTCCCAAGTCGCGGATGTAAATTATGTTATTTCTAGGGAATTCTAATTTCTCTAATTTTGGATTCAACTGAGCACCAGTCGTGTGGTAAGCCATATTACTAGGTAACTTGTCCAAATCAATGTCTATATTCTGTACATTCCTCCTGTTTGTAATATTGCATTTGGAATAATGATTTTTCAATATGTAATGGCAACACAGCGCCACCGATGCAATACCTAGAATACATCCGAGGCCTCCAACGGAAAGCAGTAAAACAAAAGTGGGAGTAAAATAATTCTCCATAACTATATTTGGTCCAATTATATTGTCAGTTTCTTCGCTATAATTTGCACACATTGGTATGTCGCAGAGTTCCCATCTAACTTTTGGATCCATTGTGTAGCACCAAGGTCTACTTTCTTCTCCGCCTGCATTTCTACAATAGTTTGTAGAGTTGTGTAATTCTTGAAAAACTAATGGCGGTCTGGAATGCTTGTGGGGCACCTGTGATTCCCAAGCTTGACAAGCGAGTCCAGTTTCTGTGACATTCATAGTGCCTTGATAGTAACGACCATTCGCCTTGACACAGGTCGTTGAGACTTGACTTTTATCAATGTCCGTGAATCCCACATTATTACAAGTCACTTGAGATCCCTTTCCAGCAAATCGAGGAAGTTTCTCGCATTCGGGAAATCGAAAATGTCCTCTAGACTGGAAGAATACACCACGACGCTTTTGCTCCTCTATCACGATCCAATCGTTGTAACAAAACTGCATTTTTAAAGCAATACAATCCTCGTAGCATAGCGGTAAAGCGCTCCAACCATCTCTGTTGGTGCACTTAGGAAAAGCGTAAGCGCAAAGTAGTTTTTCAGCTCTACTCCTGCACGGTTCTTTAAGTGGCGATATCATCTCCTTCCATAAACCGGTTGTAATTTTCTCATTGTCTAGACCACCAGTATTATTGTTGTACCAAACGTATCCACTCAGATATGCTTTGCATATTTGTCCATTGTATGGACCACAATAAAGGTGAACAGATTTGATTAGGAAAAGCACACATATAATTTCACAGTATACGTTCATCGTTCTTTATAAAAATATTTTAAAATCGATGCTTTGAACATTCAATCGTTGCATTTTATTTATCGTGGAAGGCTAGCTAAGGTACAACACAAGTTTAACAAGTTTGAAACTTCAGCGAATTTAACACAATGGCTGACGCATATTTTATTGATTGGTTTGGATGTTTAGGTTGGTTTTGGTTTGACTTGCATGAAGTCAGAAGCAATGAGTTTCTCATTATTTCGACAAACCGTTTCACGCTAACATTTTATTAAATAAATTTTAAATAAATACAAAAGCTACATACGTTTTGTAATTTGTAAAATAAATTTTATATAGGGTGATCATATCGAATAATATTTTAATTACTGGTTTTAATGTGAATAACATTCTTGTGTGCTACGAATTCAGTGTGTTAATTTACATTAAAATATGTTCAAACAAATTAATAAGACTGTTGCCTTTTCTATAATTTAAACATTAGATTAGTAGCGTTCCCAGAGATAAAAACAGATGTGAAACGAAACGTAATAACTAAGTTTTTTATGTTGGTATTGGCTATCAAGCAAACAGAAACAGGAAAAGTATAGCATGTCAAAATATACGAAACTGTATTTATAAATTACCTGTAAATGGCTGCTATTGAAAAAGTAAAAGTTGTAGTCCTTGGAGATTCTGGTAAGCTCGATGCCAAACTTTAGTTAATTACAGTAAATACACCTCACACACCAAATTGTTTATTATTTCACTGAACTACCTGTGCATTCAACTTGTACCAACTTTCGTTACATTTGTTTGTCAAAAATGTTAGTTGACAATTGTTTGACATGAATATTAGACAACTTAACAGTAATATTTTTGCGCCAAATTTAAATTGTATGATTTCAGGTGTAGGAAAAACATCTTTGAACTATTTAATAGCCCATAATAAAGTACTTGTTTCGCCGGGATGGACTGTGGGATGCTCTGTAGAAGTCAAATTGCATAGATATAAAGAGGGAACACAGGCGCAAAATACATTTTTTGTCGAGTTATGGGATGTTGGAGGTTCTAATGGACATAGAAACACTAGAAATGTTTTCTATCAACCAACACATGGTAATTTTACTCACGTTTGAATGACTACATTGTTAAAAATTGTGATTTAGTTATTTAAAATGTATGTAATTAAACAAATAATATTTAATTTCTAAATTTTTATAGGTAAAAACATAAAATTTATTAATATGTATGTGTTTTTTTCAAGGTATTATTTTAGTACATGATCTAACGAATAGAAAAAGTCAAATTAACTTACAAAAATGGCTTTCTGAGATATTAAATCAAGACAGTCAAAACCCAAGCTTGCAGCATGTAGATGTGGATCCTGAACAGTTTCTTGGGTCAACACAGGTAAGGCTTGTCATATACATATATATATTATATATGTATGTATGGAAGCGTTAGAACAATATTTCACCACCAGATTTTTTTTCCAACTGCCTAATCATAATCATAATAATCATAATTTATTTGCTGAATATAAGTACAATGGTTTTACTGAATTGTAAGTAAATTTACACTCAGATAAACTTAATTTTTATATTAAAGTACTGTGCTATGGAAATAAATAAATAAATAAATAATAATAAATAATAAGGCATTGGTATAATAAGAACAAAATATAGTTACAACGGAAGAGATTCACGAGAATGCTATTACAGCAGAGAGAGTAGGTATTCATTTTATGAGATAATATTTTTTTCTAATTGTAGATTTTTTTAAAGTTTTCAAATAA